>CM042019.1:93474343-94674343 GCA_023525975.1 Smallanthus sonchifolius
TGTGGAATCCTTGGATCCAGATGGGGCCCTAGGCCTAGCCTCTTCATCCCCATCACCCATGGTTTCTTGGCACCTGGGATTCCTCTCAGTGAGGGGAGTTTCCAAGGAAGCATCCTCACTGTGAGTTGCCATGGTTGAGGTCTTAGCAATGTTGTCACTGTCCTCCTGGTTATTTGATGGACCAGCAGTAGTGACAGCCTCTTCCACATCCACTATGTCATAACTCCTAGAGTGGACCTTCAGGGTAGAAGAACTTGGGTTGGGTGTGTTGGAAGTAAGATCAATAAGTACCTCCGAGATAGTGGTAGTTGGAGAAGGTACATCATCTTGATCAGGTTCCTCAACACTTAAGTTCAGAAGAGAAAGGAAAGGCTCAGGGGGCTGTTATATGGATCCGGGAAGTGATCCTGATCCTAATAGAGAGACATCCAAAGGAGTCTCCCTAATAATGTGGTTGTCCCTTATGATATTCTCACCAGAATGTTGTGATTCTGAGTGAGGGCTGTTAGGTTGGGTTTGTGCCTTGGAGGCAAGAGAAGGAGTTCTCTTGCCCCTTTTCCTAGTATATGTCGTTGCAACCGGGGCCCTGTGTTCCGGTTGAACGATAACATCCGAAAGAGGTGTAGGTAATTTTTGTGCCTGTGCATCCTTAGTAGTATGGGGTTCGAATGGTAGAAGCAGACTGTTGTTCAGGATGTGGGGTGGAGGGTGTGGGATCAGTATCAGCTGGGATTGCTGAACTGTCACCCGGGTACTCTGTATGTTCAGCATTGTAGATAACAATGGAACATTGACCCCTGAGAACTTTTTGGAAACAGTTCTCATGCTTTGAAAAATATTATTTTTATGTCCCAACATGATGTAGATTCTTGCAGGTTTTGAAAGTTCTTTTAGTTCTTGATTGAAAACTTCCTGCAAGAATCTTGGGTACATAAAAAATTGTTGCTTTGCACCTTCTTGAAGGTTATATCTCAAACCCTCAAAGATGAGGTGTGCAAAGTTGAAGCCTTGGTTAGTGACCATACCATGGAAGGCGGAGGCAAGTGCGGAGCTCACCTGATGCCATCCACTCCTCTTCTGAGATATGCATTGGAGAAGAGTGTGACAAAGATACTTCCATGGAGGGCCCATCAGCGCCTTCTCGATCGTATACTCGGTCTGATTTCCAGTGTATCTAATGGATACAAAGGTCCACATGTATTCGTCCTTTGAGTATGAGATGGTTGCTCCCTCATCTTGAAGCTTAAGATGTTTTCTGAGTGTGGCTTCCAAGATGGTGATATCCTTGCCGTCTACTTTGGCTTTAATTTGGGGAATTCCCTGTTCGGTTGAGTAGAAGGCGGTATTCCAAAAATCCTCCATATGAGGGATATATATGGTAGGGTTGGTGGTGAGGGAAAAGTAGATCTTTGATCGACATAAGAAATCGATCATATCATTAAATCCTTCGGATTTCTTTCCTTTGGTAAGATATGATGTAAGGTTGTGGTATGGGGAGAACTTATCATCAGGGTTATTGATGTCTGCCATTGTTGTTTGATTTGGAGGGAAGGTTAGAATATGGGAGGCTTTGAATGTTTTAAAGATGAAGGGCTTGAATATGGTGGGAACTTGAGAGAAAGTGATGTGGGTTTAGGGTGAAATTGAAGGTGAAGAGGTGGTAAGGAAATTTGATTCGTTCTTATAACGGCAGAAGAGGGAAAAAGCATAATGACTTGTACAGTACAAACCAATTCACCTTTTATTGTTACAGCTGTAATACACCGAAGCAGTCATGGTAAAGACTGACGTTAATTTTTTTTTACAGCGGGTAAAAGTTAATTTGGACTTAAATTTACCCATCAGCAGCAAACTTGATTGCTGTGGATGAGTGAGCCTGTCCGCTACAACCTTGGTTGATGCGGAAGGTTAAGTCTGTCAGCAACAAACTTATCTGCTGCTGATGGATTTAATGATCTGCAGCTGCTGACAAGCTTAAAGCTATCCGTAGGAAACTTGTTCCTGCTGATAAGTTAAAGCAGTCAGGGGCAAATTCTTTGCTACTGAAGATCAGACCTGTCAGCAGCCAAAAAGGATGCTGCTTACTAATAACTTTTATTTACAACAAAGGACAGACACATTTACAACAAAGGATAGACGCATTCAACTGAACCAATGATGATGCTTGGTGGTTTCTTTGCCTTCCATTGTTGAGTTGGTGGTTTTCCAGCTCTCTTTGCCTTTTCAGCATCAGAAGCTGCATCTGAGGACTTTGACTGATCAGAAGCAGATTTTGTTGCTGCTGATGGTTTTACTTGAGCAGCTCCAGACTTTGCTGCTGAAGGCTTTCCTTTTGGTTGCTTGGGCTTTACTCGATCATTAGCAGTTTTGTTGGCTGCTGATGGTTTAAGAACAGACTTATGCCTATCCTTCTTCACCTTACTAATAGGCTTTTGTATAATTGGGGGTGGAAGAAGAATCTGATTGAAAGGATTAAACTTACAATTTGCAGCAAAGTGATCTGATTCACCACAGATGATGCAAGATTGTAGAGGTTTTGACAACTGCTCCCTTGGTGGAGAAAGAGAGTTTCTGAATTGAGTTGTCTTAGCTTCAAACCTTCTTACCTGTTTGTTCTTCTTTGTCTTCTCAAAAGCATGTTGCTTGAGGTTTCTTTGCTGCTGAAGGTAGTAGAAGCAGGTGCTGGCAGTATGATTGTATTTCCCACACACAAAGCATGATTTCGCCAGTTTGTCCCTTTGAAAGTACATATAGTCCTTTCTTTTGAACAAGTCTTTGAAGTTCCAGGGGTGAGCTTTGTTATGCTCAAAGGTGGCTTCTTCCAATGTCTTTTGAACATATGGAACCCTCTCTCCAGGCGCATGACATATGTCAAACACCTTCCTTGGTTGGATTGAAGTTGAGGACTGGCCCTTTTCAATATTTAGCTTCCTACCTTCTGGAGGATAACTAATTTTGATTTGTTTGAATGGTGTAGGAAATGGTACTGAAATGGCTGGTACTGGTGCTGAATGGATAATGGGAACTTCATCTTTAGTCAGAATAACTTGAGGGGCAGGAGGAGAGTGGAGTCTGAGCAAGTTGATTCAGACTCTGATGAGGTAGTGCATTCTTGCACCAAAGGTTCATCCTTAGAGGGATCAAGATTTCTGTTGGCCATATCAAGATTTGCAAGATTGAAGCTTGGTTCATGGATGGCAACGTAGTCAGCAGGAGGTGCAACGGCTTGATATTGTTCAGCATGATACCCCAGACCAGTTTTTACCTTTTCATGAATTTGAGCATCCAAAAGTCTTTGCAGCTTTTTGGATGCAAATTCATATTTGTCGATATGAACTCTCTGTTCTGCCAATTCTGCTCTGGTAGCTTTTAATCTGGCCAGTAGATCATCAATCTGAATTTCAAGATTGGTTTGTTCATGTCTTAATGATGAAATCTCTTTCTTTAGGCAGTTAATTTTTTCTTTGTAACTGTCTTCAACCTTTTTGAATTCAGATTTCATTTGATAAAACTCTTCATTTTGATCTATGAGGTTTTGATTATGCTTTCTGTAGCCTAAAACCTTGTCAATACAGGCTTGGGAACATAGATGTTCATATACCTGAGGCGGTATTTCAGTTGTATCTACCATAAGAGCTTGGTTGTTGGTAGGCAGATCTTCATACTGAAAGCTCCAGTCGAAGTCAGAAGTTCCAACAGCTGCACAAGCTGCAGTTTGAGCTGGAGGAGTAGCTTGTTGCTGCTGTTGTCTAGGTTGGCTTTGGTGAGCTTGTCTTGTTCGATCATCAGCTGGGTTTGCCCTAGGTGCCTTGCATTCTCTAGCAAAATGACCCAGTTGGTTACAGTTGTAACATCTCAATTTGCTTTTATCCAAGCCAACTCTGGTGTTGGAGTTGTTGCTTGGAATGGGTCTTCCGGTTCTAGAGTAGAACCTTTTTGCTCTTATAGAGAGCATGGCATACGAGTGTTGTATATCCATTTCTTCTAGATCATCTGGATGGAAACATTCCAGATCATCCTTGATAAAGTACATGTTGCTTGAGTTTTCAGAAACAAAAGCAGTAGAGGATGAGGCTTGAGAAGGAGCTTCAAGAAGAAATGGTGATGTGTTTGTTTTAGAGGTAGGAGTTTAAGGATGTGTGACTATGGGAGGATAGTAGTTGCTAGTACTAGGACCTGAGTGCTCAGAGTGAAAAGCAGAAGAGGTGGTGGTGGATGTTGAAGCTGTTTGGTAGCTTGAGCTTCTTTCCTTGGCCTGAATCATTTCTAATTCATAGGTTTTGAGCATACCAAATAGCTCAGTCATTTGAAGAGTCTTCAGATTCTCAGTTCTTCTGATGGACACTGTGTAGAGTGTCCAGCAACTAGGTAGAGATCTGATGAATTTCTTAAGAATATCTTCATTCTCCAACTTCACTTTTGAGCACTGCAACTCACCTACAAGATAAGTATATCTGTTATATAAAACAGTTAGAGACTCACCTTCCTTCCGGGCGAAGTTTTCATAGTGCTGCTTAAGGATGTCTCTTCTGTTTTCTTTGACTTCCTCAGAGCCAACAAACATCTTCTCAATAGCCTCCCAGAGCTCTTTAGCATTTTTGTAACTTCTGAAGTTATGAAAAACTTCATTTGGAAGGCACATTTGGATAGCTCCTAGTGCCTTGAAGTCCACCTCCATCTTCTTTATGTCCTCTTCTGAGTACTTGGAGGGCTCCTTTGGAACTGATGGTCCTCCAAAGTCAGCAGATGCCACCATGGGAGTGTAGGGTCCATCCCTGATGGATTTCCACATTCCGTACTCCGATAGCAAAAAAAACATTCCATGCGATTTTTCCACATGTCGTAGTCTTCCCCAGATACCAATCTTGGTGGTCGGTTGATGCTGCCGATGTCTTCAAATCCGTTGCTCTGTGCCATCTTTGTTCTTGGTGACTTGATGAAAGAGAGAGAGTTTAGAATAGAACCAGAAGTGATTAAACAAGTGTGAGTTTGTTTAATCTGAGCCAAAGCTCTGATACCACTTGTAGGATCGAGAAATTACAAGATGGTTATGTTCTTAGTTGAAATTGGCGGAAACAATAACAACTACACAAGTGTAATCGAGCAAGCAAAAAGAATACTTTTAAGAACACTGTTGTATTAAGCTTTTGCAGATAAACGATTACAATTGAAACTCAATCAAAAAGCACAAAAAGCACACTTACAATGAAGTGTTTACACATTATTTATACTCACTTAGAATCAAGACAGCCCCTTGATTCTAAGGATCAGATCTAACACAGACCGTTGATCTGTTGTATGTAGCTAACTATTACACGTTTTGTCTAAAAAAAGTTAACTTTATTGAAGCGTCTTCTTTATGCATCATTACTTGCATGCTTGGAGAAGAGCATTGTTGTCCGTCATTGGTTGTGCCATTGCGGTTCCTTCTACTTTGAGTGTGTCAGTTGCTTTTGCAGAAATTTGTCAGTGACGCTTGGTATGGATAGTCAGCTGCAACGATTTGTCTTCAATGCACAAGGCTGTCAGCAACAAAGATGATGATCAGCAGCAAGATGTAACCATCCAAAGCTGCTGATGATTTTCCTGTCAACAGCATCAAGTGTTGAAGCTGCTGAGAAGCCTATCTGCAGCAACTTTGGTCTTCAGCAGATAAGGTATCCGCCGCAGATTTGTTCTTCAGCAGGAGAACAAGTATCCGCAGCAGATAAGCTTGTCCGCAGCAGTTTGTTGGTCAGCAGCAAATTCTGAGATAAGCAGCATTTGTACTTAGAGAATTTTGTAGCCATCAGTCTTTGGTTCTACATGGTTCCACTTCCTCATCCGCTACTTTACCTAGCTTGACATGCACCATGGAACAAGCTTTTGCAGCTTTTTTGTTTATCATAACTAAGGAGTTAAAGGGGTACACTGATGAGATACCCCACATTCTAGAACGAGAGCCACAAATGGAAGAAAACAAGGAGCAAATAGAGCATCTGACCACTGAACTAGCAGTAACGGATCAGGTCCATAACCTTTTGGTGGATCGGGTTACACACTTGGAGACGAGAGTGGACACCTCGGACCATGATGTAGGAGGGATTCTGGAGAGAGTAACTCATCTGGTAGCCCAGCTACAAGTAGCAGACCATGTTGCTGAAGGACTTCGAGAGAGAGTGACCCACTTAGAAGCCCAACTGCAAGCATCCCTATTTCCGTAGGATATTCCACTTTCGGATGACGAGGATAAGCCCTTCGAGGAGGAGCCCTTAGAGGATGATCCCTTAGAGGAGGAGCCACCCGAGGAGGAACCGGTGGAGATCGACGATGCACAATCATACGTTTCCTCCGATGACGGGGATGTTTGATGATCCTTCTAACCTATCTTTCCTTTTCATTCATGCTTCGTTTATGTTATTTCTCTTTTCAACCTAGATGGGTAAGGTTGTTCCCATTCAATAAAAGCATGAGAAGTTTAATCTTTTGAGTTATTTATTTTGTAGCTTTATAATTTATTTAATTTTCAAAATGTTAGATGTTGTATTTCCTTGTAAATAAATAATGTTTAATATGCGATATATTTCTCATTGTTTTGTATTTGTGAATGTGAAGAACCATGTCGGGAAGAGGACGTGGAGGTCGTGCTGGTGGCCGAGGTACCATCAACATAACAGCAGATAACGATAGTGTGGCTGAGGCTCTAGTAGCACAGAATGTTGCAGGTCAACAGAATCATGTCAAGTTCGCTTCTGGAACTTTGGAGGGGCCGGCTCTCACTTGGTGGAATGCACAGGTCCAAATGTTGGGTTTAGCTATGGCCAATGCACTGCCGTGGGCGGAGTTTAAGACGATGATGAAGGAGGAGTACTGTCCTCAGGATGTAATTCAGAAGTTGGAAGGAAAATTTTGGAACCTGAAAATGGAAGGTTCTGAAATCGAGCTATATACCACTCGCTCCCATGAACTTGCTACCATGTGCCCACACATGGTGACTCCAGACTACAAGAGGATAGAACTGTACATTGGAGGCTTAGTGCCTCAGATTCAGAGTATGGTTACCTCATCCAACCCTGCCACCATCCAGCAGACGATCAGTTTAGCCCACAAGCTGACCGATCAGGCAGTGACTCAAGGGACTTTACCCCCGAGGGGTTCGGTCTCTAAATCCACAGACAATCATAAGCGCAAGTTAGATCACCACTCCAACTCCAAGGGATCCCAGGTTAATCAACCTCAGCAACAGCAGCAGCATCATAGGTTTGAGCCTACTAAGAACTTTAACCAGACGACCTCTTCAAGTCAAAATCAGGGTGGTTATGCGGGAAAATCTCCTAAGTGTAACAAGTGCAACTTCCATCACTTTGGGGTTTGCAATCGTTGTCAGCGGTGTGGCATAATAGGTCATGCTGCCAAAGATTGTAGAGGTGAGTTACAAGCCAAGCAGCCTTTTCAACAGCCTGGGTCTACAAAGGGTTGTTTCGAGTGTGGGAAGGAGGGAAATTTTCGGAAGAATTGTCCTCAGTTAAAGAAGGGAGGTAATGGAAACCACAACCCTAATCAGAATAACAACAATGGTGGTAACAACGGCAATGGTGGAGGAAATGGTGCGAAGGGATGAGCCTTCGTGCTAGGATCTGGAGAAGCTCGTTATGATCATAATGTGGTCACCGGTAAGTTTCTCTTAGATAATTAATTTGCTTCTGTCCTTTTTGACACTGGTGCTGATAGGAGTTTTATATTTAAGAAACTTAGTGATATGATAAAAGGAACTCCAACTCTGTTAGAAGCTAATTATATAATAGAGATAGCTAATGGCCAAATAATTGAAGCAACTCACATTCTTAAGGGATGTAAACTTGAGCTAGCTAGTCATATACTTGATATCGACCTTATGCCGGTCACACTTGGTAGTTTTGATGTAATCGTTGGTATGGATTGGTTATCTAAAAACCAAGCTGAAATCATTTGTCGTGAGAAAATTGTTCGTATTCCTCTCCCAAGTGGAGAAACCCTTTCCGTTCAGGGCGAAAAGGTTGGTGCAGTCATGGGCATCATATCCTTTATGAAAGCACAGAAATGCCTTCAAAAAGAGCATACTGCTATTTTGGCTCTCAATGCTGAGCAGCCATCAGAAGAGAAGAAGATTGATGATATTCCCATCGTTCGTGAATTTTTGAAAGTATTTCCCGAGGATTTGCCTGGTCTACCACCACACCGTCAAGTTGAATTTCAAATCGATCTAGCACCCGGAGCGGCACCGATCGCTCGGGCACCTTATAGACTAGCACCTAGTGAATTGCAAGAGCTATCTACTCAGTTACATGAATTATTGGATAAAGGTTTCATCCGACCTAGCTCATCGCCATGGGGAGCTCCAGTTCTGTTTGTCAAGAAGAAGGACGGGACTTTCTGTATGTCAAGAAGAAGGACGGGACTTTCTGTATGTGTAACCGGTAAAAATGGTATCGTGTCTAGTCAAACAAACCAACGTCAAAAGTAAAGAACCACAAAGCTTTAGAAAAGAACCACAGGTACCAAAGATGAATAGTGAAGAGAGCTGCTACTGAAAGGGAGGACGTTGCCACTGTTGGTGTGGGCCCAGATGCTGCTGTTGGTACTGCTGATGGGCATACGGATCATGAGTGTGATCATAGAAGTCCTATCGCATACCATCCATCGTTTTTCCCAGTAACCCATACGGATCATTAAATCTAACATTGTAGGGTCAGTAGTAGTGTGGTGCATACCTGGTCCTTGATGCCCTAGTTGTCCCATAAGTGCTCCCTCGTCCTATGATTCTTCAACTATACCAGTCCAAATATTTCCCCGATGGCCTACTAATCGGTACACCCCATTGAACTTCTTCATCATATGCATGTTGATCAATACTTGGGTGTCAATAGGTAGAATGCGTGTGTCCATCTCTGTAAGTATACCGAGGTGCACAGGAGAAAAGACACCTAGGTATGAGGCAAGGTGAGTAATATATGGTCCACCAAAGTGACGGCTGTTGGAACAGTAGCCCGTAGCTCTAGTAAAGAACTTGGCCAAACTGTAGGCCAAGTTGTAAGGAATTCCATCAATCAAGCAGTGCAAGTGGAGAAGATCTCTAACGCACACAACGCCTGTGATATCCTTTCTTCTCCTGATGGAAAGGACAATGCATCGGTGCAGGTAACAGTGGAGGGGATGTCTGATCTTGGTGCTCTTTTGACTGTGCGGGTCAAAAGGTCCGGATCCGATCCTATGCCTAAATGCTGATGCTTCTCCCTCGGCAAACTCCCCTTTGCTGTAAGTAAAGATCGGCTCAGTAATCTCCCTGTGCATGTATAATCCCATTTTTACCCCAAATTATGCCAATGACATTTAATACCAATGTCTAGCCATCCTGAAACATACACAATCAATTCATACGTGTTCGTGTTCGTGCCCTAGAATTGACAATTCATACGAGTCTCACGACTCAAATTCGGATGGCACAACAAGAGGCAATCAAAGAAGAAAACATTCAGAATGAAGCCTTACGAGGAATGATAAAGCAATTGGAGTCTAATTCAGATGACACTTTATACTTCATGAATAGAATTTGGGTGCCAAGTTTTGGTAACTTACGGGAGTTGCTTATGGACGAAGCCCACAAGTCCAGGTACTCCATTCACCCAGGTTCAGATAAGATGTATAAGGATCTAAAAGAATTATATTGGTGGCCCAATATGAAAGGAGATATTGCCACATATGTCAGTAAATGCTTAACGTGTTCAAAAGTAAAAGCCGAACATCAGAAACCGTCTGGTTTGTTACAACAACCTGAAATTCCCCAATGGAAATGGGAACAAATTTCTATGGATTTTATCACGAAACTACCCAAGACATCTAGTGGTTATGATACCATATGGGTAATTGTCGATCGTTTGACAAAATCAGCTCATTTTCTACCTATCAAAGAGACGGATAAAACCGAGAAACTTGCAAAGCTTTATATCAAGGAAATTGTGGCTAGGCACGGAGTGCCAATTTCTATTATTTCTGATAGAGACAGCAGATTCGTGTCTAGTATCTGGAAATCATTACAAGAAGCCATGGACACACGTCTTGACATGAGCACGGCATATCACCCACAAACAGATGGTCAAAGTGAACGGACTATCCAGACACTAGAAGATATGCTTCGTGCGTGTGTAATTGATTTCGGAGGTAATTGGGATACCCATTTACCGCTAGCGGAGTTTTCCTATAATAACAGCTACCACACGAGCATTAAAGCAGCACCGTTTGAAGCTTTATATGGTCGTAAATGCCGCTCACCGCTATGTTGGGCGGAAGTTGGTGAAAAACATTTGACAGGCCCTGAGATTGTCCAGGAAACCACTGATAAGATCTTCAAAATTAAGGACCGTCTGAAAGCGGCCCGAGATAGACAAAAGAGCTATGCTGATAACAGACGGAAACCATTAGAATTTCAAATTGGTGACCGAGTAATGTTAAAAGTTTCACCATGGAAAGGCGTTGCGAGGTTTGGTAACCGTGGTAAGCTCAACCCTAGATACGTTGGACCGTTTGAAATACTGGCTAGGGTTGGCCATGTAGCTTACAAACTCAAGCTACCACAAGAACTAAGCAATGTACATGATACGTTTCATGTATCAAATCTCAAGAAGTGTTTATCAGATGAGACACTAATTATACCGCCTGACGAGATTCACATTGACGATAAACTTCACTTCATCGAGGAACCGATTGAGATTTCAGATTGGAAGGTTCAAAAGCTGAGACGTAGTCGGATCAAACTGGTGAAAGTACGTTGGAACTCAAAGCGTGGTCCTGAGTATACATGGGAACGAGAGGACCAAATGAAAACAAAATACCCATCCTTGTTTAAGGATACACCAGTTCAAGATAACACGAATTGAATTTCGGGACGAAATTCTTTTAACAAGGGGAGAATGTGACACCCGACATTTCAGGTCAATATCCGTACACATTATAAACAAGTTTACGTTATAATTATTTTTGTGATTTATTTAATTTCACAATCAAGGACATTAAGGTCCTACAAAGACCGTACATGGTCTCATTTTAAATTTTTGGTAATTCTGGGAGTTACCGGTGCACATACCAGTACAAACCGAATTCATTTACCCAATTGAAACACTAAACAATAATAAACTAATACTTAAATTTAATTATTAACATTCAAATCATTTTACTTGACTTTCTCGACCAATCTTCAGAGAAAGGCCATACCTTCGAAATTCAAACAGAACCATACCCTTTCAATCAAAAGTCTCTCAAAATCATTTTCATCTCTCATTTTCATACGGCAAACTCCTCATTTCTCCTCAAGTTGAAACCAAGTTTCAGAGCAAAATCCACCACAATCCAGTGTTTTAAGAAGAATTTCAAGTGTTTCTGCAGAAGATTCAAGACTTTTCTCTGTTTTCTCTCATCAATTTCATTCCTGTTTTTAAGGTAAAAACTCGATATTTTTCATATTATGTTCTTCAAAACCGTAGCTAAACGTACAAAATGTTCAATCGCAAGTAAGATAACAAGTAAAGGGTGTCAAATTCAAGTTTTAAAACAAAGTATGCAGGACTGATTCCGTCAAACAGAAGTCCAGTAATCGAAACTAAGTAGTTTCGATACCTTTTACTCAATCGAAACTAGGTAGTTTCGATAGCAACTACTCAATCGAAACTAGGTAGTTTCGATAGCAACTACTCAATCGAAACTAGATAGTTTCGATACCCAACTATTCCATCGAAACTAAGTAGTTTCGATGCACATTTACCCAATCGAAACTAGGAAGTTTCGACACTCATTTACCCAATCGAAACTAGGTAGTTTCGACACCTGTACATCAGTCCCATTTGGGCAGTAACTCAAAACCATTTTATAACAAAACATGTGTTGAACAACTAAGGAGATATTCAAACAAAAACGACCAGATTTACAAGGTCGGTGAACAATTTACAATTAAGACGTTGGTCTTAACAACAATTTACCCTTGGTATCTAGGGTACGAATAGTCAAGGTTGACTACAACAAGTTTTGTTACAAGTATCCGCAAACACAAGGTGAGTTTCACGGCCCCTTTTCTTTTTACTGTTTTCAAATATTTGGGGGAGAAACATACTTCAACTATTTTATGGGATAACAAGAGAATAAGACACGACTTTTATGTTTACATGGGATGAGAACAACACATTGGAGGCCGCTAAAGTCCCCTGGAACAACATAGTAACCATTAACTGTAGCCTAGGGTCCTATGAATAGTACTATGGAGAGTGACGTCTCCCGGTCACGGTTAGTCGCGCTAACCACAATCTGGAGGATTTATGGCCGCATAGAACCGGATAATTAGAGGCGTGTACAATTGTCAAGGTTTGGTTACGCCTCATGTATGAACATATTATTTGTATTCCTAGCTAGTTTACAAATGGGTCAACAATTCTTATTCTGTTTATCACATACACCTGAAACTATTTACGAACAAAGTTTACAAAGAACTATTTGATTAAACCTGTGAACTCACCAACCTCGTGTTGACGATTTTAAGTATGTTTTTCAGGTAATTGATCGTGATCGCAAGGTTAGCAATGTAGATTACATGCATGCACGATGGATACAACTTTTGAGGGGATTTCTCTTGTATAACTCATTGAATTGAGTCATATTTGTGAAATCTTGATTTTTTTTTGTAAACTCAGATTACATTTTTGTAATGTAAAACCTTAAACTTGTTTATGTATCCATTTATCATGTATGTGTTTGCGGTAATCATATGCTTTGGAAACCATGAACGTCGCGCCTCGCGTTTCCGCCTTGGCGGGGTGTGACAACTACCGGCTATCAAACTGGAAGGATGCTAGAAACTCAAGGGTGAGCTCGTAATAGGTTGCTACCCTAATGGCAAAGAATCTTTGCCAAGGCTTTCTGATGAGAGGAACTACGCTTTCCAAAAGATTAACATCTTCCAAGGTTGGGTAGCAAATTGTCTTGTGTGTTCCGAAGGTTTGCCTTAGCAATGTGGGTAGTGTTTGGTAGGCATGGACCTCGATGGCATCATCGGGGTCAAAGATAAGCCACGGAGCAAATCATGTGGCCCTTATAACATGGGCTGCGGGTGAAAAGGCGGTGGAGGAGATAGTGGAGTCTGTGGCGAGCCACTCATGTGGGCATACGAGGATGAACCCGACCTAGAGCCTGATCGGGTGTTTCTTCTCTTTCGCACTGCTTGTCGGGAAGACTCAGCCATGACCTACATAATCATCATTTAAAGGAGTCAGTGATTCAACATATATATTTTAGCAGCGCCAAAAACTTGATAGGATGTAAAGTACGATGCATATTGGTGCCAAAAGCTTGATAGGAATCATGTTTTTATAAAAATATATATATGTATATAATTTTTTTGGACCACATAAAGGAAACATAATTTCGTACATGGTTATCGCCCGGTTATGTTTCTCGAGTCTCAAAATGGTCAATTGTAATCAATCAAACAAGACGCAAATTCAACTGGTTCAATATGACTACTAATATAAATGGTCAACATGTTGACTTTCAAAAATTCAAACCCTTCAAAATTCTTGAACTAATTCAACTAATCAACAATTTCCCACCAAATATGTTAAAACCTAAACACATTCAAACAAGATTCATGCTCCAATTTGTATTTCTAAGTTCAAGAGTTTTAGGTCAAAATTCATAAACTCATCCATACAAATCAAACAAATCCTACCCAAACAAGGCTAAAATGAGTTACATTATGATCCTACCTAGTCAAATATACACCTAGATCAAGCATTGAGTTCATATTCAAGCATATTATACCAAAGTTCAAAACAAAATCCAAGCTTCATTTGAACAAGATTAGCCACATTTGAAGCATAAATCACACTAAAATTGACAATTGACAAGTTTACATACCTCGGGGAAGAGATTGAAAACAAAAAATCAAAAGAAACCGTGAGAAATCGGGGGTTTTGGAGCGATTTTGGCCGAAACCTAGCGAGTTCGGAGTTTGGGATTTTGAGAAAAATGAGTTTTCTGCAGCTTTTAACACCAGACACGCACAGTCCCCAATGCACGGTCGTGCATTGGGTTGCACGGCCGTGCAATGCCCCCTGTTGACCAGTTTTGACTTTTTTTTAAATAATACTTTAAAAATAAATTAAAATAAATTTTCAATTAATAGATTAATCAAAAATAATTTAGATTTTATTAAAGTACCAATTTATAAAAAAAATATTAAAATAATTTGGTAAAGGGAGATTGTCACCGTCAAAAATCTTGATTATACGTAAAAAAACTTACCTTGATTATCGGAATCCAATTTCAAAGTATCGAGCTTGTCATCATCGAAAATAAAGAGGAATGTAAAATCTAAACACGTAAAACCGTTCGAAAGTGTTACGCATATTCTAAAATGCTTTCGAATGACGGCACTTGTATCCGTTCAATTTTATTAACAAAAATTCCTGTGTTGCGATCCTTGAAAGTTCCTGCAAACAAAGATTAGCTAGCACAAGTACCAAAATAAAAACAAAAGTAGTAAAAATAAAAATAAAAAGGGAAAAATTAAGTAGAAATAAAATAAAGATGAAAATAAAATAAAAAAAGAAAAATAAAGTATAAATAAAACAAGAGTAAAATATA
Source organism: Smallanthus sonchifolius (assembly GCA_023525975.1). Lineage (NCBI taxonomy): Eukaryota > Viridiplantae > Streptophyta > Magnoliopsida > Asterales > Asteraceae > Smallanthus > Smallanthus sonchifolius. The sequence continues at coordinate 93,488,987 of CM042019.1, forward strand.
AATAAATAGTTAGTCCAACGACTTAGATCATTCGCAGAATTACGTGTCCCCGGCAACGGTGCCAAAAACTTGATAGTGTGTTTTTATATGTAGATAAAAATATAAATATATATAACCCTGGAAACAACGCCAAAAATATGATGGCGTGTTTTTAGTAGTAATAAATATATTCTATTTAGAGCTACACAAAATCAGGTTTTGAATTTATAAATTAAAATGATAATTACTTCAACTAAATACACACACAATAGGAAAGTGTACCTATCGCAGCGTAGTATAGTATGGGTAACAACCAAGTATCGAACCATGGACACGGATCCCGTACTCAACCCTCGCTATTGTCTGACTAGGATAATAAATTGGAAAATGGGTTTTGTTTTAATAGGAAAATAAACAGATAAGAAATGTAATTACAAAGGTTATCTCGTTTAAAACTTTACTTTAGTTGTTATCCCTTGTTAATTAATGCTATAATTAATGTAAGGTTGGTCATAGTTACTAGTACTAACCCTTTCGATAGGGGAGTTAGTATTTCGTAACGGAAAAGTGGATACGGTCGGCCAACTTTTCCTTAATGAATCTACGGACCCTGAACAGGGTCTCAAGTCCGCCGGTTATCTCGTGATTGATTATTCAAACTAAGATTATCCAATGACTGACGTACGTCTGGTCTCGTAACTACCTTTTGAAAGTCGGAATGCGCAACTCCCTCTAGGGCTACTTTATGAACGCTCGGACCTAACAAATTATGTTTTTAAATAGTTGTCTTTACTTATAATATTATTTTAAATAAATATGATTTTCATTCTCAAGATAAAACCCCATGGCTCCCGCTAGAAGTCCTCTACAAGCCGACACGAGAGAAGTAAAGAAATACCGACACAAACCGCCCAGTCTGGTTAGGGCTCAAATGGCTTGTTGAATACCCAAACCTACAATCAACCCATAATATTAAATCTATACTAACTGGCCGTGATAGCACCAAGATTTGTATATAGACCGTACAAACATCGAATAAGCTTCCCAAACAAGAAGTCTTGCTTAAGTAACTCACAAGATTTAAGATTATTAGATTGGTTTAAAGATCACTTATTCTTTTATTTTTACGATAAATCATAATAAAGACTTTAAAAACATAACATGCTAAAAATATTTCATTAATTAATCAAAGTTCAACCAACTCGAGCAACACAAGAGAACTAGCAATGAATGACCATACAAGTGACTCCACTAACCCTTCGATAATGTGTGGAAGTATTCCAACACCAAGGGAGAGCGGGTATAGAATGCCTCTTGTTTTACTCAAACGAGAAGAATCGCTTCATATTACAAGACTATAAAAATGAAAATAAACAAGAAAGCTAAAATGGACCAAAACCGAGAGAGTTTCGGCTCTTAGCAGAGCACTAAGGCCTTCCATACTCTTGATCTTGGACACCTAAAACACTAGAATGAGCTAGCTATTTACAGGTTAAGATTTTGGCAATGCACGGCCATGCATTGGATTTCACGGACGTACAAAGTACCCTTTTCTTTCACGTGCAGAATCTGGCAGTATAGGAGAGTACAGGGACCCAGATTAGGGTTTGCACGACCGTTCAAGGCAATGCACGGCCGTGCATTGCCCTTTTCTGGTCCCTGTATACTTTTTGATCTTCTGGTTTGACTTCCTGCGTCCGGTTTTGTTCAATTGGCCCCCGAATGCTGATTTTACCTTGTTTTTTAGTGTTTTCTTCATGTTTTTGCATATCCAGGACAATTATCCTATCAGAACCCAAATGTGCAGATTAGGCATCAATTATTATCATATTGTCTCTAATTGTGATGATTTCGGGGATAATTATGCGTGCAAAACATGTATAATTTACGTCATATCATAATACCCCACACTTAAACTTTGATTGTCCTCAAGCAAACTTATGCATGATTATACCCGTAGAAGTAATATATTGATTAAATGTTAATCCAAAGCTTTTGTCCCAAATGGCCGAATGGCCTCTTAAAAACAATTATTTGGTGGTTATACCTTTCAAGTGTTTCTCCACAATAGGGTAGCAAGCTCAACATACTTGATGGAACTATGATTATGCACAAAATTACAGTCTTACAAATATTCACTCAGCAATCAGGTTTAATATATGGATAAGATATGACAAGTAGAACACTCAATGCTATAATTAATGTTTGTATAATTATAGGCTTGTATAAAAATCAAATATCTATCAATTGACATAAAATATATGCATAAATCAAGAGGGTTTTATAAAGGGTTGTAATGATTGGCTTAGGGTTAGGGTAGAAAGTATTTTGGAGGAGTGGCTAAATGTTGAAAATCTGTCTTGACTTAATGATAAAAAATGAAAATGATTCCGTTATTCAACTTAGATTAGACATTGTGACTAATCTAACGACTCTTTGAAGGTCAGATTGTCAAGACCAAATCCCTTCCTTCAAGAATGTCAACTTCTTCTTATCTTTGAAATATTCATTGCTATCAATCCTACATGAATTGTTCGGCTGTTTCTTCCTAAGACATCCACTTTGATTAGCTTTGCATACTCCAATTTTTAGAGTAATTTTGATTTTCTTTTGATGAGATTTCTTCACTAGCTTGGGCGATTATGAATTCCTTTTTGGTTGCACCTTTTTTCTTATCACAATAATTCTTTTTTTCATAATAATTCTTCTTTTCATGAGTTTCTTTCTTCGAACATAAGATGGATCTATAAACTTTCGGAGGATAATCATTACTTAATTCATAGCCAAGCCAGTTTTCAAGTAAAAGGGTTAAAAGATAAAAAGGGTAATTTGTCGGGTTTAATGGTTTTGAGTTATGGATTTAGAAATGAAAAGGTTTAGGCTCAAAGGGGCTAACTAGGGGATGATGTTTAGGGTAGGTGAAGGAAAAGAAAAGGCTAAAGAAAATGGGTTAATCCTAAGCCTCAATCATTTTTATGCATTCTTTTAGTCCATGATCTTGAAATGTATATTTTACACAAGTTCTAACATGCAAAGCAATAATTAGCATTCACTCTATCAAACGAAATGATCATGTGAAACGGCGTCAAAAACTTGATGTATTCATGATAATGCTTGGATAGGTTCAAGTTTCTCACATGGAAACGGAAGGTAAAAGGGTAATAAAGTAAAAATGTGAATAAACTTATTTCTTTCTTTCTGTTGTGCTTTCTAATCTTCCCTATTTGTTTCCTTGATTCACTTCAACGGTATTTCAAATTGATGTTTTTATAAGCCTGTTTATGCCAAATACTTTTTCTTTAAGATTATTTTTGAAAATGTTTTTATTACTTCTATACATAAATTTTGATTTCATGAATTGGGTATTTGTTAATCATGCAATTGAAATACTTAAGACAAGATCAGGCAGTCAAAATATCAACAGTGTTCCACCCCACACTTAGTTTCTGACAATATGAATGTATGCAATATGATATACGTCATGAATAATAAGAGTGTGGTAAAACTAATACTCCCCTGATGAGACGTAATTGTCAGGCGTGTAATTGATTCTCATCAATGCCTAGATCGTATTTCCGGGCACAAACCAAAATATGTATCACTTGTAATGCCATGCAATGCTCAACACATAAAGTAAGTACAAAAAGGAAAAACTAAACTAATATTCGCTTAACAAAGCGGCCGAATAAGGTTGGTGGCAGTGCCACCATGTCAACGGTTACTCCTGTAACCGGTAAAAATGGTATCGTGTCTAGTCAAACAAACCAACGTCAAAAGTAAAGAACCACAAAGCGTTAGAAAAGAACCACAGGTACCAAGTATGAATAGTGAAGAGAGCTGCTACTAAAAGGGAGGACGTTGCCACCATTGGTGTGGGCCCGGATGCTGCTGCTGGTACTGCTGATGGGCATACGGATCATGAGTGTGATCATAGAAGTCCTGTCGCATGCCATCCATCGTTTGTCCCAGCTGACCCATACTGATCATTAAATCTAACATTGTAGGGTCAGTAGTAGTGTGGTGCATACCTGGGCCTTGATGCCCTAGTTGTCCCATAGGTGCTCCCTCGTCCTCTGATTCTTCAACTATATCAGTCCAAGTATTTCGCCGATGGCCTACTAATCGGTACACCTCATTGAACTTCTTCATCATATGCATGTTGATCAATACTTGGGTGTCAATAGGTAGAATGGGTGTGTCCATCTCTGTAAGTATACCAAGGTGCACAAGAGACAAGACACCTAGGTATGAGGCAAGGTGAGTAATATATGGTCCACCAAAGTGATGGCTGTTGGAGCAGTAGCCGGTAGCTCTAGTAAAGAACTTGGCCAAACTGTAGGCCAAGTTGTAAGGAATTCCATCAATCAAGCAGTGCAAGTGGAGAAGATCTCTAACGCTCACAACGCCTGTGATATCCTTTCTTCTCCTGATGGAAAGGACAATGCATCGGTGCAGGTAACGGTGGAGGGGATGTCTGATCTTGGTGCTCTTTTGACTGTGCGGGTCAAAAGGTCCAGATCCGATCCTATGCCAAAATGCTGATGCATCTCCCTCGGCAAACACCCCTTTACTGTCAGTAAAGATCGACTCTGTAATCTCCTTGTGCCTATATAATCCCGTTTTTACCCCAAATTGTGCCAATGACATTTCATACCAATGTCTAGCCATCCTGAAACGTACACAATCATGCATTTCATACTCACTAACGGCCTATCAAACTGGAAGGATTCTAGAAACTCAAGGGTGAGCTCGTAATAGGTTGATTCCCTAATGGCAAAGAATCTTTGCCAAGGCTTTGTGATGAGGGGAACTGCACTTTCCAAAAATTAACATCTTCCAAGGTTGGGTAACAAATTTTCTTGTGTGTTTCGAAGGTTTGCTTTAGCACTGTGGGTAGTGTTTGGTTGGCATGGACCTCAATGGCATCATCGAGGTCAAAGATAAGCCACGGGTGCAAATCCTGTGGCCCTTCTAGCATGAGTTGCGGGTGAAAAGGCGGTGGGGGAGATGGCGGAGTCTGTGGCGAGCCACTCATGTGGGCAGACAAGGATGAACCCGACCTAGAGCCTGATCGGGTGTTTCTTCTCTTTCTCCCTACTTGTCAGGAAGACTCGGTCATGACCTACATAATCATCATTTAAAGGAGTTAATGGTTCAACATATATATTTTAACAGCGCTAAAAACTTGATAGGATGTAAAGTACGATGCATATTGGTGCCAAAAGCTTGATAGGAATCATGTTTTTATAAAAATATATATATATGTATATAATTTTTTTGGACCACATAAAGGAAACATAATTTCGTACATGGTTATGGCCCGGTTATGTTTCTTGAATCTCAAAATGGTCCATTGTAATCAATCAAACAAAGCGCAAATTCAAACAATTCAATATGACTACTAATATAAATGGTCAACATGTTGACTTTCGAAAAGTCAAAACCGTCAAAATTCTTGAACTAATTCAACTAATCAACAATTTCCCACCAACTATGTTAAAACCTAAACACATTCAAACAAGATTCATACTCCAATTTGTATTTCTAAGTTCAAGAGTTTTAGGTCAAAATTCATAAACTCATTCATACAAATCAAACAAATCCTACCCAAACAAGGCTAAAATGAGTTACATTATGATCCTACCTAGTCAAATATGCATCTAGATCAAGCATTGAGTTCATATTCAATCATATTAAACCTGAGTTCAAAACGAAACCCTAGCCTCATTTGAACAAGATTAGCCACATTTGAAGCATAAATCACACTAAAATTGACAATGGACAAGTTTACATACCTCGGGGAAGAGATTGGAAGCAAAAATCAAAAGAAATCGTGAGAAATCGGGGGTTTTGGAGCGATTTTGGCCGAAACCGAGCAAGTTCGGAGTTTGGGATTTTGAGAAAAATGAGTTTTCTATAGTTTTTAACACCAGACACGCACAGTCCCCAATGCACGGTCGTGCATTGGGTTGAACGGCCGTGCAATGCCCCCTGTTGACCAATTTTGACTTTTTTTTAAATAGTACTTTAAAAATAAATTAAAATAAATTTTCAATTAATAGATAAATCAAAAATAATTTAGATTTTATTAACGTACCAATTTATAAAAAAAATATTAAAATAAATTGGTCAAGGGAGATTGTCATCATCAAAAATCCCGATTATACGTAAAAAAAAACTTACCTTTATTATCGGAATCCAATTTCAAAGTATCGAGCTTGTCATCATCGAAAATAAAGAGGAATGTAAAATCTAAACACGTAAAACCGTTCGAAAGTGTTACGCCTATTCTAAAATGCTTTCGAATGACGGTACTTGTATCCGTTCAATTTTCTTAGCAATAATTCTTGGGTTGCGATCCTTGAAAGTTCCTGCAAATAAAGATTAGCTAGCACAAGTACCAAAATAAAAACAAAAGTAGTAAAAATAAAAAGGGAAAAATTAAGTAGAAATAAAATAAAGATGAAAATAAAAAAAATAAAGTATAAATAAAACAAAAGTAAAATAGAAATAAATAGTTAGTCCAACGACTTAGATCATTCGCAGAATTACCGTGTCCCCGGCAACGGCGCCAAAAACTTGATAGTGTGTTTTTATATGTAGATAAAAATATAAATATATATAACCCTGGCAACAACGCCAAAAATATGATGGCGTGTTTTTAGTAGTAATAAATATATTCTATTTAGAGCTACACAAAATCAGGTTTTAAATTTATAAATTAAAATGATAATTACTTCAACTAAATATACACACAATAGGCAAGTGTACCTATCGCAGCTTAGTATAGTATGGGTAATAACCAAGTATCAAACCATGGACACGGATCCCGTACTCAACCCTCGCTATTGTCTGACTAGGATAATAAGTTGGAAAATGGGTTTTGTTTTAAAAGGAAATTAAACAGATAAGAAATGTAATTAGAAAGGTTATCTCATTTGAAAAGTTACTCTAGTTGTTATCCTTTGTTAATTAATGATATAATTAAAGTAAGGTTGGTCATATTTACTAGTACTAACCCTTTTGATAGGGGAGTTAGTATTTCGTAACGGAACAGTGGATACGGTCGGCCAACTGTTCCTTAATGTATCTACGGACCCTGAACGGGATCTCAAGTCCGCCGGTTATCTCGTGATTCATTATTCGGACTAAGATTATCCAATGACTGACATACGTCTGGTCTTGTAACTACCTTTGGAAAGTCGGAATGCGCAACTCCCTCCAGAGCTACTTTATGAACGCTCGGACCTAACAAATTATGTTCTTAAATAGTTGTCTTTACTTGAAATATTATTTTAAATAAATATGACTTTCATTTTCAAGATCAAACCCCATGGCTCCCGCTAGAAGTCCTCTACAAGCCGACACGAGAGAAGTAAAGAAATACCGACACAAACCGCCCAGTCTGGTTAGGGCTTAAACGGCTTGTTGAATACCCAAACCTCCAATCAACCCATAATATTAAACCTATACTAACTGGCCGTGATAGCACCAAGATTTGTATATAGACCGTACAAACATCGAATAAGCTTCCCAAACAAGAAGTCTTGCTTAAGTAACTCACAAGATTTAAGATTATTAGATTGGTTTAAAGATCACTTATTCTTGTCTTTTTACGATAAATCATAGTAAAGACTTTAAAAACATAACATACTAAAAATACTTCATTAATTAATTAAAGTTCAACCAACTCGAGCAACACAAGAGAACTAGCCATGAATGACCATACAAGTGACTCCACTAACCCTTCGATAATTTGTGGACGTATTCCAACACCAAGGGAGAGCGGGTATAGAATGCTTCTTGTTTTACTCGAACGAGAAGAATCGCTTCATATTACAAGACTTTAAAAAGGAAAATAAACAAGAAAGCAAAATGGACCAAAACCGAGAGAGTTCCGGCTCTTAGCAGGCCTTCCCTACTCTTGATCTTGGACACCTAAAACACTTGAATGAGCTTGCTATTTACAGGTTAAGATTTTGGCAATGCACGGCCGTGCATTGGATTGCATGGACGTGCAAAGTACCCTTTTCTTTCTCGTGCAGAATCTGGCAATATAAGAGAGTACAGGGACCCAGATTAGGGTTTGCACGACCGTGCAAGGTAATGCACGGTCGTGCATTACCCTTTTCTGGTCTCTGTTAACTTTTTGATCTTCTGGTTTGACTTCATGCGTCCGGTTTTGTTCAATTGGCCCCCGAATGCTGATTTTACCTAGTTTTTGAGTGTTTTCTTCATGTTTTTGCATATCCAGGTCAATTATCCTATCAGAACACCAATGAGCGGATTAGGCATCAATTATTATCATATTGTCTCTAATTGTGATTATTTCGGGGATAATTATGCGTGCAAAACATGTATAATTTATGTCATATCAGCAGCCTAAGGTATGTTTTCTTTTTCTTTTTTGTTTTTAGTTAAATGAACGTTGTGGGTGTGTTCCCTACAAAACCCTCACGAGACTTTACTCGTCCTGTCGGGCTATCGAGGGGTTTAAAAGGCTTGTTAGATATGCTAAATGCAACCATGATTCCTACGAAAGTGAGTTAGGACTTTTTTTTCTTTTGTGTGTTTTTATGTGCGAGTCGGCCAAGTGTGGGGAAGTTTCATGGGTTTTTAAGTGAGTTTAGTGCAATTGAGGGCAATGCACTATCCTTTGGGGGGCAGGGTATATGAAAAGGTGTTTTCAAATTAATGGTAGCCCGTTTGTAGTGTTTGTAGAGGTGGGTGTTTTAGTCTTTATCGAGTCTATACATTAAGTCAGTTTGATGCTCTTGGGTTTGTTTCGAGTTTAACTTTGTAGATTTAAATTCAATCTCCATTCGGGTGGTGACATTTCGAGCTTGAATTTATTGTACAAGGCAACCCAATAGCAGATGTTGAAGGTGATCGCGAATGAAATGCTATACGATCTTTTGAGTGTAGATTGACGGCATTTACAGTTTACAACCAGCTAAGTCCTTTCCAATTATCTGTATAGTTTGATTTATGTATTTTTTATATTTTCATAGTCTCTCATCTTACATTAGGGGCAATGTAGAGTTCAAATGTGGGAAGGGGAGACTCTAGTCTAGGTTGTAGTCTGAGTCTGTATAGTCAGAAAAATTTTAAAATTTTAAAAATTTCAAAAATGTCATTGGATTAGATTTTTTTGTAAATAAATGGAAGATGATAGGTATAATTGGAAACTATGCTTGTGGAATATAAATGAAAAATAAAAATAAAAAGCGCGTCTAATTTGTAACGTTTTGGTAGGCCCAACCGACTTTTGAATGCTTAAATATCCTGATAGTGTATCTAGGTTTAATTAGATAATTAATTCAGGATGTTTTATGGTTTTTCATCTTAGGTGTGTCGGTAAGGTTGAAACTGTCAATATAGGGTGATAGGTACCAATATAAACAAAAATTTATAAGTTTTTAAAATTTCTTTGGCACAACGCTTTCTTTTTATGAGAATAAATCCGAAAGTTGGTGGCGCCCGCATTCCATATTCCATCATTACATGAGCTTAATTATTTGATTTGAGAGCTTCAGTTTCGCCTACATGCTAGACTCTTAAGTAATCAATAATATGGATGACTAAGTTTGGTTTATGTGTTACCCTACAAGATGGCAACCTGGTTGAAACACCACTAAGCTGACTCTTATGTACTTAATTGTTAAAAACTGCAGCCTACGTGTCACACGTCGAGTTCCAGCTTGATTGAAACACCACTGGGTTAGGTTTATTCATATAAGTTAATAAAAGCTCGCGTCATTCATCCATCAATCCATTATCCATCTGAATTAATTTTTAAAACATATAAATTCGTGTTTATAGTGGTGCGAAATCTATATGGTTTATCCCGGGCCTAAACATTACCTTGAGATGGGATTAGGCTGAACTGTAGCTTCCTAAGTGTGAGACCCATAGATAGACTGACTGCTTGGTAATAATAGGATAATAGATCACCGAATCGGGGGCTCGAAAGGTCGGTGGTTGGGTTTAATCGGATCGAAATACCAATTGTTACAGTTAACGTGTAATTATATTTGTCCTGTAAATGAATGAAAGTGTGAAAGCAAGTTTTCAATTGTAATTCCATTGCAAAATATTTTTCGTGACTAAAAAAGATAAATGTGGGGATGTGATGAGTGCGTTTTAGGTACACGTTATTAGATATCAATTAGCTTCTAAATACATTCATATTGGTATAACATATATTATTTTTATTCATTTTTTATTATGTAGAGGTTTTAGTAAATATTGAACTAATCAAGAAAATTAATCTAAATAAAAATATATCATGAAGTAAAGTACAATGGGATGAAATCAATTGAATTAACGTGGATCAGTTGTGGCATGGACTTACTATTTTATGTGGGATTTAATTTCAAGATCAATTTAATATGTAGGTAGCACAAGATGGATGGAGATAAATTACACGTGTGCCTCATACATATTTTAGTTGCACTAAAATCTAATGGGTTTGCAAGAGAATTAATTGGGCTGTTAAAATTTAGGTTGGGCCTGCACTTGGAGCACAAGAAAACGTGGAAAAGAAGGCGGTAGGCATTTTTAAAGGAATTAGGTTCGCACGGCTGGAAGGGTTTTTTTTATGGCAATCAAGACCTGGAGGTACCGAGGGCACAATTTCCGAGAAGGGGCAGCACCTTTTGTTGCAGGATTTGGAGCACGTGAACTGAAATCATGAGCGGCTAATTCACATGTGGCTTCCTTCGGGCGGACGGTTCGTATAGGTTTTATGTTTGATTCAGTTGTTTATGTTTTTTGATCTATTTAGTTTCTGACAATAACTGAGTAGATTGATGTATTGGTTGATTTAAACAATTTATTTTTGTGTTTTGAGTTTTCTTGCTTTACAATCTTGTTCGGTTGATAATAAAACCTAGAATCGGGGTTGGGTGACTAAAGGGGGTAACTTGACACTTGTAATTTGGGTGATTGAACTATACTGGTTTATGACAAAACTGATTGTATAGGTTTACTGACAACAATCTGTCTTCAATTACTGTTTTAACTGACTTTCCAACACTATGTCTATGCAGTATCCAATTAAACAACTAAGTTTTATGTGAAACCTAGAACCTGGAGTTTGGAGGAGGTTACATTCTTTATTTTGAATTTTGATTAAAAGAACTTTCTAAACTATTACAATTTATTCTTTCCACCAATTTCTCGTGGAGACGACTCGACTTTCCACTAACTATTAAATTCTTATTTTTTTGACCGACCAAACGATATCGATCACATTTATAGACTAATTCTTTACGTTTTGAATGGTTTTTAGTGCAAATCGGATAAGAATAGTTACATATTGATGTGTTTGCTTTGATTTGCAGGTTTTGATGGAAAAGAAGTGAATTGATACTAAACTAGGATGATGGATGGAAGAGAAAAAAACCAAGAAGGTACGGCCCGTACGCCCCTATGGGTACGACCTGTATGTGCATTAAGCCCCGCATCCACTTTACAAGGTACGGTTAGTACACTAGAAGAATGACGCAACCCATTTAAATAAGCCCCGCATCCACTTTACAAGGTACGGTTAGTACACTAGAAGAATGACGCAACCCATTTAAATGACGGTAAGGCCCGTACCCGCAGTGTACGGCCTATACGCGAACCATGTAGAAACCCTAAATTGGCCTATTTAAAGAACTTTACAGTCTAGGGTTTGGAGGTTCGAATGGAGGCGGCTTTTGGAGGTTAGAATGGAGGCGGCTTTTGGAGGCTTGAACAGAAGATTTGGAGTAACAAGAAGGGTTCTTATCATCAGTTAGCTAAAGGATTGAAGATTTGGCCTTTCGGGTTGCATATACGCGTGTATCTTGGTTCGGTTTATTACGCATTTCATTTTCTGTTATTCTTTTGATCATAAAGACTTCTGAGTTTTGTTTGGTTTTCATTTCAATGATTGGCTAAATATTTGTAGCCATTTAGATTAGATGAATCTTTGATGGGTGATGATCGGATTATGGATTTTTTGATTGTGTGATTTTAGTAGAGTTGTTATCTTGAACTTATGACATGTATGATTACATGTTTGTGTTGGGTTTAGATATGAGTTGTGTGGGATTGATTGAGTTTTCTATGAAGTTATGCATGCTAGTTTCAATTAATGCTATATTTAGGTTATATAGTCGACCATTAACCTGAGGCTTGAAACTCTAATAGGTAATAAACAACTTGCTAACAAATCTAGTAAAACTTGTGAGCTACTTAGGGAATAGATCTGAATGAAAGGGTCTAGGAACTAATTAGGGTTTTCTATCTTAATCTAATCACAGATTGTAACTCGCTAGGGCACTTAACTGTCTAGTTTGATATAGAAGCCCTAAGTCATAAGGAATTGATAATAAACTTGTTTCATACTTCTCTAGTTTTGTGGGATTAACCCTAACGGGCTCTAATCTGTTCTAGCACTTCACACACTGTTTGGTCTTAATCATAAATCAATTAACAGTTTTCAAATGAGAAGCAATCCAGTCTGTCATTCTATCTTAGATAATTCGAGTCTAAATGGTTATCCCTACTCTCTGATTTATTAACAGCTCACAAAATTGCATTATTCATTTCCTTCCAATTCATTAGTTATTTAAACAACCCACATTTTAGTTGATTGCATATTGATAGCGGATTTAGTATCGGGAGCTAATGTGTCCACGGATTGATATCCGGTTCTTGTCATTGTACTGTACTTCGCTATGATAGGTGCATTTGCCTATACATCCCATTGGTAATTACATTTTTAAAACTAAACATGTGTAATCATTTTATTAATTAAATTATTACTATTTGCATACGTCAAAGATACCAACGCATACAAAAAAAAGTTTCAATACTTATTCAAGAAGAATTGGACGAGTATGAAAATTTGTGATCAAAATATCCAACAAAATCAAGTATGAGACAATATCAGTATATAAAGGTTGTAACCAAAAACCACAACTATTCAAAAGTAAACGACCGATTGTAATAAATTGGACCCGTTTGCGTGTGATCGAATGCTAGAAGGAGTTGAGTAGTCTTACCCTGAGACGGTTCAAGAAAGTGATTGGTAGAAAGAAATTGGGATTACCTTTGAGCACCGCATAGCTGACTACACCACCAGGAGAAAGAGAGTGTGGAAGTAAGGCAGGGTAAGATGAAGTGCGTTGGTAGCGTGGGAAGTAAGAAGAAGCGGGGATCAGCCACGTCGCAAGTGTGGCGTCGATGCAATCAAAAGGGGGCTTAATGGTGGGATTTTTATCGGGTATGATTGATAGATTGATTAATATGTGTACAAGAGATTGATGGTTCTCACTTCTTTGCTACATGTGATGTATTTTCTTTTATCTTTTGTAATATTATATTTTAAGGGTACTAGGGGCATGACCCTAAGTACCCCAAATACCATAATGGCTCCAACAATGAGTGATAGCCACATTATTTTTATCCAAATCCAACCGAAAGTATCCTAAGTGGTAGGGGTACAATCCTAAGTAATAAATTCATCTTTCATATTTCGCCTTCATATCTATACCAATTTGTACCCTGCACCGGAGGATGATACGTCCAAAAGCATTTAGCTTATAAAGTGATGGGGTAACATGTCGAGAACAGGAAACTGGTTCGAGCGGAGTGACTGAGACTCAAGAAGGAGGAGAAAAAAGTTAAGGCCTGAAAAGCTGAGGACGTGGTGCACTTCATGCAAGAATCATTTTATTATAAAAAAAAATGCTTTCACATTTATCATTTTTGCAATCATCCCTTGCTAAGTGTTAAAAGTGAATTTTACACATAATTAAGTAGCATCAGTTTATCGTGTGAAAAGAAGTTGAAGGGTTCTAATTAGAAAATTATGGATTTTGTAGAGCGGGATAAGAAAAATCCTCAAAACTTGATGCCTAGTTACAATACTTCATAACTTGGGGTTATGTTTTGTCATTAACCCGTACTATCGGGATTATATTGCAAAAAGTGAAACTAATCGTCTGAATAAAGCCGGCAAGGCCTTCGAACGTGTAGTTTCGAGACAATATCAGAATCTATGACGACCGCTGCGCAAATTCCGACGAGTTTCGGCCATGAGCTCCGAGCATGTCTTCGTTGCCGTCTCGTCAAAACATACGATCAGGTTCACAACATTTCCCCCCTATTATCATCCATCTACTAGTCCTAAAGTTCCAACTAGGGTTTTGTAGTACCGTTAGGTTTTTTCTCTTTGAATTTAACCAAATTTGATGTTTCAATTTGCAGTTTCGAGAATCAGGATGTGAGAATTGCCCTTTCTTCAAGATGGATGAAGATTCTGAACGTATCGCCGAATGCACCACTTCTAATTTTACTGGGTAAACCAATGAAGAGAATATACTTATTTTATCACCATCTCAAATTATTAAGTTTTGTTTAAATGTTTGCTATTGCTGTAGGATCATCTCAGTGATGGATCCTGCCCGAAGTTGGGCTGCTAGGTGGCTTCGAATTGGTATTCATAATTCCTATTTATAGATTCTGTTTTTGTGTTTTTAAATGATTTGCGTAGAGAATTATATTCAACATTGTCAATTTATACACTAGATTAAGCTTCTTTTCAATTGTATTCAACAGCTTTCATTTTTAATTTTTCGTTTACTCATCGACTGTGATTTTGATCTTCAATTCTAACCTCCAATGTCATTCTGACTTCAATAGTATCTTAAATTTGCATCTCTTTCACTGCTTGTGCATTTATCTTCTTTTTTCTTTGGAAACACAATTATATTTTGTTTAATCTAGTTTATATCAAAATATGTTTCTTGTTCAACACTGCTTCTTTAGCATGTACTCCTGCTGGAAACTTTTTCTAGTTATATATGTATAGAATTTAATATATAGGTAGATTAGCATATTAATTAAAATAGTTTAAAATGTATATTGTATATAACTGAATGCACACACATATGCTTCGTGTGTGAATTACAGTGTAAAAATAACGGAGAGAATCAGAACTTTAACATAGAGGGAATAGAGAGAAGGAAGAGAGAGAATGATTATTTGTGTTATAGGCTTATAGCTAACCAATCGACTTATATGATCAATATTGTTACTCCCTACCCTATAATACTCCAACCATACACCTCGTAACTTCTCTTACTTTTGGAATTTAATAGCTTTTGGTTTATCCACCTTGGTTTAAAAAGGAGGAAAACGCATCAGGGTCAAAAAGACGTGCCTCATGTTGTTCTGGGTCAAATTAGGTTTATATGTAAAAACAACCAAAGGGATGAAGAAGTTATGAAAGGTTTACTTGATATATAGGTTGATATGTTAAACATATGAGAGAGACGCAACTTCTGGTTGTAGATAAAGCTTATTTGGTTGTACGTGAGGCTCGACTTTTGGACCAAAACGCCTTGAAGCGTCCCGCGCTCTTTTAAACTAAGTTATGCATAAGGAATGGTTGGCGCTTGCGTGATGCGTATTTTGTGTTTACCATGCTTTTGTCATTTACTAAGCTCTAACAGTCTTGGTTTAGAGTTGGGTGACCCCTTGGAGCGTCTCGCGCTCTTTTAAACTAAGTTATACATAAGGCATGGCTGGCGCTTGTGTGGTGCGTATTTTGTGTTTTTACCATGCTTTTGTCATTTACTAAGCTCTAACAGTCTTGGGTTAGAGTTAGGCACTATCCCACTTGTTAAAACACCTTACTAGCAGACGGTAGGTCGTAGGTTCTAAACCGTCGGCCTCCCCCCTTTTTTATGCTTTTCATATTGGATGTTTGTTACTTGTTTATTGCATGGTTGTTATGTATGTTTTTCGAGATGGGGATCTCTCTTGGTGCAGCCTCTCTATCCTATGGGATAGAGGTAAGGTTTGCCCTCATCCCACCCTCCCCCGACCCTACTCTTTGAGTGGGATTTTGCTGGGTATGTTTGTTTGTTTGTTTAATAGTTTTGGGTTATCTGTTCTTATGATCTAGTTATACTACTTTTGCATTTCCCATTTTGATTAATTAGTTGATATTTTTCATTTCTATAATTTCATTTGACAACCTATGTATAATGACCTAAAATTTAATCGAGGCACAACATTCCATTTGTTGAATATGTTCTTGTATTCATGGTTTGAGACCTTTTGTGTTGATTGAGTTTATCTTGGATCATGTTTGCATGAATTACAAATGCACCTATTGAAACAATCTGCAAGTTTGAAGATCTTAATTTGGAAACTATTTAACCCTGCTAATAATCACATGGACAAATTCTAGATCTATTAATATTGTGACTGTTCCTGTTTCAAGTTTTATGTTTTACTTGACCATCATTGCAACCACACACTAAATATTTGGTTACTCATGAAACACATGACAAATTTTCATTTATATAGTTTTGAATTTCTTGGTCCTTGATCAACAGGCCTCAACATAGTTTGCGGAAACATTTTGCAGGCAAGTTTGTTCCAGGTTGCTACACACTGGCTGTCTCAGAAGCACTATCGGAGGATCTGCAGGTTTGTGAACAGTCTGTTTTTACCTTTTAGTTAAATTAAAAATTAAAAGAAACTTAGTATGCTGGACAATTAAAACCCCCAAATATTTGTTTAGGTTTTTTTTTTGATAAAAGAAATTATAAACAATTAACGTGTTCATGATTACAATCATGACTTTGCTGTATTATTACAATAATAATTAGCTGAAGTTTCGTTTTAAAAAATTAATTTAGAAGATTATATACATTTCGATGACTTCAACCTGTCTTGTGTACTCAACCCATTTGACCCATTTCCATTTTGGTCATATGTTGAAACCCATATGACCCGTTTTTTGAAGTGACCCAAATTAACCCGTTTGTATATAAATGGTTGAAATTGCCACACCTTGGCTGTATATAACTGTTTGCTTTTTTGCAGTCTCTTTGTGAGGAAGAGCGGGTGCAATATGTTCCTCCAAAACGCGTTTGAGTACGTGTATACATGCTCATTGATGTATGCTGATTTGATAGTTGTAAGCGTCTAGTATCAAAACTTAATCAGGGCTGCTAAACACTTGCTTCAGGAGACTCGTAGTTTTTGCTGTGCTGGAGCTTAACTTTATTGAAGTATTCCCTGTTTTTATATATATTAGTATTTTATTAAGTATGAAAAAAAACTATGTTTATTGCGTTAGTATTTAAACTTTTGTTTTTAAAAAACGCTCTCTTAAAAAGCTCCTGAAAAAAATGTACGTGAACTAGTTTTAGAAAATAACTTTTAGTAGATAAAACTAATTAAATAGAATAATTTTTTTGGGGTTTTATTTATATTTTATTTTATGATTTTTTTTAACTATAGTTATGACTATTTTGTTGAAATACCTAGAGATACAGGTAAGAAAAAGTTGGCTATTTTGTCAATGCAGTTGTAAATCAAACAACTTGAACTCCAATTTCTAAGTCAACAACCAGTGAACACTTACTTGCATAACTTATTCAAGGTTATGTTTAGTGTGTTTAAATTAAGCTTTTCATCATTTAAAATGTTATAATTTTGCGAGTCTTTTAGACTCATTCTATAAACAAACCAAAAGTTCATAAATAATTCAAATTTATAATGATTGCGTTTTTTTTGAGATACGGGTGAATCTTTTAAATGTTCTATTTAAAGGTTTATCCCATCATAATCTTATCTTGAATCAAACAAATGGCAAATGTTTAACAAATTGAGAAAAAAATCTTTTATGGTTTAGTTATTTACTTACCAACTCTCTCAATAGAGTAAGAATTCCAAACATATTGGTATTGAAGTAAATTCCGGTCACTCAGATGTTCCGGACAAAATACTTCAATGATCAGGAGAAGACAACCTTCATCCTAGATCCACAATGGAGTTGATTCGTTCATCCCATTTTGTTGTGCTCGTTGCAATCATACGAAAAGCTCGTTAGAGGGCCCAAGGAGCCATAGGCTCCCAAGACACTCCGATTCTCAAGTCAAGTCGGGGTCTCATAATTAGTGTGTAATAGAGTGTGAGCTAGAGAGGGAGAGAACCTACGTTGTGTTGAGTTGAGCCTCCTATCTATAGAAGGTAAGACTCTTGCTTGAGCTTGGGCCTACCAAGTTTGGGCTCGCATGGATTGGGCCCTACACATTGGGTCTTGGTCGATTAGGATACCTCTTCAAGTCTCCCGAAAAAGGATGTTTCAGTTTACACATCAAAACATTTGATAGGGTCGTCCGAAACATTAAGTGTGAACCAGATGTCCGGAGAGCGTTCGTCATGCCCATCGGTTTAAACGTTTCTGCTTGTGTTTGGCAAGACTTTTTCTTACCCGTAGGCTCGTTGCCTGTAGGCAAATGTAGACGTGGCACGTAGCCATATGGAGATGTGGCCCGTAGCCATATGTAGATAAGCGTGACTATACACTACTCTTTTATTTGTTATATCGAACCGAAGCGGTTGAGCATGGTTATACACTACTCGTTTATATGTTATATCGAATCAAAGTGATTGAGCGTGGCTATTCACTACTCTTTTTGTTTATGTGTTGTCACACTGAAGCGACGCCATAAAGATGCGACACTTGGCCGGATAATTATGCGGCACTTGGCCGAATAATGATGCGTGTCAATGTAACACGGACGTTTCATCCGAAGTATAGAAACATCCAACAAATATAATCAGGTGCTATACCAAGCTAGTCTCCCAGTTCAATGCTACTAAAACACGTTAGTAGTATTGAACTCATAAAATGAATTGTTAAGTAATTTAAATGAGAAGTATGTAAATTTTTACCGAAATATTGGCTTTGGTTAGAGA
This sequence comes from Smallanthus sonchifolius, assembly GCA_023525975.1. Classification (NCBI taxonomy): domain Eukaryota; kingdom Viridiplantae; phylum Streptophyta; class Magnoliopsida; order Asterales; family Asteraceae; genus Smallanthus; species Smallanthus sonchifolius. Next base: position 93,507,725 of record CM042019.1, read on the forward strand.
TACATAGCTTTAATCGATGTATTTTAAATGACACGGCTAAAAACTTCCCGACTCCATATTGTTGTCGCACTATGTGAATTTTGCAAATGTTGCCCTGTTGCTACAGGTTAACTTAAAAGTTTCCCTGATCTTTGTTTTCATTTTTCACAAATTGTAAGAGATATTTGCACCTTCTTATTTGCGTCAATTTCGACTTCCATAAAGGCGGGCCTTAGAGAGAGAGATTTCCATATGATTTTCTAAGGCCGGAGGTTGTTCTGATAACCCGGAGTCATGATTGATAATCCTTACTTTCAAATGACCCGGAGTTATGATTGGCAATCATTAATTTCCGGTCGTAGCCAGAGCCGAACGTCCTTCACCCTTGAATAGGGGTTATTTGGTGTACCAATATCTCCTATAAGCAGTAATGTTCGAAGATTAAAGCTGCTCCGACCGTCTGATGATAGTGATCACAAACCGTGTATGCCCCTGGTTCAATGCATTTTTGACGTAACTAGGTGCATTATTTTTGTAATTTGATGCTCAAGGTTATGATAGCCATTTAATACACCCACCAAACCAAAGTAGATTTAACATGAAGTTGACAAGTGTTACACACCTCATCCCCTCTCCTTGTTTTTTTAAGATTCCCCCTGTATTTAAAACATTCATAACTTTTTAGTACTATATTATTTTTTATAAAAATTACAGTATTAAACTCTGCATTCTCTTTAATTCCATGATGGTCTCGCTAAATTTTATTTTTTACAAACGTCTGTAATTACATTGATGTAATGACCACTTTTTTTTTAAGATTTCCCTGTATTTAAAACATTCATAACTTTTTAATACTATATTATTTTTTATAAAATTACACCATTAAACTCTGCATCCTCTTTAATTCCATTATGGTCTAGCTAAATTTTATTTTTTACAAACGTCTGTAAGCTGGTGTAAAACACTTGCATTAATGTCATTTATTTCTCTTTGTTCCCTTTAAAAAAACTCCCATTTTTTAAAAACCTTTTTAACGTTTTTATACAGTGCCATTTTTTTGTAAATTTTACACCATTAAAAAGATCGTTTTTATCTCTTTAATTCAAGTAAAGTCTAAATATATATATAGACTCGTCGGAAACCTACGCGATGCGGCGACGGCGGCAACAATTTACAACCCGATACTCATTTTCTGTTAGTTTATCAATCCTCTCGTTTTCTGTTATTTATATTATTATTAAAAATAGAAAGTTACGGCAGGTTTCAGTTAGTATCGTTCAGTTGGTATCGGTTCGTTTAATTACGGTATGGATACGGTACCGACACTCGGTATAATAACCAAAGGAAAAACCCCAAAAGATAAAGTCCGATATGCCCAAAATTATGGCAGTTCGTGTTTTACATTCTGAATCAGTTTCTTTTGAAATATTACTATAATAAATTATATTTATTCCCACATCAATAAAGTGGAAAAAGTCAAATTAGAACAAATAATAATCCACTTTCATTTCAATTCTAATGAAACAAAAAATGGTTACCATGAAATCTACCCGAATTGTGAGGCCCATACCTGAGAGCTGGTAAAGAGCGGGCGATCACAACCAACAATGAAGGGTGATGATATTTCAATTTGGCAATAATGGAAGTGCTTTAATAGATTCGACCCGACTACAAAGACTCGATTGCAAAGCTTCGTTCTTTTATCTGATAGCGAAAAGAAAAAGAAAATGGTTAATAAAACATACAAAGGATATAAACAAGGTATTCTTTTTATCTGATAGAGAAAAGAAAAAGGAAATGGTTAATAAAACATACAAGGATATAAACAAGAAATACCTCAGGTGGTAGTGATCCAAGCATGTATTTCAAAATATATGGGTCCAAAAGCTCCAAAAATGTCTCTGAAAAGAGAAGAGTAATAGAAATATAAAAACTGCATAATTCCATTCAGCCAGAGCCAGATATTTGAGGATAAAAACATAGAGCACACCTACTCAAAATACAAAGAATAAGAATGGGTTATATTTCAGTGAGAGCCAGATATTTCATGATTTTATAGTGGGTTTTATTTCAGCCTAACCAACCAGTTAGTGACAAGGGCTTTATTTAATCAGTTAAATAAAAAAGATAAAAATGGAAAAGGTCACATGCTAAGAGATTGATGAAATCTATGATAGAATGAAACTTCAGTACCTCATCATTACCCAATTTAAGAAAATTAGTTCCAAAGTTAATGGCAATGCTGCCAAAAAGATTGATGAAAGCAAGTTGGTGTTTAGACTCTAAACCAATATTTAGGAGATGGTAATCAAAAGAATCAACTGCACGACACCAACACTTTCTCCAAAATCCATTAATGAGCCCACTTTGTGTTAATTGAGTGAGAAATAAATTGCCTGCAATATTTTATTTGACATAGAACATATTAGTTTTCAACCAATTAAAGGCACATGCATTCAATGAGCACAAATAGTTGCAGAATTAAACGACTAATAATAAAAAAATATTACCCTGATTTTACATGTTGAACACATAGCTATTATGATGCCTTCCAAATGAGGTTTTGGTTTGGTCAGCTTTGGGTCAACATCTGAAAGGAAATCAGAGTTTCAGTCAACAAAACAAATAATAATTAATAAGCATCAATTCACATTCTGCATTTGGTTCATGTGAATATATGAATAATACAAGAACAATGAGAACATGATGAAACAAAGAAAGTAGAAAGCTAACCTGAATATTGTTATCTGGTGAGAAGCAGTATATTTTTAAGCCCTACACTTTGACTTCATTGTGGTGAAAAGCATAGAAAAATCTCACATAACAGGGAGTTTTTACTTTTCTTCAAGTGAAGTCTTTTTCTGAAAAATATCAGACTTGATTCTATGCCGTTGACTGTTGATCTATCATCATTATTATCAAATAAAGTTGTTAGAACATCCAATTAACAACCAAAGGCCTATAAACATGTTTGGAATATTGCAAATTTACAGAATCTAATCACAAGAAAACTCACTTTTGTTTCTGTTTCTTTTTTTTATTTCTTTCTCCAAGAACTCAAGAGTTGCACCACTGACATGATTTGGAGGACAACCTACATTTATTTACCATAGTGAAGAAAGCAGCAATTGTTAGGATGAAAAAGACCAGAGAATTACATGTCAAAACAGACATATTAGAGGTACTGCTGCTCAAGCCATAAGCTATTCAAAAAATATGAGGTAACAAATTTTTTTTTCATGAATTGCAATGCAAATTCAAAAACGATGATGTTAATGATAAAGGCTTAGGAGCGGATTGTGTTTGTAGTACAACAAATTCATTTATAAATTAGTCAAGTTTAAAAACATTCTTAAAAGATCAAAACCAAAGATTAAAATAGTGACAAAATTAGCCCACTGTATCCAAAATATTTGATTGAATTAAGGCTTAAAATGCCCTAGTCGACATATCTGCAAAAAGTAAAATTCAGAATCTATGAGATAAACCGAAGTGCTTATTTGATCTAAGCTTAAAGCAATCTGTGTGAGTTACATCAACTTCACATTTTCTTTCCTTTGAATCAAAATTAAAACATTAAATTCAATTATTTTAAAAATAAGAAATAAAACTAAAACGTGTAGGCCAAAAACAGTGCGAAAGCATACATGAACAACTTAAGAAGCCAAAACATCAACCGGAAGTCTGCACTGAACTTCTTACTACCCATGGATACAATCTGCAGATGTAAAAGGTTACATCAATTTCTAAAATCTGACAAACATAAAATGATTAAATTAGATTATTATTGAATAATTTTATAATATAAGCTATGTAACCGTTGTTGCAGCTGATGCTTTGTACGGTTGTTGCAAATCCACATACCTCATCGGTGAACTACAACCAAAAATCAATAAGCTCAGTCCCATGTAAAATTAATAAGAAAAGCAAACGGTTTACTAATAAGAAAGGGAATTACCTTATTTCTCAAAGAAAATGAAGCAGCTCCAAAGCAACGAAATTCATTGCAGAAACTCCTGAAAACCATTAACATTACATTCAGTAAAATCTCAAATAACATAAAAAAAACTCTTGCAACAATTGATGTAAAACCTACCAACTAAACAAATTAAAACATATAAGGTAGTAGGCTAGTAAAGCAAAAGTTGCATAAAAGGAATATTATTCTCCAAATCCTGAAAACCCTTAACATTACATTCAGTAAAATCTCAAATAACATAAAAAAAAAACTCTTGCAACAATTGATGTAAAACCTACCGAATAAACAAATTAAAACATATAAGGTGGTAGGCTAGTAAAGCAAAAGATGCATAAAAGGAATATTATTCTCCAAATCCCAGATTTAATCTACCCAAAAATATCATTTTTTCCCAAATTTGCAACTTAAAATCAATGGAGAATCTAAATTAGAGAAATAAAGATAAAACACAGATCCAACGTACTAATCATCATTATTATCAAATGCTTAATCTAAATCATCAAAAACCCTAATCAAGAAATTAAACAAAATAATTAAAATAAAAAATAAACAAAAAACAAAATCCACCAACAATCTTGAAACTGAGAGATTATATGCAAATATTTACCTTACACCCACATCTCTTTCTGCCCTCTGCTTCAAAAATTCACACTTGATCGAATCATTGACCAGTTTCTTCCACAAGAGCTCAAGAATCTTGAAACAAAAAGAGAAATTAGATGCAAAAACGATTCATGTATTCTGAGAAATCGAGTGTTAGGATTTAACCTTACGTGTAATGTTGAGGTTGGTCGGACACCAGCCCGTCCCGCTACTCTTTGAACCATTGTACAGGTCTTGCTCGAAACCCTAAGGCAGCCGAGAACATCCCCATCAATATCCCCATTAAGCTCTATGCAAAACAAATCAGGGATGTGATGTCTTACCTTAGCTACGATGTGGAGAACTCTAGCCACCCTACCTTGCTCCCTTTCTCCTTTGCACGACGGTTGAATGAGCAAACCAGAAAAGAGACGGTGGAACACCACAGGTAGCGTATCGTCGTCACTTAGAACGCTTCAACCCTAGAATCTCCCGCCGTCGCTTAGATCGGCTTCAACCCTAGCCGTCGTCGTCGTCGATGGAAAACCACAGGTAGCGTTTGGCCGCTCTCTCTTTCTCTTCAACGCCGCAGTTTCCACTGGACGCCGCTCTCTCTCTCTCTCTTCGATGCGGCGTTTGAATTCTGAATTTTGTGTGTGTGTGGGTGGATAAGTTGTAACCTAAGGGCTGTTTGGGATTACTTATTAACCCCCAAAAGTTATTTTTATCAAAATTACTTATTAATTTTTAAAAAGTATTTTTAAAAAAAAATTTATTAATTTATATGGTGAGTAAAATTAATAAGTTAATAATTATTTTTTTAAAAGATGTTTAGTTTGACTTATTAATGAAAAATAATCAAAAAAGACATTATAGTTGTTTTTAAAAAAAGTGTTTGCGATTGCTTATTATACTGTTATATATATTTTTTATTGCCTTTCAAAAAAATATATATGTTAAAATCACGATTATACTTGGAATAAAAAAAATTGAATAAAATATTATAAAAAAAGAAAATGTAAATAATTCATGAAAAAATACGTTTCGATTCGATTAGGCCATAATAATATTACGTTCATAAAAATTGTAAATAATTCATAAAAAATATCAAAATGCGCAAAAATACTAAAATGATGTCATAATACATTTATCCCCACAATGCTATTATATATTGCGCAATAATTTCAAAATATCAAAATGCGTAAAAATACCAAAATGATGTCATAGTACATTCATCCCCACAATGTCATTATATATTGTGCAATAATTCCAAAAATGATGTCATAGTATATTCATCGTCGCAATTCCATTATATCTTGCGCAATAATATCTCGTATCGCTGCCATATGCATATCTTCATTGTTCGTACGACGTGTAGCCGGAACTTCTTCTTGAACTTCATTACTAGTACCACCTTCTGTGGGATTGTAGGATTCTTGTTGTGCCATGTTAAATGCTTCATCAAACTGTCCGACCTTTCTAATAAAGTTATGGATCGCCATCGATGCTATGACAATACTCACTTGGTGCTCGTACGTGATATTAACATGCATATATCTCAATAACGCCCACCTAGCTTTCCACACTCCAAAAGTTCGTTCAATAATATTTCGCAATGATGAGTGGTGATAGTTAAATGTCTCTTTTGCTCCGCGAGCAGCACGAATAGCACTAGTCTGTCCACGTCGAAAATCCGGTAGATGATAACGAATGTTCGTACCTTTGAATGGAGCAAGATACCCTTTAGTATTTGGGTAACCGGTATCAACAACATAATATTTATCTACAAATGAAAGAAACAATTGTTATTAGTTTCAAACAAGTATTAAAAGCATAAAAATTACATTACTAAAATTATACTAACCACCAGTTGGATGTGGAAAATGAAGTTCCGGTCTCCGTAACGCTTCATTGAAAATTCTGGTGTCATGTGCAGTCCCCTCCCATCCAGCCCATACAAATGTAAAACACATGTTAAAATCACAAACCGCCATTATATTTTGTGTAGCATATCCCTTTCGACCAATGTACTTCGCTTGTTCGTTCAATGGAACTGATGCCTTCACGTGTGTCCCATCTATAGCGCCAATGCAGTCCTACAAATACAAAAGGATATAATAATTAAATCAATTGTAAAGTAACTAGAACATTGTATACATTGAACATTGGATAATACCTTGAACATTGGATAATACCGAGCATTGTTAAATATATATGCGGGTACATCATCATTATAGTTTGCGGCTGGTTTGATGATGTCAGCACTCATCTTAAGCACGACTGCCAAAACTCTATAGAAATGTCTATGAATGGTTTCCCCGGAATGATTAAAAGATTCTTGCACTAAACTATTCGTACATCCATGAGCCAAAGTCATCAAGAAGATTCCGAGCGACTCCTCAATACACATATTTCGTGTTTGCTTCAATCCAAATTTAGTAACAAGTTCTACGCATAACTGCCTAAAAACTGGTACGTCCAGTCGAAACATATCATAACACCGTCTCGGATGGCCATTTAGTATTTCATTAATAAACATGTGCCCGGTTCGATCCGATGTGTGACATGACATTCGAGCATTGCGCAAGTTATGAGCTATTATTATGCCTTTTACAACTACTCCACATAACCTTTTGAATTCTATATCCTCATCCACCCAATATTCTTCATCACCATCATATGAATCAGAAGAGTCGTCACTATCCATCCTGTATAATTATAAAATGTAAAACAATAACACATTAATTTTAAACGATAACACAAATATAAAATCTAAAGCAATAACACATTAATGTCAAACGATAACACAAATATAAAATGTAAAACAATAACACATTAATGTCAAACGATAACGTAAATATAAAATGTCAAACAACGACACATAATGTCAAACGATAACGTAAATATAAAATGTCAAACAACACATAATGTCAAACGATAAAATATAATGTCAAACGATGAATCATTCTTCCATAAGTAACTTAAGGAATTCCATCTTTGCTTCATCAGTCGTTGGATACATAAAAGCTTCACGATTTTGCTTTTTGATGAAGACACACAATGCTTGTGAATACTTTTTGGAACTTTCATCGAAACCGGGAAAAGTGATGACAATGTCCATGCAATCTGCTATTGTTGGGTAGGGATTATTTGGTGGAAAAGTTTGTGTGCTTTTTGTTGATAAAGCATCCAATACAACATCTAGCTTTTCCTTATACTTCTTCCTTTTACTCGAACTACTTTCAACGATATTAGGAAACAAAGGCTCATCATCACCTAAAATTATTTCATCACTATCACATTTGCCCTCTATATTATCCTCACGTCGAACATCGCACGAATTGCTATCGTTTTGAAATTGTAACGGATTCATAGTTTGATCTCCAAGGGCAACAGAATCCTGAAACAAAGGAGCATAATGCGTCTCGAATATGTCCAAATTTGTGTTCCTAAATTTGGCGAAGTCTTTATCTACCTACAAGATAAACGGATTAATTAGAGATGCAATCATAAGTACAAATGATAAAAAAAAGTGGAACTTTCCTTTATTTTCTCCTCCCACCACTCAGGCGATGCATCGATTAAGCTCCTTGTCTTTCAAGCCTCATTAAGCAGTCATAAAGCTTCCATTCTTTTTTCATGGTGTCCCATTTGTTTTTAATTTGTTTTTGTTCAAGGACCTTCCCTGTTTTTTCTTTCAAAGTTTTTTCTAAATTCGCCCACCCAACCTTATTAAAGTGACCACCGATTTTATTCCCTTTATCATGTTCAACCAAGCAAGCATTGATAAACTCCTTGAATGTAGCATTATCCCACACGAATTTTGTTCTGTTCTTTTTAGTTGATGTTTCACAATCAACAACATTTAGGTGGAGGATTAGGTTAGAATTGAATGTGAAGAGGTGAAGGAGGGAATTTGATTTTGTTATAACGATAAAATTTTGGGTAACGGTCACTTGTACCGTACAAAAAGATGAAGCAGCACACTGTAGCAGTCATCTATGGTGACAATTTACTTTTTACGTGTTACAGCTGTAACACACTGTAGCAGTCATGGTAAAGACTGACAGTGACTTTTTACAGCGAGTAAAAGTTAATTTGGACCATTTTTACCCATCCACAGCAAACAAGGTTGCTGCTGATAGAGTTACTGGTTCGCAGCAATGGACATTGCTGCTGATTGCCTTAAAGCTATCCGCAACAAAAGTGTTTCTATAGATGGCCTAAAGTACTCAGCAGCAAAAGCCTTTTGCTACTGATAACTAAACCTATCAGCAGCAATTTTGTTTGCTGCTGACAGATGAAGTTATCAACAATAACTTAAACATATTTTTGATTTTTCAGAAGAGTTTTATTGACAGCCAAAGAAAGACAAACACATTTATTATTGAAGTTTTTGGAGAAAGATTTTAATCAAAGTTCATCATGCCAATGGACTCAACCAGATATCTAAATCTAGCTTCTTTAAAGGCTTTTATGAATAAGTCAGCATACTAATAATTGGTATGAACTTTGGTTAAAATAATTCTTCTTTTCTCAGCTTGATCTCTAATAAAATGATACTTGATGTCAATGTATTTTGTCTTGGAGTGCTGTACAGGATTATTTGTAATTGATATGATGGGAGTTGCCATGAAAGTCAGTCCATAGTCTAGCATTTGATTTTGTATCGAGATGACTTATGCACAACAACTGGAAGCTGCAATGTATTCTGCTTCTGCTATAGATGTTGACACACATGTTTGCTTCTTGCATTGCAAGGAAATCAATCTTCCTCCCAGAAATTGGCATCCTCCTGATGTGGATTTTTTGTCCAAGTTGCATCCTCCATAGTCACTGTCAGTGTATGCATATAGATTAAATATATCATTCTTAGAATATCATAGCCCAAGTCCTGGAGCTCCCTTCAGGTATCTAAAGATTCTCTTGACAGCTTGGAGATGTGAGTATTTTGGAGCTGCTTGAAATCTTGCACACAGGCATACTGCAAACATAATATCTGGTCTTGAAGCAGTTAGATACATGAGAGATCCAATCATTGCCCTGTACTGATGTTGATCAGTGTTTTGGCCATTTTTGTCAGGAGACAATTGATGATGGACTTGAATTGGAGTTCTTGCAGCAGACCAGTCAACTAGTTTGGATCTTTCTAAGATACTTTTGACATATTTGGATTGGGTGATGAAGATCCCATTTGGAACTTGTTTGACTTGGAGACCCAAAAAGAATTTTAGTTCACCCATTGAACTCATTTCAAACTTTGAGTGCATTAGAATCTCAAAGTCTTTGCATAATTTCTTCTTTGTTGATCTAAAGATGATGTCATCTACATAGATTTGCACCAATAGAATTTCTCCCCCTTCATCTTTGATAAACAATGTCTGATCAGTGGCACCTCTTCTAAAATTGTTGCTGAGTAGATAACCTGACAAAGTCTCATACCAGGCTCTTGGGGCTTGGTGTAGTCCATATAGAGCCTTGTCTAGTTTGAAAACTTTGTTTGGATGTGAGGGATCTACAAAGCCTGGAGGCTGTCTGACATATACTTCCTCGCCAATCTTCCCATTTAGAAAAGCACTCTTGACATCCATCTGATAAACAGTAAAGCTTTTGGATGCAACATATGCTAGGAAGATTCTAATAGCCTCCAGTCTGGCAACAGGAGCAAAGACTTCATCATAGTCAATTCCTTATTCCTGAGTGTATCCTTGAGCCACAAGTCTACCTTTGTTCTTAATTACAATCCTTCTTTCATCTTGCTTGTTCCTGAAGACCCACCTTGTGCCTATAGCAATCTGGCCAGGTGGAAGATCAACTAGGGTCCACACCTCTTGTCTTTTGAATTACAGCAAATCTTCTTGCATTGCTTCAATCTAACTGCTGTGTTGCAAAGCTTCATCTATCTTCTTTGGTTCAACTTGAGACAGAAAACAGGAGTATAGACAGATATTAGCTTCATGAGTCTTGCTTCTAGTTTGAACTCCTTGTTGAACTTAACCAATGACATTTTCTAAAGGATGTTCTTTGTTGATTCTTTGTGCTGGAACTAGGGGTGTTCAAAAAAATCCGAAACCGAACCCGAATTATCCAAAAATCCGAATCCGAATTATCCGAAATTTCGGATATCCGAATTTTCGGATTCGGATTCGGATAGTGATTTTCGGATATTTCGGATAGTTCGAATATCCGAATATCCGAAATATTGTATTTATATATTTTTTAATTGTTTTTATTATTTAAAAATAAGAAAATTTGAATCAAAACCCGATATATTATATTTATATATTTTTATATGTATATTTTCTAATGTTTTTTAAGGTTTTTAATTGTTTTTGTAATTTAAAAATATTATTTTTATATATTTTTTTTATATTTTCGGATATCCGTTTCATTATCCGAATCCGAATTTTCGGATATCCGAAATTCGGATATCCGAAATTTCGGATTCGGATTCGGATAGTGAAATCCACTATCCGAAAATTTCGGATATCCGACTTTGAACACCCCTAGCTGGAACAACATCTAATTGTATTCCATGGTCAAGATTGCTTTGATTTTGATCCGGAATATCTTCAAGAGAGTTTGTTGCAAGGGAATCTTCAGCAGTATCAGCATCTTCCAGTAAGTCAGCAGCCTCAGCAGGTACAATTTCTTCAGCAGCAGTAGATGTCCCAATGTCAGCTGCAACATTGTTGAGACAGTCATCTTGATTTTCATGTTCAGAAAGCTACTAGTGACATTTGAGTTGCTTGTTCTGGCTTCACTTGCTTCAATAACATCAACAACAGATGGAGGATCAATGGATGGTCTTTTGATTCTTATAGAGGGACAATTGAAGTCCACTCTGTAGTCATCAAATGATGTAGATGCTTGCTTTTTGGAAGAGGTAGACTCCATATTTGAGAAGACGAGAGGCTCATGTGAAAAGGAGTCAATATCAAAAAGCCAGTCTGGTCTTTTACCCTTTTCACATGGAATGTGTTCCCTACATTCCACATTTGCTGATTCTTCAACTATTCTTGTTCTGGAATTGAATACTTTGTAAGCCTTGGATTGAGAGGAATAGCCCACAAAGTATCCTTCATCTGATTTTGCACCAAACTTTGGAAGAATTCCATTGGTGATAAGAATGGTACATGGACATCCAAAGGGTTTCAAGAATCCAATGCAGGGAACTCTTTTGAACCACAACTCATAAGGTGTTTTGTTGAGAGGCTTGACAATGAGAACTCTATTTTGCACATAGCAAGCTGTGCTAACTACCTCTGCCCAGAATGTGAGAGGCAGTTTTGAGTCAGCCAGCATTGATCTGGCAGACTCAATGAGAGTTCTGTTTCTCCTTTCAACAACCCCATTTTGTTGAGAAGTTCTTGGAGCATTGTATTGTCTTTCAATACCTTTGCTCTCACAAAAACAATTCAAGGTCTGGTTCTTAAATTCTGTACCTTGATCACACCTTATGATTTTGACTTTCTGATTGCTTTGATTCTCAACCCTAAGAATGTAAGATTTAAGAATTTCAGCAGTTTCATCTTTTGTTCGCAAGAAGTATACCCATGAGAATCTGGTGTATCAATCAGTTATCACCAGACAATATGACTTCTTGCCCATTGACATGACGTTTGTAGGACCAAAAAGATCCATATGCAGTAGCTGTAGTGGAGTGTCATTTGAATTCAATGTCTTGGGCTTGTGAGAACTCTTGTGTTGCTTCCCCTTCAAGCATGCTATGCAGTGATCTTCAAGCTGGAATTCCTTGTCGGGAAGACATCTGAAAAGATTTCTTTTCACCAACTTGTTGATAGTTTTCACATTTACATGGCTTAATCTCCAGTGCCATAGAGAGGATTCATCAACTGATGCCTTGGACAGAAAACAAGATACACTACCAGATGGAGTGACTTTGTTCATGTCTAGCACATATAAGTTATCTTTTCTTTGAGCAGTCAACAAAATCTTTTCTAGAGGAGGTTTGCTTAGCCCACGGGAGAGCACAAAACATTCTTTACATGTGAAAAGCATCCAATGCTTCTGATCACAGATTTGAGACACACTCATGAGGTTGAACTCTAGTTCTTTTACATAGTTCACCCTTTCAATACTCATTCTCTCATTGGACACAGTTCCTTGTCAAGTGATAGATCCTCCCTTTGAATCACTTCCAAATGCAACACATCCTCAATAAAAATTTCTGAAATATGAGAGGATGGATATGTTGCCTGTCATGTGCCTGGAACAACCACTGTCTACAACCCATGTGTTATCATTATTACCTGGTTTTCCCTGCACACGAGAGAGATCTAGTTAGAGGGAGGGACCCAAGAGCTTGCAGACTTGGGTGAGTGTGTTTTAAGACCAAGATCATCAATATGCTGGCATTCAATGGATCCAAAGAAAATGCTGTGAGAGGGAGCTAATTTTGCTTTCCATTGTTGAGTAGGTTTTCCAGATCTTGTTACTCTATCGGCAACATATGTGGTCTTAGCTGCTGATGGTTTTGACTGATCAGCAGCGAACTTTGCTGCTGAAGGTTTTGGCTGATCAACAACAAACTTGGTTGCCGCTAATGGTGTTAACTGATCAGCAGCAGATTTGGTTGTTGCTGAAGGCTTGGGTTTGTTTTTCATCCTTTTCGGCTTCATGTGATCAGCAGCAATTTTGATTGCTGCTGACTGTTCAGCAAACACCTGCTTCTCCTTCTTTACCTTCATGTTGAAAGTGGGTTTTTCTGTTGGAGTTCTTCTATAGACCTACTTCTTGTTAGGAAGAATCTTGACTGCTGTTGAAGCTGATTGAGAGATCTGGTTGAATGGATTGAATTTACAATATGCAGCAAAGTGGTCTGATTCACCACATATGATGCAAGATTGTTGAGCTTTTAGGATTTGCTTCCTTGGTGGAGAGAGAGATTTTCTGAAGTTAGTTGCTTTAGCTTTATAGCTTCTTACCTTCTTGTTTATGTTGGTCTTCTCAAAAGCTTGTTGCTTGAGATTTCGTTGCTGCTGAAGGTAATAGAAGCAGGTGCTGGCGGTATGATTGTATTTTCCACAGACAAAGCATGATTTAACAATTTTATCCCTTTAAAAGTACACATAATCCTTTCTTTTAAATAAGTCTTTGAAATTCGAGTGATCATGTGGCCTGTCCATCTTGAGTTTGGATAACCCAACTTTTTTCTAAACTGTGTACAGTGATCATGTGGCCTGCCCATCTTGAGTTTGGATAACACGATGAAAAATCTTTTATATTTTTTCCGTTTCTCATTATCTAACGGTCATAATAAGTAAATAAAAAATATCAAAAAGGGCTAAAGGGTGTAGAAAAAAAATTCTTTGATCAAGGGGTAATTAAAAACTGAAATGTCATGTAATTGTTGGAAAAGAGAGGGAAAAAAAGTAATTTTCATGTAACTGTTGGTAAAGAGGGAGAAAAAAAGTAATAAAAAGTAATGTGTATGACTTTTTGTTTTTGTTTCCATCAATTTTTTTAAACGTCCATATTTTTTTATACGACATTATTTAAAAAAATACTATAAATCGAGCATTTTTTATCTTTGATTTGAAAACGGTATTTCTATATTTAAAAAAAAATCTAGTGCGTTTTATTTTTCGGATGGTGCATTTTCGGTTTTAACCGTGCATCTTCGTTGTTTCCTTTTTCCATGAATTTAGGGATGCTGAACACGATTACCCTCCATCACATGGGACATGTGGCTCTTCATGTTGGTTTCGTATATTTTTTAGACATTTTAGTTTTTTTAGCTTAATCCTACCCATAAGTATATTATATATTTTTATTTCCGTTACTTAACAGTATTCCAAATTTTTTTTTGGTAATTTTATGAAATTTTCTTCTTACAAAAATTGAATTGAAAAGGGACAAAGTATTTGGATCTGTAACTTGAAGGGAACTGGTTCGGTTGGTCCACAAATATAGTTAGGAAAGGAGGAGTTACATATGAGAATACGTAGCCAGAGTTTGTAGTTAGTTTACAAGATTTTCGGACTTTACGACGTTCCAACCGCGTATATATCATAACGATTATTAAATTTTGTCTTCTACCTCTTCAATGAAATCTTGTTCCAACCTTACTACATTTGTCATAAATATATAGTATATTTAATGAATAATCTGGAAACTAGTTATCTTCCAAGTGTTGGGGTCGGGGCCGCCCTATTGCTCAACAAAAAATAAAACAAGGCCTCGAAATTTTTATTTTTTAATCTCTAGAGTAAGTCGATAAAAAATGACTAACAGTTTTCAAATCTTAATTTCTTCACCTCGTAGAGTAGCAGACCAAGAGAATTCCGATTTATAAATAAAAGTGGGATTCTTCGCAGTTTGATTTAGCGATTTATGAACAGGACAATGGTACACGGAAGCGTCGATTGCTCTAATTTACTTTGGAGACTAATAAACGCTTCATTTTCTTAAATCCTTTTGTTTGCCTTTTGCTTGCCATTCTAATATGTAGTTCAAAATTTATGTTTTAGGAGTTAGGTACATATATAGGATTAATAGAAATTGATAAACAAATTGGCTTAAAGAATGAAAGATTGGATTACAACAAGAACTTTCCTAATCTTATGAATCCAGTGGCGGAATCACATGATTCATAGAATGATCATTATACATGTAAAGCTTACTTGGTCAAGTCATTAAAACATAAAGTCAAACTCATTTAATTCTTCGAAATCAAACGCATTTCATTCGTATTAATCTTGGGTCTTCATCCGTATCAATTTGTAACATCCATCAAATTTTCAGATATATACCATATAAATAATCCATATGAAATTCTAGACTATATGACATCATTTATACTTAGTTAAATATAAATTAGGTCATTATACATGATGCACAAACTATTCTATGTAAACTATTTGACTTATATGAGATTCTATCACTAAACTATGTTTTATAACATAAAATTCCCAAATAATAAGTTTAACATATCTATTCTATGAGATATACAAGAATACAATCTCTATTTTATTTATATATGTTAACTATATCCAATTCTTTGCCAATTATATGGATATAACCTATACTTCATATAATTACCCAAAGTATGTCCATAATTTTAATGTCAAGGCCATAATTTAGGTGCATGGATTAAACAATTTTAAATCACCATCTTTATCTTTATATGAAATTTATATAAATAAACATGCATAAGTCTTTTAAATAAATTCCACCTACAATATTTATGTTTGTATGCATGTTTGATTCACCATACACCATACTTATATGCATGCATGCATTAAACAACTATTAATTTTATAAAGCCTCCAAGATTTATATAAAAACTATTACTTTATAAAAGTCAACACATCATTTTATTTACTAGTTTATTTTACCTACCTTACATACTTATAACTAATCTCTTCATACATACATACATACATATATATATATATATATATATATATATATATATATATATATATATATAGGGGAGGGATCAAGAGAAAACCACAAAGTTAGACGAAAACCGAGAAAATCACTAGAAGCCAATAAAATAATCTAGAGATTTTTTATGTTTCTTAATTTATTTGTAAGTGTATTAATATAAAATTACACAATTTACCAAAAAATCATTTTACGTATTGTGTATTACGTATACGTAACCGCAATTTTTTTGTTTTATGTTTACGTATACGTAATAAGCCAATACTTAAATGATTTTTTGGTAAAAATGTGTAATATTACATTGATACTCTTATAAATAAATAAAAATAAAATAAAATAAAAAAGAAATATTATTATATGATTGGTCAAAATTGGTGTTTTTAGTGGTTTTCTCGGTTTTCGCCTAACTACGTGATTTTCGAGTTTTTTTTTGTTTTGTTTTTTTTTAACGAGGACGACGTGGGAAACATGGTCTCCGAACCAGTTTTTTAGTTTTTGATTTATATTTTGAGTTATGATTTTTTTTACTTTTAATAAGTAGTTTTTTGGTTTTCTAATGAACAATGAGTTTTCTTATGATCCTTCCCATATATATATATATATATATATATATATATATATATATATATATATATATATATATAGTATAGGGATCCGATAGGAAGGCCTAAACTATGAGAAGTGTAGGAAGGATTTTAAAATGCTTATAACCGACTCATACGAACTCCGATTTTACTTATTTTGACGGCGTTGGAACCGGCTCGTCGAACTCTATGATCTTAGCTTGTAGGGTTTAGTTTTTAGGGTTTAGATTTTAGAGTTTAGTTTTTGCCTTAGGGTTTAGCATTAGGGTTTAGTCTTAGGGTTTAGATTTAAGGATTTAGGCTTATGGGGGTGGGGGTTAGGTTTTTTTTTTGGGAGGGGGGGGTTGGGTTGGGGGTTTAGACTTTTGGGGGGTGGTGGTGGTGTTTTTAGAAGACTTTTTTGACTTTTTAGGGTTTTTGTTAGAATTTAGGTTTTTTTTTTGTGGGGGGGGGGGGGGGGGGGAGGGTGTGAGGGTGGGGGGTTTTAGGTTTTTTGGGGTGGCGGTTAAGTTTTGTTTGGGGGGGGTGTTAGGATTTTGGGGGGTGGTATTGGGGTTTTTAAAAAACTTTTTACACTTTTTACAGCTTTTTGCCTTCCTAAAATATCCCTCCTATATATATATATATATATATATACACTATTGATTTTATTTCACCTACAAATACATGCTTTTGTAAACAAAGATATATAAAATTTTTTTTTTCAACTTACCAATTCTTTTATAAAAATCCACCAGCTTCAAAGCCTTTTATACAAAAACAACCTATTCTTCAAACACCACCACCACCACCATACCACCTTTACCATCTTTTTCAAAAAACTCTTACAAGCGTGCATCAACCCATGCTTCCTCATTTAATGCAAGCCTCCATACCTTACCTCCCTTTGCTTTATTGGCCTATAGATACCACATGAAATCAAGACCAATTCACACAACACACTCCCACTCTCTTCCTCTTGCACTCAAAACTTGGCTCACACTCCTTCCACTCTCCAAAACCAAAAACAAAACTCAGTAACCAAAACATTCTTTTGCCAAAATCTTTACCCGACTTTGCGTGGTCATATCTCCCTCGTTTCTTGGCCAAATCACTCCATTTTTCTTCTAGAACAATGTTCTATGAGTTCCCTATCAAACCCAGCTGGAATCACTCAAATCCATGAAGGATTCGACCACCAAACAGCCTTCACAAGACATACAACTCGATTTTGGACATCTCATTTTCTTTTACTTATTTTGAGTTATCTACACAACTCCAAATCTAGTGATTCTTTTTATAATATTTTCTAATGCATTTCGTGTGCAAAAGGCAAACAACATAAAATGCCACACAACCCCAAGCTATTTAATTCAATTGAGTCTGTTCTACAACTGCTTCATATGGATCTCTTTGGTCCTCGGAGCGTTATGAGCATTGGAAAGAAATCGTACTGTGTAACTGATGACTACTCACGTTTTACATTGGTTTTCTTTTTAAGTAAGAAAAGTGAGACTGCAGATTTGCTGAAGCAGTTCATGATACTTGTGGAAAACCAAACTGATTTAAAGATCAAGGTAATTCGCAATGATAACGGGACAGAGTTTCAAAATGAAACACTTCACAGCTTCTATGTAGAAAAGGGAATTGTGAGATAGTACAGTGCTGCTAGAACTCCTCAACATAATGGAGTTACTGAAAAAAGAAATCACACCCTGATTGAAGCTACAAGAACGATAACAAGCATCACAGCAAGACGCCGTATGCGATCTTCTACAAACAAAAACCCAAATTTGGTCACTTTAGAGCTTTCGGATGCCTGTGCACAATGATACTCAAGGGTCCAAGTTCGATGATAAGGCCGACGAATGCTATTTCGTGGGATACTCATCCAGCAAGACAACATATCGGGTTTACATTAAAAAGATGAAGCAAATTGTGGAATCATACTACATCGACTGGCTAGCAGAACAAGACCGATGCAGCCACCGGTCCTAAATGGTTATTTGATTATGAAGCCATGCTTAAGTCTTTTAATGTTTTCTCTGATTTTTTTGCAGAATCAGAAGACTGATTTTACAAATTCAACAACGTTGATTACAAAGTTGATAGTGTACCGACATCATCAACATTTGCAAGTCCATATCCACTTGTGATTCAAGGAATTCAACCAAATGCCGGTGATCAATCTTCAACAGTCAATACAGAAGCCACTGCATCTGGTAGTGGTTCATCATCTCAAGATACGATTCCTAACAACCATGTTGATGAGGAGCCGGTTCCCGACAACACGCAACAGACTAAAGAAGAAAATCATCACATCACTAACTTGCAAGAAATATTGCAATAAGATGAAATTCCTACTCTGCATTGCAATAAGATGAAATTCCTACTCTGCTCATCAACAAAGATCACCCCATGGAGACTATCAGTTGTCCTCTCATGTAACATCCCAAATTTCTCTACTAATTAAAAGTAAGCTCACGTTTTGGACTAAAGTTGTTAAAAGAACGTAAGAATGGGATATGGGGAGTAACCACACTTTAACAACTTGTAACTTGATGTAAGGCCCCAAATTAGGCACCCTACAGTTGGTTCTCATAACTGGTTGTACTCTTTAAAAACGTCTAACTTTCATTTAATTAAACAGCGGAAGTCTTTCTCAAAATACTATTATCTTTAAACTCGTTAACTTTGATAACATTACCTGGCGAATGCATGCACACCAACCCGAGTAGCCCCGCTTCCAAGCCAAGATACCTCGTCCAACAGACTCACCTGCAAAACAATCTAACGTACATACAAAGTCAGCTACGCTGAGTGAGTTCTAATAGTTTAATTTAAATAAAGCCAACTCGTCTCATTTAATATTTATTTCCACTCAAGACCCTCTGGTCTTTATAAAATCGTTTTATAAATTTTCCTCATATAGATAACCTTGTTACCTTATAATATCCCAGAAGATTCACCACGCTAGACTCAACCCACCACTTTAACTCAGTAAGTTTCTCTGACATAGAACGAACTTACTATTCTGATAACTCACAATTTACCATATACATTAACCATACACTGGTTAACTCATCCAACCTCTAGACACCGACTTACCAGTCCTAACCAGGACTCTCATAAACTAATTGACTCAACAGTTGTACATAATGTACTCAGCTCGACACAACGGTCAATCTAACTTGAGACACCACATTGATTCCATCTATTTATCACATTAATACCATCTCATACACAATTAATATAACTCATCACTTGCATGCAATTTAACACATATATAAGCACACAAATACATACCTCATCACTTCACCCTCGTCAGGGTTATCCCCGTCGGGATACCTGTCCTAAGCTCAGCTCCACCCTTGTTACAGGGCCCCGCCGCTAAACATAGCGACACACTCGTCATCTATGATGACTACCCAGCCACCACACGATGACTATATCATCTACCATACGGTGACTGACACATCACATGTACAATGATGACCCCGAAGGACACCGTCCTCCACATCACTATTAGCCGTATACACGGACAACAATGCAAGCACACAAAGCAACACATATATACACATGACACTACCTGGACATGTACTACGACTCACCACCATTTACGGACCACTTACGTGTGTAATCCAACACTTTCTTAGACATATCCTCATAACGTCTAGACACCTTACCCAACTCTTTCCGAATAATTAATTATACGACGCCCAACCACCATACTGAGTTCTAACCCGTATACACTATGGACACCCACTATACCCATGCTAACACGATACCCGCCGTGTCACGAGGACAACGGCACATTAGACATAACATAAAACACATGACGCTAAACAACATTCTAGCATTTACTTGACTCGTTAATGAACCACGTATGGGTTCCCCTGCTAACTCTCCTTATATAACCATCACAGGTTTAACTAAATTCCTGACTCATCCCGACTAACTCATAACATGACACACAGAGATCCCACAACTCTTGTTCACCCATCCTAGGGATCCCATAACGACCCTTAGCTCAGTATTACATAACGGTCTCATAAAACACTTCCAGTTTAAATCATAACTTGTAATACGTTCATATGATAAAACATGTGAGTATGTACGATAGCCCCAAAACAGTAAAACGTTTAAAGAGGGGATTAGAAACTCACCAGTTACGCTGAGTCTTAGTCCTTGCTCTGCAACTCGCCCGTCCATGCACAAAACCCAAACATGTTAAACGTATGATCACACGATCAGGATACGTATAAAACATACATTGGGTAACGGGTAACAATATAATAAAACCCTGAGTCTCATCTGCTTGTCAATCCATCTCCGTGAAACCCTAATCTCATGTCACCTTCGTACCGGGTCGTTCGTGACCCGTTTAAAACTTGTACACCCGGACCTAGGTTTCCATGCACGTACGTGATCATGCACCGTAGCCCCACGAGCACACATGTACTCGGATCGGGTTTCTTTCCCGCTTTCATGCCCTGCATGGTAAAATCCTAACCACGTAACACATAGGCACCTGCGTCGGGTTTCCATGCATGCACTCCATGCAACAACCCTAGCCGAGCCCGCTGTTGCCAATGCACGTGTCCTCCTCGTACTCTACCATCCCCGTCGTCTTTGCTTTCCTTGTCGGCAAACCCTATCCGGTTACCACAAATCACCGCCACCATGCGCCACCAACGTGCACCACCGTGTACCATTACCACCTCCGCGCGCCACCACCGTGTCACCATGGCTGCCACCATGGATTTTGACACAGCCACTCACCCCTGTCTTCCCCGTCGGGTCCGTCGTCTCCATCGAGAACACTCCTACGGCTCTCACCGTGCTCCTTTTTCTTTCTCCGAAGCTGCCGCCTTACACCGCCGCCTATATCTGCGCTTCACTGTCATCGTCTCCTGCCACCTCTAAACCACCACCTCAGCCGGTCATCTCCCCCATCCGTGTACCTACCTTCGACCGATATCAATAAACCTAACCCTAATCGGGTTTCCACTCTAAAAACATGATAAAACACATAAAAGGGCATGAACGGAGATTACCTTGGCTGCGTTTGGAGTTCCTCGTCCTACACCACCGTGAAACCTCCCTCTCCGACGTTCCTCCGATGTCCCTCCGTGCCCTCGTCCTCTAGTTGCTGCCATTCGGCCTAGGGTTTTCCCTTTAATTCATATATAAAGCTTCAAGGTTTACATCCCGGTCCTTGTGTTTCTTTTCTGCACGTTTTGACCCTGAACTATCTTTTAAACGACCACTCGTGTCCTTCCCGGTAGTTGAACGCACCTCGTATGAAAATCTTACTCATTTCTCGTATCCAAATAGAGTTCGGGTTGTTCACCAACCCGCACCATAATCATATGAATTTTTGGGATGTTACAAGTCTACCCCCCTTAAAATAGGATTAGTCCTCGAATCCTACGTCGATACAGTTCAATCCCAATTATCCCTCTGTTTTCAATCGTACCCCAAATCTATTTGGTACAAAAAACAGGAGCAATAGCGGTCTTACTATCGTGTGTCCATCACACTCCTTTCTCTCATGCTCCAATCGCCATCTTGCGATGATTCTTCAAACCCAATCCCATTGTCCTACCCACAAGGGTATTACTTTTGTCCTTCTCTGAGGATCTCCAGGAGCTTGTGCAAAGCTACACTGGTCTCCTCCAAATTTCTCTATCATAGTACCTCTATACTTCATTACTACGCGTTCAATACGTCCATTAAGTACTTACTTACACCAAACACTAGGGTCATTGTCATCAGCTCTCGATGCTTCTCAAAGGCTCACTTTCCTCTGTCATGTCTGTTCCAATAGCCAAACACTGGTTTTACTTGAATGCTCCACAGGAGCTCACATTAAGCTAGTCTCATATTTACCAGCGTAGGCACTTCCTTCCCGGTCATTTATGTGCAATTCTGTGACACCCAGTAATTCAGGTCAATATCCATATTTCATAAATACACGTTCATAACGTATATTTCCTGAAGTTTTATTTTGACTAAGTAAAGTCAAAGAGTCTAGCAAAGGAAATTATATCAAAATAGTAATTTTTAAGAATTACTAGAAAAATAAACAGTAATAACCCGCAAAGTACGGTCGTTGGTGATTAACAAGAACTTGACAATAAAAGTCTAGGGAGACGCTTTAACATAAAAACATAAATATTGGTGACTAAACTTTTATAAAAAGTTGACATATAAATAATTGTTGCATGACTCTATGTTATTTTGCGTATACATGTATAATATAGTTCAAGTAATAACTACATCGGGAATTCACTAGCAGATTATTAAAGCTAGTCAATCTACACAAAATGTAGGACGTTTTAATAATTAAATATATTAAAACGGGTATTAATTTCGGGTAGTATACCGCATCTAAATCAATCACATCATCATCATGATTGCTTTGCTTACACAACACTCAAGCGTCATAATCATCATGATTATGACCAAGAGTGCAAGCAACCTCAAAGATCACATCACCATCATTATATCTTTGCTTATACTCCACTCCAACGTCAAGGCGTAATGATGATGACTTGTTGAGTTCTACACTCAACCCCCTTTTCATCAAATAATTATATATATACGTGTATATATATGTATATATATATATAATATCTAGGTATATAGATATATAAAGTTTAAACCATTAAAAAGTCATACACTGAGTATTAGATCACGGGATCACCTACCGAGTATACACTACCTAAAAACCAATCAACTAATACATGGAATGATGACTCGTGATGTGACACGACCCAACCCCCACCCCATGCCCAATCATGGCCGAAATGTGTGGGACCACCCACACACCCACTCCACCATCATGTCCATGATGATTGTCATAAGAGGCCATACCCTATTAACCAAGTGTGCAAGCAAGAGTCAATCCATCAAGTCAACCATCCCTTGCCATGATTAGGTTGAATGCAACACCCAAACCCCCACCCTAACCCGTGACTTTCTCGGCCGAAATTCAGAGAAGGCCCCATTCCCACTTCCTACTTCACTCACATTCTAATTATCTATACTAAAACCCATACCTCATGACTTCAAAGTTTAGATAAAAACCATACCACCTCATTGTCTATCAATTCATCCATCAAGAGCAAAAACTCACAACCCCTGTCATCTCTCTTTTCTTCTACGACAACAACAAGAATATCTATCTTCACTTTCTTTTGGTGTTCTTCCATAATCGAAGACTCGAATCCTTTATTTCGGTATTATAAGGAGAGTTCCAAGTGTTTTCTCAAAGGTTTTTAGCAGGAGAAGTCAAGATCATTCTCTTTTTCTCTCTAAAAAATCATCATCTCTGTCCAGAGGTAAAAACTCGATACCATCCATATTATTTTCTTTAAAACCGTAGCTAAACATACAGTTTACTCGAACGTAAGAAAAATAACCAGAAAAGTGTGTCGAATTCAAGATTAAAACATGAATATATGCGTATATGTATGAATAAAGTTTTGAAACTGATTATGTCAATCAAAATTTCAGTAATCGAAACTATAGTTTCGATACCTGTTTACCCATTCGAAACTAGGTAGTTTCGATACCTGTTGTTCAATCGAAACTAGGTAGTTTCGATACCTTTCTTACCCAATCGAAACTAGGTAGTTTCGATACCCAGTTTGCTCAATCGAAACTAGGTAGTTTCGACATCTGTTCTGTTCAATCAAAACTAGGTAGTTTCGATACCTGTTTCAGGCCCATTGGGCAGTAACTTAGAACTATTTTATAACGAAACAAGTGTTGAAAAACTAAAAATATATTTAAACAAAAGCAATCAGATTTGCTAAGTCGGGTGAACAACTTGCGTTTAAGACAGGTAGTCTTAACGTGTTTAGTACCCTTGTGTGATTAGGGTACGGATAGACAAGAACTATTAGCACAAGGTTGTTGCTAGGATTTCATCGAACACAAGGTGAGTTCACGGCCCCCTTTTAACTCTTTACTGTTTTGTAAACATCGGGGGAGAAACATACTTACTTGTTATGTTTTGAGAACATGAAATACAATTGCTTACACGTTTGACAATATGAACATTATGGTTTAACTCTTTGTGAGTTTCACTAATCCCCCTTTTTCTAAGTTTTTCAAATGATTTGGGGTGGAAACATACCTGTAAAAGACTTTTGTGTGTAAATGAATTGAACTAATGATCTGACCGTATGTGTGTATTGAGGGAAAAGTAAAGCGCTTAAAGTCCTATGAATAAGTCAGTAACCATTAGCTATTTTAGCCCGGGATTATATGGATAGTACTATTGGGGGTGACGCCTCCGGTCATGGTTAGTCGCGCTAACCAGGGGTCCAAATGGCCGAATGACCGCATATTGTCTTACTCGCAGAAAGGCGGGGGGAGGCACAGAATGTTGGGGTTTGGTTACGGTCTCGTACATTACATACTATTTTGTATTCCTTGCAAGCTTACAAATGGGGTCAATAGATCGGATTAGTATTCAGATTCATTGGTAATACATGCAAAAGGGTTTTGATCAGGTTAAAGTGATCAGGTTTAAACAAAGGGTTCCGATCAGGTTAAAGTGATCATGTTTAAACAAAGAGTTTTGATCAGGTTAAAGTGATCAGTTTAAAGTGATCAGGTTTAAACAAAGTGTTCTGATCATGTTAAAGTGATCAGGTTTAAACAAAGGGTTTTGATCAAGTTAAAGTGATCAGGTTTAAACAAAGGGTTCTGATCAGGTTAAAGTGATCAGGTTTAAACAAAGGGTTCTGATCAGGTTAAAGTGATCAGGTTTAAACAAAGGGTTCTGATCAGGTTAAAGTGATCAGGTTTAAACAAAGGGTTCTGATCAGGTTAAAGTGATCAGGTTTAAACAAAGGGTTCTGATCAGGTTAAAGTGATCAGGTTTAAACAAAGGGTTCTGATCAGGTTAAAGTGATCAGGTTTAAACAAAGGGTTCTGATCAGGTTAAAGTGATCTGGTTTCAACAAAGGGTTTTGATCAGGTTAAAATGATCAGGTTTATACAAAGAGTTTTGATCAGGTTAAAATGATCATGTTTAAACATTGGATTTATGACGGTTAAGTCATGGTAATGTTTTCAAAGAAAAACTACATATTTTATGACGGTATAGTCATGGGCATGTTTTCAAATGAAAACTACTTATTATTTATGACGGTTAAGTCATGTATAGTTTTTCGGAGAAAACTACTTAGTTTTATGACGGTAAAGTCATGTACATGTTTTCGGGAAAGACTATAAGCACTGATATAACTAACTCTGTGAACTCACCAACCTTTGTGTTGACACTTTCAAGTATGTTTCTCAGGTAACCTTTAGCCATGGCGCGGTTGGAATAGGCTAGCTATGTTGGATCAATTCCTAGTAGCTGGAAGGACGTAGAATATCAAGTCTCAAGTCTATCGTTGATCTAGAAGAACTTAGATTATAGTATTACTTAGTTTTAGTAATTGTATATGTAATCAAGTCTTAGAAATCACAATTACCGCTTCCGCTATCGTGTAATGAACCAATCGTTGCAACCTGTATTTTTTAAGTAAATAAATATTGGGGGTGTGATAAGTTCTGCACTTGCCCCTCTTGAGTTTTACTTTCCTCATTGTTGCTCTACTATTAACATGCGATAACCGACCGTATCTCATTTATCATGTACGAACATGAAGTCCGCCTGCTCACAAGCTTCAACTATTTGTCGTCTCGTTTAGAGAGAACATCCCCAATGCTCTTGTTCCTCGCATCAACTGAATCCTTCATATGGAACGTGTTCCATGAAGACCCTACGTCACCTTGTTAACTCCGTGCTGAAATCTTCAGCGTCATCATATGGTTTCATCATAAATGTCTCCGGTCAAGCGTCTACGTAAACGCTTTCATCATCTACTTTCATAGCTCCACCAGGCATCTCATAAGAGCACCTCATCAATCGTCTAGAAAGACGTCAAAACTCCCCGCATCACCTCGATGTATTAACATCGAGAAAATCGTCAAGATAGAAATACCATGCATGATCATACTAACCACCGTCCTATGCACGACTAAGCGTGTACTACAAGGACACACACCGACACACATAACTACAGAACACACAATGTTCTACACATGTACTAGTATCTCAACCTTCTAACTCACACAAAGTGCACATACACAACTAACTAGATCTGAGTAAATCCACGTGCATACAATATGACCTCGTCATTTATGGACACACAAACTCCTGAACCTTACCTCTTACTCACTACAACGGTAGCCCCTGCCACACGTCATCATATACTCATACAGAGTATACTCGGTCGTATCCATACGGGTCGTACCCATACTTCAAGACAACACACTACTCAGTCTAGACACAAATCATCCCTAAACATTCATACACACAAGATATAAACTATCTTATTTCCCCACAGGATCTGGTCCTGAACAAGCATACCTAGACATAAGGTATGTAACTACAACTTTCCCACAGGACCTCGTCTTGAACATTTATGCATACCAAAGATGTATATTTATGATTTCTCACAGGACCTCGTCCTGAACAGTTACACAAGGTGCAACACACCCCTTATGTGACAACCCAGACTTTTCAGTTAGTACCGTTAGAAAAATCCAGTTAAAGTTAACCTAATTAATCTCATCACAATCTCCAGGGATTATTTCTGTCATTTTTCAAACTCTAATTACATGGACTATTTGTGTAATTAGCCTAAACGCAATTCCATTTGACTTTGTAAAGTCAAAATCAAAAGATCTAAGTTCCTGTTGACTTTGCGATAGTCAAACTAACCAAGTTCTAACCCAATTCAAACCACAAGGACTAACTCTATCATAATTCAAGCTCAAACACATGAAACTACAGGGACTAGTTCTGTAATTAACTCAAACCCAATCCCTTTGACTTTTAAAAGTCAAAATCGACATCCTTGGATCCAAAATCAAACCCGTATCATCTATGCCAGCCCAAATTCGTAACTGATATGCATGGTAATGATGATGTCGAGCATCATTGAATGGGTTCCATACGTTTCTGATTACTAATAATCACGAATTAATCGAATTTAAACTATCTAAACTCATAACCGTCGACCCTTGGGTCTATGACCATCAATTCGATCATTGGGTCTAACACAATTGAAAGTAAACACCCTGCACACAATATTCGAACCTCTCTGATCCCTTTCCCCATACCAATTCGGCCGAAGACAGAGACTGTGTTGCCGGAAGTCAAACTCACGCGAGTCGAGATCCATTTACTCGATGATCATCAATTTGTACATAAATTTGGTAATTTCTTACACCTACAGCTTTGTTTTTATCTATAGAGTGAAAGCCCTAACCTTTTAGAGGCTTATAACATCGATTTGGAGATGAACCCAATTCTAGGGTTCATACGAAACCGATTTGATCGATCATTGCCCTAGACTCTGTTAAGATGCAATTAAATCATATCAATAGCTTCGCAATACCATGTTTGATGATAACCCTATGTAAAGTTTAATGAAAAACATCGAATTTTACTCAACCCGTGATCTAGGGTTCGTCATAAATTATTTTGGGGCTTTTAATCTCAGCGATTACCTCAATCAAATTAAACAACATGGATAGTTTCGAAATCCCTTGTTTATTGAAAACCCTATGAATCTAACAGTTTCTAACATCAAAATTTGTCAAATTGAATTCACCTTCGTATCTAGGGTTACGGCCCGTTTCTCCTAAAATTTACGACCTTAGACCTATTACTTTTGAAATTAATCACTCAAACAAGATCGCAAGCATCTGTTTAACAAACCCCATTGCGGTTTTGGTCGATTATCATCGAAATCGACGGATTGGGACTGGTTCGATCGCGTGAATATATGGGAAGAGGGAAACGCTGATTTTGATTGATAAAACTAAACAGAACATGGTTTGTACGCGATACCCTAGCGGGCGGGGCTGGTTAAGGCAGTGTGCTTATGTGGGAGGGACCCGGGTTCGAGTCCGGGCTCCCACATTTCTTTTTAAACATTTTTCTAAACATATTTAATTATTAAAAATCAAACCATATATTATTATAATATTATACAAATGTGTTTTAGCCCGGGAAACAACCCGTAGGCACGGGTTTGAATTATTAACCTATTTTTATATTATTTCCCCACTTTTAAAAATAATATATTTACCATAAAGTTGTATAAAATAATATGTTTATATTATTTTCAACCCGTGACTCGTATTATTAAATAATATATAGATTTATATTATTTCGCATCGTTTTGTAACATCGAATAACATTTGAAACCAAATAATAATATAATTAATTATATTATTTACTCGCATTTATCGCGTTCATAAAAATAATATATTTATTATTTTGTACCACGAATGAGTAATTAGAATATCCTTTCGAAACTAAAAATAATATATTAAATTATATTATTTTCTTAATTTTTGTAAATGACAAAACGCTCGAATATATTTATTATTATTGTTGTCATTCGTCGCGTAACGTATATATAATCTAATTACTAATTAAAGAATTCCTATTCCCGTGGACATGTTCGTCTACTCTCGGTTACTAGAGCGTTTCTTTAGGACGTTTCTCATTCCGTGTCGTTGTCACAATTCCCATTTTATCCCTAATTTATGTGTTTATAATTTTAGGGCATTAGTAAGTCGTTTGAGACTTACACACGTGGTTCCAACTTATCCTTTGTGTGATACTACCTACAACGCAACGCAGGTGAGTATTCACGGCCCCTTTTTACTGCTTTTCAACTGGGGGAGAAAACATGATGCAAACTCTTTTTGATTTTTGTACTTCATATTATATCACTTGTTATGACTATGCGTAAACTCTATCATGAAAGTCCTCACATCGAACCGTTTAAATATGAGAATAGCGAGGTATGTTGGGTAGTACTACTGGGTTTGACAAACCTCACCCGCGTTAGTCGCGCTAACTCGATTGGATATCGAACGGGTGCAATATTGACCTAAACGTGCACCGTGGTTGATAGACCTGGTGGGAGGCAATACAAACAGTTAGTTTACGGTTGCGAGCGTAATAGCAAACATGAACATGGGTTAGCTACTCATTGGTATATATATGTTGATTGTACATTAATCTGGTAAACGCTTTATTACTATACTGAAACCTGTGAACTCACCAACCTTGTGTTGACACTTTTCTTACATGTTTTCTCAGGACGCTAAGCTATGGCACATGTTGCACAATTAGGACATGCATGGAGTCCTACTTTCATTTCATTCATTTCAAACATGATAAACAGTTTACTTAATTATATTAATTGACGCTTGTTGCGTGTAACTACCTTAAATTTTATATCAACGTTTACGCTTCCGCATTAACTCTGAACTTTTATGTTATGACATTTCAAGTCCCATATAGTGTCGTTTGATGTAACTAATGACTGAGATCCTGGTGTGTCACCTTCCAAACGGTAAAACTCCGTTAGTCGAAATTGGGGGTGTGACAGATTGGTATCAGAGCCATTGGTTATAGAGAACTAGGATTGAATACTAAACTATAACCTCACACATTAGTTACACGGCACAGACACTTATACCTGATACATATAGCACCTATACATACATTGCAGTGCATGCATGTTTATACCAGCCGTATCACCCTTAGTTGGAGAGGGACACATCATTTGAATTGCATAATCGTTCCAGTGGCAACACTCGGGGGATCAGCAGAATAACATCCACTCCCGTCCGAGGGCAGCGAGACGGAGCCTTTGGAGGAGTCACTTACATCACCATCATCTGTGGGGTATGGTGGGCTTTCTCTGGTCCATGTTATGGACGACACTCAGCACTAACGCGTATCTCCTTGGGAATTGGGATCGTCGGAGGTGAGTCCCTACTGTACACATTAGCAACAATACGCCGACTGAAGGCAGACCGTTGCACACATTATTGCAGAATCTATTGACACGTAGATGTCATCACTTTACCGAGCCATGGGCTCGCGTCTTTGATCGATATTCTGTTGAGAATGAATCGAACACAAAAATGAGAACGCATTGTTCAATGCAAACTTAAACCCTATCTTGACTCAGTTGAAAGGACGGCTACTTTGCTGCTTTCTGTAACTTATATTCATGAATTAGTTTCATTCCTCGAAGTCGCATTTCATGTACATGTTTGTTACATGTTATCATTTACAATCCGCTGGATTGGACTCCTGTATTGTGTTTCACTCGAATGAATACTTGGATCAAACGATTCCTGACTACTCATCCTGATATGAGTCCTAGTTGGTCAACTTGTGGTTGATGACTAAGCCTCTCGATGACTTACCATATCTGACAACACTTTGTACTCGGTAATGCAAATTGAGGGACATTTTGACACAGGGTAGGGAGAAGCTAGGGTGAGCATGCAAAGCAAATTATCATTACGGGTGCACACGTAATAATAATTTGAGGTGCATGTAAGTCCTGGTGAAACCTAGTGTGTGGATGAATGGTCCTAATCAGTGGTTTACAGACTTAGGTTTCCACTATCTGTAGAGACTCTCATAACCCACCCAACGATTAGTTGGTATCGTTAAACCTGTTCAACAATTGATAGACGCGACTATCAGGTTGAAAATGTTTACGGATACAATGAATTATCATCAATGGGATCCATCAATGTTATTTTCACCCATGTAAGAGTCTTAGTGATCTTACAACTCTCATTCAAACTTAATCAATAGAACCACCTAGAGTGAAACTCTAGTAGAACCTCAGAGTAAAACCACCGACTCCAACTACGTACACAGAATTTTAGGAATTCTTTCTATGCTAACACGTTATTCCGTACACTCCTACAATAGATCCCACTTGAACTTGTTACCTCATCCTGTGACTAATCCTTAGTCTAACTTCGAATTTTACTCTAGCATATTCAATCCTGTAAACGGATTTCTTTCTTCACGAAATGATCCCGTTGATCCAATGACATTAGGAAACGAAGATTTAACCTAACCAACCATCAGTTGAACGCAACTACTTAAACATACACCCTACCTCTTATGCTTTTGGGATGTATATCTCATTAGACTTTTCTTCCTTACATGTGAACCTCTTCCCTTAGCCTATGCATTGGCTGACACTTGCCTTATAAACACTGGTCTCACTAGAAGTCTCAGCATGACTTCATGAATTTCATGTTGGTACGGTCGTACTCCGACTCTATTAGCAACTAAGCACACTATAGGGATAGAAGACGGTCAAGTAATCGAAACAACTCACAATCTTCAGGTGTGTTAACTAGGATTGGCTGGTCAAAAGATTGACAATAACCTTATGCCAGTCACACTCGTCAACTTTGACGTAATTGTCGGTATGGATTGGTTATCTGAGAACCAAGCCGAAATGATTTGTCGTGAGCAAATTTGTTCGCCTACCTCTCCCGAGAGGAGAAACCCTTTCTGTCCAAGGCGAAAAGAGTGGCGTTGTCGTGGGCATCATATCTTTCATGAAAGCACAAAAGCATATACGTAAAGGTCGTATTGTCATTCTGGCTCTCGTCGCCGAGTAGCCATATGAGGAGAAGAAGATTGACAACATACCGATCGTTCGTGATTATCCAGAATTATTTCCCAAAGACCTGCCTGGTCTTCCGCCGCATCGTCAAGTCGAATTCCAAATTAATCTAGCACCCGGAGCAACGCCTATTGCTTGGGCACCCTGTAGACTTGCACTCAGTGAATTACAAGAACTATCTACACAACTGCAAGAGTTTTTGGATAAAGGTTCTATCCGACCTAGCTCATCGCCATGGGGAGCCCCAGTCCTATTTGTCAAAAAGAAGGACGGGACCTTCCGCATGTACATCAATTATCGGAAACTGAACAAAGTGACAATCAAGAACCGTTATCCTCTACCCCGCATCGATGATCTTTTTGACCAACTCCAAGGATCAAGCTTCTACTCTAAGATAGATCTTAGGTCCGGTTATCACCAACTGAGAGTCCGAGAGGAGGCATCTCTAAGATGGCATTCAGGACTAGGTATGGTCACTACGAATTCATGGTCATGCCCTTCGGATTGACCAATGCACCCGCGGCATTCATGGACCTCATAACCGTAAATGTAAAACGTACCTAGATCAGTTCATTATCGTCTTCATCGATGACATCCTTATCTACTCCAAGAATAGGGATGAACATGAGGAACACCTGCGTTTGATTTCAGAATTGCTAAAACAAGAGCAATTGTATGCCAAACTTTCCAAGTGCGAACTCTGGAATTTGAAAAGTACAATTCTTAGAACATGTAGTCAACAAGACGGGAATACGTGTCAATCCAGCTAAAGTAAAAGCAATCAAGAATTGGGCAGCACCTACAACGCCGACGGAGGTGCGTCAATTTCTGGGATTGGCTGGCTACTACCATCGTCTCATTGAAGGATTCTCCAAGATTGCCCAACCCTTCACTGCCTTAACTAAAAAAAAAAGGGTAAACCCTATCTCTACAGTACACCAAATCCTATCTCTTCCAGAGGGAACGGATGATTTTGTGGTATATTGTAATGCATCCATTCAAGATCTTGGTTGTGTGTTGATGCAACGTGAAAAGGTTATCGCATACACTTCCCTTCAATTGAAAGCTTATGAGAAAAACTACACTACCCATGACCTAGAATTGGGAGATGTAGTGTTTGTTTTGAAAATCTATAGACATTACTTGGACGATACCAAGTGCACGATTTACACCGATCACAAGAGTCTTCAACGCATATTCGAACAGAAGGAGTTGAACATCCGACAACGCCGTTGGATCAAACCTTTGAACGACCATGATTGTGCTATCAAGTATCATCCGGGCAAGGCTAACGTAGTAACCGGTGCCCTAATCCATAAGGACACCAAACCTAAACGAGTTCGAGTATTACAACTTACTATTCACCCCGGATTACTTGACCAAAATCCGAAGTGCTCAACTCGAAGCTCTTAAAAAGGAAAACCTACCGTTAGAAGCTACACGCGGTATGGAAGGACAACTGGTAGTCAAATCAGATGGCATTCGCTACCTGCAGAGCGAATATGGGTTCCAGTGTATAGGAACTTAAGAGGACTGGTTATGGATGAAGCTCACAAATCTTGATACTCTATTCATCCAGGTTCCGACAAGGTGCACCATGACCTAAAGGTGCTATATTGGTGGCCAAAGATGAAGGCTGATATAGCCACCTATGTGAGCAAGTGTCTGACTTGCGCAAAGGTCAAAGTGGAAAACCAAAAGCCTTCTGGTCTACTTCAACAACCAGAGATCCCAATGAGGAAATGGGAACAAATTCCTATGGACTTCATAACCAAACTACCCCGAACTCCTAGCGGATGCGACACCATCTGGGTGATCGTCGATCGTATGACTATATCCACTCATTTCTTAGCCATCAAAGCAACTGACAAGATGGAGAAACTTACTCGTATTTACTCAAAGGAAGTAGTCTCTCGGCACAGAGTGCCAATATCTATCATTTCGGATCGTGATGTACGATTCACCTCTCATTTCTGACAATCGTTACATAAGGCCTTAGGCACGCGTCTAGATATGAGCACAACATACCATCCTCAAACCGATGGCCAAACTGAACGTACTATCCAAACCCTGGAGGACATGCTACGAGCTTGTGTGATTGATTTCGGTAACACTTGGGAGTCTCACCTACCGTTGGTGGAGTTCTCCTACAAAAACAGCTATCACACTAGCATCAAGGCAGCTCCATTTGAAGCACTTTATGGATGGAAATGCCGTTCTCCCATTTTTTGGACCGAGGTTGGAGATAGCCAACTCACAGGTCCTGAACTTGTATTTGAAACTTCCGAAAAGATCGTTCAAATTAGAAACCGTATGGCGGCAGCTCGTGATCGTCAAAAGAGCTATGCCGACAAGCGTTGTAAACCCTTAGAGTTTCAAATAGGTGACATGGTCTTACTCAAAGTCTCACCTTGGAAAGGTGTCATTCGTTTCGGGAAACGAGGTAAACTGAATCCTCGTTATGTTGGACCTTTCAAAATATTAAAGAGAATCGGACCAGTAGCGTATAAACTGGACTTACCTGAAGGACTGAGTGGTGTACACAACATCTTTCACATCTCAAATTTGAAGAAATGTCTAGCTGAAGAATCTCTCGTGGTTCCTCTTGAGCACATTGATGAACAGCTGCGTTTCATCGAAGAACCCGTAGAAATCATGGATAGGGAAGTCAAATCGTTAAAGCACAGTAAAATCCCTATTGTCAGAGTTCGTTGGAACTCGAAACGCGGACCGGAATTCACGTGGGAGCGCGAGGATCAGATGATGCGCAAATATCATAATCTGTTCAAGCACTCCGCGTCAAATAAGGTACTATTTTAATTTTCGGGACGAAAATTCTTTCAACTAGGGGATGATGTGATATATCGGGAAATTTTTTTTTATTATTTAATTTTCGGGACGAAAATTCTTTCAACTAGGGGATGATGTGACAACCCAGACTTTTCAGTTAGTACCGTTAGAAAAATCCAGTTAAAGTTAACCTAATTAATCTCATCACAATCTCCAGGGATTATTTCTGTCATTTTTCAAACTCTAATTACATGGACTATTTGTGTAATTAGCCTAAACGCAATTCCATTTGACTTTGTAAAGTCAAAATCAAAAGATCTAAGTTCCTGTTGACTTTGCGATAGTCAAACTAACCAAGTTCTAACCCAATTCAAACCACAAGGACTAACTCTATCATAATTCAAGCTCAAACACATGAAACTACAGGGACTAGTTCTGTAATTAACTCAAACCCAATCCCTTTGACTTTTAAAAGTCAAAATCGACATCCTTGGATCCAAAATCAAACCCGTATCATCTATGCCAGCCCAAATTCGTAACTGATATGCATGGTAATGATGATGTCGAGCATCATTGAATGGGTTCCATACGTTTCTGATTACTAATAATCACGAATTAATCGAATTTAAACTATCTAAACTCATAACCGTCGACCCTTGGGTCTATGACCATCAATTCGATCATTGGGTCTAACACAATTGAAAGTAAACACCCTGCACACAATATTCGAACCTCTCTGATCCCTTTCCCCATACCAATTCGGCCGAAGACAGAGACTGTGTTGCCGGAAGTCAAACTCACGCGAGTCGAGATCCATTTACTCGATGATCATCAATTTGTACATAAATTTGGTAATTTCTTACACCTACAGCTTTGTTTTTATCTATAGAGTGAAAGCCCTAACCTTTTAGAGGCTTATAACATCGATTTGGAGATGAACCCAATTCTAGGGTTCATACGAAACCGATTTGATCGATCATTGCCCTAGACTCTGTTAAGATGCAATTAAATCATATCAATAGCTTCGCAATACCATGTTTGATGATAACCCTATGTAAAGTTTAATGAAAAACATCGAATTTTACTCAACCCGTGATCTAGGGTTCGTCATAAATTATTTTGGGGCTTTTAATCTCAGCGATTACCTCAATCAAATTAAACAACATGGATAGTTTCGAAATCCCTTGTTTATTGAAAACCCTATGAATCTAACAGTTTCTAACATCAAAATTTGTCAAATTGAATTCACCTTCGTATCTAGGGTTACGGCCCGTTTCTCCTAAAATTTACGACCTTAGACCTATTACTTTTGAAATTAATCACTCAAACAAGATCGCAAGCATCTGTTTAACAAACCCCATTGCGGTTTTGGTCGATTATCATCGAAATCGACGGATTGGGACTGGTTCGATCGCGTGAATATATGGGAAGAGGGAAACGCTGATTTTGATTGATAAAACTAAACAGAACATGGTTTGTACGCGATACCCTAGCGGGCGGGGCTGGTTAAGGCAGTGTGCTTATGTGGGAGGGACCCGGGTTCGAGTCCGGGCTCCCACATTTCTTTTTAAACATTTTTCTAAACATATTTAATTATTAAAAATCAAACCATATATTATTATAATATTATACAAATGTGTTTTAGCCCGGGAAACAACCCGTAGGCACGGGTTTGAATTATTAACCTATTTTTATATTATTTCCCCACTTTTAAAAATAATATATTTACCATAAAGTTGTATAAAATAATATGTTTATATTATTTTCAACCCGTGACTCGTATTATTAAATAATATATAGATTTATATTATTTCGCATCGTTTTGTAACATCGAATAACATTTGAAACCAAATAATAATATAATTAATTATATTATTTACTCGCATTTATCGCGTTCATAAAAATAATATATTTATTATTTTGTACCACGAATGAGTAATTAGAATATCCTTTCGAAACTAAAAATAATATATTAAATTATATTATTTTCTTAATTTTTGTAAATGACAAAACGCTCGAATATATTTATTATTATTGTTGTCATTCGTCGCGTAACGTATATATAATCTAATTACTAATTAAAGAATTCCTATTCCCGTGGACATGTTCGTCTACTCTCGGTTACTAGAGCGTTTCTTTAGGACGTTTCTCATTCCGTGTCGTTGTCACAATTCCCATTTTATCCCTAATTTATGTGTTTATAATTTTAGGGCATTAGTAAGTCGTTTGAGACTTACACACGTGGTTCCAACTTATCCTTTGTGTGATACTACCTACAACGCAACGCAGGTGAGTATTCACGGCCCCTTTTTACTGCTTTTAAACTGGGGGAGAAAACATGATGCAAACTCTTTTTGATTTTTGTACTTCATATTATATCACTTGTTATGACTATGCGTAAACTCTATCATGAAAGTCCTCACATCGAACCGTTTAAATATGAGAATAGTGAGGTATGTTGGGTAGTACTACTGGGTTTGACAAACCTCACCCGCGTTAGTCGCGCTAACTCGATTGGATATCGAACGGGTGCAATATTGACCTAAACGTGCACCGTGGTTGATAGACCTGGTGGGAGGCAATACAAACAGTCAGTTTACGGTTGCGAGCGTAATAGCAAACATGAACATGGGTTAGCTACTCATTGGTATATATATGTTGATTGTACATTAATCTGGTAAACGCTTTATTACTATACTGAAACCTGTGAACTCACCAACCTTGTGTTGACACTTTTCTTACATGTTTTCTCAGGACGCTAAGCTATGGCACAGGTTGCACAATTAGGACATGCATGGAGTCCTACTTTCATTTCATTCATTTCAAACATGATAAACAGTTTACTTAATTATATTAATTGACGCTTGTTGCGTGTAACTACTTTAAATTTTATATCAAAGTTTACGCTTCCGCATTAACTCTGAACTTTTATGTTATGACATTTCAAGTCCCATATAGTGTCGTTTGATGTAACTAATGACTGAGATCCTGGTGTGTCACCTTCCAAACGGTAAAACTCCGTTAGTCGAAATTGGGGGTGTGACACCTTACACTTCAAACATCACCTAAACGTAACACATCGGTGAAACTATCTTAAGACCGTAGACACACACAAATAATCAAAACTCAGGTCTACACAAGTCTACTCATACAGTCTAATCAACCAAGCTCTAGCATCACATCAAAGATTACATTTAGTATGAACTCACGTTGTTCAAAAGTTAATCACATAATCATGCATAATTAACACTGTACCACCAATAGCAAGCTATCACACATGCAACTATCTCCAAATATGTTTTAAACCATCCCATGGTAAGCTTTCACTGTCAAGGTTAAAATCAAGCAATTGAAAAACCAAGAACAAATATTTCGTCACAAAAGTGCCTGACGGCCACTACTCAAAATACTCTAGTCCTCTCGTGGTAACCACCACTACTCTAATTACTGAACATGTCAAAGTTATCACCCACTTGTTCCTCGTCTTCAGATTTCTCCAGACATCCGTTTCCCGATTCGGTGTTGTGTCTCGAAGGCTGACTTCTGACTGCAAATGCATTTCTTCCTCTCCAACCACTTCTCCTGTAAAAGGAGCTACTGAGTCCACCTCGCATAGTTGCCTTGGTAGTACTGGGAGCATTAGGCGTCGGAAGCGCCAAGATCACCTCTTGTGCTGGTAGCTCTTGCTCATCCTCAGCCGCTGGTGGAACCACCGTTAAAGGAACAGGTGTTAAGATTCGTCTTCTCCTGAAGATAACCGTACGAACAGCAGCCGTACGTCTCGCCCTTCTGTCAACCTCCTGATGAGAGCTTCTTCATGGCCATATGTACCTGCACAAGATAGAACGCTGGAGTGATTACTATGGGCGTCAAATTCAGAATATGAGAGTAATCATAGACTGCCAAATCACGGTGATCAAATGCAATTTGGTGGTCCACATTACTGCTCGGATTCTAAACCTTCCCCATCATGTTCACACTAGCTTTTTATCTTTCACAAACCCCGGATGCAAATGCATCCCACACATCTAACATAGCACCACATAACAATCTAGAAAGTCATCATCTTATCACAATTTCACACCATCCAAGGTTACACACCAACTTACTAAATCATATCGACACACCAAACTATCTCCCATAGTTATAATTAATGCTACTCTACATTGCTCAATTCACATCATAGTCTCATTTAATTACACCACACAACTTCACGTAGTTCTATATACTACTACAGCACATAGCACACATCAAGATCCCACACAGAACCATAAATCACTTACTCATACCAATCACTTTACCTAGTGTAACACTACACAAATGGTAAATAATAATTGCTTCTCAACACGAAAGACGTACCTCTTGGCGCGCGGTTACTCGTGGAGGCATTCGTTTCACCCTTGTCCCATTTTTAGTTTAAGTTAAGGCATTTTATTTGTTTAAAAACACCAGTTTTCTCTTAAACCTCGGCTTTGATACCAACTTGTAAGGCCCCAAACCAGGCACCCTACAGTTGGTTCTCATAACTGGTTGTACTCTTTAAAAACGTCTAACTTTCATTTAATTAAACAGCGGGAGTCTTTCTCAAAATACTATTATCTTTAAACTCGTTAACTTTGATAACATTACCTGGCGAATGCATGCACACCAACCCGAGTAGCCCCGCTTCCAAGCCAAGATACCTCGTCCAACAGACTCACCTGCAAAACAATCAAACATACATACAAAGTCAGCTACGCTGAGTGAGTTCTAATAGTTTAATTTAAATAAAGCCAACTCGTCTCATTTAATATTTATTTCCAATCAAGACCCTCTAGTCTTTATAAAATCGTTTTATAGATTGTCCTCATATAGATAACCCTGTTACCTTACAATATCCCGGAGGATTCACCACCCTAGACTCAACCCACCACTTTAACTCAGTAAGTCTGTCTGACATAGAACGAACTTACTATTCTGATAACTCACAATTTACCTTATATATTAACCATACACTGGTTAACTCATCCAACCTCTAGACACCGACTTACCAGTCCTAACCAGGACTCTCATAAACCAATTGACTCAACAGTTGTACACAATGTATTCAGCCCGACACAACGGTCAATCTAACTCGACACACCACATTGATTCCATCTATTTATCACATCAATACCATCTCATACACAATTACTATAACTCATCACTTGCATTCAATTTAACACCCAAATACATACCTCATCACTGCACCTTCGTCAGGGTTATCCCCATCGGGATACTCGTCCTAAGCTCAGCTCCACCCTTGTTACAGGGCCCCGCCGCTAAACATAGCGACACACTCGTCATCTATGATGACTACCCAGTCACCACACGGTGACTATATCATCTACCATATGGTGACTGACACATCACACGTACAATGATGACCCCGAAGGACACCATCCTCCATATCACTATTAGCCGTATACACGGACAACAATGCAAGCATACAAAGCAACACATATATACACATGACACTACCTGGACATGTACTACGACTCACCACCATTTACGGATCACTTACGTGTGTAATACAACACTTACTTAGACGTATCCTCATAACGTCTAGACACCTTACCCAATTCTTTTCGAATAATTAATTATACGACGCCCAAACACCATACTGAGTTCTAATCCGTATACACTATGGACACCCTATAGACCCATGCTAACACGATACCCACCGTGTCACGAGGACAACGACACAATACACACAACATCAAACACATGACGGTAAACAACATTCTAGCATTTACTTGACTCATTAATGAACCACGTACGGGTTCCCCTGCTAACTCTCCTTATATAACCATCACAGGTTTAACTAAATTCCCGACTCATCTCGACTAACTCATAACATGACACACACAGATCCCACAACTCTTGTTCACCCATCCTAGGGATCCCATAACGACCCTTAGCTCAGTATTACATAACGGTCTCATAAATGTAACATCCTAAAAATAGTAATTTAGTAAATAATAACGTGATAGAGACTTAATCGTCATAAAACAAAAGAAAAGCGGATGGGCTTGGGCTCGGCTCCAACTGGCCGAGCGAAGCCTAGGTATATAAGGGTCAAGATAGCACTAGAACTCTCATTTCCCCCACAACTTGCAACCTAGAGAGAGATAGGAGAGCTCGGGCCTCGAGAGAGAAAGTGACGGATCGACCCGAAATTGAAGGAGCACGTTACTGCTGAGCTCGTGAGCAAAACATTCGAATCAGAATTCCAATCCAGGTAACGATTCGACCATAATCTGAGTTGTTGTTCATTTTGGGGTTTCTCGGGTTTTAGCTAAATAAGAGACGTTTTTATGGATTAAACGTGATAATAAGCTTAGAACTAGCATCTAGAATGAAAACCGCACGTTTTGATCAAAGAAAATTGTAAGATTGACATGATCGAGTTGGCATGCAAGAATTTCAGATTTTTATCCAGGAAACAGGTACTGTGTACTTGAAGGACGTCCTGCGTACTTACCAAGTACTCAGGAGAAAGATCATGCGTACTTACTAAGTATGCAAGAAGAACTCTCTGCGCACTTGTCAAGTACGCATAAGCAAGGCTCTGTGCGCAGGCAACAGGCATCAGGCTAGATAGTGAAGTCAGTAGGGTCTCCTAATTCAGTATGATTAAACAGTTAGAATCGGGATTTGATCTGATGTGTATTTAACTACCTAATTCAGATCGTACGTGACGTTGTTGGACCTTTGTTTAGGAAAACCAAGACTAGCTTATCAGTTGAGTTCTATGTGCCCCGGATGCATGTAAACTATATATATATTTTTATAAGTATTTTACGCAATTAGTTTTAAAAAGGGTTTTCACCAAATACTAATCACACACACCGGGCAGTGTACCCGTCGGATAGCAATATAGTAAAGGTAAGAACCGGATATCAATCCGTGGACACGGTGGAATGCGATAATAAACCAGGACTAAAATTCAATCAAGTATGGGTAAAATATGTTTAAGTTGATTTTTAATTAAACTAATATGTAAGGATATAAAACTACACTAAAATCACAAATCAAACAATCAAGGAGAAAATATCACTTCGGTGTCGAATCCATTTAGAATACATTCAATACACTCATAGAAACATGGCAAATACACGATACATAAATTGACTAAATTCCCGTCAAAGATATCTAATCAAATGACTATTTGGAAAGCTAGCATGAATTATACAAACCAACCACCTAAAGTCATACAATGAGGCTCACGTGTTTAATAATCATGTCAATGTTTATAAAGATTGAACTAGCTTCCGATTAAGGTACACTAATCTAACAACTAGTTGGAAATATAATATGAACAACACACTATCCAGCTCAAGTTGATTAATTTAGACAACAATATGCATTTTTTCAACATACAATGTTCATATAAAGGTTATATAAATTAGAAGGATGTGTCAACAATTCCTAGATAAACATAATACTAAATATGACACATCATAACAAATACTTTATCTTTCCAAACATAAGCATAAGGTTATACATACAAATATAATGATTCATAAACAAGACTTCATTCACCATTCCTAGTCAAATTCTATAAACTAGTATAAATACATACACCAATCCATGAATATAAGCATAAATCACAAGTTTTCCAACATAATATGACATACACAAATACAAGTCTTGTAAACAACTCAAAATACTTGAATACATAATTTCATCAAAGAATAATCATACGGTTGTCATAACATTAACACAATAATTGCCAATAATCCATGAATGTTGTCAAATGTATCTAAACTTCATCTAAACCAAAGTGAACATGAGTTTTAGCTCATCATGAGCACCAAAATTACAAATAAGCAGGGAAAAATAGTGAGAAACATGATATGAAAACAAGAATCAAACCACTCCTCCAAGCCTAGATGTTGTTGTTGATGTATGGTGATCCTCTTGATGTTGTATCCTCTCTAAGAATCTTGAAATATGGCTGGAACAAGGAACACACGAGCTGGAACAGTGGGGTTTCTTCTCCTGGTTTGCTAACTCTCTGAATGAGAATTAAGTTCTGTTTAAATAGAAAATGGGAGGCACGACCGCGCCAGGAGAGAGGGCACGACCGTGCCTAGTGCATGTTGTGTCTAGGTCTTGGCACGACCGTGTGACAGAGGTTTGACCGATCCGTAGCTTCCATTGGGTACCACTGATAGAGGACATACGGCTGTTCAGACTCATGAGATGACACGCGACTGTGGGCGGCCAAGGCACGTTTGTGCCTTGGATTTTGGCTTGGCGCGGCCGTGCCAATGTGGGCGCGACCGTGCCTAGGGTTTGGGAGCTTGGCACGACTGTGCCAAATAGGGTCACGACCGTGCCTCCATCACAGAAACCCTAAAACTTCACTTGTTTATCTTGGAATCTTCTTGTTTATTCACCAAGCTTCACAAAAACCTACAAACAGGAAATGAAGCAAATAAGTGTCTAAACATTGAATATAACCAAGAATTGATCATTAAATGAGCGAAGTTTTGTGCCAAAAAGATGCGTAAATACTAACACATCAAACAACCCCACACTTGAACATTGCTTGTCCTCAAGCAAGAAATCAAAATGAAACAAAACTTCCAATGACACTATGGATCAAATCGGGAAAACCGTAAGCATTAATAAACTTATAAAGGTTTGAAAAGATTTTCAAGAAATGCAAAATTAACTAAATGAAACCCAATGAGCCCAATGACGTGATAACCGAATGAGCAAATGAATATGCCTATGAAATCATTAGCATGCAACTTTATGCTTCTCACAATGTTCACACACACTCGGGAATATATATGATCATACAAGTAATGGAGTATGTATAGAACACTCAAATGCCAAGACAACGAATCATGCATAAATCATAAGCTTGCTAAAAGATTAAATCTCTACCAACTAACATGAAACAAAGCACAAATCAAGAGGGCTTTAAATGGGTTGTAATTTGGCAATGGCTAAGGGTAAGGAAGTGGAATTTAAAAGTGGCTAAATGGCTAAAAACCCGGAGGCTATGCTAACTCAAAAACTAAAATAACATCTAATAAGAAAAATAAACTAGCTAATGCTTCCGTATAGATAAGAGCTAACAACCGAATTATTTCCATCTTTGCTCACAAAATTGCTCTAATCGGCTATAATTCACCTAATTTTGGTGAATTTTTTTTTACACTATTTCTTTTCTTTATTTTGAAGGGAACTAAGTCAATATGCATATTTCCTTAGCTAAAAAATTCTCAAGAATTTAAAGATTACAACAAAATAAAAGCTATAAAATTAACATTAGCTGACCGGATTTCTAACACGGGCGAAAAATAAATGAAAAAGGCTAATGAAGGTTTGAATGTGGTGTAAGGTGGGTAATTAAAGAAAACGACAGGATAGGCTCAACGTGGCTAACTAGTGGATGTGTTCGGGTGAGGGAAAATAAAAATAAAAGGCTCACAAAGGAGGGTTTATCCTAATGCCTCAATCATTTTTATGCAATATTTATGTTCATGATTTCGAAATGTATACTAAAAGCAAGTTCTAATAAGCATGAAACATCCGGCACACTCAAATCCGCAAAAAAAAACGAGAGCAAACAATGTCTAAAGCTATCAAGGCTCAAAAATAAACTCACGGAAACGGAAAGGAATGGGTGTAAGCAAAAGGTTACATGCAATTCATTCGTTTAGCCCACTAAAACTCATGGTTATCATAAAAAAATGGGTTTGACTTGATGGAATTTCTATTTCAATTGCTTTTGAAAAATCAAACCTCTATTATTTATTAAAAATTGTGAATGCTAAACGGTTAACTTTTATTATATTTTTATGTTTTTCAATTTTATAAAACTGATT
Source organism: Smallanthus sonchifolius (assembly GCA_023525975.1). Taxonomy (NCBI): domain Eukaryota; kingdom Viridiplantae; phylum Streptophyta; class Magnoliopsida; order Asterales; family Asteraceae; genus Smallanthus; species Smallanthus sonchifolius. The sequence goes on from CM042019.1 coordinate 93,552,441, forward strand.
TAGTGTCACTAAAAATTATGAAGGAAGATTTTGCAAAAAATTGAAGTGATAAAATGCTCAAAAGGACAAACATCGCGTGAATAAATTCCCACCCTACACTTAGAATTCTACATTGCCCTCAATGTAGAACAAAAATAATGTAAAGCAAGAAATAAACACCCAACCCCACACTTAGAAATATACATTGCCCTCAATGTATACAAAAACATGCAAAGCAAAATGGAATGCAATGCAATGAAGCGTGAAGGGAGAACTGAAACTTCCCTCATGTCGATCATGGCACACGCAAAAAGCCTACCCACAAAAATGACGTTCCATGAAGTTACACAATTCCAAGATCTAATCAAGACTAACAACATCAAACACAGATCAGTAACATCAAGCCAAAATATCAATAGAAATGTAAATACAAATATATATGTAGGATCGTGAAATTACAAGATGGTTCTGTTCTTAGTTGAAATTGGCGGAAACAATATCAACTGCACGATTACAATCGAGTAAAAAAGAAAGAATACTGATAGGAACACTGTTGTATTAAGCTTTGTGAATAAACGATTACAAATAAAAACTCAGTGAAGAAGCACACTTACAATGAAGTGTTTACATGGTATTTATACTAACTTAGAATCAAGACAGACCCTTGATTCTAAGGATCAGATCGAATACAGACCGTTGATCTTTTATACAAAAGCTAATAATACACGTTAAAGCTAAACTAGCTAACTTTATTGAAGCGTTTACTTTATTCATCATTGTTTGCATGCTCGGGGAAAAGCATTGTCGTCCGTCATTGGTTGCATCATTGAGGTTCCTTCTGCTTTGAGTGTGTCAGTTGCTTTTGCAGAAAGTTGTCAGTGACGCTTGGCATGGATAGTCAGCTGCAACGATTTGTCTTCGAGGAACATAGCTATTAGCAGCAAGAATGATAATAATGCTGCTGATAAGCCTATCAGCAGCAACAAGTGTTGAATGCTGCTGATAAGCCTATCAGCAGCAACAAGTGTTGAATGCTGCTGATAAGCCTATCAGCAGCAACATGTGTTGAATGCTGCTGATAAGCCTATCAGCAGCAACATGTGTTGAATGCTACTGATAAGCCTATCAACAGCCATATGTGTTGAATACTGCTGATAAGCCTATCAGCAGCATGTGTACTTAGAATAATTTGGTAGCAATCAGTCGTTGGTTCTACAAACTCCCCCTAGACTGATGCAACCAAAATTCTTCTAATCACTTTGCTGCTGAAGCTTTTGCATGTGGCTGACTATCCTTTCAACCTCATAGCCTCTTGGATCCTTGCTGGGATTGTTCAGTGGAAGTGCAGACAGAGTCTTGATGTATTTATTTGGCATTTTGTAGATTGTTTTGCTTGAACATCTCATCTTCTGCTTCCTTACATCAGTTAAGGTGAACTCGTCCAAATCAGCATTATAGGACCAACTTACAAATGGAGAGTGGGACTTGAGTGGTATGATGTCAATGATCACATCTTTGCTAGGGTTGAAGTAGTGTTTGATTGCTAGCACAAGAAATTTCCCACTCTCGTTTGCAGGCTCATGAGCTTCACCTAGCTCCAGAATTCTGCCAAGATCTGAATCTGGCAATTGCAGAATTTCATCAACAGATCTGTAGTTAGATCTTCTTCTTTCAATTCTCCCCCTGAAGATCTCAAACCTTTGATCCTGTGGATTATAGACCCAATCAACTATGTCTCTTGAGTCTTCTGGTTTAGGTGTGGGTTTGGATTTCTTCAAGGGAGGCTGTTGATGAGTGGGGGCTGGGTGAGATGGTTTGGACTTTTTGGGTGGAGGAGTGGAAGTTTTGGGGAGGAGAGTGGAAGGTTGTTGGACTGAGGAAGAGGTAGGTGAGGGAGAAGGCTTGGGTTTCTTTGATTTTGTTTCTCCTTCTTCCTGAATAGGTACCCTTTTCTTGGATCCCTTCTTGCCCACTCTTTCTTCCTCATCCTTCTTGACTTTGAAGTAGAGGGCTTGCAGGTTCATGAAGTTCATAGGACCTAGCCTCTTTCCATTCTCTCTTCTAGCCTTAAGAAAGTCAGTCATGACCTTCCTTTCTTCATGGGTCCGTTTATTAAAGGCAATGGTCTTTTTGGACTGTTGTTTGGCTTTTTCTTCTTCTTCAGCCTGTTTCTTCTTTGCCAACTGACCTTGCTGACCCATGAAGGCTCTGTAGACTTCTTTAGTTGATAGTTTCTCAAGGTAGTCTGCATCCTCACCTTGAGAGACTAGAGTCTTTACCCACTCCTCCCTCATTTCTTTAGCTAGTTCAGAATCGGTTATTCTGAACTTAGCTTCTTCTTTCTTCTTCTTCTCCAATTCTTCCTCTTCTCTATTGAATTGTTCCTGCAGTTGAAGAGCAAGAGCTGCATCTTCTTCAATCCGGTCAACTGCAGGAATCTTTCTTTTCAGTTCATCCAGCTGTTTAGCATACAGCTGGATGGTTTGTTCTCTTAGGAGAATGACTGTTTTTCTTTCTTGAGCCTTTTTCATGTCAGCCATCTCCTCTTCTTCTCTTCTTCTTCTTCTTCTTCTTCTTTTCTCTTCCCTCTCTCTTTTCTCTTTTAGCAACCTCTCTTCATCTTCATCTGTCATGATTCTCTTTCCTTTGTTTACATTGGATGCCTCAGCTTCAGCTTCACTGATCACAACAGCAGATGATGATGCTGCTATTGGGATCTCTGCCTCAGCTTCATTGGCAATCTGGGATGTGAACATGGGAAGGTCATTGGCCTCGTTCGATTTGCACTCAGGACTTGTGACTTCTTTCAGCATTTCTTTGATAGTTGATCTTGACCCATATGCTGCAGTGCAGATGTCTACTCGAGGGGAAGCTGAGTCAGTGTCAGTGTCAGAGTTTGACACATATACTGCCTCAGTAATTCTTCCTACTTGTTCAAGTTTGGCTCTGACAGTAGCTATCATTGCCTGGCTTTCAAGTGAGTTGACATTGCAGATGTTTGCCCTGAGTTGAAAGATCTTGTAGAGAAAGTTTGTAGGAAGTGACAAGATGTTCCTGGTGTTGATGGTGAGAGAGGAGCTGTTGCTTAGTAAGAAGGTATGGACAAGAGACTTAGTGCTTGTCCATCCGAGCACCTCTAAGTCTTTGATGATGAGGCAGTACAGAAATCTTCTTAGGCAGCAAATTTCTTCTTTTGTGAGAAGACTGCTCCTTATAATGTCAAGTCTTCTAGGAGACAGTCTTCTTGCTGCTGCTGCCGAAGATTCAGGATAAGCTACCCGTTTTGCTTTTTGAATTAATCTTTCAAAGTGGGGTAGATTATCCTCCATCAAGTCATGGAACCTGCCAATGGCAAGTTCTGCTGAGAGATCTGATGAAGTGTTGATGCAGTTAGTTAAATGCAGTTGTAGGACTTGGAGGGCATTGAGAGAGTTCCAGTTTAGCTCTTTTACACCACTAAACTCCCATCCAATCCAAAATCTCTCAGCTGATCCATCATACCCCCAAGCTAGAATGGAGTCAAATTCTAGCTTTTATGTAGTTTGAAAGAGTTGGGGGGTAATGGATTGACTTATGATGGCTGCTGCTTCAGGAAGGATGCTGAATGATGTATTTGTTTGTTCTGTGTCTTCAGCATCATTCAACATTTCATCAACAGCCCTGACGACCAACTTCCAGTCTTCAGATGTCTCTTCTGCTTCGTTATCTGAGACTGGCAAGTCATGAATTTGTACAAAAGCCGGCTTGAATAGTGAGCTTTGAATTTCAACCTGCTCTTGAATCCAGTCGTCAAGACTGTCTGTGTCTTCCTCCATAGAGACCATCTCCCCCTTTTTGGTTGCATCAGTAGACAGGTAAGCATCAGTTTGGGTGCCTACTGATACAAGAGAGGGAGTGGCTGAAGTTGGGCATTGATGGGCTTCATGTATAGAGACTTGGTGTCTTAGTTTGGACACTTCAGCCTCTAGCATAGCCACCCTTATGAAGTTTCAGTCTGTCCTCATCCACAGTTGTGGAATCCTTGGACCCAGATGGGGCCGTAGGCCGAGCCTCAGCATCCCCATCACCCGTGGTTTCTTGGCGCCTGGGATTTCTCTCAATGAGGGGAGTTTCCAAGGAAACACCCTCACCATGAGTTGCCGTGGTTGAGGTCTTAAAGATGTTGTCACTGTCCTCCTGGTCATTTGATGGACCAGCAGTAGTGACAGCCTCTTCCACATCCACTCTTTCATTACTCCTAGAGTGGACCTTCAAGGGTGAAGAACTTGGGTTGGGTGTTTCGGAAGCAAGACCGATCAGTACCTCCTTGATAGTGGTAGTTGGAGAAGGTACATCACTTTGGTCAGGTTCCTCAACACTTAAGTCCAAAGAAGATAAGAATGGCTCAAAGGGCTGTTCTATGGATCCGAGAAGTGATCCTAATCCTAATAGAGAGACTTCCGAAGGAGTCTCCCTAACAGTGTGGCTTTCCCGTATGATACTCTCACTAGAATGTTGTGATTCTGAGTGAGGGATGTTGGCTTGGGTTTGGGCCTTGGAGGCAAGAGAAGAAGGAGTTCTCTTGCCCCTCTTCCTTGTATATTTTGCTGCAACCGGGGCCCTGTGTTCCGGTTGAGCAATCAAACTGTGGGTGAGTAAAGTATGTGCCTGTACATCCTCAGTAGAATGCACAGGGGTTCGATCAAAGGAAGCAACAGTTTGAGTTTGTGGCAGTGAGGTGGAGGGTGTGGGATCAGTATCAGCTGGGTTTGCTGAACTGTCACCCTGGGCACTTTGCGTGTTCAACATTGTAGACAACAATGGAACATCGGCCCCTGAGAACTTTGATGAAACTGTTCTCATGCTTTGAAAAATGTTGTTCTTATGTCCCGGCATTATATAGATTCTTGCAGTTTTTGAAAGATCTTGGTGCTCAATGTTGAACACTTCCTGCAAGAATCTTGGGTACATGAAGAACTGTGATTTCACCCCTTCTTGAAGGTTGTATCTCAAACCTTCAAGAATGAGGTGGGAAAAATTGAAACCCGCCCCAGTTATCATACCGTGAATTGCCGACGCAAGTCCGGAGCTAAGTTGGTTCCAGCCACTCCTCTTCTGGGATATGCATTGGAGAAGAGTGTGGCAGAGATACTTCCATTTAGGACCCATGAGTGCCTTCTCTATCGTATACTCTGTTTGATTCCCAGTGTACCCTATGGATACAAAGGTCCTCATGTATACGTCTCTTGGGTAAGAGATGGCGTCCCCTTCATCTTGAAGCTTGAGGTGTTGGCGGAGCTTTGCTTCAGTGATAATCATCTCCTTGCCGTCTACTATGCCTCTGATTTGGGGAGTGCCCTGGTCAGTAGAATACACGGCTGAGCTCCAAAACTCTTCCATGTTGGAAGTATAGATGGTTGGGTTAATTGTTAGGGCATGGTGGATTTTGGACCGACAAAGGAAGTCGATCATATCATCGAAACCTTCGGATTTCTTGCCCTCTATTAGGTATGCAGTGAGGTTGTGATATGGGGAAAACTTGTCGTTGGGGTTGTTTATGTCTGCGTCTGCCATTGTTATGGATTTGGAGGGAAGAGAGAAGGGTGTTTGAATGGTGATTAAGTATGGAGGGCTTTGAATGTTGTGGGGACGGGAGAGAAAGTGATGGGTTGGTTAGGGTTTGAAATTGAATATGAAGAGGTTGTGGGAACGTTTGAGATTGTGATATAACGGCAGACGAAGAAAAAGCAACTTTACTTGTACAGTACAACCTGTTTCACTTTTCATTGTTACAGCTGTAAAACACTCGAGCAGTCATGGTAAAGACTGAGAGTAATTTTTACCTCGGGTAAAAGTTAATGTAGACTTGTTTTACCCATCAGCAGCAAACTTGGTTGCTGCCGATGGTGAGCTATCCGCTGCAAACTTGGTCGCTGCGGATCGTGAAGTCTTTCAGCAGCAGATTTGGGTGCTGCTGACTGTTGTATTCATTCCGCAGCAAAAAGGTTGCTGCTGACCGCCTTAAAGCTGTCCGTAGGAAACTTGTTCCTGCTGATAATTTAAAGCGATCAGTGGCAAAGGCTTTGCTGCTGAAGCTTTAAACCTGTCAGCAGCTGAGAAGCAAAAAATGCTGCTGACTTATAACTTTTATTTACAACATAAGACAGACATATTTACATCAAAGGATAGATGCACTCAACTGAACCGATGATGATGCTTGGTGGTTTCTTTGCCTTCCATTATTGAGTTGGTGGTTTTCCAGCTTTCTTTGTCTTTTCAGCAGCAGACGTTGTATCTGATGATTTTACTTGAGCAGCTGCAGACTTTGTTGCTGTTGAAGGCTTTGCCTTGGATCTTGCCTTATCAGCAGTGGACCCTTTTGCTGCTGATAGCTTTGCCTTATCAGCAGCAGATTTTGCTGCGGACTTTGTTAGCTTATCAGCAGCAGACTTGGTTGCTGCTGAAAGCTTCTGCTTCGTTTTCTTGGGCTTAGCTGGACTAACAACCGATGTTTGCTGATCCTTCTCTACCCTTTGTCTTTGAGGGGCTTGATGAAGAATCTGGTTGAAATGGTTAAACTTACAGTTTGCAGCAAAGTGGTCTGATTCTCCACAGATGATGCATGATTGTTGAGGTTTTGACAACTGCTCCCTTGGTGGAGAAAGAGATTTTCTGAATTGAGTTGTCTTAGCTTCAAAACTTCTTACCTGTTTGTTCTTCTCAAAAGCATGTTGCTTGAGGTTTCTTTGCTGCTGTAGGTAGTAGAAGCAGGTGCTGGCAGTGTGGTTATATTTTCCACAGACAAAACATGATTTTGCCAGTTTATCCCTTGAAAGATACACATAATCCTTTCTTTTGAAAAGGTCTTTGAAATTGCAAGGGTGAGCTTTGTTGTGCTCAAATGTAGCTTCTTCCAATGTCTTTTTGAAAATATGGAACCCTCTCTCCTTGGACTGAAGTTGAGGACTGGCCCTTTTCAGTATTTAGCTTCCTTCCTTCTGGAGGATAGCTAATTTTGATTTGTTTGAAAGATGTAGGTACTGGTACTGGAATGGCTGGTACTTGTGCTGTATGGACTTCATCTTTAGTCAGAGTGACTTGAGGGGCAGGAGGAGATGAAGCTTCACTTGTTTCAGTGGAGTCTGAGCAAGTTGAATCAGACTCTGATGAGGTGGAGTACTCATGTACCAAAGATTTGTCCATAGAAGGATCAAGATTTCTGTTGGCCATATCAAGATTTGCCAGATTGAAGCTCGGTTCATGGATGGCAACGTAGTCAGCAGGAGGTGGAACAGATTTGTACTGATCAGTGTTATACCCAAGTCCAGTCTTTACCTTCTCATGGACTTGAATATCTAAAAGTCTTTGTAACTTTTTGGTGGAAAATTCATATTTTTCAACATGAACTTTCTGTTCAGCCAGTTCAGCTCTGGTAGCTTTTAGTTTGACAAGTAGATCATCAATCTGAGTTTCCAGATTAGTTTGTTCGTGTTTTAGTGATGAAATCTCTTTCTTAAGGCAGTTAGTCTTTTCTTTATAAGTGTCTTCGACCTTTTTGAACTCAGATTTCATCTGATGAAACTCTTCATTTTGATCTATAAGGTTTTGGTTATGCTTTCTATAACCCAAAACTTTATCAATACAGGCTTGAGAACAAAGATGTTCAAATACCTGAGGTGGTATCTCAGTTGTGTCTGCCATAAGAGCTTGGTTGTTAGTAGGCAGATCTTCATACTGGAAGCTCCAGTCAAAGTCAGATGTTCCAACAGCTGCACAAACTGAGTGCTCAGAGTGAAAAGCAGAAGAGATGGTGGTGGATGTTGAAGCTGTTTGGTAGCTTGAGCTCCTTTCCTTGGCCTGAATCATTTCTGATTCATAGGTTTTGAGCATACCAAATAGCTCAGTCATCTGAAGAGTCTTCAGATTCTCAGTTCTTCTGATGGACACTGTGTAGAGTGTCCAGCAACTAGGTAGAGATCTGATGAATTTCTTAAGAATATCCTCATTTTCCAACTTTACTTTTGAGCACTGCAACTTACCTATAAGATAAGTAAATATGTTGTATAAAATAGTTAGAGACTCACCTTCCTTCCAGACGAAGTTTTCATACTGCTGCCTCAGGATGTCTTCAACCATATTGCTCTGTGCCATCTTTGTTTTTGGTGACTTAATCAAAGAGAGAGTTTAGAATAGAACCAGACGTGATTAAACAAGTGTGAATTTGTTTAATCTGAGCCAAAGCTCTGATACCACTTGTATGATCGTGAAATTACAAGATGGTTCTGTTCTTAGTTGAAATTGGCGGAAACAATATCAACTGCACGATTACAATCGAGTAAACAGAAAGAATACTGATAGGAACACTGTTGTATTAAGCTTTGTAAATAAACGATTACAAATAAAAACTCAGTGAAGAAGCACACTTACAATGAAGTGTTTACACGGTATTTATACTAACTTAGAATCAAGACAGACCCTTGATTCTAAGGATCAGATGGAATACAGACCGTTGATCTTTTATACAAAAGCTAATAATACACGTTAAAGCTAAACTAGCTAACTTTATTGAAGCGTTTACTTTATTCATCATTGTTTGCATGCTCGGGGAAGAGCATTGTCGTCCGTCATTGGTTGCACCATTGAGGTTCCTTCTGCTTTGAGTGTGTCAGTTGCTTTTGCAGAAAGTTGTCAGTGACGCTTGGCATGGATAGTCAGCTGCAACGATTTGTATTCGAGGAACATAGCTATCAGCAGCAAGAATGATAATAATGCTGCTGATAAGCCTATCAGCAGCAACAAGTGTTGAATGCTGCTTATAAGCCTATCAGCAGCAACATGTGTTGAATGCTGCTGATAAGCCTATCAGCAGCAACATGTGTTGAATGCTGCTGATAAGCCTATCAGCAGCCATATGTGTTGAATGCTGCTGATAAGCCTATCAGCAGCATTTGTACTTAGAATAATTTGGTAGCAATCAGTCTTTGGTTCTACAAACTCCCCCTAGACTGATGCAACCAAAATTCTTCTAATCACTTTGCTGCTGAAGCTTTTGCATGTGGCTGACTATCCTTTCAACCTCATAGCCTCTTGGATCCTTGCTGGGATTGTTCAGTGGAAGTGAAGACAGAGTCTTGATGTCTTTATTTGGCATTTTGTAGATTGTTTTGCTTGAACATCTCATCTTCTGCTTCCTTACATCAGTTAAGGTGAACTCGTCCAAATCAGCATTATAGGACCAACTTACAAATGGAGAGTGGGACTTGAGTGGTTTGATGTCAATGATCACATCTTTGCTAGGGTTGAAGTAGTGTTTGATTGCTAGCACAAGACGTTTCCCACTCTCGTTTGCAGGCTCATGAACTTCACCTAGCTCCAGAATTCTGCCAAGATCTGAATCTGGCAATTGCAGAATTTCACCAACAGATCTGTAGTTAGATCTGAAGCGTGAAGGGAGAACTGAAACTTCCCTCATGTCGATCATGGCACACGCAAAAAGCCTACCCACAAAAATGACGTTCCACGAAGTTCCACAATTCCAAGATCTAATCAAGACTAACAACATCAAACACAGATCAGTAACATCAAGCCAAAATATCAATAGAAATGTAAATACAAATATATATAACAGTACATGGAAACAAAAGTACAACAAAAGAACAACATAAACGCCGAAGCGTGATACAAGAGTTTGTACAACAGACAGTAAAGTACAAAAGGAAATGGGAGGTACTACTCCCACTGCATGCCCTCGAGGTCGATGCCGGCGGCCCCGCCTCCGTCGCCCTCTGCTGCTGGTGGTGATGGTGGTGGTGACTGATGGTGCAGTGGAGAAGGTGGTGGCTGATGCTGCGGTGATGGTGGCGGCTGATGCGGCTGCTGCGGTGATGGTGGCGGCTGATGCGGCTGCTGCTCCGACTGCATAAAGAATGGGAGGGGAACCACGTATGGCGCCCCACCAGCATCAGCAGCGGCGCACTGGACCTCATACTTCCAGGTCCAGTAACGCAAGAAAAGGTCCTGAGGAATAACAACTGTAGGCGGTGATGGCGGCGGAGGCGGAGGAGGCGGCTGTTCCTGCTTCTGCTGAGTGACGTGTGACAGATAGGCGGCGGCGACGGCCTCGGCCTCGGCCTGCACAAGATCTGGATCGGGACCCCGGACGGTCTGGATCCCACGTCCGTCCGCATCTATCTACCAATCGAATCCCTCCTGCGCCACGACGAGCTACGTGCATGTTCCGCAGTGTCTGCACGGACATCACGACAGTCTCTGCCACAGGGGTCAGGTCCCCTATCAAATCATCGGTCAATAGCTGGAAGTGCTGATGTGTGTAAACTATATATATATATATTTTTATAAGTGTTTTACACAATTAGTTTTAAAAAGGGTTTTCACCGCATGTTCCGTAGTGTCTGCACGGACATCACGACAGTCTCTGCCACAGGGGTCAGGTCCCCTATCAAATCATCGGTCAATAGCTGGAAGTGCTGATGTGTGTAAACTATATATATATATTTTTATAAGTGTTTTACAAAATTAGTTTTAAAAAGGGTTTTCACCAATACTAATCACACACACCGGGCAGTGTACCCATCGGATAGCAATATAGTAAAGGTAAGAACCGGATATCAATCCGTGGACACGGTGGGATGCGATAATAAACCGAGACTAAAATTCAATCAAGTATGGGTAAAAGATGTTTATGTTGATTTTTAATTAAACTACTATGTAAGAATATAAAACTAGACTAAAGTCACAAATCAAACAAACAAGGAGAAAATATCACTTCGGTGTCGAATCCATTTAGAATACATTTAATACATTCATAGAAACATGGAAAATACACGATACATAAATTGACTAAATTCTCGTCAAAGATATCTAATCAAATGACTATTCGGAAAGCTAGCATGAATTACACAAACCAACCACCTAAAGTCATACAATGAGGCCCACATGTTTAATAATCATATCAATGTTTATAAAGATTGAACTAGCTTTCGATTAAGGTGCACTAATCCAACAACTAGTTGGAAAGATAATATGAACAACACACTATCCACCTCAAGTTGATTAATTTAGACAACAATATGCATTTCTTCAACATACAATGTTCATATAAAGGTTATATAAATTAGGAGGATGTGTCAACAATTCCTAGATAAACATAATACTAAATATGACACATCATAACAAATACTTTGTCTTTCCAAACATAAGCATAAGGTTACACATACAAATATAATGATTCATAAACAAGACTTCATTCACCATTCCTAGTCAAATGCCATAAACTAGTATAATTACATACACCAATCCATGAATATAAGCATAAATCATAAGTTTTCTAACATAATATGACATATACAAATACAAGTCTTGTAAACAACTCAAAATACTTGAATACATAATTTCATCAAAGAATAATCATACGGTTGTCATAACATTAACACAATAATTGCCAATAATCCATGAATGTTGTCAAATGTATCTAAACTTCATCTAAACCAAAGTGAACAGGAGTTTTAGCTCATCATGAGCATCAAAATTACAAGTAAGCAGGGAAAAAGAGAGAGAAACATGATATGAAAACAAGAATCAAACCACTCCTCCAAGCCTAGATGTTGTTGTTGATGTATGGTGATCCTCTTGGTGTTGTATCCTCTCCAAGAATCTTGAAATATGGCTGGAACAAAGAAAACTCGAGCTGGAACAGTAGGTTTTTCCCCTGGGTCGCTGAATGTCTGAATGAGAATTAAGTTCTGTTTAAATAGAAAAGGGGAGGCACGACCGTGCCAGGAGAGAAGGCACGACCGTGCCTAGTACCGGGACGCGGTCGTGTCTAGGTCTTGGCACGACCGTGTTACAGAGGTTTGACCGATCCGTAGCTTCCATTGGGTACCACTGATCGAGGACGTACGGCTGTTCAGACTCACGAGTAGGCATGCGACCGTGGGCGGCCAAGGCACGGTTGTGCCTTGGAATTTGGCTTGGCGCGGTCGTGCCAGATGTGGGCGCGACCGTGCATAGGGTTTTGGAGCTTGGCACGACCGTGCCAAATAGGGGCACGACCGTGCCTCCGTTACAGAAACCCTAAAACTTCACTTGTTTATCCTGGAATCTTCTTGTTTATTCACCAAGCTTCACAAAAACCTACAAAACAAGAAATGAAGCAAATAAGTGTCTAAACGTTGAATATAACCAAGAATTGATCATTAAATGAGCGAAGTTTTGTGCCAAAAAGATGTGTAAATACTAACACATCAAACAACCCCACACTTGAACATTGCTTGTCCTCAAGCAAGAAATCAAAATGAAACAAAACTTACAATGACACTATGGATCAAATCGGGAAAACCGTAAGCATTAATAAACTTACAAAGGTTTGAAGAGATTTTCAAGAAATGTAAAATTAACTAAATGAAACACAATGAGCCCAATGACGTGATAACCGAATGAGCAAATGAATATGCCTAGGAAATCATTAGCATGCAACTTTATGCTTCTCACAATGTTCACACACACTCGGGAATATATATGATCATACAAGTAATGGAGTATGTATAGAACACTCAAATGCCAAGACAATGAATCATGCATAAATCATAAGCTTGCTAAAAGATCAAATCTCTACCAACTAACATGAAACAAAGCACAAATCAAGAGGGCTTTAAATGGGTTGTAACTTGGCAATGGTTAAGGGTGAGGAAGTGGAATTTTAAAATGGCTAAATGGCTAAAAACCCGGCGATTATGCTAACCCAAAAACTAAAACAACTTCTAATATGAAAAATAAACTAACTAATACTTCCGTATAGATAAGAGCTAACAACCGAATTATTTCCATCTTTGCTCACAAAATTGCTCTAATCGGCTATAATTCACCTGATTTTGGTGATATTTTTATTTATTTATTTATTTTTTTTACTATTTCTTTTCTTTCTTTTGAAGGAAACTAAGTCAATATGCATCTTTCCTTAGCTAAAAACTTCTCAAGCATTTAAAAATTACAACAAAATAAAAGCTATAAAACTAACATTAGCCGACCGGATTTCTAACACGGGCGAAAAATAAATGAAAAGGCTAATGAAGGTTTAATGGCGGTGTAATGTGGGTAATTAAAGAAAAGAACAGGATAGGCTCAACGTGGCTAACTAGTGGATGTGTTCGGTTGAGGGAAAATAAAAATAAAAATAAAAGGCTAACAAAGTGGTTTATCCTAATGCCTCAATCATTTTTATGCAATATTTATGTTCATGATTTTGAAATGTATACTAAAAGCAAGTTCTAATAAGCATGAAACATCCGGCACACTCAAATCCGTAAAAACGAGAGCAAACAATGTCTAAAGCTATCAAGGCTCAAAAATAAACTCATGGAAACGGAAAGGAATGGGTGTAAGCAAAAGGTTACATGCAATTCATTCGTTCAGCCCACTAAAACTCATGGTTATCACAAAAAAATGGGTTTGACTCGATGGAATTTCTATTTCAATTGCTTTCGAAAAATCAAACCTCTATTATTTACTAAAAATTGTGAATGCTAAACGGTTAAATTTTATTTTATTTTGGTGTTTTTCAATTTTATAAAACTGATTTAGTGTCAATAAAAATTATGAAGGAAGATTTTGCAAAAAATGAAGTGATAAAATGCTCAAAAGGACAAACATCGCGTGAATAAATTCCCACCCTACACTTAGAATCGTACATTGCCCTCAATGTACAACAAAAAATAATGTAAAGCGAAGAATAAACACCCAACCCCACACTTAGAAACATACATTGCCCTCAATGTATATAAAAAACATGCAATGCAATGGAGTGTGAAGGGAGAACTGAAACTTCCCTCGTGTCGATCATGGCACACGCAAAAAGCTTACTCACAAAAATGACGTTCCACGTAGTTCCACGATTCTAAGATCTAATCAAGACTAACCACATCAAACAGGATTAGTAACATCAAGCCAAAAGATAAACATAAATGTAAAGACAAATATATACAAGAGTACATGGAAACAAAAGTACAAGGAAACAACAACAAACGCCGAAGCGTGTAATAAGAGTTTGTACAGTACAACAAAAGTACAACTCACAAAAGGTGATACCAAAACAGTGGAGGGCACTACTCCTCCATCTCAAAATCCTTAAGAGCCAGGCCGGCACCCTCGGCTCCATCTCCTCCGGGTGATGGTGGTGGTGGTGACTGATGCTGCGGTGGTGATGGTGGTGGCTGGTGCTGCGGTGGTGATGGTGGTGGCTGATCTGGCTGCTGCCCTGGCTGCATAAAGAATGGAAGGGGAACCACGTATGGTGCCCCGCCAGCGGCAGCAGCGGCGCACTGGACCTCATACTGCCAGGCCCAGTAGCGCATGAATAAATCATGGGAGACGGTAACCGGAGGTGGTGGTGGAGGAGGTGGAGGAGCAATCGGAACCTCAACATGGTGCTCGTGGTCCTGCTGAGCCGCATGCTCCTGATAGGCGGCGGCTATAGCCTCGGCCTCGGCCTGAACAACATCTGGATCGGGGCCCGGACGGTCTGGATCCCAAGTCCGTCCCCATCGATTAACCAATCTAATCCCTCCTGCGCCGCGACGAGCGACGTGCATGTTGCGCAATGTCTGCACGTTCATTACGACGGTGTCGGCCACAAGGGTCAGATCCCCTATCAAATCATCTGTCAGCAGCTGGAAGTGTCGCGCCAGCTTGGTCATGAAGTGACCCCCACAGATCGCGCTGGTGACGTCGCGACCCGAGCTGTTTACCAAGTACCCCGCGATAGAGTGCGCAAGATTGCAAGTGCGCGGGCGTACAAGGCAAAACAGATAAAATAACTCCCTCAAATTCACTATCGTCTCTCCCTGCCCTCGCCCAGATATAGAATAAACAATGTAGCGATGAAGAACACGGTGCAGAGGGTCCCGAAGGCTCGAAGCCTTGGTCAGACTCGGATCATAAATCCCAAAACCAAACTCATACCAAAAATGGTCCTTATCCTCCTCTGTCGGAAACTCGGTGATACCGTCGGTGAATATCTCTGTCTGGAGCTCCTGCCTAGTGTATAAACCTAAAAGTCTCCCAAACCGGGCAACCGACATCACGCGCCACTCCCCGCCTAATCTAAACCTAATCGTCTCGGGCTGCTCTAGGTCTACGCAAGGATAATCGAACTCATATGTGGAGAAAAACTCCATCACAAGCTCTATGTACTGGATAGCGTGGAACCTGAACAAACGGCGCCAGGGGGCGGTGACAAGATCATTCCATCGGTCCCGCTGACCAATGGCATCTATAGCGGCCGGCTCTAAACGACGAGCGGCTAAAATCCGGCCTCTGCGGGGCCACAACACATCCAGACGAGCCTCGTACTCATGCTCGTTCATGTCAAACTCGAGGTACGGGTGGTCCCTGTTGCCTGCCATCTGCACGACAACGAAAATGAAACCAGAACAGTTATGAAGATGCTAGACTGAATTTATGAAGTTTTTGACCCAAATTATGAAGGGGCACGACCGTGCTAAAGAATAGGCACGACCGTGCCTAGGTCAAATTGGGAAACCCACGACCGTGCTTGGCCGACCACGGGCACACAAACAAGACAGACACGGCCGCTCCTGGTCTAGGCACGACCGCGCCAAGGCAAAACAAAGGAGCCACAACCGCGCCTTGAAATGGGCACGACCGCGGCAAGGTCAAAATCCAAGCCCACGGTCACGCTGTGGCCGACCACGGGCAGTCCCAACAAAGGAAACACGGTCGCGCCATGTCAGGGCACGACTGCGCTAAAGCAAACTCTACAGAACACGGTCGCGCTCATAAGAGGCACGACCGTGCTTTACCAAACCAAGTTTTCTTGGGATTCCAAAAGCCGAGCACGACCGCGCCTGGTCATGAGCGCGACCGTGCTCAACCCATTTTAGGGTTTCCAGAATTCAAAGATCACAAATTTTAGCATGATTATGAAGGGGCTTTTAGTACTACAACATTCCAGGAAGCAAGTATGACCTAATTCTACGTATTAACAGATTTAAACACCTATAAATCGACAAAAATAAAAACAAAAGGAAAAACTAGGTTTATAACCACAAAAGTAGAGAGAATAAGGGGCTCAGGGCGTACCTTAGATCGAAGAAATGAAGGAGTAGACCGGAAATGGTGACGGGAAGAAAATCGCCGAGGGGAGGGTTTCGTCTGCTGGGAGGTTATGGGGGGGGGGGGGGGGTTTGGAAAAAATCTACCGTTGAAAAGTAATTAAAATCGCCCCCAATAACTGAGGCACGACTGCGCCAAGTGCTTAGGCACGACCGCGCCTAGGTTAGAGGCACGACCGCGCCTATAGGGAGGCACGACCGTGTCTACTGCCCAGCAGACAGAAAAACCTGATTTTTTATGCAGCTTGTACCAAACCTGACTGCGATTCTTCCAAACTAAAATTGCTAAAAATTCAGAAGACATACCTGAGACATTCCAAACATTATCCCAAATCCGCTCAATCCAAAATACGTTCCGATCACCTAAACTCAAAAATAAATGGTAAAATCCTAAAATAAAAATAAAAATAAAAATAAGAAGATAAAAATCAGACAAAATCTAAGAATTGTTACCGAAACAGGCTAAGTTTATTAACGAGTCGTTAGCTAGACTCAAGTCCCCGAATTCATTTGTCCTTGGGGTGGAGGTCAACTACCTCTAATGCAGGGTCAACCGGTCCGTCAATATATGGCTTAAGACGATGACCGTTGACCTTGAAGATCCTCCCATCTTCATGTTCAATCTCGACGGTCCCATAAGGAAACACCTCCTTTACCGTGTAAGGACCCGTCCATCGGGACTTCAACTTCCCGGGAAACAAACGCAACCTAGAGTTGTAAAGCAACACACGACCACCCACTCGGAATTCCTTCTTGTCCTTCAAGCGTCGGTCATGTAAACTCTTAGTGTGCTCCTTGTAGATCGTGGAGTTTGCATAGGCTTGATTCCTCAACTCATCAAGCTCATGAATCTGAGTGAACCGGTTCTGACCCGCGCTCACCAAGTCAATATTCACCGCCTTCAATGCCCAATAGGCCTTATGCTCCAACTCCACCGGAAGATGGCACGCCTTCCCATAGATCAACCTAAATGGTGTGGTACCAATAGGCGTCTTATAGGCAGTCCGGAAGGCCCAAAGTGCATCATCTAACCTATCCGACCAATCCTTACGGTTCTGACCAACCGTCTTCTCTAGAATCCTCTTTATGCCCCGGTTTGTGACCTCTACTTGTCCACTGGTCTGTGGATGGTAGGATGTGGAGAATCTATGGTTCACACCATATTGTGATAGAGCCTTCTCCAACTGGGCGTTGCAGAAGTGGGTCCCACGATCACTGATAAGGGCTTTGGGGGCACCAAAGCGAGAGAACAGCTTCTTCAGAAATTGAACAACCACCCTAGCATCATTAGTAGGAAAGGCTTGAGCCTCGGCCCACTTAGAAACATAGTCAACAGCGACTAGGATATACCGGTTGCCACGAGAAGCTTGGAAAGGTCCCATAAAGTCAATACCCCAGACATCAAAAATTTCACAAATCTGGATGCTGTTCTGGGGCATCTCATTCCTTGACGAAATGTTGCTTGCCCTCTGGCAAGCGTCACAAGCTCGGATCATCTAATGAGCGTCCCAGAAGATGGTAGGCCAGAAGAAACCGGCGTCAAAGACCTTCTTCGCGGTCAAGGTAGCTCCATGATGTCCACCTGTCGGGCCTGCGTGGCAGTGTCTAAGCACCTGACGTGCCTCATCTCCAAAGACACACCTACGCACGATCTGATCAGCCCCGACTCGAAACAAATAGGGATCCTCCCAAAGATAGTGCTTCACATCCGCAAAGAACTTTCGCTTCTGCTGATGCGTTAAGCCCTTAATCACAATCCCACTAGCAAGAAACTTTGCAAAATCAGCAAACCATGGACACTCCTCATCCTGTGTCTGTATGTGCATGAGAAACTCGTGGGGAAAATTGTCATTTATGGATGACCGCACAAGTTCAGATGAAGCTGAGCACTCAAGACGGGACAAGTGGTCCGCTGCGACATTATCCGCGCCCTTCTTATCGCGGATCTCAATGTCGAAGTCCTGAAGCAGCAAAACCCACCGGATTAGCCGGGGTTTGGCATCATATTTGCTGAACAGGTGCCGAAGGGCTGCATGATCGGTGAATACAATGGTCTTTGATAGGACGAGATAAGACCAGAATTTATCAAAAGCGAGGACAACGGCTAGGAGCTCCTTCTCTGTCGTGGTGTAATGCTCCTGTGTGTCATTGAGCGTCTTGCTCGCATAATAAATCAGGTGAAACTGATTCTCTCTCCTTTGTCCTAAGACCGCCCCAACAGCGAAGTCACTCGCGTCACACATGATCTCAAATGGCAGCTTCCAATCAGGAGCCACCATGATACGGGCATTCACCAACTTCTCCTTTAACAAGTCGAATGCACTGAGGCACTCGTCGGAGAACACGAACTGGGCTTCCTTCTCAAGAAGCTGGGTCATCGGTCGGGCAATCTTAGAAAAGTCTTTGATAAAACGCCTGTAAAAGCCCGCGTGACCAAGGAAGCTCCGAATAGATTTCACAGAGGTCGGCGGGGGCAGCTTAGATATGGTGTCAATCTTAGCTCTATCAACCTCAATCCCCGCACGTTAAACCTTGTGCCCAAGAACAATGCCCTCCTTCACCATGAAGTGGCATTTCTCCCAGTTCAACACCAGATTGGCCTATTTACACCTAGCCAACATCCTCTCCAGATTCTTGAGGCAATGATCAAAGGAACTCCCAAACACAGAAAAGTCATCCATGCCATGGAGTCCTCAATCATATCATGGAAAATGGCCACCATGCAACGCTGGAAAGTGGCCGGAGCATTGCACAATCCAAAGGGCATCCGCCGATAAGCAAATGTGCCATAGGGACATGTGAATGTCGTCTTCTCCTGATCCTCAGGAGCAATCGGGATCTGGAAGTAGCATGAGAAGCCATCCAGGAAACAATAGAACATCTTTCCCGCTAATCTCTCCAACATCTGATTAATGAACGGGAGGGGAAAATGATCTTTCCGAGTAGCATCATTGAGTTTGCGGTAATCGATGCAAACTCTCCAACCGGTGACTGTACGAGTAGGAATCAGCTCATTCCTCTCGTTGGTGATGACAGTCATGCCTCCCTTCTTAGGGACAACCTGAACCGGGCTAACCCAAGGAGAATCGGAGATGGGATAAATCAAACCAGCATCCAGTAACTTAATCACCTCCTTCTTTACTACCTCCTGCATGTTCGGGTTCAACCTCCTCTGGTGCTGCACAGCGGGCTTGTAGTCATCCTCCATAAGGATCTTATGGGTACAGAAAGAGGGATTAATTCCCTTAATGTCAATAATCCTCCATGCAATAGCCTGCTTGTGCTGTTTCAGCACCTCCAGTAGCCTCTCCTTCTCATCACTCGTCAAATCAGAGTCAATAATGACAGGTAATCGAGACTCACCATCTAAAAAGGCATACTCCAAATGGCTCGGGAGCTCCTTAAGCTCAACAGGTGGTGGGTCCTCAATAGAAGGCCGCTCAATCGGTTCAAACTCTCTATCAACCATAGCAAAAACCGCTGAACACTGGGGAAACTCATAGCTCTCCTGGCTATGCAACTGCTCATCAAACTGATCCTCACCAACTGGATCAAATGTCTCCACCCCTACAATCTGGGTGTCCAGGGACTCCTCCTCAGCTGTGTCCTGGAGATGATCACTCACACAAGAATAAACAGCCTCAACAAAGTAGAGTGAATCATCCTGATTCTGGGTATGCTGCATGGATCTCCCTACATCAAAGGTCACTTCCTCTTCATCCACCCTCAATGTAAGCCTCCCCGAATACACATCAATCAGGGCCTTGGCAGTGGCCAGGAACGGTCGACCTAGGATAATAGGGACATTCTTGTCCTCATCCATGTCCAGAATCACAAAGTCTACAGGAAACACAAAACGATCAACCTTAACCAACATATTCTCCACTATCCCTCGTAGATACTTGACCGAGCGATCGGCCAGCCGGATACTCATGCGTGTCGGTGTAGGTTCTCCCAACTCAAGCTTAGCAAAGACCGCATATGGCATGAGGTTAATGCTAGCACCAAGGTTAGCTAAGGCGTTGCTAACCGACAAGCTACCTATCAAGCAGGGGATGGTAAAACTCCCCGGATCTCGTCTCTTCTCCGGTAGCTTGTTTTGAATCACCGCCGAACACTCCTCTTTCAGCGTCACCTGAGACAACTCCTCCAATTTCCTCTTATTTGTGAGGATATCCTTCAAGAATCTCGCATACTTAGGCATCTGAGCTAGAGCCTCCACTAATGGTAAGTTGATATGCAACTGCTTAAACAACCCTATAAACTTACCATACTGCTCCTCCATCTTCTGCTTCTTCAATCTGCCTGGGTATGGAACGGCGGGAGTATAATCTCTCACAGGCTCGTGAGAGCGCGATGTGCTCGCTGGTTTACCCCTCCGCGGTGTCTCATTAGGAATCTCAATCACAACATCCTCCTCAGATGACTCATGCACAGGAACCTGTGGATCCGATCCTATGTCTCTACCGCTCCTCAAAGTGATGGCCTTCACATGAGCCTTGGGATTGGGCTCAGTGTTGCTAGGCAGGCCACCTGACGGTCTCTCAGAAAGAAGCTTTGTGATATGCCCGACTTGGTTCACTATGGTCTGGATCGAAGCTTTCTAATTCCTCAACTCAGTCTCATGCGTGTTGAAACGCTCCTCCATGTACCGGTTCTGCTTCTCTGCCAACTGATTCTGACTCTCTGAGTTGGCAAGTAGCCGTGCAACCATGTCCTCTAAACTGGATTTACCCTCAGGTGTGGGTGGTGGACCGCTGCTAGAACCTTGGCCTTGAAACTGGCCCTACTGAGGTCGAAACTGGGAACTTTGTCCCTGAGACTGGTGGGACTGATGCTGGAATGGGGGGCGCTGGGTGAATCCGGGTGGTTGTTGGCTATTGTTTCCAGACTTCCAACTGAAATTCAGGTGATTCCTCCACCCCAGATTATATGTGTTGCTGTAGGGATTATTCTGGGGACGATTCTAGTTGGACATGAAATCAACCTGCTCGTGGGCCCCCTGATCCCCAACCTGACAAGCACTCGCGGGATGCGCCTCACCACAAAACTCACATAAGGACTGGGCCTTGTGGACGTGCATCTGATCAATCTTGGTGGAAAGTGCTTCCACCTGGGCAGCTAAAGAGGTTATTCCATCCACGTGATGGACACCCTGCCTCTGGGTTCTCGCTCGGGAAGTATGCTGAGTGTAGCTTTTCGATGCCACCTTCTCTAGCAAGTCATACGCCTCCTGGGGTGTCTTCGTTCCAATGTCTCCACCCGCGTATGCGTCAATTAGCTGCTCCCCAGTCATCTCTAGACCATTTTAGAAGGTCTCACACTGCTGCCACTTCAACAATCCATGGTGGGGAACCTTCCTCATCAGTTCCTTGAATCTCTCCCACGCCTCATAGATCGTCTCCCCGTCGTCCTGCTGGAAAGAAAGAATCCTAGCCCTCAACTTTGATGTTTTCTCCAGAGGGAAGTACTTTTCTAAGAATTTAGCAGCCATCTGGTCCCAAGTACTAATGGACCTAGGGGGAAGTGACAGTAACCAAGCCTTGGCTCGATCCCTTAAGGAAAACGGGAACAACCGGAGCCGAATAGCATCGTCGGTAGCGTCACGAATTTTGAAAGTGGCGCAAATCTCTAAGAAACTGGCCAAATGAGTATTAGGATCCTCGTGATCCTTGCCATCGAACTGACACATGTTCTGCACCATCTGTATAATGCTGGATTTGATCTCGAACTGATGTGCTCCAACCGTCGGCCTATTGATGCTCGACTCCAAACCCTCAAGTGTCGGTTTGCCAAAATCCGAAAGCGTCCGACCCGCATCCTCGTTAGCCATCTCCTCTACCTCGTCAACAACAACCTCATCAAATTCGAGTAACCGGGCCAAAATCGGGAATGGGCTCGCAATCTTCGATGAAGATCACGCTCCGGCTCGGAAGACGGCTCAGGAACCTCCTCGACGGGGTTTAGAACATACACGATCTGCACGACAAGTTAGATTTAAATACGCAAACCTAGGACAAAGAAAACACAAGTTAGACAACTTTAAAAATAAAACAAAAATAAAATAAAATAAATAGAAAAAATAAAAAAAATACAAAATAAAATGGGATAAAAATCAAGATGTATTTATATACAAATGAAGCAAAAAAAATAACAAGTAAAATGTAAAAATGTCTATACAAACAAAATTGCAAATAACAACAAGAAAACACGATATTCACAAAAATATATATATACTAAATGACTAAAAATTAATTCCAATCGTTCTCGCAAAACCGTGTCCCCGGCAACGGCGCCAAAAACTTGATGCGTGTAAACTATATATATATTTTTATAAGTATTTTACACAATTAGTTTTAAAAAGGGTTTTCACCAAATACTAATCACACACATCGGGCAGTGTACCCGTCGGATAGCAATATAGTAAAGGTAAGAACCGGATATCAATCCGTGGACACGGTGGAATGCGATAATAAACCGGGACTAAAATTCAATCAAGTATGGGTAAAAGATGTTTAAGTTGATTTTTAATTAAACTAATATGTAAGGATATAAAACTACACTAAAATCACAAATCAAACAATCAAGGAGAAAATATCACTTCGGTGTTGAATCCATTTAGAATACATTCAATACACTCATAGAAACATGGCAAATACACGATACATAAATTGACTAAATTCTCGTCAAAGATATCTAATCAAATGACTATTTGGAAAGCTAGCATGAATTATACAAACCAACCACCTAAAGTCATACAATGAGGCTCACGTGTTTAATAATCATGTCAATGTTTATAAAGATTGAACTAGCTTCCGATTAAGGTACACTAATCCAACAGCTAGTTGGAAATATAATATGAACAACACACTATCCACGATTGTCATAACATTAACACAATAATTGCCAATAATCCATGAATGTTGTCAAATGTATATAAACTTCATCTAAACCAAAGTGAACAAGAGTTTTAGCTCATCATGAGCACCAAAATTACAAATAAGCAGGGAAAAATAGTGAGAAACATGATATGAAAACAAGAATCAAACCACTCCTCCAAGCCTAGATGTTGTTGTTGATGTATGGTGATCCTCTTGATGTTGTATCCTCTCCAAGAATCTTGAAATATGGCTGGAACAAGGAACACACGAGCTGGAACAGTGGGGTTTCTTCTCCTGGTTTGCTAACTCTCTGAATGAGAATTAAGTTCTGTTTAAATAGAAAAGGGGAGGCACGACCGTGCCAGGAGAGAGGGCACGACCGTGACTAGTGCATAGACGCGGTCGTGTCTAGGTCTTGGCACGACCGTGTGACAGAGGTTTGACCGATCCGTAGCTTCCATTGAGTACCACTGATCGAGGACGTACGACTGTTCAGACTCACGAGATGACACGCGACCGTTGGCGGCCTAGGCACGGTTGTGCCTTGGATTTTGGCTTGGCGTGGCCGTGCCAGATGTGGGCGCGACCGTGCCAAGGGTTTGGGAGCTTGGCACGACCGTGCCAAATAGGGGCACGACCGTGCCTCCATTACAGAAACCCTAAAACTTCACTTGTTTATCCTGGAATCTTCTTGTTTATTCACCAAGCTTCACAAAAACCTATAAAATAGGAAATGAAGCAAATAAGTGTCTAAACATTGAATATAACCAAGAATTGATCATTAAATGAGCAAAGTTTTATGCTAAAAAGATGTGTAAATACTAACACATCAGCCCCCTTCTATGTTATGTGCAAACCTTATTAAATGTTTTGGGGCTGGAATGTATACACTAAATGAATAAATGATATGGATGCTAATGTGATCATACGTGACATACTAATATATATTTATATATATATGAGAATGAATTATTTACAAAGAATGAATGAAAGAATGGCATAACGTAAATAAATGAAATCTTGCTTTATAACCATTTATATTGCATGTTATGAATGTATGTATACGTTATGGACGGAAACGAAGCTAACGGCTACTTCTGTAGACGGACGACCACGCGACTATTTTGCAATCGGGAAAGATACGTTCCTTCGCAAGCTAGGACGTACAAAAGGCATTAATGGGCGGTCGAAGTAAATGCTTAAATAGTATAACAGTTGCATAAAAAATAGTTCGCGTGGGAAACGGATGCCTTAGGGTAGACGGGCGAATATGACGGACTACGACGGTAGGACGGTAAAGACGGATGGCCGAAGGTTGGCCGGACGAAAGTTAAGGCGGACGGTTTCTAGGACCGGACGAGTAAAAGGGCTACGACGGTAGCTTAAGGGCGTATGTCTTTGTGATATACGCAGTAAAAGACGGGTTGTTCACCCTTGTGTGTATGACCAATGAATGTTAAGGAAAGTAAAGGTGAATGCATATCTATGTAATCACATAAGAATGATGAAAGAATAGAAAAAGCTATGAATACGTATTTATATAAAAGTATATATATACAATTATGCACACTTATAAAGAAAAGAATGTTCATACTTAATAGTTTTAAACTAGAACTCACCAGCGTTAGCTGACTTTTAGTATACATTTCAGGTAAAGAAAGGAAGGGTCGTGCAGAGGCGTGATGGTTACCCGGCAAGCAACTGACATCCCACTCTTGATTGTTAATTAAAAATGTTGTGTTTTTAATTGTTAAGACTTCCGCTGTTATGTTATGTTATGTATCGAATGATGTTTGTTTTTGCTACTCTCGAATGTTTTAATTTAAGTTAAGTATTTATGACTATGTTCATGAGTAAATCCAACAAGTGAGGTTACCCAGGAAAGGGGCCTTACAAGTTGGTGTCAGAGCAATAGTTTGAGAGATTCAGACATCCCTAAATGTCTGGACTCAAGCTGATTATGGGACCAACGCACGGATGTCAGTATGGGTAACCAACGCCAACGCCAGCACGGTAAGTAAGTACTAACGTTAATGCACTTGGATAAGAATAGATACCTTAACTTAGAACAAATAGATGTCAATGTCACAACCGATTTGAAGAGTTTTGAACCCGAAAAGCAATGTAAACTAGTAATCACAAACCGGTCACTGTAATTAATAATTTACCTTGCTCGTACTGTTCCAAACTATGATCTGAAGAAGTGACATTGATGTATTCCCTTTATAACTACCAGGAAACTAAGAACTATGGATTGTGGAGGAAGGACCGGACGCCGAGGCGGTCGCACTGGCCGAGTAGGTAGACCTCCGTTGAATCAAAGACTTGAAGAGGAAGAGAGTGTGCACGCAGAACACACCGAGAGTGTGCACGAAATAGAAGTGACCCCAACTGGGAACAACAATCAAGGGCCTCTACAGTTAGAACCCGAGGTCAGGGATGCTATTGCCCGTGAAGTTGTACTCACCCTGAAGAAAGTATTGCCTGATCTACTATCCGAGGCACTAAAGAAAAGTAGAGAGGAGGATGAAGGAGACCATGAAGAGAAATTGTATGACAGTGATGGGGATGAAGTGAATGTGAGATCAAACAATTGTGGGTGTACTTACAAAGGTTTCAAGGATGGATACCCACCCAAGTTTGATGGTAACAAGGATTCGGTGGCTACGTTCGAATGGATTGAGAGGATGAACACTGTAATCAACATCAGCGAGTGTCGATCGGACCAGGCTGTTAAGTATGTTGCTCATTCTTTCACCAATGAGGCACTAAGTTGGTGGAGGAACATCCAGAGGACAAAGTCGCCAAACGCTCTTGCCAGAATGACATGGGAAGACCTGAAGAAGATCATAATCCAAAAGTTCTGCCCACAGAACGAGATTGATCGTGTGGAGAACGAGTTCCTAAACTTCAAGGCTGGAAACAAGACTCATCGCCAGTATACCTCAAGATTCAACGAGCTGGCCTAACTGGTACCACACTTGGTGGAAACTGAAGACCGTCTGATCAAATACTATGTCAAGGGTCTGCCGCAAAGGGTCCGGGTCCATGTGAAAGCTAACCTACCCTCGACCTTCGAGTCAGTAGTGAATCTGAGCGAAATCGTTTACGACGATTATGCCAATGAGGACCCTGCACCCGAGACACAAAAGAGGAAGTGGGAGAACCCGTCTAGAGGCACCGGAAAAGGGAATGTAGCAACTGAAGTTAAGAAACCAAGGTCGGATGAATATGAAACTTGCAGGAAATGTGGAAGGTAACATCTTGGCGAGTGTCGAATCGGCACCACCACATGCCATAAGTGCGGGAAGCCGGGTCACTTCTCCCGAGAATGTGTAAAAAACGTCAAGTGTCAAGTATGTGGATTGTTTGGACATCTGACAAAGAACTGCAGGAAGGCCGACCAATCTGGTTCGGGAAAAGAGAGGGAAAAGGAACAGCCGCAGGCTAGGACTCGAGCCTACGCCCTAACTGAGGAGGAAGCAAGGGGAAACCCTGATGTTGTGTCAGGTACGTTCCTAGTTAATAATGAACATGCTGCTATTTTATTTGACTCTGGTGCTAATAAAAGTTATATATCCAATGCATTTAGTCGTAAACTAGATTGCACTATCAACACCATAGTAAAGGCCTTTAGCATACAAACTGCCGTTGGTAAAAATTCGGTAGTATTTCAAGTAACAGAGGATTGCATCATAGAAATAGAGGGTCATAAGTTTCCTTCTAGATTATTCCTTCTCACCTTAGGAGGATTCGATATAGTATTGGGTATGGATTGGCTAGCTGCCAACGAAGCTCAAATCATATGTAAACGTAAGAGGATACACCTAAAAGCTCCTAGCGGCAGTCCAATTACGGTTTATGGGGATTGGAATTGCACGATGCCGAACGTCATCTCGATGATCAAGGCCGAAAGTTACATGAGGCGCGGTTGCGAAGCTTATCTGGCATATGTTATTGATGATAGAATGAAAATGAATGAACTCAAGAATGTACCAGTGGTGTGCAACTTTCCGGAAGTATTCCCTGAGGATCTACCTGGGTTAACACCCGATCGGGAAATAGAATTTCAGATTGACTTAATGCTAGGAGCTGAGCCCGTTGCCAAAGCCCCCTACCGATTGGCTCCGTCAGAAATGAAAGAATCGATGTCTCAACTAGAGGAACTAACAGAAAAAGGATTTATTAGACCGAGCATCTCACCGTGGGGCGCTCTGGTACTATTTGTAAAGAAGAAGGATGGCAGCATGCGCATGTGCATTGACTACCACGAGTTGAACAAGAGGACAATAAAGAACAAAATACCCACTGCCTAGAATAGATGACCTTTTTGATCAACTGCAAGGTGCGAGTTGGTTCTCAAATATCGACCTTAGGTTGGGTTACCATCAGTTGAAAGTAAGAGAAGAAGGCATACTAAAGACCGCGTTTCGCACGCGTTATGGGCATTATGAGTTTCTCGTGATGTCCTTCGGATTGACCAACGCACCAGCAACGTTCATGGAATTGATGAATAGAGTATGTCGACCCATGTTGGATCGATCGGTGATAGTCTTTATAGACGACATACTGGTATATTCGAAAAGCGAGGGTGATCACCACTTTCACCTAAGAGAGGTTCTGGAGGTGCTAAAGTAGGAAAAGTTGTACGCAAAATTCTCCAAATGCGCGTTCTGGCTTAGGGAAGTCCAATTCCTAGGTCATGTAATAAACCCACACGGAATCATGGTGGATCCTACAAAGATCGAGACAGTAAAGGAATGGAACGTCCCAAAGACACCAACAGAGATATGAAGTTTTCTGGGATTGGCAGGCTACTGTCGAAGGTTCATTTAAGATTTTTCAAGAATAGCCTCGCCACTAACTAAGTTGACACGGAAGGAAGTGAAATATGAATGGGGACAAACCAAAACAACGCGTTTGAGGAACTTAAGGCATGATTAACCCAAGCTCCAGTCTTGGCACTACCTGAGGGAAATGAAGACTTGGTAGTGTACTCTGACGCTTCAGGTCAGGGTTTAGGTTGCGTACTTATGCAACGAGGAAAGGTAATTGCTTACGCCTCACGACAACTAAAAATTCACGAGGTTAACTACCCAACACACGATCTAGAGTTAGAAGCAGTAGTTTTCATGTTAAAATATGGAGGCACTATCTGTATGGAGTTAAATGCACCATCTACTTAGATCACAAAAGCCTGAAGTACTTTTTCGGGCAAAAGGAACTAAACATGAGGCAAAGGAGGTGGTTAGAGCTACTGAAAGACTATGACTATGAGATATTGTACCATCCAGGCAAGGCAAACGTGGTGGCTGACGCTTTAAGCAGAAAGGAAGAATCGGAACCTATACGGATCAAAGCGTGTCAGCTGATTATAACACCAGATTTGATGAGTGAAATATCAAAGGCACAAGATGAAGCACTATTAGAAAGAAATATAAAACGGGAAAGAATAGTAGGACACCAAGGGAATTTGGATGCAAATGCATACAGTGTACGAACTAGGTTTGGCCGGATGTGGATACCTAAGGTTGGCGAGCTTAGAGGAAAAATACTCGATGAGGCCCATAAGTCTCGCTATTCTATCCACCCCGGGACAAACAAAATGTATCAAGACTTGAAGAAAGAGTACTGGTGGCCTGGCATGAAGAATGATGTGACCGAGTACGTGAACAAGTGCCTAATGTGCTCACTAGTTAAGGCCGAGCACCAGAAACCATGCGGTAAAATGTAACCTCTACCAATACCGGAATGGAAGTGGGAGGAGATCACGATGGACTTCATTACCAAGCTACCGCGAATAGCTAAAGGCAATGATACCATCTGGGTGATCGTCGACCGCTTGACGAAAAGTGCTCACTTCTTGCCAATACGTGAGACTTCTTCGTCAGAAAGACTAGCAGAAGTGTTTATCAAGGAAGTTGTGAGCAGACATGGTATGCTGCTGTCGATTGTGTCCGACAGGGATACTAGATTCACGTCAAGGTTTTGTAAGAAAATCAACGAATCAATGGGCACTAGACTGAACATCAGCACCGCTTACCACCCCCAAACCGATAGACAATCGGAAAGGACCATTCAGACCTTGGAGGACATGCTCCGGGCCTGTATCATTGACTTCGGTGGGAGCTGGGACAACCATCTACCATTGGCAGAATTTTCATATAACAACAGCCATCACTCGACTATTGGCATGCCGCCATTTGAAATGTTGTATGGAAGGAAATGTAGGACCCCGGTTTGTTGGGGGGAAATTGGACAAAAGGATTTTGCAAGTCTCGAAGTGGTCAAAGCTACTTCCGAGAAATTTGATCAAATCAAGGCTCGAATGAAAGCCGCAAAAGACAGACAGAAATCATACGCGGATAAGAGAAGAAGGGATTTAGAGTTTCAAGTAGGGGACATGGTACTATTAAAGGTATCACCTTGGAAAGGAATCATCCGATTCAGAAAACGTGGCAAACTAAGTCCAAGGTTTGTCGAACCTTTCAAGATTTTAGCGAGAGTGGGTCAAGTTTCTTACAGACTCGCCCTACCCGTAGAGCTTAGTGGAATACACCCTACCTTCCACGTGTTACACTTACGCAAGTGCCTAGCTGACGACACAGCTCACATACCTTACGACGAGATCGAAGTGGATAACAGTCTAAATTATGTAGAAGAACCGATAGCCATTCTTGACCGAGCTGAGAAACGACTACGCAATAAGTTGATTCCTTTAGTCAAAGTACAATGGAAGCACAGAAGAGGGTCAGAAGCTACATGGGAAAAAGAAGAAGAGATGAGGGGACTATACCCTCAATTGTATAATGAATAAACTGTAGAAGCATGTTTTGTAACTATAGATTAAATTCTATGTATCGGTGTACGTGGCTAGTACGTAGGAGGGTGTTCCTGAGTACTTAGCCCGCACACCAGTTTGGTCCTGCGTACTTAGTAAGTACGCAAGGCTTTTGCCTTGCGTACTTGTCAAGTACGCATGACCAAACCATGCGTACTTAGTAAGTACGCAGGAAGTGTTCCTGCCCCTATAAATAGAAGACTTGTCTTCATTTGTAGGTGGAACTCTGGAACTAGGTTTATCCGGGTCGGGAAGAGCTCTCCCGACCCCTGAATCGTGAGCTTAGATGAGAGATGTGTGTTCCTTCGGTATGTAGTCTATAATACGGGATGACTTCTTTGTTATGGATTACGTTTCGTTTCATCGTCTTTTATCTTTGTTCTTGTTTCTCTGTCTCGTTTCTTGGTTCCCACACAAATCACAGAATAGATCGTGTTATTATCCGCTGCGCGACGAGGCTCCCGGGACCTACAAGTGGTATCAGAGCCTCGGTGTTCGCTGATTTGTGTTCCAGTTTCGATTTTTTAGGGTTTTGAGCAAAACGAGTTCGTAACCTAAAATCCTTAAAATCGAGTTTGTTATCACTTCATTTGGTGTTTGGAAGGCTAAGGGTTTGTTAGATGATGTTTTCGAAGCTTTTGGAAGCATTAATTTCTCAGATCCGTCACTTTTCGAGCATTTTCCTCAAGATCCGTCAAGAACACTGCTGTACTGAACAAGTACGCAGAATCACCTTTTCTGCGTATTTGCTAAGTACGCATGGGTTAGCCCTGCGTACTTAGTAAGTACGCATGAGAAGTGACCTGCGTACTTAGCTAAGTACGCAAGAGCATTTCTCTGCGCACTTAGCAAGTACGCATGAGTACTTGGCTTTGCGAACTTACTAAATACGCAGCAACACCCTACATATGCGTATTTACTAAGTACGCATTGACTAGCCTCTGCGATTCAAAAAAAAAAAAAAAAAAAATGTAGGCTGGAAAACCTTCCTTGTCCAAAATTTTGTGTGATCATTTGTACGCGTGTTTCGGCCCATTCTTGAGAAGATAGTGATTTTGGTTTTTCCGGACCAGAATTTGTATACGATGTGGCTTGGCGAAACACGAACGAGATTTTTGTTGGATGATACCACTTGTCATACATTGTTTAAGGGTCCATACCTGAAAATGTAGGCTACGAGTATCCGGGATACTTATTTAATAGGGTATGAATGCTGAACTAATGGGAGCAATTGGGTCGTCATCGGCTAAAGGTCTCGTTCTATTTGTGAAGATGTGGCTGCTTTGGGTCTTTCGGAAAAAGAATCATCTTGTTTAGGTATTCAAACCTGAATATGTAGGCTACGAGTGTCCTCGGATACTTCTTTAATAGGGGATGAATACTGGAACAACTTGAACCCAAGGTTTGCTGTTTTGGATCTTTGCAAAGGAAGAAAGAATAAAATTATGGAGTTGGCTAGTTGTGCTTTTTGAAGATTTGAGTGAAGTGGTGATGAAGCTGGTCATAGTTTACAGAGAAATGAGGGGGATAATATCTAGTATTCATGAGACATTAAAGAGGTGGTGGAAAAGCCGTTGGTACTTCCTATATATATACCTCTTTGACGTAACATGGATCTCAACCGTGATTTCTCGTGTAAACTATATTTATCGTGTTTGATTCTATCATGTGTCTTCAAGATGAAGCTGGATATTCGTTGGATTATTAGTTGAAGATGGAACCTTTTATCATTGGCCGATGGGATAGGAAACATACCCTTGTTTCTGGTCTAGTCAGATGGAACTTAACCTGAAAGGGGATATTGGAAATGAACGTCTTCGGGAATTTGGTTGACTCGTGAGGATACAGGATAGAGTTGGACACATCTGGTTGAAGACTTAAGTTTATCTTACTGGAATTCCTATGGGAGCAAATTAGATTGATGCAGGTTATTGGAAACTCAAACTCTCTATCATATGCCAGCTGATTTGGAGCTGTCTTAGTCTACTATTGTTACCTGTTTAGGAAGACATTGTAAGACTCAGAAGTCTAAGTCAGGGTGGAGGTTGCTACTGCAGAGAGGATGAACTACAATGAGTTGTGTTGGGTTAGTTGGTTCTTATTGAAGCACTTGGTTTGGTCTACAATGAAAGCTACAGTTAGAGGGAGTCGGGTTTGTCATCACTCGGCAACTGAAGACTGAAGTTTGAAGATTTGAAGATCTCAAGTGGAATGCCAGAAGATCAAGTCTCACCAGAAGACACTTGATGTCATTAGTTTAGAGGGAGTCTGTTAGGACATTCTTTGTAAACTGATGTATATCAGTGTTAGAGATAGATAGAATTTGATGCTATAGTTAAGAGGGAGTTTGTAGAAGCATGTTTTGTAACTATAGATTAAATTCTATGTATCGGTGTACGTGGCTAGTACGTAGGAGGGTGTTCCTGAGTACTTAGCCCGCACACCAGTTTGGTCCTGCGTACTTAGTAAGTACGCAAGGCTTTTGCCTTGCGTACTTGTCAAGTACGCATGACCAAACCATGCGTACTTAGTAAGTACGCAAGGCTTTTGCCTTGCGTACTTGTCAAGTACGCAGGAAGTGTTCCTGCCCCTATAAATAGAAGACTTGTCTTCATTTGTAGGTGGAACTCTGGAACTAGGTTTATCCGGGTCGGGAAGAGCTCTCCCGACCCCTGGACCGTGAGCTTAGATGAGAGATGTGTGTTCCTTCGGTATGTAGTCTGTAATACGGGATGACTTCTTTGTTATGGATTACGTTTCGTTTCATCGTCTTTTGTCTGTGTTCATGTTCTCTGTCTCGTTTCTTTGTTCCCACACAAATCACAGAACAGATCGTGTTATTATCCGCTGCGCGACGAGGCTCCCGGGACCTACATAAACGGTTTCGAGGACGAAACCTCTTTAAGGAGGGTAGACTTATAACATCCCAAAAATAGTAATTTAGTAAATAATAACGCGATAGAGACTTAATCGTCATAAAACAAAAGAAAAGCGGATAGGCTTGGGCTCGGCTCCAACGGGCCGAGCGAAGCCCAGGTATATAAGGGTCAAGACAGCACTAGAACTCTCATTTCCACCACAACTTGCAACCTAGAGAGAGAGAAAGGAGAGCTCAGGCCTAGAGAGAGAAAGTGACGGATCGACCCGAAATTGAAGGAGCACGTTGTAACACCCCCAAATTTATTCACTTAATAAATAAATAAATAAATTAGGGTTGCAACGATTGATAACATTACACAACAGCGGAAGCTAACTAAAGACTTCTAAATATGTCGAACACCCTGCGTCTTCATCTTCTAAGGGCTTAATCCAAATGTTTAACCTATTCCAGCCGTGCCGTATATATATTACCTGAGAAACATGCTCAAAAATGTCAACGCAATGTTGGTGAGTTCACAGGTTTTAAATGAATACATTTGTCAAAACCATATGTATGAAACTGTTTGACAAAAACCAATTATACGAAATCCTTCGGCAAAAACCATTTGCACGAAAACGTTTGACGAAACTGTTTGTACGGGTACCATTGGCAAAATCCTTTGCTCGAAATTTACTGGCAAAACCATTGGTACGTATACCATTGGCAGAAGCCTTTGCTCGAATTTTACTGGCAAAACCATTGGTACGTATACCATTGGCAGAACCCTTTTCTCGAATTTTACTGGCAAAACCATTGGTACGTATACCATTGGCAGAACCCTTTTCTCGAAATTGACTGGCAAAACCATTGGTACGTATACCATTGGCAAAAACCATTTATGCGAAATCCTTTGACAAAAACCATTTGCACGAAATTTACTTTATGCATATGATAAACAAAACAAGTTAGCGGTTGATTCATCGAAGTCTAGCTAGCACTTACGAATTATGTGATGCATAAGCCTATAACCAAACCTTTAACGAATTCTCGAAATTTACCCCAGCCCATTGTCCCTTTAAACAATGAGAAAAACAAGACCTAATATGCAATCATTTGACCCTGCTGGTCGTGGTTAGCGCGACTAACCATGATTGGGGGTGTCAACCCGAATAGTACTATTCATATCGATCTACGGCTAAGTCCATAGCTAATGGTTATAGTTCGAAATACCGAGGACCTTTTAGTGTTAACTCATGCTCACAAGGGAATCAGATGCTTGTTTCTCGTTTTCTAGTTATCATACCATTTGAAATTAACATGTTTTCCCCAAATATAGAAAACAGTAAAAAGAGGTCGTGAAACTCACAAGGAGTTAAACCAAAATGTTCATGTTATCCAGAGTGTAAACAAATATGTTTCATTCTTTCAAATATGTCGTATAAGCATGTTTCCCCCCCGATGTTTACAAAACATTAAAAAGCTAAAAGGGGGCCGTAAACTCACCTTAAGTCCAGCTAATGCGATCACAAGCTCAACTGACAACAAGTGAGCGCAACGATCCTAAACGGTTCCTATTGTTCAAACAAGTGTTGTCAATATCAACAACAATATAACTAGGATCGTGCCCTAACATTACGGTTTCAAATCTAAACCCAACCCATGTTGAGGACATCTAAGTTGTAGAAACCAAATTCTTTATTTTTAACGAAAATTGGGCAGAGTCCCGTTTGTTTTTGGTTAAACCCGACAATATCCAATTGTCCAAATTACAACATCAACTTACACCAATAATCCAATAAACCGCACTTTAGATCCTAATACTAAAGTCATACTTCAATTCGACAATTATTTGATAAATATATAAAAACTATATAATTATAATACAATTTAACGTGTCCGAAAAACGTTCTCAAAAGACGTCCCCGACAAAATTTATAGGTCCCGTGCTACTACCCGACAATAGATATATAAGTGTTTCGGGTCATACCTTAGCCTACAAGCCGTTCTAAGCGGTTTTGTACGAAAAGCTGAGCACGACGCGAGAAGAAACTTGTTTCGCTCATAACTTGGTCATACGAACTCCGATTGAGGTGATTCAAGTGGCCATGAACTCGTCTCGCCAAACCCCACCAGCGCCGCCGGTCTCCGCTGCCGGCCGCCGCCGCCGCCGCCTTCGCCGGAAAACCGGACAGTGGCCGGATTTGGTGGTTTTGGCCGGAAAACTTCACTTTTTCGACCCAAACTTCTTCGTATGCGTAGATCGGACCTTTAGGAACCCTTTTCTAGCAACAGCCCCATTTGTCGAGGTCGCCGGAAAAGTGTTTTTGGCCGGAATCTCCACCACCGTCCCGATCTAGTGCAAACCACCACCACCATTGGACTCAGGACGTCGAGATCTATCAGATGAGGTGGTGCACTTGCCGCCACTCGCCGGTCCGCTGTGATCCGCCGCTGCGCGCCGCCGGCTGCTCGGCCGGACTCCGCCTCCGTCATGCTCGCCGCTGTGTTGTCGTCTTCGTCCGCCGGAAGGGTGGCCGGCCCCTCCATTCCCCTTCTTCCTCTCGGTTCTCTCTCTAGAAACACACACAAGTGTGTGTGATTGTTGTGCAAATGAGGAAAAAGATAAGAAGATTATATATATATATCTAGAGTTTTAAGTGGGTAGGCTACCTACCAGTAACGCGTGTCAAACCCAAAATATCGTCATGTATTTAGTTCCCGATTAATATTTGTCGTTCCTAATATAAATATTAATACTAAAATAAATATTCAAATAATTTATTTTGTTAGCTTATTACCGGAGAATATTCGAGTCGGTATGAGCTGACAACGCGTGTGTGAGTCTGTTCGTCGGATTTATCGTTTCACTCTCCGGTTATTAATAACATTTTTATTATAAACAAATATTTATAATATTTGTCGTATCGGTAATAACCGTACCGCTATCGTTAGTTTTACGAGGATCTAAAGTGGTTTAACATTCGTATACACGTACTACACGTGTATTTATCCGAACAGTCTTTTCAAATGAATATTAATACTTAATATTAATAATTCATTAATTCATTTAATCGTTCTGTCGAATACCCGGTAAAAACCGTTGTTTAACACGTTTAACGTTTAGAATTTCTGAACCGCGCACGTTCTTATATCTTTTCTTAAATTCTCAGAATCGCGTAACGAGTCATTTAATGAAATCGTGTGACTAATATGATATTCGGATTGTGTAAATTTGGATTTCTAACGGGCTTGGATCCTTACCGGGCCTCAAATGGACTTGACTTCCTATTGGGCCTTATTGGGCCTAGTTGGGTTTTAGCCCAACAACTGGGTTTTGGATTCTGAAATTTTGCAGGTGTCACATTCTCCCATCCTTAAAGAAATTTCGTTCTCGAAATTTGATATTAACACATGGATTAGGATTTCGTATCCTTTTCCATTTTTGGATTCTTACGAAGAATGTCGACTCATTCCAAATAGCAGTTGGTATACGAAGATAAGGTGGATATCTCACCAATTAACGATATTGGATGTGTACGGATTTGAGATATTCTCTTATAATGTAACAGTATAACGTTACTGTTGAGTATACCTTAAATCGAATGAGTAGATTTAGGAATTTTCTTTGAATATATCGTCAAGGGAACGGCGTTGGCTATACCCTGAAGTGATAAACTCATTACTAGAGTCCCATGAACAAAGGGATTACAATCAGTGGGGTTACTTTCATGTAATGAGTAAGTCATCAAAAGAATTGCCTGGTCGATGTGAATTATAATAATGAGTTTTCACTAACCAAGTGAACAACTCACACACCAAAATAAACAATCAAGGATCAGATGACGAAGCATTTCATTATGTGATCATTCTCATCAGAGTGGAACTGTATGATCATTATCATTCATAATGAAAGACAAAAGTGCGTTCATGCACACGGATTTCCGAAAGTATATAGGTACATACTTCATTATTCATATTCGGGTTTTCTCTCCAGAAAACCAAATCGTGCTAGGATCTAAAAGAAAATTATCAAGCATTTGGTAAAGATAGGTCAGATTCTTTAATGAGATGTCCATGTGTTAGTCCAAATCAGGTAATCGACCGTTCATCGCGACGGGTCAACATCTTGGTGCATTCAATCTTCTAGAATGAAAGATTTTAATTTTGACATTTTGTCTGTCTAATCAGTATGTAGGTTAAACTGATTCAATTGAGTTCAAGACAATAATGTCAGTGTATACAATTTCTCACAAAGGAGCTGGAATGGTTTAATGGAACGTCAGTAGTTGTCTAGTTAACGTTTTTTTACAACTATGATATGGGAGAAAATTTTACGGAGACATGATCTCCTGAGATTGATCCTAGTTTTTATCAAATTCCATTACTGATAACATCATCACGTATGTTATCCGTAATTTGATTTAGATTGAAATCTAAACGAAACGGATATCGATTAACAAACTCGCCACAATAAATTCTCGTAGTCTCATTGAATCATCTAGATTTTTTTTTAAGGCTCATCTAAAGATGAAGGTGAATCTAGATGAAGAAAAAAGAGAATATCAAAGTATTTGAGAATATTTTAGTTGGCTAGGCTCAACAGATACTAAAGATTAATAATCTTCATGGGTTCAAGGAAAAGTGATAATGGCTCTCAAACAGTTGCTAAGTGTTAGTGACATAGTTTCACTTATTCGTTTTCTAACTGCATATCCATCACCTTCTTGTACTCGGATAGTAGTGACAGAATTCATAAACGAAACGTTATGATTGTTCCCTTATACTCCACGAAGGCATTTTCTGGGACTTAAAGTTATACTCTCATATTAGGTTCTGTGCCATATGAGATTTTTCCATCAACATTGGTCACAACGGATTAAAGGTTTCAAGATTTCTCGTATGATTTCACTGGCGAAGTTTTAGTTTAATACCTCATTACCATCGTTTGCACTGCACTTCTACTGTAGTCTGGTATTTAGGCTGTAATATCTTGATTTGTGAACTCATGACCTGACTATCATGTCCACGAAATAGATAAGTTATAAGAAGTTCTATGTTTACTTGGAAAAGTCGTGGTTCGTCTAGATGAGAAGGTAAACAGTCGCATCGTGGAAGTAGCCTCATAAGAATGGTGTTTCCCCGAAACTGATTCAGCGCTTGCTAACCCACTAAATTGGTAGAATGCGATGTGAAATCATGGTTTGTTTAATCAAAGGCTTGACTTCTCATTAAGCGGATGTTAGGAAATAGACGACAGTCAAGTAAAACTTCCGGAATTGATTCGTCCTTTGTTCATCTTCCTGGTAGCGTACACAGAATTAAATCCTCGGATTTTGACTTAGGTTCTTTATTTCCTATCAAAGTTGGTCGGAATGGATCACGGAGTTTCAGAATTTGCTAACAATTGATACTACAGTTTGTCTGCAACTTCCCTGGCATTCGAATGGTATTGTCACGACTTACCAGTACGTATTTCACTCATATCGGTTATAGCCTTTAAGTCCCTAGTCCAAGGGTTTAAGCTATAAAATTGAGGTAATGAGTGTTAAATGTCAAAGCTTTGTATTTTCCCTCAGTATGTGTTAAGAAGTCGTTTCCTAAGAGTAGGCGCTCTAGAGCTCTCTAACTATAGAAGGCTGAGAGTAAGAGATGTGGATACGTCTTTCTTGCGGTATGAAGTCAGAGATTCAGCCAACAAAATGATTCCTGGAAAAATACAAGCACAAAAGTTTGTAAGATTATCCATTAGTCTCAAGTCGGGTTTCCACAATACCCTATAGGTGTCACGCGTAAGAGAGTCAGAATAAATTTCCATCCCATTACAGGAGTTAGTGCATAGCACTTCCGATGTAAATTTTAGTAAGTGTGATACGTAATTGTAAGACAGACCCTGAGATTATGCCGTGTTTTCCGATAATAGTTGTGCAATTACTGCAAGTGTTGATCGTTGTAAGGGTCAACATGGGGTTTTCGTGGCAAGTAAGATCTCAAAGGACATGAATTAGCAAGTAAAAATGGATAAGTGAAAATCTTCGTCGCTCAAGATCCACTAAGAGTTGGTTAGATCCAATTAAGTTTCTCCCGTTCTTCCAGAACTGCGAGAATGTACATGAAAATTCAATAGGGAACTCAAAAATGTTAAGGTCTGACTCAAGCTAGACCGAAGATCATCCCCAAGCGTTGGTAGATAAGTAATGAGATCGAAAAGAGAATTTTTATAGCTGAACCTCAAAAGGTGAAACAATTCTTTACAAGGAATTTCTAAATTCGATCCGAGTATTGAGGTCAAATTAACTGAGAATAGACATCTTCAGTGCCTCAGTCAAGATCGACATGCCCATGAAGTCTCGATAAGAATTTTAGATCCATTAGGATTCGAAGATGAAGGAGATGATGTATACATCCAATCACTTGTGATAGCCTATCGCATCCTCCTATGCCTTTAGGCTAAACCCTTTGGTTATGGTAATTTCGATCATTAATCGAGTGACTGTGAATTGAGATTAGGAATACAGATTAATCATGAACATTAACTCGGATAGTAAGACTCACCAGACTTCTCATGCGCCGTAAATTATGATTACGTGTGCACCCGTAATGATAATTTATTTCGCATGGTCCCTCTAGTGTTTTCTCTATCTCAAGCTCTCAACTAAAAGGAATCTGTAATGTTCATTAGTTTGTGTCATCGTGTTGCACTCTTGCGTAAGAGTGTCTATGTTCTATCGGATTACTCATAGTCATGGTATCAGCACCCATGGATCTGCCGACTAAAGCTGTTGTTGGATGGTGTTAATGGTAGAGAGACACAACCGGTGTCTTCTAATATCAGGACGTGTGCGGTGGAAGTCATGGACTATGTCAGGGTAGAGACCCTCAAATCAGTGTCGAGCAACTCATGCTCCAAGTTTGTTTGTACGTGTGGATCCACATGATCCCAATGAGTCTATGGGTCCCCTGACCCTTATAGTTCTCTCCCGTTTGGCCCTGCTCCTCCACCTCAGGTTCCCATCAGATCGGGTAGTTCCGTCTGCCATATCTCATGGCAAAAGTTTTTGTCATCCAAGCCAGCAAATCATAAAAGGGGGTATATATATACCACACCGAATGAAGACGACATATGTCGGAAAAGAAAACTGACTCCACGGCTGGAGTAGATGTAGGTGTTTATTACGTATGCCACATAATTATACTTCGTATTAATATAACTAATAATACTGCTAGTGTAACTACATACACTAATGGTCAACTCAAGTTATTCGGCAACGGTTGGAATATCTATACTCAGGTCTTGGGTGTACTTAGTGTGATGCAGGTCTTAGAAATCTTGGTCCCTAAATGAGTCTGGTTAGAGCCTAGGTGTCACTAAGGAAACCTAATTCGCTAAAACCATTGGCTCTGATACCAATCTGTAACACCCCCAAATTTATTCACTTAATAAATAAATAAATAAATTAGGGTTGCAACGATTGATAACATTACACAACAGCGGAAGCTAACTAAAGACTTCTAAATATGTCGAACACCCTGCGTCTTCATCTTCTAAGGGCTTAATCCAAATGTTTAACCTATTCCAACCGTGCCGTATATATATTACCTGAGAAACATGCTCAAAAATGTCAACGAAATGTTGGTGAGTTCACAGGTTTTAAATGAATACATTTGTCAAAACCATATGTATGAAACTGTTTGACAAAAACCATTTATACGAAATCCTTCGGCAAAAACCATTTGCACGAAAACGTTTGACGAAACTGTTTGTACGGGTACCATTGGCAAAATCCTTTGCTCGAAATTTACTGGCAAAACCATTGGTACGTATACCATTGGCAGAAGCCTTTGCTCGAATTTTACTGGCAAAACCATTGGTACGTATACCATTGGCAGAACCCTTTTCTCGAATTTTACTGGCAAAACCATTGGTACGTATACCATTGGCAGAACCCTTTTCTCGAAATTGACTGGCAAAATCATTGGTACGTATACCATTGGCAAAAACCATTTATGCGAAATCCTTTGACAAAAACCATTTGCACGAAATTTACTTTATGCATATGATAAACAAAACAAGTTAGCGGTTGATTCATCGAAGTCTATCTAGCACTTACGAATTATGTGATGCATAAGCCTATAACCAAACCTTTAACGAATTCTCGAAATTTGCCCCAGCCCATTGTCCCTTTAAACAATGAGAAAAACAAGACCTAATATGCAATCATTTGACCATGCTGGTCGTGGTTAGCGCGACTAACCATGATTGGGGGTGTCAACCCGAATAGTACTATTCATATCGATCTACGGCTAAGTACATAGCTAATGGTTATAGTTCGAAATACCGAGGACCTTTTAGTGTTAACTCATGCTCACAAGGGAATCAGATGCTTGTTTCTCGTTTTCTAGTTATCATACCATTTGAAATTAACATGTTTTCCCCAAATATAGAAAACAGTAAAAAGAGGTCGTGAAACTCACAAGGAGTTAAACCAAAATGTTCATGTTATCCAGAGTGTAAACAAATATGTTTCATTCTTTCAAATATGTCGTATAAGCATGTTTCCCCCCCCCCCCGATGTTTACAAAACATTAAAAAGCTAAAAGGGGGCCGTAAACTCACCTTAAGTCCAGCTAATGCGATCACAAGCTCAACTGACAACAAGTGAGCGCAACGATCCTAAACGGTTCCTATTGTTCAAACAAGTGTTGTCAATATCAACAACAATATAACTAGGATCGTGCCCTAACATTACGGTTTCAAATCTAAACCCAACCCATGTTGAGGACATCTAAGTTGTAGAAACCAAATTCTTTATTTTTAACGAAAATTGGGCAGAGTCCCGTTTGTTTTTGGTTAAACCCGACAATATCCAATTGTCCAAATTACAACATCAACTTACACCAATAATCCAATAAACCGCACTTTAGATCCTAATACTAAAGTCATACTTCAATTCGACAATTATTTGATAAATATATAAAAACTATATAATTATAATACAATTTAACGTGTCCGAAAAACGTTCTCAAAAGACGTCCCCGACAAAATTTATAGGTCCCGTGCTACTACCCGACAATAGACATATAAGTGTTTCGGGTCATACCTTAGCCTACAAGCCGTTCTAAGCGGTTTTGTACGAAAAGCTGAGCACGACGCGAGAAGAAACTTGTTTTGGTCATAACTTGGTCATACGAACTCCGATTGAGGTGATTCAAGTGGCCATGAACTCGTCTCGCCAAACCCCACCAGCGCCGCCGGTCTCCGCCGCCGCCGGAAAACCGGACAGTGGCCGGATTTGGTGGTTTTGGCCGGAAAACTTCACTTTTTCGACCCAAACTTCTTCGTATGCGTAGATCAGACCTTTAGGAACCCTTTTCTAGCAACAGCCCCATTTGTCGAGGTCGCCGGAAAAGTGTTTTTGGCCGGAATCTCCACCACCGTCGCGATCTAGTGCAAACCACCACCACCATCGGACTCAGGACGTCGAGATCTATCAGATGAGGTGGTGCACTTGCCGCCACTCGCCGGTCCGCTGTGATCCGCCGCTGCGCGCCGCCGGCTGCTCGGCCGGACTCCGCCTCCGTCATGCTCGCCGCTGTGTTGTCGTCTTCGTCCGCCGGAGGAGGCCGCCGGAAGGGTGGCCGGCCCCTCCATTCCCCTTCTTCCTCTCGGTTCTCTCTCTAGAAACACACACAAGTGTGTGTGATTGTTGTGCAAATGAGGAAAAAGATAAGAAGATTATATATATATATATCTAGAGTTTTAAGTGGGTAGGCTACCTACCAGTAACGCGTGTCAAACCCAAAATATCGTCATGTATTTAGTTCCCGATTAATATTTGTCGTTCCTAATATAAATATTAATACTAAAATAAATATTCAAATAATTTATTTTGTTAGCTTATTACCGGAGAATATTCGAGTCGGTATGAGCTGACAACGCGTGTGTGAGTCTGTTCGTCGGATTTATCGTTTCACTCTCCGGTTATTAATAACATTTTTATTATAAACAAATATTTATAATATTTGTCGTATCGGTAATAACCGTACCGCTATCGTTAGTTTTACGAGGATCTAAAGTGGTTTAACATTCGTATACACGTACTACACGTGTATTTATCCGAACAGTCTTTTCAAATGAATATTAATACTTAATATTAATAATTCATTAATTCATTTAATCGTTCTGTCGAATACCCGGTAAAAACCGTTGTTTAACACGTTTAACGTTTAGAATTTCTGAACCGCGCACGTTCTTATATCTTTTCTTAA
Source organism: Smallanthus sonchifolius (assembly GCA_023525975.1). Lineage (NCBI taxonomy): Eukaryota > Viridiplantae > Streptophyta > Magnoliopsida > Asterales > Asteraceae > Smallanthus > Smallanthus sonchifolius. The sequence continues at coordinate 93,595,395 of CM042019.1, forward strand.
ATTCTCAGAATCGCGTAACGAGTCATTTAATGAAATCGTGTGACTAATATGATATTCGGATTGTGTAAATTTGGATTTCTAACGGGCTTGGATCCTTACCGGGCCTCAAATGGACTTGACTTCCTATTGGGCCTTATTGGGCCTAGTTGGGTTTTAGCCCAACAACTGGGTTTTGGATTCTGAAATTTTGCAGGTGTCACATTCTCCCATCCTTAAAGAAATTTCGTTCTCGAAATTTGATATTAACACATGGATTAGGATTTCGTATCCTTTTCCATTTTTGGATTCTTACGAAGAATGTCGACTCATTCCAAATAGCAGTTGGTATACGAAGATAAGGTGGATATCTCACCAATTAACGATATTGGATGTGTACGGATTTGAGATATTCTCTTATAATGTAACAGTATAACGTTACTGTTGAGTATACCTTAAATCGAATGAGTAGATTTAGGAATTTTCTTTGAATATATCGTCAAGGGAACGGCGTTGGCTATACCCTGAAGTGATAAACTCATTACTAGAGTCCCATGAACAAAGGGATTACAATCAGTGGGGTTACTTTCATGTAATGAGTAAGTCATCAAAAGAATTGCCTGGTCGATGTGAATTATAATAATGAGTTTTCACTAACCAAGTGAACAACTCACACACCAAAATAAACAATCAAGGATCAGATGACGAAGCATTTCATTATGTGATCATTCTCATCAGAGTGGAACTGTATGATCATTATCATTCATAATGAAAGACAAAAGTGCGTTCATGCACACGGATTTCCGAAAGTATATAGGTACATACTTCATTATTCATATTCGGGTTTTCTCTCCAGAAAACCAAATCGTGCTAGGATCTAAAAGAAAATTATCAAGCATTTGGTAAAGATAGGTCAGATTCTTTAATAAGATGTCCATGTGTTAGTCCAAATCAGGTAATCGACCGTTCATCGCGACGGGTCAACATCTTGGTGCATTCAATCTTCTAGAATGAAAGATTTTAATTTTGACATTTTGTCTGTCTAATCAGTATGTAGGTTAAACTGATTCAATTGAGTTCAAGACAATAATGTCAGTGTATACAATTTCTCACAAAGGAGCTGGAATGGTTTAATGGAACGTCAGTAGTTGTCTAGTTAACGTTTTTTTACAACTATGATATGGGAGAAAATTTTACGGAGACATGATCTCCTGAGATTGATCCTAGTTTTTATCAAATTCCATTACTGATAACATCATCACGTATGTTATCCGTAATTTGATTTAGATTGAAATCTAAACGAAACGGATATCGATTAACAAACTCGCCACAATAAATTCTCGTAGTCTCATTGAATCATCTAGATTTTTTTTTAAGGCTCATCTAAAGATGAAGGTGAATCTAGATGAAGAAAAAAGAGAATATCAAAGTATTTGAGAATATTTTAGTTGGCTAGGCTCAACAGATACTAAAGATTAATAATCTTCATGGGTTCAAGGAAAAGTGATAATGGCTCTCAAACAGTTGCTAAGTGTTAGTGACATAGTTTCACTTATTCGTTTTCTAACTGCATATCCATCACCTTCTTGTACTCGGATAGTAGTGACAGAATTCATAAACGAAACGTTATGATTGTTCCCTTATACTCCACGAAGGCATTTTCTGGGACTTAAAGTTATACTCTCATATTAGGTTCTGTGCCATATGAGATTTTTCCATCAACATTGGTCACAACGGATTAAAGGTTTCAAGATTTCTCGTATGATTTCACTGGCGAAGTTTTAGTTTAATACCTCATTACCATCGTTTGCACTGCACTTCTACTGTAGTCTGGTATTTAGGCTGTAATATCTTGATTTGTGAACTCATGACCTGACTATCATGTCCACGAAATAGATAAGTTATAAGAAGTTCTATGTTTACTTGGAAAAGTCGTGGTTCGTCTAGATGAGAAGGTAAACAGTCGCATCGTGGAAGTAGCCTCATAAGAATGGTGTTTCCCCGAAACTGATTCAGCGCTTGCTAACCCACTAAATTGGTAGAATGCGATGTGAAATCATGGTTTGTTTAATCAAAGGCTTGACTTCTCATTAAGCGGATGTTAGGAAATAGACGACAGTCAAGTAAAACTTCCGGAATTGATTCGTCCTTTGTTCATCTTCCTGGTAGCGTACACAGAATTAAATCCTCGGATTTTGACTTAGGTTCTTTATTTCCTATCAAAGTTGGTCGGAATGGATCACGGAGTTTCAGAATTTGCTAACAATTGATACTACAGTTTGTCTGCAACTTCCCTGGCATTCGAATGGTATTGTCACGACTTACCAGTACGTATTTCACTCATATCGGTTATAGCCTTTAAGTCCCTAGTCCAAGGGTTTAAGCTATAAAATTGAGGTAATGAGTGTTAAATGTCAAAGCTTTGTATTTTCCCTCAGTATGTGTTAAGAAGTCGTTTCCTAAGAGTAGGCGCTCTAGAGCTCTCTAACTATAGAAGGCTGAGAGTAAGAGATGTGGATACGTCTTTCTTGCGGTATGAAGTCAGAGATTCAGCCAACAAAATGATTCCTGGAAAAATACAAGCACAAAAGTTTGTAAGATTATCCATTAGTCTCAAGTCGGGTTTCCACAATACCCTATAGGTGTCACGCGTAAGAGAGTCAGAATAAATTTCCATCCCATTACAGGAGTTAGTGCATAGCACTTCCGATGTAAATTTTAGTAAGTGTGATACGTAATTGTAAGACAGACCCTGAGATTATGCCGTGTTTTCCGATAATAGTTGTGCAATTACTGCAAGTGTTGATCGTTGTAAGGGTCAACATGGGGTTTTCGTGGCAAGTAAGATCTCAAAGGACATGAATTAGCAAGTAAAAATGGATAAGTGAAAATCTTCGTCGCTCAAGATCCACTAAGAGTTGGTTAGATCCAATTAAGTTTCTCCCGTTCTTCCAGAACTGCGAGAATGTACATGAAAATTCAATAGGGAACTCAAAAATGTTAAGGTCTGACTCAAGCTAGACCGAAGATCATCCCCAAGCGTTGGTAGATAAGTAATGAGATCGAAAAGAGAATTTTTATAGCTGAACCTCAAAAGGTGAAACAATTCTTTACAAGGAATTTCTAAATTCGATCCGAGTATTGAGGTCAAATTAACTGAGAATAGACATCTTCAGTGCCTCAGTCAAGATCGACATGCCCATGAAGTCTCGATAAGAATTTTAGATCCATTAGGATTCGAAGATGAAGGAGATGATGTATACATCCAATCACTTGTGATAGCCTATCGCATCCTCCTATGCCTTTAGGCTAAACCCTTTGGTTATGGTAATTTCGATCATTAATCGAGTGACTGTGAATTGAGATTAGGAATACAGATTAATCATGAACATTAACTCGGATAGTAAGACTCACCAGACTTCTCATGCGCCGTAAATTATGATTACGTGTGCACCCGTAATGATAATTTATTTCGCATGGTCCCTCTAGTGTTTTCTCTATCTCAAGCTCTCAACTAAAAGGAATCTGTAATGTTCATTAGTTTGTGTCATCGTGTTGCACTCTTGCGTAAGAGTGTCTATGTTCTATCGGATTACTCATAGTCATGGTATCAGCACCCATGGATCTGCCGACTAAAGCTGTTGTTGGATGGTGTTAATGGTAGAGAGACACAACCGGTGTCTTCTAATATCAGGACGTGTGCGGTGGAAGTCATGGACTATGTCAGGGTAGAGACCCTCAAATCAGTGTCGAGCAACTCATGCTCCAAGTTTGTTTGTACGTGTGGATCCACATGATCCCAATGAGTCTATGGGTCCCCTGACCCTTATAGTTCTCTCCCGTTTGGCCCTGCTCCTCCACCTCAGGTTCCCATCAGATCGGGTAGTTCCGTCTGCCATATCTCATGGCAAAAGTTTTTGTCATCCAAGCCAGCAAATCATAAAAGGGGGTATATATATACCACACCGAATGAAGACGACATATGTCGGAAAAGAAAACTGACTCCACGGCTGGAGTAGATGTAGGTGTTTATTACGTATGCCACATAATTATACTTCGTATTAATATAACTAATAATACTGCTAGTGTAACTACATACACTAATGGTCAACTCAAGTTATTCGGCAACGGTTGGAATATCTATACTCAGGTCTTGGGTGTACTTAGTGTGATGCAGGTCTTAGAAATCTTGGTCCCTAAATGAGTCTGGTTAGAGCCTAGGTGTCACTAAGGAAACCTAATTCGCTAAAACCATTGGCTCTGATACCAATCTGTAACACCCCCAAATTTATTCACTTAATAAATAAATAAATAAATTAGGGTTGCAACGATTGATAACATTACACAACAGCGGAAGCTAACTAAAGACTTCTAAATATGTCGAACACCCTGCGTCTTCATCTTCTAAGGGCTTAATCCAAATGTTTAACCTATTCCAACCGTGCCGTATATATATTACCTGAGAAACATGCTAAAAAATGTCAACGAAATGTTGGTGAGTTCACAGGTTTTAAATGAATACATTTGTCAAAACCATATGTATGAAACTGTTTGACAAAAACCATTTATACGAAATCCTTCGTCAAAAACCATTTGCACGAAAACGTTTGACGAAACTGTTTGTATGGGTACCATTGGCAAAATCCTTTGCTCGAAATTTACTGGCAAAACCATTGGTACGTATACCATTGGCAGAAGCCTTTGCTCGAATTTTACTGGCAAAACCATTGGTACGTATACCATTGGCAGAACCCTTTTCTCGAATTTTACTGGCAAAACCATTGGTACGTATACCATTGGCAGAACCCTTTTCTCGAAATTGACTGGCAAAATCATTGGTACGTATACCATTGGCAAAAACCATTTATGCGAAATCCTTTGACAAAAACCATTTGCACGAAATTTACTTTATGCATATGATAAACAAAACAAGTTAGCGGTTGATTCATCGAAGTCTAGCTAGCACTTACGAATTATGTGATGCATAAGCCTATAACCAAACCTTTAACGAATTCTCGAAATTTGCCCCAGCCCATTGTCCCTTTAAACAATGAGAAAAACAAGACCTAATATGCAATCATTTGACCATGCTGGTCGTGGTTAGCGCGACTAACCATGATTGGGGGTGTCAACCCGAATAGTACTATTCATATCGATCTACGGCTAAGTCCATAGCTAATGGTTATAGTTCGAAATACCGAGGACCTTTTAGTGTTAACTCATGCTCACAAGGGAATCAGATGCTTGTTTCTCGTTTTCTAGTTATCATACCATTTGAAATTAACATGTTTTCCCCAAATATAGAAAACAGTAAAAAGAGGTCGTGAAACTCACAAGGAGTTAAACCAAAATGTTCATGTTATCCAGAGTGTAAACAAATATGTTTCATTCTTTCAAATATGTCGTATAAGCATGTTTCCCCCCCGATGTTTACAAAACATTAAAAAGCTAAAAGGGGGCCGTAAACTCACCTTAAGTCCAGCTAATGCGATCATAAGCTCAACTGACAACAAGTGAGCGCAACGATCCTAAACGGTTCCTATTGTTCAAACAAGTGTTGTCAATATCAACAACAATATAACTAGGATCGTGCCCTAACATTACGGTTTCAAATCTAAACCCAACCCATGTTGAGGACATCTAAGTTGTAGAAACCAAATTCTTTATTTTTAACGAAAATTGGGCAGAGTCCCGTTTGTTTTTGGTTAAACCCGACAATATCCAATTGTCCAAATTACAACATCAACTTACACCAATAATCCAATAAACCGCACTTTAGATCCTAATACTAAAGTCATACTTCAATTCGACAATTATTTGATAAATATATAAAAACTATATAATTATAATACAATTTAACGTGTCCGAAAAACGTTCTCAAAAGACGTCCCCGACAAAATTTATAGGTCCCGTGATACTACTCGACAATAGATATATAAGTGTTTCGGGTCATACCTTAGCCTACAAGCCGTTCTAAGCGGTTTTGTACGAAAAGCTGAGCACGACGCGAGAAGAAACTTGTTTCGCTCATAACTTGGTCATACGAACTCCGATTGAGGTGATTCAAGCGGCCATGAACTCGTCTCGCCAAGCCCCACCAGCGCTGCCGGTCTCCGCCGCCGGCCGCCGCCGCCTTCGCTGGAAAACCGGACAGTGGCCGGATTTGGTGGTTTTGGCCGGAAAACTTCACTTTTTCGACCCAAACTTCTTCGTATGCGTAGATCGGACCTTTAGGAACCCTTTTCTAGCAACAGCCCCATTTGTCGAGGTCGCTGGAAAAGTGTTTTGGCCGGAATCTCCACCCCCGTCGCAATCTAGTGCAAAGCACCACCACCATCGGACTCAGGACGTCGAGATCTATCAGATGAGGTGGTGCACTTGCCGCCACTCGCCGGTCCGCTGTGATCCGCCGCTGCGCGCCGCCGGCTGCTCGGCCGGACTCCGCCTCCGTCATGCTCGCCGCTGTGTTGTCGTCTTCGTCCGCCGGAGGAGGCCGCCGGAAGGGTGGCCGGCCCCTCCATTCCCCTTCTTCCTCTCGGTTCTCTCTCTAGAAACACACACAAGTGTGTGTGATTGTTGTGCAAATGAGGAAAAAGATAAGAAGATTATATATATATATCTAGAGTTTTAAGTGGGTAGGCTACCTACCAGTAACGCGTGTCAAACCCAAAATATCGTCATGTATTTAGTTCCCGGTTAATATTTGTCGTTCCTAATATAAATATTAATACTAAAATAAATATTCAAATAATTTATTTTGTTAGCTTATTACCGGAGAATATTCGAGTCGGTATGAGCTGACAACGCGTGTGTGAGTCTGTTCGTCGGATTTATCGTTTCACTCTCCGGTTATTAATAACATTTTTATTATAAACAAATATTTATAATATTTGTCGTATCGGTAATAACCGTACCGCTATCGTTAGTTTTACGAGGATCTAAAGTGGTTTAACATTCGTATACACGTACTACACGTGTATTTATCCGAACAGTCTTTTCAAATGAATATTAATACTTAATATTAATAATTCATTAATTCATTTAATCGTTCTGTCGAATACCCGGTAAAAACCGTTGTTTAACACGTTTAACGTTTAGAATTTCTGAACCGCGCACGTTCTTATATCTTTTCTTAAATTCTCAGAATCACGTAACGAGTCATTTAATGAAATCGTGTGACTAATATGATATTCGGATTGTGTAAATTTGGATTTCTAACGGGCTTGGATCCTTACCGGGCCTCAAATGGACTTGACTTCCTATTGAGCCTTATTGGGCCTAGTTGGGTTTTAGCCCAACAACTGGGTTTTGGATTCTGAAATTTTGCAGGTGTCACACACGTTACTGCTGAGCTCGTGAGCAAAACCTCTGAATTAGAATTCCAATCCAGGTAACGATTCGACCATAATCTAAGTTTTTGTTCATTTTGGGGTTTCTCGGGTTTTGGCTAAATAGGAGACGTTTTTGTGGATGAAACCTGATAATAAGCTTAGAACTAGCATCTAGAATGAAAACCACTCGTTTTGATCAAAGAAAATTGTAAGATTAACATGATCGAGTTAGCATGCAAGAATTTCGGATTTTTGTCCAGGAAACAGGTACTGCGTACTTATCAAGTACGCAAGAAGGACGTCCTGCGTACTTACCAAGTACGCAGGAGAAAGATCATGCGTACTTACCAAGTACGCAAGAAGAACTCTCTGCGCACTTATCAAGTATGCATGAGCAAGGCTCTGCGCACTTACTAAGTGCGTAGGCAACAGGCATCAGGCTAGATAGTGAAGTCAGTAGGGTCGCCTAATTCAGTATGATTAAACCGTTAGAGTCGGGATTTGGTCTGATGTGTATTTAACTACCTAATTCAGATCGTACGTGATGTTGTTGGACCTTTGTTTAGGACAACCAAGACTAGCTTATCAGGTGAGTTCTATGTGCCCCCTTCTATGTTATCTGCAAACCTTATTAAATGTTTTGGGGCTGGAATGTATACACTAAATGAATAAATGATATGAATGCTAATGTGATCATACGTGATATACTAATATATATTTATATATATGAGAATGAATTATTTACAAAGAATGAATGAAAGAATGGCATAACGTAAATAAATGAAATCTTGCTTTATAACCATTTATATTGCATGTTATGAATGTATGTATACGTTATGGACGGAAACGAAGCTAACGGCTACTTCTGTAGACGGACAACCACGCGACTATTTTGCAACGGGGAAAGATACGTTCCTTCGCAAGCTAGGACGTACAAAAGGCATTAATGGGCGGTCGAAGTAAATACTTAAATAGTATAACGGTTGCATAAAAGATAGTTCGCGTGGGAAACGGATACCTTAGGGTATACGGGCGAATATGACGGACTACGACGGTAGGACGGTAAAGACGGACGGCCGAAGGTTGGCCGGACGAAAGTTAAGGCGGACGGTTTCTAGGACCGGACGAGTAAAAGGGCTACTGCGGTAGCTTAAGGGCGTATGTCTTTGTGATATACGCAGTAAAAGACGGGTTGATCACCCTTATGTGTATGACCAATGAATATTAAGGAAAGTAAAGGTGAATGCATATCTATGTAATCACATAAGAACGATGAAAGAATAGAAAAAGCTATGAATACGTATTTATATAAAAGTATATATATACAATTATGCATACTTATAAAGAAAAGAATGTTCATACTTAATAGTTTTAAACTAGAACTCACCAGCGTTAGCTGACTTTTAGTATACATTTCAGGTAAAGAAAGGAAGGGTCGTGCGGAGGCGTGATGGTTACCCGGCAAGCTACTGACATCCCACTCTTGATTGTTAATTAAAAATGTTGTGTTTTTAATTGTTAAGACTTTCGCTGTTATGTTATGTTATGTATCGAATGATGTTTGTTTTCGCTACTCTCGAATGTTTTAATTTAAGTTCAGTATTTATGACTATGTTCATGAGTAAATCCAACAAGTGAGGTTACCCGGGAAAGGGGCCTTACAATAAAACACTTCCAGTTTAAATCATAACTTGTAATACGTTCGTATGATAAAACATGTGAGTATGTACGTTAGCCCCAAAACAGTAAAACGTTTAAAGAGGGGATTAGAAACTCACCAGTTACGCTAAGTCTTAGTCCTTTCTCTGCAACTCGCCCGTCCATGCTCAAAACCCAAACCTGTCAAACGTATGATCACACGATCAGGATACATATAAAACATACATTGGGTAACGGGTAACAATATAATAAAGCCTTGAGTCTCATCTGCTTGTCAATCCATCTCCGTGAAACCCTAATCTCATGTCACCTTCGTAACGGGTCGTTCGTGACTCGTTTAAAACTTGTACACCCGGACCTAGGTTTCCATGCACGTACGTGATCATGCACTCTAGCCCCACGAGCACACACGTACTCGGATCGGGTTTCTTTTTCGCTTGCATGCCCTGCATGGTAAAATCCTAACCACGTAACACATAGGCACCTACGTCGGGTTTCCATGCATGCACGCCATGCAACAACCCTAGCCGAGCCCGCCGTTGCCAATGCATGTGTCCTCCTCGTACTCTACCATCCCCGTCGTCTTTGCTTTCCTTGTCGGCAAAACCCTATCCGGTTACCACAAATCACCGCCACCATGCGCCACCACCGTGCACCATCGTGTACCATTACCACCTCCACGCGCCACCACCGTGTCACCATGGCTGCCACCATGGCTTTCGACACAGCCACTCACCCCTGTCCTCCCCATCTGGTCCGTCGTCTCCATCGAGAAAACTGCTACGGCTCTCACTGTGCTCCTTTTCCTTTCTCCGAAGCTGCCGCCTTACACCGCCGCCTACATCTCCGCTTCACTTCCATCGTCTCCTGCTACCTCTAAACCACCACCTCAGCTGGTCATCTCCCCCATTCGTGTACCTACCTTCGACCGGTATAAATAAACCTAACCCTAATCGGGTTTCCACTCTAAAAACATGACAAAACACATAAAAGGGCATGAACGAAGATTACATTGGCTGCGTTTGGAGTTCCTCGTCCGATACCTCCGTGAAACCTCCCTCTCCGGTGTTCCTCCGATGTCCCTCCAATGTCCCTCCGTGCCCTCGTCCTCTAGTTGCTGCCGTCGCAATCCCCTAGGCCGAATGTGTCACACCCCGCCAAGGCGGAAACGCGAGGCACGACGTTCACTGGTTTCCAAAGCATATGATTATCGCAAACACATACATGTAATTGGATACATAATCGAGTTTAAAATATTTACATCACAAAGTATCAAATTGTGTTTACAAAAGTTTAAGATTTCGCAAATATGACTCAAGACCATGAGTTATACAAGAGAAATCCTCCCAAAAAGCCGTATCCACGTGCATGCATGTATCCTATATTGCTAACCTGATGGCCACGTTCAATTTCCTGAAAACATACTTAAAAATGTCAACACGAGGTTGGTGAGTTCACAAGTTATTATAAAGAGTTATCATAAACCCAATGTTTAAATCTGATCATTTTCCGATCAAAACTCTTTGTTAAACCTGATCACTTTAACCTGATCAGAACTCTTTTGTTTAAACCTGATCAGAACTCTTTACTTTAAAACCTGATCACTTTACACTGATCAGAACTCTTTTGTTTAAAACCTGATCACTTTACCCGGATCAGAACTCTTTTCTTTAAAACCTGATCACTTTACCCTGATCAGAACTCTTTTGTTTAAAACCTGATCACTTTACCTGGATCAGAACTCTTTTGTTTAAAATCTGATCACTTTACCCGGATCAGAACTCTTTTTGCATGTATTACCAATGAATATGATTACTAATCCGATCTATTGACCCCATTTGTAAGCTTGCAAGGAATATAAAATAGTATGTAATGTACGAGACCGTAACCAAACCCCAACATTCTGTGCCTCCCCTCGCCTTTCTGCGAGTAAGACAGTATGCGGTCATTCGGCCATTTTGACCCCTGGTTAGCGCGACTAACCATGACCGGAGGCGTCACCCCCAATAGTACTATTCATATAATCCCGGGCAAAGTCCATAGCTAATGGTTACTAATTTATTCCGAGGACTTTAAGCGCTTTATTGTTCCCTCAATACATACATACGGTCAGATCATTAGTTTCATTCATTTACATACGAAAATTCTTTACAAGTATGTTTCCACCCCAAATCATTTCAAAACTTAGAAAAAGGGGGATTAGTGAAACTCACCTCGACAGTATGAATGCTAGCAAATATTTGGATAACAGCAGACTCGCTTATCCGTATCCTAATTACACAAGGATAACATACACGTTAAGACTACCCGTCTTAAACGCAAGTTGTTCACCCGACTTAGCCGATCTGATTGCTTTTGTTTTAATTATCTTTTTAGTTTTTCCCAACACTTGTTTCATTATAAAAATAGTTCTGAGTTATTGCCCCAAGGGCTGATGAACAAGTATCGAAACTCCTAGTTTCGATTGAGTAAATAGATATCGAAACTCCTAGTTTCGATTGAACAACTGGTATCGAAACTCCTAGTTTCGATTGAACAACTGGTATCGAAACTCCTAGTTTCGACTCAACAGGTGTCGAAACTCCTAGTTTCGACTGAACAACAGGTATCGAAACTATAGTTTCGATTACTGCACTTTGATTGACAGAATTCGTCCTGTATATTTTTATGTTCAAAACTTGAATTTGACACACTTTTCTTGTTGTCTTACTTGCGTTTGAATGATTTGTATGTTCAGCTACGAATTTAAAAGAAAATGAACTGGATAATATTGAGTTTTTTTACCTCTAATAGAGATGATGATTTCTGAGATAAACAGAGAAGATAGTCTTGATTTCTTTTTTTTACTAAGCTTTCTTCAAGAACACTTGAAATTCTCCTTATGACACTGAATTATGGGGATTTTCGCTTTAAAACTGGACTTCGAGATGAAGGAGAATTGGGAATTTGCCGTAAGAAAATGAGAAGGTTTGAAAGGGATTGAGAGATTTGGTACTGAGGAGGTATGGTTTTTATCGCAAATTTGAGTGAATTTGCAAGTGGGAGAATGGCTCCCCTGACTCTCGGCCGAGAAAGTCAAGAAAAAAGTTTGGGGTTAATGATAACTAATAAATTAATTATTAATTTATTAATGGTATTAGTATCAATTAGAGTTCCAACTGGCAATTTAATTCGGTTTCGATTCTTCACGGTATTAAAATTTTTAACCATTTTATGGCTCGTTGAAGAAATTATTAACATCTTGGTTCAACGTAAATTTTGTGTAATATATATATATATATATATATATATATTTCTGGTTATTTAGTTTAACCATTAACGTTCGTATTAAGTCGGATTATTCTGCTTACTCTTTCTAGTAATTCTTTAAGATTTACTAGACTTGGAATAAACTTCTTTGCTAGACTTCTTGACTTTACTTAGTCAAAATAAAATATCAGGAAATAATAATTATGAACGTGCGTTTATGAAATGTGGATATTGACATGAAATGCTGGGTGTCACATTCTCCCCATGTTATAGAGAATTTCGTCCCGAAATTCATTTCTTGTCACTCTGATTTGGAGTTTTTGTAAACAAGGACGGGTACTTGGATTTCATTTTATCTTCCCGCTCCTATGTATACTCAGGGCCGCGCTTTGAATTCCAACGTACCTTGACCAGTTTAACACGGCTGCGCCTTGTTCTCTGAACCTTCCAATCTGTGACTTCCATAGGTTCCTCAATGAAGTTCAACTTGTCGTCTATGTGAATCTCATCAGGCGGTATAATTAGTGTGTCGTCTGATAAGCACTTCTTGAGATTTGACACATGAAACGTATCATGTATATTGCTTAGTTCTTGTGGCAACTTGAGCTTGTAAGCTACAGGGCCAACCCTAGCCAAAATTTCAAACGGTCCAACGTACCTAGGGTTAAGCTTGCCACGGTTACCAAATCTTGCAACTCCTTTCCAAGGTGAGACTTTTAACAAGACTTTGTCTCCCACTTGGAATTCTAAAGGTCTTCGTCTGTTATCCGTGTAACTCTTTTGTCTGTCACGGGCGGCCTTCAGACGATCCTTGATTTTGAAAATCTTGTTTGTGGTCTCTTGAATAACTTCAGGACCGGTTAAATGCTTATCACCAACTTCTACCCAACATAGCGGTGAACGACATTTTCGACCATACAAAGCCTCAAACGGAGCGGCTTTGATGCTGGTGTGGTAACTATTATTGTATGAAAATTCAGCTAGTGGCAAATGAGTATCCCAATTTCCACCGAAGTCAATTGCACACGCACGGAGCATATCCTCTAAGGTTTGAATGGTCCTTTCACTTTGACCATCTGTTTGTGGGTGATATGCCGTGCTCATGTCAAGACGTGTGCCCATGGCTTCTTGTAATGATTTCCAGATTCTAGACACGAATCTGCTATCTCTATCAGAGATAATAGAAATTGGCACTCCATGCCTAGCCACAATTTCCTTAATATAAAGCCTTGCAAGTTTCTTGGTTTTATCCGTCTCTTTGATGGGTAGAAAATGAGCTGATTTCGTCAAACGATCGACAATTACCCATATAGTGTCATACCCGCTCGACGTCTTGGGTAACTTTGTGATGAAATCCATTGAAATTTGTTCCCATTTCCATCGAGGTATCTCGGGTTGTTGTAACAATCCCGACGGTTTCTGATGTTCTGCCTTTACTTTTGAACATGTCAGGCATTTACTGACATAAATAGCAATTTCTCCTTTCATGTTCGGCCACCAGTAGAGTTCTTTCAGATCCTTATACATTTTATCCGAACCTAGGTGAATGGAGTACCTGGACTTGTGGGCTTCGTCCATAACCAACTCCCGTATGTTACCAAAACATGGCACCCAAATTCTATTCATGAAGTATAAACTGTCATCTGACTTTGGTTCCAACTGCTTTATCATTCCTCGTAAAGCTTCACTCTGAATGTTTTCTTCCTTAATTGCCTCTTGTTGTGCCATCCGGATTTGAGTCGTGAGACTCGTATGAATTGTCAATTCTAGGGCACGAACACGGAGTGTTTTAATCCGTTCTTTACGACTCAAGGCATCTGCTACGACGTTTGCCTTACCGGGGTGATACTTGATATCACAGTCGTAATCATTCAGTAGCTCTACCCAACGACGTTGCCTCATGTTGAGTTCTTTCTGATTAAAGATGTGCTGGAGACTCTTGTGATCTGTAAAAATAGTACATTTTGTACCGTATAAGTAATGTCTCCAAATCTTGAGTGCAAACACGATAGCACCCAATTCCAGATCGTGAGTCGTATAATTTTTCTCATGTAATTTTAGCTGTCTGGATGCATACGCTATGACTTTTTCTCTCTGCATCAATACACACCCCAGACCTTGGTGTGATGCGTCGCAGTACACGATGAAATTGTTAGTTCCTTCGGGAAGGGATAGGATTGGTGCACTGCAAAGTTTTTGCTTCAGCAATTGAAAAGCTGATTCTTGTTTATCAGTCCAATCAAACTTTTTGTCCTTCTGAGTTAACGTGGTCATAGGTAAGGCTATCTTTGAAAAATTCTCGATAAATCGCCTGTAATATCCTGCCAAACCCAGAAATTGACGCACCTCAGTCGGAGTTCTTGGTGCTTCCCAGTTTTTGATAGCTTCAATCTTAGATGGGTCTACGTGAATACCATTCTTATTGATGACGTGTCCGAGAAAGTGAACCTCTTGGATCCAAAACTCACACTTAGAGAATTTGGCATAAAGCTTCTCATTCCTGAGTAGTTCCAAGATTAATTTCAAATGATGTTCATGTTCATCCTTGGTTCGTGAATATATCAATATGTCATCGATAAACACAATCACGAACTTATCCAAGTACGGCTTGCACACGCGATTCATGAGATCCATGAAGACAGCCGGTGCATTAGTCAAGCCAAATGGCATAACTAGGAACTCGTAGTGACCGTAACGAGTCCTAAAAGCCGTTTTTGGTATATCTTCTTCCTGAATTTTCAGTTGATGATACCCTGATCGTAGATCAATTTTAGAATAGAAACTAGAACCTTGAAGTTGATCAAACAAATCGTCTATTCGAGGAAGAGGATACCGATTTTTGATTGTCAGTTTGTTTAATTCCCGGTAATCAATGCACATTCTAAAGGTTCCATCCTTTTTCTTTACAAATAGGACCGGAGCTCCCCATGGTGAGAAACTCGGTCTTATGAAACCTTTGTCAAGTAATTCTTGTAGTTGACTCGACAGTTCCTGCATCTCGGGCGGGGCTAGACAATACGGCGATCGTGCAACTGGTGCGGCTCCTGGTACTAGGTCGATTCAAAATTCGACTTGTCTTGATGGTGGTATTCCTGGTAAGTCCTCGGGAAATATTTCCGGGTAATCCCTAACGATTGGTATGTCCTCAAGTCGACGTTCTTCGGGTTTCTTCTCGACAATGTGAGCCAGGAATGCACAATAACCCTTGCGTAGATACTTATGAGCTTTCATGCAGTTTATTGTCTTCAACATCATTCTACACTTTTCGCCTTGAATTGAAAGAATTTCTCCGCTTGGTAGTGGGATACGTACAATCTTTTCGAAGCATACGATTTCGGCAAGATTCTTTGATAACCAATCCATGCCAATAACAATATCAAAACTCCCTAGTTCAACGGGTAGAAGGTCTATACTGAATGTATGGTTTTCTAAACATAAAGTACAACCCTTAATGACCTCTCCGGTTTCTATTAATTTCCCATTTGCTAATTCAATTGTATAACTTTGATCTAGTTTGCTGGCCTTAATACCGAGTAAGAATTTAAAATCATTCGACACAAAGCTCATTTCCGCACCCGAATCAAAAAGTACAGAGGCATAGTGATTATTTATTGGGAACGTACCAGTGACGATGTTCGGGTCCTGGCGTGCGTCCCTTGCACCCATCACAAATGCCCTCCCTGGTGCCTGAGCATTGTTCTGATTCTTCCACTTGGGACAATCCTTCTTGAAGTGTTTCAGGTCACCACATACGAAACATCCCGGTTTAATTCTTCCCATTCGGTTGTTAGTTCGACAAGCTTGAGTGGTGTGACCAAACTTGTCGCATTTTCCACACTTGATGCACACACCGGCATGATGATTTCCACACCTCCTACATCTCGGTAGGCCCCTATCATACTCCTTTCTTTCCACTGTTCTGGCTGCAAAAGCCTTCACAGTTCCTTGTTTCTTAAACTCTTGTTTTCCAAATTTGTTACTTGAATTTCCCATCCATTTCCTTTTCTCCCCAGATCTACCTTCCTCGTTCTCCTTCCTCACAAACAATTCATTACGTACTGCATCATCCTTTAGTTTGAATGCTAAAGTTATAGCACTCTTGGCATCTATTGGATTAGATGATGTTACCATGCTACGAATTTGAGGCGCAAGGCCCCACAGATATCTCTCAACACGCTTATATTCTGGTGTGACCATATGCGGTACTAAAATCTCCAATTCATTGAAACGGTCGGTGTATCCCGCTACATCATCTCCTATCATCTGTAGGTTCCACATCTCAGTTTCAATCTTTTGCAATTCGTTTCGAGGACAGTATTCCTCAATCATCATGTTTTTCAAGTCTTCCCAAGATAATTGGTATGCTGTCTTTCTCCCCAAAGTTTTCATTTGAGTATTCCACCAAGTTAAAGCTTTATCAGTGAGCATGCATGTAGAATACTTCACCATGCAGTCAGCGGTGCATTCACTAATATCAATCACCGACTCTATCCTTTCTATCCATCTCATTAGACCTACTACACCCTCGGTGCCATTGAAACTGCAGGGTTTGCAGGATAGGAAGGCCTTGTAAGTGCACTTCCTATTTGGAGCATCTGTAGAATCACAAGTCATAACGTCATTAATTCGGATCATGACTATGTGTTATGGCTTATTTATTCTTATTACCTCCGGAACCTCCGGAACCTCCTGCTGTACCACTACCTCCTGCACCTCCTGCACCTCCTCCACCGGTACCGCTGCCGTTCCCTCCGCCACTATTTTGATTTGCTTCATACTGCTCCATGGCGGCAACTACTCGTTGTGCTATGAGTTGTTCTATGTTTGGGGAAATGGTCTCGTTGTTGCCACTAGTAGTGTTACGGGGCGTCCTTCGCTTAGGTGCCATGACGTTCTTTCTAACATATCAATTAAAAAGAAACAACATTATATAATAATAATGATAGATCATGTCATAAGGATACAACAACATCAAACGTGAACAACCATCATTTCAACATAAACCATCACATACATAGTTAAAACATACATAGTACATTGTTCTAAAAGACAAGGATACAAAAGGGATGGGTTCTTATGACCACATCAGTACCAAAGTTTTAAACTACATAATGTGCTATGGGACAACCCGCCCATAATAGGTTTAAAAGAAGAAGTGGGAGTACAACCCAATCATCATGGCAAGTCCTGCCATGACAAAGCTAGCCCTAGCCACAAACTCTGCGGCTAAAGTCCTTTCTTCCAGCGCCTCCACCATGTCTCGGACTGTGAGAGTGAACTGACAGTCCATGTCAGCTCTCAACTCTAGATAGTCAGTGGCACCCTGTATGTCTCGAGTGCTATCCTCCAGAGTCTGTACTCGAGATCCGAGCCTTTGACGTAAGCGCATGGCTGCATCCCCATGTGCCCGAATATCATCTAGGAGATCATCAAGACGCTCCTCGTGCGTATGAACGCGTGCTACCAATGTAGGCACTGTGAGCTCCATGGCTTCCCCAGTGTGAGGTAGGGGTGTTGGAGAGTTGGAGGACTCTCCGAGCTCAAAGGTAGAGGGAATGCTCTCCATCTCCCTCCATCGCGCCAGGGTACGGGGCATCCAACGGATAGTCCCCACGGTAGGGTGGTAACAGGGTCATTTCCTAGATGGTTCCTCATCGGTCTCCAAGTCTTTTGGGTCACGGGCTGCCAGGTTTCTCTTGCGTGTAAGTCGAACCTTCTTCCTAGCACTTTGTACCTTAACTGGTCCTCCGCTTTTCTTTCGGTAGACGATAGACGGTTCTCCCAATGCAACATTAGGTGGTGTGGAGCTGCGTACTTGTACTCGATTTTTGGGACGTGTGGCAGAAAGTTCCTCATTGGATTCAGGGTCAGAGACTGGGTTAGTGTGTGAATGTGACGACATGCTTGTGACTACAATATCCACATGACATGATGACTGGTTATGCAATGCTTATGCAATGAAAACGTTTTAGTGAGTCATTCAAATTATAGACTAGGTTCAGTTTTAGACACCTAGTTCGCTTTAATCAATGGCTCTGATACCAAGTTCTGTCACACCCCGCCAAGGCGGAAACGCGAGGCACGACGTTCACTGGTTTCCAAAGCATATGATTATCGCAAACACATACATGTAATTGGATACATAATCGAGTTTAAAATATTTACATCACAAAGTATCAAATTGTGTTTACAAAAGTTTAAGATTTCGCAAATATGACTCAAGACCATGAGTTATACAAGAGAAATCCTCCCAAAAAGCCGTATCCACGTGCATGCATGTATCCTATATTGCTAACCTGATGGCCACGTTCAATTTCCTGAAAACATACTTAAAAATGTCAACACGTGGTTGGTGAGTTCACAAGTTATTATAAAGAGTTATCATAAACCCAATGTTTAAATCTGATCATTTTCCGATCAAAACTCTTTGTTAAACCTGATCACTTTAACCTGATCAGAACTCTTTTGTTTAAACCTGATCACTTTAGCCTGATCAGAACTCTTTACTTTAAAACCTGATCACTTTACACTGATCAGAACTCTTTTGTTTAAAACCTGATCACTTTACCCGGATCAGAACTCTTTTCTTTAAAACCTGATCACTTTACCCTGATCAGAACTCTTTTGTTTAAAACCTGATCACTTTACCTGAATCAGAACTCTTTTGTTTAAAATCTGATCACTTTACCCGGATCAGAACTCTTTTTGCATGTATTACCAATGAATATGATTACTAATCCGATCTATTGACCCCATTTGTAAGCTTGCAAGGAATACAAAATAGTATGTAATGTACGAGACCGTAACCAAACCCCAACATTCTGTGCCTCCCCTCGCCTTTCTGCGAGTAAGACAGTATGCGGTCATTCGGCCATTTTGACCCCTGGTTAGCGCGACTAACCATGACCGGAGGCGTCACCCCCAATAGTACTATTCATATAATCCCGGGCAAAGTCCATAGCTAATGGTTACTAATTTATTCCGAGAACTTTAAGCGCTTTATTGTTCCCTCAATACATACATACGGTCAGATCATTAGTTTCATTCATTTACATACGAAAATTCTTTACAAGTATGTTTCCACCCCAAATCATTTCAAAACTTAGAAAAAGGGGGATTAGTGAAACTCACCTCGATAGTATGAATGCTAGCAAATATTTGGATAACAGCACACTCGCCTATCCGTATCCTAATTACACAAGGATAACATACACGTTAAGACTACCCGTCTTAAACGCAAGTTGTTCACCCGACTTAGCCGATCTGATTGCTTTTGTTTTAATTATCTTTTTAGTTTTTCCCAACACTTGTTTCGTTATAAAAATAGTTCTGAGTTATTGCCCCAAGGGCTGATGAACAGGTATCGAAACTCCTAGTTTCGATTGAGTAAATAGATATCGAAACTCCTAGTTTCGATTGAACAACTGGTATCGAAACTCCTAGTTTCGATTGAACAACTGGTATCGAAACTCCTAGTTTCGACTCAACAGGTATCGAAACTCCTAGTTTCGACTGAACAACAGGTATCGAAACTATAGTTTCGATTACTGCACTTTGATTGACAGAATTCGTCCTGTATATTTTTATGTTCAAAACTTGAATTTGACACACTTTTCTTGTTGTCTTACTTGCGTTTGAACGATTTGTATGTTCAGCTACGAATTTAAAAGAAAATGAACTGGATAATATTGAGTTTTTTTACCTCTAATAGAGATAATGATTTCTGAGATAAACAGAGAAGATAGTCTTAATTTCTTTTTTTTACTACGCTTTCTTCAAGAACACTTGAAATTCTCCTTATGACATTGAATTATGGTGATTTTCGCTTTAAAACTGGACTTCGAGATGAAGGAGAATTGGGAATTTGCCGTAAGAAAATGAGAAGGTTTGAAAGGGATTGAGAGATTTGGTACTGAGGAGGTATGGTTTTTATCGCAAATTTGAGTGAATTTGCAAGTGGGAGAATGGCTCCCTTGACTCTCGGCCGAGAAAGTCATGAAAATAGTTTAGGGTTAATGATAACCAATAAATTAATTATTAATTTATTAATGGTATTAGTATCAATTAAAGTTCCAACTGGCAATTTAATTCGGTTTCGATTCTTCACGGTATTAAAATTTTTAACCATTTTATGGCTCGTTGAAGAAATTATTAACATCTTGGTTCAACGTAAATTTTGTGTAATATATATATATATATATATATATATATATATATATTTTTTCTGGTTATTTAGTTTAACCATTAACGTTCGTATTAAGTCGGGTTATTCTGCTTACTTTTTCTAGTAATTCTTTAAGATTTACTAGACATGGAATAAACTTCTTTGCTAAACTTCTTGACTTTACTTAGTCAAAATAAAATATCAGGAAATAATAATTATGAACGTGCGTTTATGAAATGTGGATATTGACCTGAAATGCTGGGTGTCACAGAATGGCCTAGGGTTTTCCCTTTAATTCATATATAAAGCTTCAAGGTTTACATCCGGGTCCTTGTGTTTCTTTTCTGCACGTTTCAACCCCGAACTATCTTTTAAACGAACACTCGTGTCCTTCCCGGTAGTGGAACATACCTCGTATGAAAATCTTACTCATTTCTCGTATCCAAATAGAGTTCGGGTTGTTCACCAACCCGCACCATAATCATATGAATTTTCGGGATGTTACACTTGAAGCTAAAAGTGTCATTATGGCAAAGTAAAGGGGGGTAACAAGGAAAATGTTTAAAAACCTAATCACCATTTCATGATTGCAGTCACCACATGCTATTCAATTTTTCCTTCTTCATCGGCTGCAACAAACCCCATCGAGCACTTCTTCCAAACCACACCTCACCTCCCCTAAACCTTAAATTCGTCCATTCTCTTGCAATATCTCATCCGGTTCTCATCAGGGGCGAGCTCGTAAGGCCAAGGCGACCACGACAATGCAGCTTAGTCGGAGAGAGAGAGAAGACTGGAGAGAAAGAACGATAGTGTGGGTACTCCGGTAGTAGGGGCCGCGTACGGCTCAGCGACGGTGGTAAAAAAGGTCTGGGTGGAAGTCTCACAACGACAATGGGCGGATAAGCTGTCGCCATGGCTCCGAAAGCAATAGTGGGTTCATTGCAACGGGATTATGGTAGTGACAGCGGGTGTTGACACAGTGGGAAGTTGATCATGTCGGAGAAGGTAAAATGGAGTGTAGGCAGTGTGGGTTCAGGACGACGGATTCACGACAGGAATGGTTCCTTCGGTGGCAGCGTAGTTGGAGGTGGTGGGTGGTAAGCTTCATGGCAGAATGGTGGTGGTAACCTCGACTATTTGCGGTGATCACATTGGTTTCACAAAAGTAGGTTCTTGCAGCGTGTTATGATGGTGGTTAGCGGCCTTATGGTGGTCGTGGTGGTCATGGTAGTTCACGGTGATACTGTGGTGACAGGGATGACACAGACTTCATGGCATGGGTATGGTGGAAGTATGATGAGGACCGATAGCAATGAGTTTCATCTCGTGGTAACCGGCGCGTTGAGACTAGTTTGGGGGTTTTCATTGTAACACCTAGATAATTCCCAAGTATTACAGGGGCTAAAAGTATTCAAAGGAAAAGCCCAAGGGTTGGAAATGTAAGTTCCTAGGAGTTGAAGGACAAAAAATGACAAAATAGAAATTTCTAATTGTGACGGACCGTCACAGGTAGATAGCGGTCTATTATGGTGGTGACGGACCGTCACAGGTCATAATGGTCCATTACAGGCTCGGCACGACAGTGAACTAGGGAATGACACGTGTATGCTGACTAGCGAGGCAATTATGACGCGTGTAACCCTATGACGGACCGTCATAGGGCGTAACGACAATGAACCAGGGAATGACAGGTGTATGCTGACTAGCGAGGCAATTATGACGCGTGTAACCCTATGACGGACCGTCATAGGGCGTAACGGTCCGTTACCCTTGCCGCCCCAAATTGGGTAACGGATCGTCACCAATGTTAACGGTTCATCACGACCCTGGAATACTCCCTCTAAATAGAAGTTCGATCCCAACTCATTCTTCACACATTCACACTCTTAAAACACACACACGCACACTCTGGTGATTTCATTCCCGAGCCGTGGTTCGCGTACGAGGGTTCGATTTCTAGGAAAACGCCTGCAAATTGCCGTAGATAGTGCCAAGGTAAGGTTTCCGAACACCTTGAGGTTCCTTATGCAAACCTAAGATAGGTTTATTAATTATGATAATGTCGAATATGATTTAGGGTTCTATCAAGGTGCTGATTATTATATTTGATTCAGAAGGAGGTTCTGCTTAAGGTGAGTTCCTCTGAACCGTGCTCTATAAAATATTTTATAAAGGATTTGATATGAGATCCCAATATCATTCGTGCATATATCCTATAATAAGTACTTATTGTGGCCACGATTAGGGGGACTGACGGGCGAGACTGACCCTCTCGTATTTGGCTGGACTTGTATCCGGAAGCCAGGGAGTCACCCATATATATGTATGTTGTAGACTCAGAACCCGAGTAAAGCTGAGGTTACTAGGTGATGGATTGGGAGGGAAGATTATTAGACCCAGACCCGAGTACAGTTGAGGTCCTGGGGTGTTCTTGTATCAAGGATACAAGTTGTGAAAATATGATTTTTGTTTATGAACTCACCAGCCTTGTGCTGATCCCAAAGTTTCAAATGTTTTTGAGCACATGTGACGACTAGCTTGTAGTTGGCATTGTAGGAGATGTACAGATGTTTTGAGATAGGGATGACTAAGGGCAGGTTCTTGGGTAACCATAAAGCCTGAGCAGACGGCATGTTCTTTGTGAACTATAAGGCCAGGATTATATGTATTCCTGCTAGGAACAATATGTTGTATTTACCAGTCAGTCCTTATTGTAAAACATTATTATATATGAAATGAAATAGTTATGATTTTTCGTTTTCCACTGTGTGTTTTTGGTATCAACGTCAAAGTGACTAGAAGGCGACCTTTTGACCGATATGTAGGTAAATAACAAACATAATGTTCTGTCTAAGGAAATAGCGGTGTATAAATCTCTCCTAGACCCGTCGTTCTTTCCTGGGAACATATCTGTTGGAGGTACTACTCTAGTAGATAACTGTCATGTGTTACGGATGTGACAAGTTGGAATCAAAGCCGCAGTTTAAGAGATTTAGATACTAATAGGAAAGATTAGTATCTAGACTTAAACTAAGAGCTTTGAGAATAGCTGGAATGCCATAGGATGTAAGTTAAGATGTTGATTATCATTATGAATATAACAGGAAATGTCGAGAAAATAGATATTAATTACATTCTTGGATAAATGTCTTTAAATTTTGATTTTCTAGATCATAGCCAGTTATATGAGTTCTGATGTCATACATCCGTGTGTATAGGTAACAATGGTTGGAAAAGGAAGAGGTAGAGGAACATGTCGTACTTCTATTACTAAGTCTCATAGGCAGACCGAGAATAACACTGACACTAACAATCATCTTGAAACAAACGAGAACGACAATAACACGAATCTTCATGCTGAAGAAGTAGTTATGTCTGAAACTCAATTCCAAGATGCTGTGGCCAGTGAAGTAACAAAGGCTTTACAAACCACACTACCTGGATTGTTAGATGAAGTTCTTACGAGGATAATGGGTACTGGAACTACAGAAGGAGAAACCAACAACACGAAAGGAGCAAATGGAAACACCAATACTAGCTCATCAACGAGAACTGAGAATCGTGAAGGATGCAATTATAAATCCTTCGTAGGATGCAAACCCAAGCCATTTGATGGCAAGAAGGGAGCCGTTGATGCTACTCAATGGATCACCAAAATGGAAGTG
Organism: Smallanthus sonchifolius; assembly: GCA_023525975.1. Lineage (NCBI taxonomy): Eukaryota > Viridiplantae > Streptophyta > Magnoliopsida > Asterales > Asteraceae > Smallanthus > Smallanthus sonchifolius. The sequence goes on from CM042019.1 coordinate 93,619,442, forward strand.
GTTATTAAGCTTAGTGAATGCAGAAGCGATCAGGCAGTTAAATTTGCTGCCAATTCCTTGGAAACTACAACATTAACAAGCCAAGGGGAACAAACTGTTAATAACATGAAATGGAATGAGTTCAAGGAGCTAATTCTACAACGATTCTGTCCTCAGAATGAGCTTGACAAAATAGAGGAAGAGTTTTAGCATCTTGAGGCTGGAACAATGACTCGTTAGTAGTATGCAACAAGATTTGATGAGATGTCTAAACTGGTGCCACATCTGTTGACACATGAGTCCTGAAGAATCAAACACTTTATTAAAGGATTGCCACTAAAGGTACGAACCTTAGTAAAAACCTCCGCACCTCAAACAATGGATGTTGCCTTGTCAGTTAGTGCCACAATTTATGATGATGTGGCAGCACAAGAAGCCAAGAAGTAGGCTGAAAAGGCAGTTGAGATAAAACCAGTGGAAGCAAAGAGGAAAAGTGAGGAAATAATGTATCGATTTAAACCAAGGAATTTTTTAAGTTCCCTAGGAGAGAGGGAAACAATTTGGTAAGAAATTCCCAAGAGGTGAAATGCAACAAATGCAGAAACCATGACATGTTTCATCATATTGTCCATCCTTGGAATGTTATAATTGTAATGAGATGGGACATATAGCAAGAAATTGTACTAAACCCATCTAACAGAAGCCCAAAGAAGGGGCAAAAGGACGGGTGTTTGTGATAGGTGATGGAAAGATGAACGATAATGCCAAGGCGGTAGCTGGTACGTTCCTAGTTAACGATATTTTTGCTAAACTCCCGTTTGATACGGGAGCAAATAAAAGTTTTGTTTCAGATGCCTTTAGTTTGCATTTAGGCATAAAACCTACCCCACTTGATCATGCTTACGTAGTTGAGATGACAAGTGGAGAACAAATTAGGATAACCGAATCGTATGCGAATTGCAAGATGACTCTGGGCAACGAGAATTTAGCGATTGAATTAATTCCAATGAGTTTAAGCAAGTACGGTGTTATCATTGGAATGGGTTGGTTAAACCAATACCATGCTCAGATCGATTGTGATCAACAGACTGCTAAGATTTATAGGCCTAATGGAGAGTCTATGTTGAAACAATGTGATAATGATAAGAATAAGATTGAAACGATTTACTAAGGCTAAGAAATGTGTGAATATAGGATGTAGTATATTTGTAGTTTATGCTTTAGATTCAAAACCTGAATTGCAAATTGCGGACATTCCAATAGTATGTGATCATTCCTATAGTATGTGATCATCCGGATGTATTTTCAAAAGAATTACCTGGTCTACCACCAGATCGACAATTTGAATTTCGAATCGACCTTGTACCTGGCGCCAAACCAGTAATTAGAGCACCATATCATCTAGCACCTTCTGAATTGAAAGAATTGATGAAGCAGATCCAAGAATTATTAGACAGAGGTTTCATATGTCCAAGTCCTTCGCCTTGGGGAGCACCGGTATTGTTTGTAAAGAAAAAGGATGGAAGCATGCAGGTGTGCATAGATTATCAAGAATTGAAGAAGCTCATTGTGAAGATCAAATATCCATTACGAAGAATAGATGATTTGTTCGATCACTTGCAAGGAGCTAAATACTTCTCAAAAATTGATCTTAGATCGGGATATCACTAGTTAAAAGTAAAGGAAGAAGTATCTAAGACTGCCCCGATATGGACACTACGAATTTTTGGTTATGTCATTCGGTCTAACGAATGCTCCCACAGCATTTATGGTCCAAATGAATCGAGTCTGTAAACCATTTCTTGATAAATTCGTTATAGTGTTCATTGATGATATCCTTATCTATTCCAGAAATCATGAGGAACATGCTAAACATCTTCAGATAATCCTGGAAACTCTTAGGAAAGAGAAGTTGTATGCTAAATTTTCCAAGTGCGAGTTTTGGAAACAAGAGGTACAATTTCTAGGGCATGTTATAAATCATCAGGGAATCTATGTAGATCCAGCAAAGATTGATACAATTATAAACTGGGAGACTCCAAAGACACCGATGGAACTTTGAAGCTTTCTTGGTCTAGCTGGATACTACTTAAGATTTATACAAGACTTTTCAAAGATTGCTACTCCATTAACTACCTTAACCTAGAAAGCTGTAAAATTTGAGTGGAGTCAGAAACAAGAGGAGGCATTCAACACAGTTAAATAGAAACTTAGCTCTGCACCAATCTTAGCACTACCCGAAGGAAATGATGATTTCGTCATCTACTGTGATGCTTCTCGTATTGGTCTAGGTTGCGTATTGATGCAGCGAGATAAGGTGATAGCCTATGCATCACAACAACTTAAAGTTCATGAATAGAATTATACCACACAAGATCTCGAACTTGGTGCCATAGTATTTGCTCTAAAGATTTGGAGACACTATCTGTATGGTACTAAGTGTTTGATATATACTGACCATAAAAGTCTCTAACATATATTCAATAAGAAGGAATTGAATAAGAGACAGAGGAGATGGATGGAACTCATTAATGACTACGATTGTGAGATCAAATACCATCCTGAGAAAGCTAATCTTGTAGCAGATGCATTAAGTCAGAAAGAGAGAATCAAGCCTATCATGTAACACCCAGTATTTCAGGTCATTATCCATATTCATAATGGCACGTTCGTATTTTATATTTGTTAGGAGTATTATCTTTGACATGATATTGTCAGAAGTCTAGCAAAGGAACACGTGCCATATTTTAGTAATTTTCAAGAGTTACTAGAATAGTAAACAGTTATAACTCGCAAGATACGGTCGTTGGTGATTAAAAAGGATTTTATTCCAGTAAAGTCTAGAGACACACCTTAAAATAAAGAAACAAATATTGGTGACTAACTTTTATAAAAAGTTGACACATAAATAAGTGTTACGTGTCTTTATGTTATTTTATGTGTTATATAGTTAAAGTGGTAACTATAATGGGTTAACTAGTAGTTTATGGAAACTAGTCAAAACCATCCAAAAACTTATAAGTAATGAATCGTTTAAAGGTTTTACACCAAGTATTAGATCACGGGAACATCTACCGGGTATATACTACCTAAAAATAGCTTGACTAATACATAGACTTAGTTAAATGATGGAACAAGACCCAAACTCACCCCCCTTGTGCACCCTTCGGCCGAGAACCACCCAAGGGGCCCCACCCATTTACCAAACCAACTACTCCATCATTATGAATGTCATAAGGCCATGCTTCATCAACCAAATGAGCAAGCAAAGGTCAAATCCATCATATCCAAGTCATGATTATAATTATTAGAGCAAGTTTAACACTCAAGCTCCATCCCCCTGTCACCCTATATATATCAACACATGCACACACACAACCACTTTACATCTTTCAAATCCAAGAGCAAAAAACAATAGAATACCCAAAAATCCCGTCACTCAATTTCTGGCAGATTTTTGGCCAACTTTGCAAGACCATATCTCCTTCGTTACTTGGCCAAATCGGTCCATTCTTCTTCTAGAATGAAGCTCCATGTTAAGAAGGAAGAACCCAAGTGGAATCACTCGAATCCATGGAGTATTCGACCTCCAAACAGCCGGCTCGAGAAGGCCGCTCTGTGCAGGTCGAATCTGAACACTTCTTTCCATTTTCCTGTTTTGAGGTACCTACACAACTCCAAATGTAGTAATTCTTTTTCACATCTCCTCTGGTTTCAATAAACTTGATTTTAGAAGAAAACCCCAAGTCATTTGGTCTTCTAAAACCATCCAAAAGTCTATTCGAAGTACGCCTAAAAATCTGAGTTTTCAAGGACGAAATAAAGCATAAAAGTCTTGATGAGTTTTGGCGTTATTTCTTCATAAGTCATGTTTGAGTACATATATTTATACACATACATGTTCATACATAAAATACCAAACTACAAGGACCATGGACAAGACAAGGACACATCAAATATAAACTACATATATATACTATCACATAAAATAAACACTTGGATGATGGTGTTCCTCACAAACCCTTCATTCCATTCATGTGTTATGTTGAAGGATACATGTTCGTGAAGTTATATGATCATGTGTGACTTACCTGGCAAGACCCACGGTAGTGTCCTATGATTCAAGAAGACATACGAACGATTATCATCAACATATGAACGTGAAAGGTGTTACTAAAAGTATAGGTTTATGGATAAAATTATGATATATATGTGTTGATGTACGGTTTTGGTTAAATCATGGAAATGTTCTAAGAATTAAAGATTAGTATCCTAATATGAACATTGGATATATGTACATGGAACATATGAAGAGATTCGGTTAAAAATAAATAATCACGTGACATCGTGGAACATAAGTGAATATATTTTAAGTCACAAAAATAATATTTATTTTTGGTACACTTAATAAGTCACCAATAGAGAAACATATTATTTTCTCAGAAAATATGTAAGCGTCTAGACTGGAATAATAATCACCAACGAGTCGTAAATAAAAACACTATTTTTACTAAACAAAGGCGTACTTAACGGGATTTGTTAAGTCGGATATAAGACGGGTAGTTTTAACACATTAGTACCCTTGTGTGATTAGGGTACGGATAGACAAGAACTAGCACAAGTTTGTTTGCTAGGATTTCATCGAACACAAGGTGAGTTCACGGCCCCCTTTCGCTTTTTAATGTTTTGTAAACTGCGGGGGAGAAACATACTTACTTGTTATGTTTTGAAAACATGAATTACATTGCTTATACGTTTGACAATATGAACATTCTGGTTTAACTCTTTGTGAGTTTCACTAAAACCCCTTTTTCTAAAGTTTTTGAAATGATTTGGGGTGGAAACATACTTGTAAAAGACTTTTGTGTGTAAATGAATTGAACTAATGATCTGACCGTATGTGTGTATTGAGGGAAAAGTAAAGCGCTTAAAGTCCTCTGAATAAGTTAGTAACCATTAGCTATTTTAGCCCGGGATTATATGGATAGTACTATTGGGGGTGACGCCTCCGGTCATGGTTAGTCGCGCTAACCAGGGGTCAAAAGTGCCGAATGACCGCATATTGTCTTACTCGCAAAAAGGCGAGGGGGAGGCACAAAAGGTCGGGGTTTGGTTACAGTCTCGTACATTACATACTATTGTGTATTCCTTGCAAGCTCACAAATGGGGTTAATAGATCGGATTAGTATTCAAATTCATTGGTAATACATGCAAAAGGGTTCTGATCAGGTTAAATTGATCAGGTTTTAAGCAAAAGAGTTCTGATCAAGTTAAAGTGATCAGGTTTTAAACAAAAGAGTTCTGATCAGGTTAAAGTGATCAGGTTTTAAGCAAAAGAGTTCTGATCAGGTTAAAGTGATCAGGTTTTAAACAAAAGAGTTCTGATCAGATTAAAGTGATCAGGTTTAAAACAAAAGAGTTCTGATCAGGTTCTAAGTGATCAGGTTTTAAGCAAAAGAGTTCTGATCAGGTTAAAGTGATCAGGTTTTAAACAAAAGAGTTCTGATCAGGTTAAAGTGATCAGGTTTTAAACAAAAGAGTTCTGATCAGGTTAAAGTGATCAGGTTTTAAACAAAAGAGTTCTTATCAGGTTAAAGTGATCAGGTTTTAAACAAAAGAGTTTTTGATCAGAAAATGATCATGTTTAAACATTGGATTCATGACGGTTAAGTCATGGTAATGTTTTCAAAGGAAAAACTACATATTTTATGACGGTAAAGTCATGGACATGTTTTCAAATGAAAACTACCCATTATTATGACGGTTAAGTCATGTATAGTTTTTCGGGGAAAACTACTTAGTTTTATGACGGTAAAGTCATGTACATGTTTTCGGGAAGAACTATAAGCACTGATATAACTAACTCTGTGAACTCACCAACCTTTGTGTTGACACTTTCAAGTATGTTTCTCAGGTAACCTTTAGCTATGGCGCGGTTGGAATAGGCTAGCTATGTTGGATCAATTTCCTAGTAGCTGGAAGGACGTAGAATATCAAGTCTCAAGTCTATCGTTGATCTAGAAGAACTTAGATCATAGTATTACTTAGTTTAGTAATTGTATATGTAATCAAGTCTTAGAAATCACAATTACCGCTTCCGCTATCGTGTAATGAACCAATCGTTGCAACCTGTATTTATTTATTAAGTAAATAAATTTGGGGGTGTGACAGATTGGTATCAGAGCAATGGTTTTAGCGAATTAGGTTTCCTTAGTGATACCTAGGCTCTAACCGGACTTATTTAGGGACCAAGATTTCTAAGACTTGCATCACACTAACCCAAGACTTGAGTATAGGAATTCCAACCGTTGCCGAACAATTTGTGTAGACTATTAGTGTATGGAGTTACACTAGGGTATCATTAGCTACACTAATACAATTACATGGCACATGTAATGAACACTTAAACACATACAACAATGTGGGAATAATAAACACTTATAACATGTTACTGTTCGGATTACGAGTCATGAATAACGGGTACTCAGCATAATGTAACCTTAGAAGATCGAGTTACGAGCTGAGCTTGGACGACGACGGCAGCGATCGTCAGTTACCGATCTTGGTATCACAACAGGCTGAACCCGTACCAGAATCTTTACCTATACCTGCACCACAACTACTCCAGCCATGGAGGCAACTATCTTTCTAACATATTTGCGGTATAAATACTCTCCTTCATAAGTTGCCGGATCGGATGCCTAGAATTTCGCCATGAGATATGGCAGACGGGATTACCCGGATAGAAGGGAACCCAAGATGGATGAGCAGGACTAAACGGGAGAGAACCATACGGGTCAAGAGACCCAGACATTCATCAGGATCATGTGGATCCATAAGTACATACATACTTGGAGCATGAGCTGCTCGATAATCATTTGAGGATCTCTGCCCTACACATAGTGCCTGACTTTCATACGCATTTTAATTCTGAGACACTGGTAGTGCCTCTCTACCATTAGCCTCATCCGACAACATCCATATTCGGCAGATTCATGAGTATTGGTACACATAATTAAGAGTAATCCGATAAAACAATACACACTCCTGTACAAATGTGCAAACGCAATCTAATGATCATTTCAAATCCCTTTTGATTAAAAGCTAGGGATAGGGGAAACACTATAGGGATCAGGCAAGGCAAATTATCATTACGGGTGCACACGTAATCATAATTTGCAGTGCATGGGAACTTTAGTGAGTCTTGCTGTCTAAGCTGATGATCAACCCATGTTCTCAGTCAATTGACTAAGGATTGGATCTTAACAAATCGAACTTCTCAATTAGGTACTCACAAAGCACTCTCCTAGTTTTGGGAGGAACGAGAGAAATTCAAATTGAATTCAACCAATCCTTAGTGAATCCTGAACGGCGAAGGATTTCGCACATTCATTCTTTGAGATTCTGCTTGTCAAGATGGCTTCAAATTGAGCATTACCACAACCCACAATTACAATAATTGCAAAATTATTATGGGAGATTATAGCATAATCTCGGGATCTATCATACAATTTAGTCTCACAATTACTTGAAAGTTACGTCAGGAGTGCTAAGCACTAGCTCCGGTAATGGGGCAGAAAATCTTTCTAACCCGCATACACATAGCACCTATGGGGTGTTGTGGAAGCTCGACATGAGACAAGTAGGCAATCTGACATTTCATAATATTGGTCAAACAGGGTTGCTCTCGCAACCATTGACATTCAGTACACCTTTAAGTCCGACTATTCTCCCGATGATGAATAGGTCGGGGATGATGCTTAAGCGAATGCCAAAGAAACCTAAGTGTGGACTAACGACTATTGTCGCACTAACAGGAAAACGACATGCAAAACTCTTAAAGGAGTCCCAAATGCGGAATTTCATTCTAATCTCATTAGTTCATGATATGCATAAGGGACGTAAGCTCGAGCTATTCACAACAGGCCACTGTCCACAAAGAGTTGAGAAGAATAATTTATTTTTGTACTCGCACTTCCCCAAAGTTCATCTTGTTGGATGGATCCCAGATTTTAGCCTAGAAGAGAGGCGTGATTACATCTTTCACTCCTAGTTTTCTATAGTTGGGAAGCTCTAGAGCATCTATTGTTAAGAAATGATCTCCTGGAGTAGGCTCAGTTAGAATACAAAAGTCTCGACGTTCAACACTCATTACCTCAAGTTTATCCTTGTGCTAAGGATTTTGAGGCTATAACCTGAATGAGTGGAATACGTAATGGTATGTCACCAAAGTACCATTCAAACCCTAAGGAAGTGCAGATACACTGAATGACTACAAGATGGCAATTGTAAAACTCCCAAAACATCTCAGCCAACTTAATGGGTTGACAAGCCCATAGCCCATTTTGGGGAAAGCACTAATTCGATGAGACCATTCTCACAGTATCACTATTCATTTCCTCACATAGACAGAATGTGAATATTCCAAACAAACATCGAACTTCGTATGGCTTACATACTTTGAAGGTATGGTAGTCGAGACATGAGTTTACATATCAGGACGCTACAACCCAAAGGCTAGTCTGCCTCGAAAGGTAGTGCGAGCAAAGGGGTAAAGTGGTGATTAGACTCGAAGTTCACAAATAAGAGCTCCCAAGGAACATCAAATCTTAGCTCCATGAAGGCACATGGAGAGGGAAATCCTAGAAAACATGAAACCTGAAATAAGAGAAAGGTCTTAGTCCAGGAAAATGCTTTCGAAAAGCATAAGAGGGACAAACATAAAGTTTCATTTTCGTATTGTTTCATTACTACCTAATATTCAACTAAAACCTGGACACCTCGTCGAGTAATTCTTTCCTAAGATCTATAGTGCGTAGACGAATTCGCAGGCACCATTCCTTTCATTACCAGGAATGAGCATCACATAACCCTACCATATTGAGGGTAATCAAATAAAGGGGTTCTTGCACGTTTAATATTGTTAGTCGGAGAAGTATTCGCTTTGCTTTCGAATACCGACTACCAAGTAAATGGAATCAAACAATTGAAATCTAAGTTGGATGATACAGATAGAATTTGGGTACCAGGTATCGGTAGCCTATGTGGAAGGTTATGGATGAAGTCCATAAGCCCAAGTACTCCATTCATCCAGAATCGAATAAAACGTATAAGGATCCCGAGGAACTCCATTATGTGGCAAAACATGAAAGGAGAAATTGCTATTTATGTTGGGAGATACCCGACAGTAAAAGCAGAATGTTAGGAATCACCTGAGTGAACGTAAAAACCGCAGATTCCTCAATGGTGATGGGAGGAGAATTCCATAGGTTTCATTACAAATCTACCCAGAACACCTAGCGGCTATGATACTATATGGGTAATCGTCAGTCGTTTGACAAAATCCGCTCGCTCCCTACCAATAAAGGAGACATATAAAAGTAAGAAGCGTGCGAGGCTAAATATTAAGGAAATTGAGGCTTGGAATGGTATGCCAATTTCCATTTTCTCTAATCGTGTGTAATCGATTTCGGAGGAAATTGGGATACTCACCACCGTTGGCTGAGTTTTCATATAATAAAAACTACCATACCAGCATTAAAGCCGCTCTGTTGAGGCTTTGGATGGTTGTAAGTGTCGCCCATCGCTATGTTGGGCGGAGGTTGGCGAAAATCATTTGACTGGTCCTGATATTGGCTAGTAAACCATGGACAAGATCGTCGAAATCAAAGATCGTCCGAAAGCCACTAGAGACAGTCGAAAGAGAGTTGTGCTAGCGACAGACGATAGAGAGTTGTGCTAGCAACAGACGAAAGCCATTAGAATTCCAAGTGGGAAACAAAGTCATGTTGAAGGTCTCACCTTGGGAAGGAGTTGCAAGATTTGGCAACCGTGGCAAGCTTAACCCTAGGTACGTTGAACCATTTGAAATTTTGGCTAGGGTTGGCCTTGTAGCATACAAGCTCAAGATGCCACAAGAACTAAGCAGTGCACATGATACGTTTCATGTATCAAATCTCAAGAAGTGTTTACCAGACGAGACATTAATTATATCGCCTGATGAGATTCACATAGATAACAAGCTACACTTCATTGAGGAACCGATTGAAGTCACTGATTGGGAGGATCAGAAAATAAGGCGTAGCCGGGTTAAATTGGTTAAGGTACGTTGGAATTCAAAGCGCGGCCCCGAGTATACGTGGGAGCGGGAAGATAAAATGAAAGCCAAGTACACGTCCTTGTTCACGAACACTCCAAGTAAAGATGACAAGAACTGAATTTCGGGACGAAATTCTCTTTAACATGGGGAGAATGTAACACCCAGTATTTCAGGTCATTATCCATATTCATAATTTTACGTTCGTATTTTATATTTGTTAGGAGTATTATCTTTGACATGATATTGTCAGAAGTCTAGCAAAGGAACACGTGCCATATTTTAGTAATTTTCAAGAGTTACTAGAATAGTAAACAGTTATAACCCGCAAGATACGGTCGTTGGTGATTAAAAAGGATTTTATTCCAGTAAAGTCTAGAGACACACCTTAAAATAAAGAAACAAATATTGGTGACTAACTTTTATAAAAAGTTGACACATAAATAAGTGTTACGTGTCTTTATGTTATTTTATGTGTTATATAGTTAAAGTGGTAACTATAACGGGTTAACTAGTAGTTTATGGAAACTAGTCAAAACCATCCAAAAACTTATAAGTAATGAATCGTTTAAAGGTTTTACACCAAGTATTAGATCACGAGAACATCTACCGGGTATATACTACCTAAAAATAGCTTGACTAATACATAGACTTAGTTAAATGATGGAACAAGACCCAAACTCACCCCCCTTGTGCACCCTTCGGCCGAGAACCACCCAAGGGGCCCCACCCATTTACCAAACCAACCACTCCATCATTATGAATGTCATAAGGCCATGCTTCATCAACCAAATGAGCAAGCAAAGGTCAAATCCATCATATCCAGGTCATGATTATAATTATTAGAGCAAGTTTAACACTCAAGCTCCATCCCCCTTTCACCCTATATATATCGACACATGCACACACACAACCACTTTACATCTTTCAAATCCAAGAGCAAAAACCAAAAGAATACCCAAAAATCCCGTCACTCAATTTCTGGCAGATTTTTGGCCAACTTTGCAAGACCATATCTCCTTCGTTACTTGGCCAAATCGGTCCATTCTTCTTCTAGAATGAAGCTCCATGTTAGGAAGGAAGAACACAAGTGGAATCACTCGAATCCATGGAGTATTCGACCTCCAAACAGCCGGCGCGAGAAGGCCGCTCTGTGCAGGTCGAATCTGAACACTTCTTTCCATTTTCCTGTTTTGAGGTACCTACACAACTCCAAATGTAGTAATTCTTTTTCACATCTCCTCTGGTTTCAATAAACTTGATTTTAGAAGAAAACCCCAAGTCATTTGTGTGGTCTAAAACCATCTAAAAGTCTATTCGAAGTACGCCTAAAAAACTGAGTTTTCAAGGACGAAATAAAACATAAAAGTCTTGATGAGATTTGGCGTTATTTCTTCATAAGTCATGTTTGAGTACATATATTTATACACGTACATGTTCATACATAAAATACCAAACTACAAGGACCATGGACAAGACAAGGACACATCAAATATAAACTACATATATATACTATCACATAAAATAAACACTTGGATGATGGTGTTCCTCACAAACCCTTCATTCCATTCATGTGTTATGTTGAAGGATACATGTTCGTGAAGTTATATGATCATGTGTGACTTACCTGGCAAGACCCACGGTAGTGTCCTATGATTCAAGAAGACATACGGACGATTATCATCAACATATGAACGTGAAAGGTGTTACTAAAAGTATAGGTTTATGGATAAAATTATGATATATATGTGTTGATGTACGGTTTTGGTTAAATCATGGAAATGTTCTAAGAATTAAAGATTAGTATCCTAATATGAACATTGGATATATGTACATGGAACACATGAAGAGATTCGGTTAAAAATAAATAATCACGTGACATCGTGGAACATAAGTGAATATATTTTAAGTTACAAAAATAATATTTATTTTTGGTACACTTAATAAGTCACCAATATGGAAACATATTATTTTCTCAGAAAATATGTAAGCGTCTAGACTGGAATAATAATCACCAACGAGTCGTAAATAAAAACACTATTTTTACTAAACAAAGGCGTACTTAACGGGATTTGTTAAGTCGGATATAAGACGGGTAGTTTTAACACATTAGTACCCTTGTGTGATTAGGGTACGGATAGACAAGAACTAGCACAAGTTTGTTTGCTAGGATTTCATCGAACACAAGGTGAGTTCACAGCCCCTTTCGCTTTTTAATGTTTTGTAAACTGCGAGGGAGAAACATACTTACTTGTTATGTTTTGAAAACATGAATTACATTGCTTATACGTTTGACAATATGAACATTCTGGTTTAACTCTTTGTGAGTTTCACTAAAACCCCTTTTTCTAAAGTTTTTGAAATGATTTGGGGTGGAAACATACTTGTAAAAGACTTTTGTGTGTAAATGAATTGAACTAATGATCTGACCGTATGTGTGTATTGAGGGAAAAGTAAAGCGCTTAAAGTCCTCTGAATAAGTTAGTAACCATTAGCTATTTTAGCCCCGGATTATATGGATAGTACTATTGGGGGTGACTCCTCCGGTCATGGTTAGTCGCGCTAACCAGGGGTCAAAAGTGCCGAATGACCGCATATTGTCTTACTCACAAAAAGGCGAGGGGGAGGCACAAAAGGTCGGGGTTTGGTTACGGTCTCGTACATTACATACTATTTTGTATTCCTTGCAAGCTTACAAATGGGGTTAATAGATCGGATTAGTATTCAAATTCATTGGTAATACATGCAAAAGGGTTCTGATCAGGTTAAAGTGATCAGGTTTTAAGTAAAAGAGTTCTGATCAGGTTAAAGTGATCAGGTTTTAAACAAAAGAGTTCTGATCAGGTTAAAGTGATCAGGTTTTAAGCAAAAGAGTTCTGATCAGGTTAAAGTGATCAGGTTTTAAACAAAAGAGTTCTGATCAGATTAAAGTGATCAGGTTTAAAACAAAAGAGTTCTGATCAGGTTCTAAGTGATCAGGTTTTAAGCAAAAGAGTTCTGATCAGGTTAAAGTGATCAGGTTTTAAACAAAAGAGTTCTGATCAGGTTAAAGTGATCAGGTTTTAAACAAAAGAGTTCTGATCAGGTTAAAGTGATCAGGTTTTAAACAAAAGAGTTCTGATCAGGTTAAAGTGATCAGGTTTTAAACAAAAAGAGTTTTTGATCAGAAAATGATCATGTTTAAACATTGGATTCATGACGGTTAAGTCATGGTAATGTTTTCAAAGGAAAAACTACATATTTTATGACGGTAAAGTCATGGACATGTTTTCAAATGAAAACTACTCATTATTATGACGGTTAAGTCATGTATAGTTTTTCGGGGAAAACTACTTAGTTTTATGACGGTAAAGTCATGTACATGTTTTCGGGAAGAACTATAAGCACTGATATAACTAACTCTGTGAACTCACCAACCTTTGTGTTGACACTTTCAAGTATGTTTCTCAGGTAACCTTTAGCTATGGCGCGGTTGGAATAGGCTAGCTATGTTGGATCAATTTCCTAGTAGCTGGAAGGACGTAGAATATCAAGTCTCAAGTCTATCGTTGATCTAGAAGAACTTAGATCATAGTATTACTTAGTTTAGTAATTGTATATGTAATCAAGTCTTAGAAATCACAATTACCGCTTCCGCTATCGTGTAATGAACCAATCGTTGCAACCTGTATTTATTTATTAAGTAAATAAATTTGGGGGTGTGACAGATTGGTATCAGAGTAATGGTTTTAGCGAATTAGGTTTCCTTAGTGATACCTAGGCTCTAACCGGACTTATTTAGGGACCAAGATTTCTAAGACATGCATCACACTAACCCAAGACTTGAGTATAGGAATTCCAACCGTTGCCGAACAATTTGTGTAGACTATTAGTGTATGGAGTTACACTAGGGTATCATTAGCTACACTAATACAATTACATGGCACATGTAATGAACACTTAAACACATATAACAATGTGGAAATAATAAACACTTATAACATGTTACTGTTCGGATTACGAGTCATGAATAACGGGTACTCAGCATACTGTAACCTTAGAAGATCGAGTTACGAGTTGAGCTTGGACGACGACGGCAGCGATCGTCAGTTACCGATCTTGGTATCACAACAGGCTGAACCCGTACCAGAATCTGTACCTATACCTGCACCACAACTACTCCAGCCATGGAGGCAACTATCTTTCTAACATATTTATTCCTATCAAAGAGAATTATTCAATGGATAAGCTAGCCCGACTCTATATTAATGAAATTGTGAGCCGTTATGGTACACCGCTATCTATTATATATGATAGAGATAGTCGGTTAACTAGTCCAGATTTTGGACTAGTTTCCAGAAAGAATTGGGAACTCGAATTACCATGAGTACGGCATATCACCCTCAAACCGACGGACAAAGTGAAAGAACAATCCAAACCTTAGAAGATACACTGAGGGCTTGTGCAATTGAATTTGGAGGTAGCTGAGATAGTCATTTACCACTGACAGAATTTTTCTACAACAACAGCTACCATTCTTCACACATTCACACTCTTAACACACACACACACATCCCGAGTCATGGTTCGCGTACGAGGGTTCGATTTCTAGCAAAACGCCCGCAAATTGCCATAGATAGTGCCAAGGTAAGGTTTCCGAACACCCTGAGGTTCCTTATGCAAACCTAAGATAGGTTTATTAATTATGATAATGTCAAATATGATTTAGGGTTCTATCGAGGTGTTGATTATTATATTTGATTCAGAAGGAGGTTCTGCTTGAGGTGAGTTCCTCTGAACCGTGCTCTATAAAATATTTTATAAATGATTTTGATCTGAGACCCAATATCATCTGTGCATATATCCTATAATAAGTACTTATTGTGGCCATGATTGGGGGGACCGATGGGCGAGACTGACCCTCTCGTATTCGGCCAGACTTGTATCCAGAAGCCAGGGAGTCGCCCGTTTATATGTATGTTGTAGACTCGGAACTAGAGTAAAGCTGAGGTTACTGGGTGATGGATTAGGAGGGATGATTATCAGACCTAGACCCGAGTACAGCTGAGGTCCTGGGGTGTTCTTGTATCAAGGATACAAGTTGTGAAAATACGATTTTTGTTTATGAACTTACCAGCCTTGTGCTGATCCAAATGTTTTCAAATGTTTTTGAGCACAGGTGGCCACTAGCTTGTAGTTGGCATTCCAGGAGATGTACAAATGTTTTGAGATAGGGATGACTGAGGGCAGGTTCTTGGGTAACCATAAGGCCTGAGCGGACGGCATGTTCTTTGTGAATTATAAGGCCAGAGTTATATGTGTTCCTGCTAGGAACAATATGTTGTATTTACCAGTCAGTCCTTATTGTAAAACACTATTATATATGAAATGAAATAGTAATGATTTTATGTTTTCCACTGCGTGTTTTTGGTATCAACGTCACAGTGACTAGAAGGTGACCTTCTGACCGGTATGTACTTATCTGACAAATGGAATGTTCTGTATAAGGAAAGAGCGGTGTATAAATCTCTCCTAGACCTGTCGTTCTTTCCTGGGAACATATATATTGGAGATACTAGTCTCGTAGATAGCTGTCATGTGTTACAGATGTTACATTCGAATTATCCCATTCAGATTCCATTTGACCTACATACGAGCAATGGTAAGCGAAGCGGTTCGTGTCGGGTTTCGGGTATGATACGGGTTCATGTTCTAGGCGTCGTGCTCGGAAAGGTATATCTTCTCAAACCTTAGAATGATAGTTAGAGATTATTAGTGCGGGTTTTTGAATACCATATTCGAGGGGATGTGTAGAGTTTATATTTTGACGAAAACATAACCAACGAAAGATTAATTATTTTTATAAGTGTCACTTGTCAAAAATAATGGAATTAATGCTATCGATACTAGTAGCTAAAAGATTGTTTACTTATGAATTATTGGCTATGATTTGGCAATGGAAATAGACAATTATAATTGTCGGGTTTAGAGAATACTTGAGCAGTAGAGAATACTTGAGGCTAGCATGTCAGGTGAGTTCTAGTGCCCTCTTTTAAATGTTTTAATGATGTTTTGGGCTGGTGTGCATACATACAAAATTATGTTTACGAAATGTTGCTTGCGAAACTATGTTTACGAAATGAAATGATTTGGAACGGACATTTTATTAAAGGAATGATTTTTGAAACAAGAAATGTTTATGAAAAGAGAGTTTTTATGAAAGGAATGTTTACGAACGGAATGTTTTTAAAGAACTAAAAGTAAAGGGTTTTGAAAATGAATGAAATGTTTTATGAAAAGGAAAACGGGCAAAGGTTTTAAAGAAGTCATTAGAAATCTAATTTGTCGAATGAATGGAATTGATGAATAAGTCTAGGAATGTAATTCCTAGCCTTATGGAAGATTATGGACATCGAGCCATAGTCGCCATAAGAACAACAGGGGCAGTGTCTTTGTGGCCTGACAATGGTTTTGATGTTGTACAACTTGTATGGGAGTAATGACGGTTACTCAGGGTTAACATGACCCACGTATGGAATCACTCTAAAGCATGCGGGTTCTAAGAATGATAAGTGAATGGACGGAATGAATATTGTACTGTCGGTCTTCGTGCAGGTAGCCTTAGGGGCAGTACAATATGAATGGACGAGATTTATTATATTGTCGGTCTTCGTGCATGTAGCCTTAGGGGTGATACAATACTGAACGTGGGAATGGACGGTAAAACAGATTTAGATATTTATTGTATGACTTAAATGGAATGGTAAATGGTTTATGAATGAATGAATGAACGTATGTTTGAATGGAAAATGAATGTTAAGCCCCGTTTTAATTATGAATGATAAAACCCTAATGAATGATGAATGGTAAACCATTTTCTTATAATTGAAAGAAAAACTTGAACTCACCAGCGTAGCTGACTTTTAGTATGCACATTTAGGTTAAGGACAGGTATGGGCGATGAACAGTGTTGCTTGGAAAGCGAGAAGAGTTACCAGACTGATTATGAAGACTGGCATCCCGTTTACGATTATGTTTATGTTGAGACAAATGTTAATGTTTTGATACAATGAACAACTTTATGTTATGGTTGAATGAAAGTTTTCCACTGCCTTATTGATATTCGAGTTTAAGAATTGTATGTTTATGAGTAAATCCAATGAGTGAGGCCTCTCGAGTTTGGGGCCTTATAAGTTGGTATCAGAGCAATAGTTTGAGAGATTCGGACACTCCCAATGTCTGAACTTAAACTATGAATGGGACCGGGAGCGGATGCCAGTACGGGTAACTCGAGCCACAACATCAGGTATGAAAGTAGTGTACGAATAGCATGCCTTAGAACGTGTTAGGTTAGGACTTGTGTTCTAATGAAATTATAAAGGTGGTCAAATAGAAGTCAAAAGGTAGTGTAACGGTTAGTTATAGATGGCCAGTGTATATTACCTTCTTACAATACGTGTTGAATTCTATTTGTTAACTATCGTGATGACATTAGATCCCTTCTATTATACAACAAAATGGCCGGAAGGCATGGTGGTGGTGGTGGTGGGGGGGGGGGGGGTCGTACCGGACGACACGGTAGGATGCCCGCCCACCAATTTTACTGTTGAAGCACTTTCCTTTGACAACACTCTGGTTAGAGTCTTAGTTTGTATTTTCATGTCTGTAATTGTCTTTGTATGTAAGAGTCTTTATGTATTAGTTTATCGAGTTGTATTTACTTTTACATATTGAATGTTGCATTTCTTTCTAATCGTTTTGTGCACTTACATGTGCGCAGGAGAAAACTCCTGCGTACTTAGCAAGTACGCAAGAATACCTTCGCGTACTTGTTAAGTACGCAAGAGCATTTTGCCCTGCGCACTTGCTAAGTGCGCAGGCATCAGGTCCTGTATAAGTAGGATAGGTTGACAGAAGTTAAGTACGCAGACATTATAGCAAATACGCAGATTGTAATCTCAGTTCTTTTCTCTGTAACCTTCAAGTGTTTATAATGCAAAGAACGTTTAAAGTGTTTTCTCTTGTCGGTTTACTTTGTTTAGCTAGACTCTCCGCCTAGTCACGGGTATTCCGCACCCGGTCCGACTAGTAGACCCACTTGCATGTGTTGATCCGCCACACCCGAGGGACCTACAAGTGGTATCAGAGCGTTGCTCCTGATTTCGAGTGTTGATGCACTTTCCTGTGACAACACTCTGGATAGAGTCTTAGTTTGTATTTCTAATGTCTGTAATTTGTCTTTGTATGTAAGAGTCGTTATGTAATAGTTTATCGAGTTGTATTTACTTTTACATAGTGTATGTTGCATTTCTTCTAAGTGTTTTGCGCACTTACATGTGCGCAGGAGAAAGCTCCTGCGTACTTAGCAAGTACGCAGGAAGACCCATGCGTACTTGCTAAGTACGCAAGAGGATTTGGTCCTGCGCACTTGCTAAGTGCGCAGGCATCAGGTCTGTATAAATAGGTTTGGTTCACAGAGGATAAGTACGCAGAACTCATACCTTAGACGAACTCAGTTTGTTAAGTACGCAATTTGTAATCTCTCTGTAACCGTTGAGTGTTTATATTAGAAAGAGCTTTTATTGTGACTCTCGTGTTTGGTTTACTTTGTTTTAGTTAGACTCTCCGCCTAGTCACGGGTATTCCGCACCCGGTCCGACTAGTAGACCACTTGCATGCAACGATCCGACACACACGAAGGGACCTACAAGTGGTATCAGAGCATTGCTCTTGAATTCGAGTGTTGTAAGTGAGTTTAGAGACGTTTTTATTGAGTTTTACAAGCAAAAGGAGGTATTTTTATTGATTTTTGTGATAAAAAAGGGGTAGCTCTTGAGCACTTTTTTAGAAGCAAAAATCTCTAAAAAAAAACCAATTTTTGTTGTGTATTTGAGTTATTTGAGCATCAAAGGTTGGTTAGAAACAAGTTTCTGACCCTTTGGCTCATTTGCATTAATCATCAGACCAATTTTTACCATCTCCGGCGATTTTCAGGTCACCGGAAAAGGTTGGTGAGAGTTGCTGAAAAGGTATCCTGCGTACTTACCACTTTTAGCAAAAAGTACAGTCTTCTGCGTACTTACTAAATACGTAAGAGTTATCTCCTGCGTACTTACAAGTGCGTGTGCGAACTTAAGTTATATCCTGCGTACTTACATTTAGGAAATCTAAATACGCAAGACCATTTCTCAAGTGCGCAAGGCCAAAACCAAGTGCGCAACTATGTTTGACTTTTCTGAAATTTGACTAAGTGTTCACTATGTCGAATCTTCAGAATCTTGGAAACCTGCTGAATTATGATAATGAGATCGGTACACCACAGAAACCACCAAAGTTGCTGAACGTGAACGATTATTCTAATTGGAAAGCACGTTTTGAGCACTACATTTCATATAACGACTCATCATTATGGATACCAATCCTTGAGGGATATAAGCATCCCACACACATCTATCTTGATGATGAATTGCCCAAGCCTATCTCTAAGCTTTCCGACGAAGAAAAGAAAGCTTATGATCAAGAAAAGAAGGCACTTGGTTCGATCACTATGGCATTAACTCGGGAATTGTTCCACAGTTTCCGAGGGTATGACAATTCTAAGGATCTCTGGAAAGCTTTACAGAAGAGATTCGAAGGAAATAGTGACATCAAGAAGAGTAAGCGGGATCTTCTCAGGAAGCAGTTTGAGTGCTTCAGATTCTTTGAGAACGAATCTTTAGATGACCTCATCTCTAGGTTCTATCATTTACAGACTGAGTTGAATGCTTTTGACCTCAAGTATCCAGATGAAGAGATGGTGGAAAAGTTTTTGGATGCCTTACCACCCAAATTTGAGATGTACACAACCCTGATGAGGGAAAATCCTAAATTCTATGAGTTGACAGTTGAGGAAGCAATAGGAAAGATTCAAGCTCATGAAATGAACTTGAAAAGAAAGGAGAGCTCTGGAAGACCCCAGATACAAGACCCTTCTATGTATCATGGGACGACTTCTACATCCAAGTAATCTGGCTCTGGAATTGCCCTCTTCACTGGAAATCCTACTGAAGAAGACCACTCAACTGGATGTGGTGGTCATGCTTGCTATGCTTCAGGATCAGGGTTGGGGTCTCATCATCAAAATACCTCAAGAAATCCTCCTGCTACGTCTTCAGCTAACAACTCAGCTATAGCCAGAATAGCTGAAGATCATGTAGCTTTATTCTCATCTTGTATGCTTGCATATGAAAATTTCATAGGTGGCAAGCTTACTGATCCAGAGACGATTGAAGAAGATTTTAATCAAGTGGATCCTGATGACATGGAGGACATGGATATTCAATGGAATATGGCCATGCTTTTGAGGAGAGCCAAGCGTTTCCTGAACAGAACAGGAAGAAAGTTTATTGGCGGGCATCCTAATGCCAAGGTAGGGTTTGACAAATCTAAGGCCAAATGCTACAAGTGTCTGAACTATGGACACTTTGCTCGTGAGTGTCAGAAAGACAGAGCACCTGTCTCTGGTTTTACCCGACCCAGCCAAGGAAACAGCCATGGCCAAAACAATCCAAACCACCACAATCAAAGCCAAAGTGGAACGTCCAATGCACTGGTAGCCCAACAGGTCGACAACTTTGATTGGGGCGTTCATCTTGAGGATGCCATCATCGCACAAACACAGGTTGGTCTCATGGCTGAGATCATGGAAATGATGGAAGCAGAAAGAAGGGAAGCTTCTATTGCTGAACCAAAAGAGTCTACTACTGCTGCTACAGAGGTAGAGGAGGAAGCTGAAGGAAAGGAAGCTTCGGTAGCTAAGAAAGAGGAGTCGAATGCTGTTGCTCTCATGGCCATTGGAGAAGCAACAAGTTCATCTCATGAGGTAGACTCTAATCCCTTTTCTGTTGTTTCATGTTCTAAGTGTCTAGGGCTAAAACTTGAAAACTCTAAGCTCCAAGACAAAATCGAACCCCTAAGTATGGCAGCTCTAAACTATAAAGAAAATGAAAAACGTTTTAAAGAATCTATTGACACATTGACAAAGGAAAAACGTGAGTATTCTTTAAAAATGAGCGATCAACAGCTTCACTTGGATATTGCTTATAAGGGGTTAGAAAAAAGGAACAATGAAATCAACAAGCTGCAAAATGAGATCTTGCAGTTAAAATGCACTAATGAGAAGTTGAAGAACTCTCGCTTTGTGGTGGAACACTACGAATCTGTAGTGTGGAAAATGAATGGTCTAGGTCTTGGTACCAATGCCATTCCTCCACCAGTGAGCCGGAAGTTTGTCAATAGCTTAATAGACATTGATCTCACTTGTCTAGATGAGTCCTCTGATAAGGATGATTCCTCTAAGAAGGATGAATCCTCAAGTAAGGCTAACTCCACATCTAGTGAGGAGTTTGTTACTGCTTCTGAAGATGGGTCGGTTAACTCTTGCCCTGAAGGAATAGTATCTGAGGAGTTGTTGACTGAACAGAAAGTCAAGAAAAACATTATCACTAATGGTGATAATTGCATTTTAACTGAACCTGATGTCATTGAATCAAATGATAAACTTAAGGTAATGCTTTATGGGGGGTATAAAAACCTTAACCAAGTAAAGAAAGAGGCTTTTTCAGCTCACTTTGGTCTTGGTTACAAAGAAAATTTGGAAAAATACTATACTCCCAAAAATCAAATTGCTAAGGTTCAGACTGCTATTCAGAAACCAACTCTTCATGCTCATAATGGAGAGTTTTCTAAGGCCAGATCCAATGAGCCTTACAAGAGAACTTATGTAGACAAGAGGAATTGTTTTCACTGTGGCTTGGTTGGTCACATTTTTGTGAACTGTCCTTCTAAGAACCAAGGGAAACGGCCTGTTGTTTCACAACCAGCTGTTATTTCCAGGTCGCCACCAGTGAAACCATCTCCCAAACATCCAAAGCAGAATGTGGTGAAACCACCAGTCCAACCAATGGCAAAGCCAAAGATCAAATCTGAGGCCAAACCATCTGTTGCAAGAAAGGTAAAGCAACCTTCTGTACCTCGTGTATCTACATCTGGTAGTACACGTACTGGTGAGAAATCTGTGGCTAGACTATCTAAGCCACAGAGAAGAAGAAGGAATAAGAGGTTGAGAAAGCTGGAACAGCTGACTAAAGCTCAATCAGGTGAAGCTTCCACAAGTTCACCGGCTGTGGTTGAGCCAAAGTCTCCTGTTCTGGTTAAGAATCAAAAGAGATCCTGGAACAAGAAAGTAAAAGGTTCTCAATCTCTGTTCCCAAATCCTCCAAAGATTCACCAATTTTGAACAGTCATCATGACTGTGAGTTAAAGGAAGTAGTTTATTTTGAAAAGGATGGACGACCCAAGACCACAATGGCTTGGGTATACAAATTTAACTAATTCTTTTGTGACTCGTGCAGGGACGTCCGAAGGGTACTATCTCTAACCGCTGGTATGTAGATAGTGGATGTTCCAGGCACATGACAGGAAACATGGCCCTGCTTCAAGATGTTAAACCATTCAGAGGCGGCTATGTGGCCTTTGCCGGAGAAAAAGGCGGCAGCATCACGTGTCAAGGCGTGGTCTCGAACGGTTGTGTCAGCTTTGACAATGTCATCTTCTGTGAGCAGCTGAAGCATAACCTGTTGAGTGTCTACCAAATGTGTGATAAGGAGTACTCGGTGATGTTTGACAAGTCAGAATGCCTGATTCTCAAACCTGGTTATGAGGTTCCCAAAGACTGGATTCTGATGAGAGCACCAAGAACGAATGACACATATCAGATCGATATGAGCGTTGCCACAACCACCTCATCAGTTGCTACTTGTTTGCTTGCAAAAGCGACAGAACTTGACTCTATCTTGTGGCATAGGAAACTCGGACATATTTTGTATCGTAAAATGAATCATCTTGTCCGAAACGGTTTGGTAACCGGGGTTCCTAAGCTGAGGTTTACCGTTGCAGATGACTGTATGCCTTGTAAGAAGGGCAAACAGCATCGGAAGTCTCACAAGCCCAAGCTCCAAAACTCTTTTGATACCCCTTTGGAGCTATTACACATGGATCTGTTTGGCCCCATAAGTATCAGGAGTATTGGAGGTAATTCGTTCTGTCTGGTTGTAACTGATGATTTCTCACGTTTTTCTTGGGTGCATTTTTTAGGTACTAAAGACGAGACTGCTGATATCCTTCAATACTTGATCCTGAGCTTGGAATCTTTTTGCAAGCTGAAAGTTAGAAGGATAAGGAGCGACAACGGAACTGAGTTCAAGAATAATTTGATGGAGCTTTTCTGTCTCAAGAAAAGGATCCGTCACGAATTCAGCGCGCCGTATACGCCTCAGCAGAATGGAGTTGCTGAACGGAAGAACAGAACACTGATTGAGACTTCAAGGACTATGCTGTCGGATGCAAAGCTTCCTGTCACTTTCTGGGCAGAAGCAGTTAATACAGCGTGTCACATCTTAAACAGAGTTCTGGTAGTGAAGAGGCACAACAAGACTTGTTACGAGTTGATCAACAATCGACTTCCCAATCTTGATTACCTAGTTTCTTTCGGTAGTCCTTGCTCCTTGTTGCTACAGTACAAAGACCGCCAGTCTAAGTTTCATGCAAAAACGGTGGAAGGCATCTTTTTAGGATACGTTGCCAACTCGCCTTGCAAGAGAGTGTACAACATAGGAACTCGTACTGTCGAGGAATGGTTTGAAGTGGATTGTAGTAAACACAGCATTCCACCCGAACCAACAGGTCCAGCTTGGGGTTTTGATTATGATGCGCTATTCAAGTCATTCAATCTTCCTGATATATCTGCAGATGACGCTGCAAATGTCTATGATTTATTGGGTGGCAGCGATGACTCCAGCTTCTCTACTCGTGCTACTGTACCGATTGTAACTCCTGATTCCAATGCTGCATCTGCATCTGCATCTGGAACTCATTACAGTGATAACAGTGAAGATGTTCTTGTCGTTGGAGATGACGCTCCAGCTAATCCTAACACAACTGTAGGAAATGAAGCTCCAGCTGATCCAATTAACATTGAATCTTCTTCCTCTGGAACACAGGAAATAGGGGAGTTAAGCACGAATCTTGATCCAGAAATTCAGGAACCAAATGTACCGGAGACAAGAGTGCATAGGAATCATCCAATTAACAATATTATTGGTGATCCTAATGCCGGCGTTCAGACTCGTCATCGAACCATCACTGAAAACACCAGTCTTTACACAGAGATACTTGACACTGGTGTCATGGAAACATGTCTGCATGCTGCATTCGTGTCCTAGTTAGAGCCGAAGAATGTGAAGGAGGCTCTTACTGACAACTGCTGGACTGAGGCGATGCAAGATGAACTGTCTCAATTCCAAAAGTTTCACGTGTGGGATTTGGTTGACTTGCCAAAAGGCTTTCAGCCAATTGGAACCAGATGGGTGTTCAAATGCAAGACGGATTATCGTCATGTTGTTGTGAAGAACAAAGCAAGATTGGTTGTTTAGGGTTTTTATCAGCAAGAGGGCTTGGATTACACGAAAGTATATGCCCCAGTTGCCAGAATTAAAGCCATTCGACTGTTCTTGGCTTATGCCACATATGTCGGCTTCAAGGTCTATCAACTTGATGTGAAGAGTGCTTTCCTTTATGGTAAAGTTCATGAAGAAGTCTATGTCACTCAGCCTCCCGGTTTTGAAGATCCGCATAATATCAATAAAGTGAATAAGCTCGACAAAGCACTTTATGGTCTTCATCAAGCACCGCGGGCATGGTATGAGACATTATCTAAGCATTTACTGTCTAATGGTTTCGACCGTGGACAGATTGACTCGACTCTCTTCATTAGGAAAGCAGGAGGTGACCTTCTTCTTGTACAAGTATATGTCGA
This sequence comes from Smallanthus sonchifolius, assembly GCA_023525975.1. Lineage (NCBI taxonomy): Eukaryota > Viridiplantae > Streptophyta > Magnoliopsida > Asterales > Asteraceae > Smallanthus > Smallanthus sonchifolius. Next base: position 93,644,350 of record CM042019.1, read on the forward strand.
CGACATCATTTTTGGATCTACCAATGAAGGGATGTGTAGGGAATTCGAGCAGGTGATGAAGTCCAAATTTGAAATGAGTAATATGGGTGAATTGTCGTTCTTTCTGGGTCTGCTAGTCAGTTAAAGAGAGGATGGCATTTATCTACATCAAACTAAGTATGTGCAGGACATCTTATCAAAATACAAGATGAATGATAGCAGTACTTATGGTACACCTATCCCAGTTAATCATGGTTTGCATCCTGACAAAGATGGAAAGGATGTAGACAGCAGATTGTACCGTGGGATGATCGGGTCACTTATGTATCTCACAGCTTCAAGACCCGATATAATGTTTGCTGTATGCTTGTGCTCAAGGTTTCAGTCTCAACCAAAGGAGTCACATATGATAGCCGTGAAGAGAATTTTCAGATACCTGAAAGGGAAACCCCGATTAGGTCTTTGGTACTCTAAGCAGCAGTCATTCGAATTCAAAGCCTACACTGATTCAGATTATGGCGGTTGTAACCTTGACAGAAAGTCAACTTCTGGTGGATGTCAATTCTTAGGAGACAGACTGGTCTCCTGGCAGTGTAAGAAGCAGTCAACGGTTTCTGTCTCAACCTGAAAAGCAGAATACATTGCTGCAGCGAGCAGTTTTTCTCAGATACTGTGGATTCAACAACAGTTGAGAGACTACGGATTAAACTTCACTGGAACTCCTCTATTCATTGACAACAATGCCACCATGTCCATCACAAATAACCCGGTGAAACATTCCAAAACTAAACATATAGAGATTCGCCATCATTTCATTCGTGACTGTGCTGCAAAGCATTTAATTGAACTTGTAAAAGTTCACACGGATGACAATCTTGCTGACCTTTTCACAAAGGCATTTGATCGATCCCGTTTTGAGCATCTTGTCAACTTGATAGGAATGTTCAATCCTGAGTGAAAACTAAGTTTTCTTAACTCAATTCAATTCATGAAAGTTAAATTTTTAATTCCTTTAAATATTCTGTATAGTTCTTTTAGCCTTTAAAATATTTTACAAAAATCAAAAAAAAAAATAGGAAATGAAGAAAATGTCAAAGTTAACTTGAGAAAAGAGGAAATGATGGTACATCAGAAATGATCTAAACACCATAGACTGCTCATATGGGAAATGATTGCGTCATGGTTACTTAATTGTTTAAATTATAATGTTTTTAATCTGTTTATTAACAAGTAATTTGAATTGTCAGTAGGCTGTATGCGTCTTTGAATCACTAGTAGTGTGGAAACTAAATCTAAATTACAACCGTGATTTGAACCCATGTTTACAAGCGTGTGTGCGTAAAAGAATAGAAAAGATCATTATCAGATAAAAGATGTTAGATTTTGGCAATAATTTTCTTTTGAGATCAGTTTCGGGTTATGTCATTAGCACAATTAATGCGGTTCATCTCACTGCCCATACTCACAAGTATGTAAGGAGAGATTGAATCAAGACATGTCTCTACATTAACTGTTGAGCATGTATTCACCCTTGAATCACTCCTGATTCATTGAAATCAAATCCAGATAAAAGTTGGATCCCCTTACCTGATAATCAAACACCATATCTATTATCCTGAATCATCATCCCGATATTCAAAGAAGAAAATCACATGAAACCAAAACAAATGAATCACTCGATTCTGAATCTTATGATTCCCGATAATCCTTATGGATTCTGCTTGATTTTTTCCTGTGCTAATAGATGTAGCTTCATTATGAAAATTTAGAAAATCATTGGAAAAATCTTAGATGCCTTGAGATAGTGCAAGTTAGAATAGCATATCAGTGGGGTACACGTTGTATATCTTATAAATAATACCTTAATACACAAGAATGTGATACAAAGATGCTTATAGTTTCAAATCTTATAATATTGTCAACTTGAATTACTTGTCCATATGCTTATTACGTATGAATAAAGAGTAATCCATGACATGATCCCATATTCTTTGATGTTTATTTTGTATCGTTTTTGCTAAAAGATAGCCTGATATGATCCTCTGCTCGTGTCTTTGATCAAAAATAGTTTGTGTGAATACTTGTATATTTCTATGAGAAAAGATCAAAAATATTTTAAGTTTATGCATAGTTCAACTTTATTCAGAAAAGCCAAAAATATTTGTATTTAACCTTCCTGAATTGATTTTGAATCCTCTTGATTGAACGCTTTTATCTTGTTCGTTATTTGAATTAAAATCTACATAATTTGAGTTGAAAGTGTGCGCACATAAGGGTCTCTGCGTACTTGATAAGTGCGCATGAGGTAAACCCTGCGTACTTAACAAGTACGCAAGACTTAAGTCATGCGTACTTAGTAAGTACGCCGGAGTTAAGTCCTGCGCACTTAGTAAGTACGCACGACCAATATGTGTTGGGTATAAATACAGGACTTAGAAAATTTTTTAGGGCTTATCACTTTCAAATCGTTTTGTCCTGTGATATTCCCTCCGACCATCTTCCTCAAAAAATTTCGAGTGTTCCAACCGGATTTTTCGTCCCACTCATTGTTTAATCATCATCAAACATTTACTTGGTGAGAATCTCGGTCCGTATCATGCATTAAATCCCAAGTTTTCGACCGATTCATTGACGGTTTTGAGTGTGAAATTATTGACCGATTTTGGTGTTCTAAATACAAATTAAGACCTAAAACTTGTTAATAATCACTAATCGAAACCTATTGACTCCGAATTTGTCCCTAACATGGTTTGATTTTGGCCTTGACCCTCGATTGACCGTTGTTTCCACTAGGTCGTCGTCTAGGTCATAAAATTGACGAGTTTAGCAGTAACTTGAGGTGGATAGTGGTCCCATAGGTCTTAATCAAGTATTTCGACCTTGTGGTGACCATAATCCACGGCAATGCCTCACTTCTGTTTGAAATTGATACTTCTGGAATTTTGGCTAAGTACAAGTCTTGCGCACTTAACAAGTACGTAAGAAGTAATTCCTGCGTACTTGTTAAGTACGCACGAACAAACTCCTGCGTACTTGCTAAGTACGCAGGACCAACACTTAGCAAAATTTCCTAAGTCTGAAATTCACTTCATTGAGTAACTACTATACTGAGTCATGTTTATCCATTTCCAATGATACGTGTTGTTCTGATTATGTTTTCTGTGTGTTTTTGCAGATCATGGCTTGGGCTTTTTCTAACGAATTCAACCTTTTAGCTAACACTGAACCAGAATGGAAGGGTGCAGCGTTGCAGTACAGAGACATAGTTGATTTCTTGAACCGTTCAAGAATCAGCTACGCCATTTCTGCTGACCCTATCGTGTCAAGACCCTATCTCGAACAATTCTGGGAGACGGCGGAGCACGACTGCACGGTATCCCCCAATGTCATTAGGGCTACCGTTGCAGGTCAAGCTATCGCATTTTCTGAAGATACCATTAGAAGGGTCCTGCAGTTCAGAGACCTTGCTACCGACCCGAAGGCCTATCCAGACTACTTTGTGGATGGGTGTTGGAGGCAACGAATGGGATAAGTCGGAGCAAGGGACTATGCTTCTTATAAAAAGATGTGGGTATTAGACCAATGGCGGTATTTCGCCCACGTCATGATCGTGTGCATCTCGTCTAGGAAAGCTGGGAAAGATGCCATGGGTCATGACCTTGGAGCAGCCATGGTCGGCCTTTCTCTCAACAAGGGCTACAACTTCTCCCGCTACATCTTTAAGGCCATCAATGACCAGATCAACACAGCGGAGAGGTTTCGGTTCTTGTTATACCCTCGGTTTGTGCAACTTTTGATAAATGACGCGTTGCCAAACCTTCCTGCTATAGGGGAGAGACTGCAAGTCAAGCGGGTGGACAAAAGAGTATTTGCTCAATTTCTAAAACCAGGCAGTGTAGAACCTACCCCTGTGCACACAGAACTCTTTGGCCACCTTCTAAATGAAGCATATGTGGCACCTGAAGACTTGAGATGGTATAGCCACGACTCGGAACCTGACATGAGTGAACACTCCGATGAGCAACAAGAACAACATCATGAGGAAAATGATAGTGATGATAGCTCGTCTGAGGATGGAGACGACGAAGGCGGTGATGGTGGTGCTGAGGAATCTGATTCAGAAGCAACAGAATCAGATTCTTCTGATTCTGATGACGTACCATCACAGGTACACCCATGGAGAACGGCTAAGGTAACCCTACCTGGGTCGTCCTCCAAAAGAAAGCTATAAAGCTCAAGCAGCGAATATGAGCCAAATTCTGACTCTGACGCTGCCGTACAAAGACAAAGACGGGAAAGCATTCATAATAACAGGGGAGATAGGCAAGAGGTTGCTATCCCCAGGGTAGTAGAGGTCCCGACTGTGCAGCAAGTACAAGTTCCAGCTGCCAGTCCAGATTCAGCCTCTACCCCACCAGAACATTAATTGCACCGAAGGAGAAAAAGGCCACAAGTTCAAGCTGATGTGGCAGTCACGACAGTCACAGAGGAGGTTCCTGTGACGGTGACCCTCCCTACAACATCCGTCCAGGTGACGGTGACTACTCCACTTCTCACGGAGTCAGTCACCATCACCCCAACCATAACACCCACTCCCATCATTACATCCCCACACCCACCTCACACCACTGAGCCGTCAGGTCAACCCTTCAACTATGGTGATTTCTCACAAGGGTTTGACTTTGACACAATCTTCTCCTCCCCCATCCATAATGCTGAAGCATCATCATCTAGGCATTCTGATCCGTATGATGCAATGATCAATGTCCTAGAGACCCAAGTTGCTGAACTGTTGAAAACCATTCAAAAGTCAAAGGAGGAGTCTGATGCTCAACAAGCACAGATTAATTCCCTGGCCGATGAAGTTAGGATTCTCCACAGCCAGAGAACAGGGAAAAATGAGCAACTGAAGAATGTTATGGCACAGAACGAGCTGCTGATGAAATCCAATGAAATGATTCTAGGCCACAGAACTTCACTTGAGCTAAGGATGGATTTGCAGAGAAAAGAGCATGAAGCGATGGTCAAATTAGTTGAAGAACTGACCAAGAAGCTTGATGCTCAGGGGGAGAAAGGGAAAGAGAAAGAACAGGAGAAAGAAAAAGAGAAGGAGAAAGAACATAAATCCACTGGTGCTTAGCCTTGTCATCCAGTCAACTTGACTAAGGATGATGATAAAGACAAGGATCATGAAGTCGGTCCTAGTGGAGGTGAGCACCAAGCTTTGGCGATTGTGCCCATCTCTTCTATTCCAATGGCTGAGGGAGAGTCTACTCAGCAAGAGGGTGGTGATACATCTGGTGGTGGTGGTGATAAAGGGAAGTCAGTGGCTGAAGTACTTAAGGACTTATCTGATGATGAGATCCTATATCTAGAGCCTGACTACTCTAAAGAAGCACAGATCGATGCTCTCTTTAATCTAGAAGAATGAGAGATCGACTCTGGTGATGACTGGAATGATGAAGATGAGGATATGGTGATAGAGATTCCCAAGGGCGACGGGGAAGGAGAGTACGAGTTAGAGGATGGTGAGATCTTTGAAGTACCATCGCTCGAATCTCTGCTCGACACAGGCTCAGTTGACATGTCAAGTAATATTGAAGCTACAACTGAAGCCTCCCCAGTCGACCCTACACCTGTGGACCCCGAGACACCAAAAGATAAAGACATGCCTTCTGCATCATCTAAGGGTCCAGCTCCCGTGTGGCAAAAGACGTCCATCACAGACAAGCACGGAGCTACAGGTATGATCTTGGCTGTTAGGTTCGAGGAGAACAAACAGTTGTTCGCCATCAAAAGATCTGGGGGGTTCAATACTTGAAACCAACCAGTGAGGCGTTCAACTCTTTGCCCAAATACGACCTTGTGAACCTCGCTAACCGCGACCTGCTGAGTCACTCGAGTCATGCAGTAGCAATGGGTTTGTGGGTAACACTACAGCGGGAAGCAAGATCAGGGAAATTTGAATACTTCAAGCCTCAAGTGCCAAGAAGAGTCAAGGATAAGCACGATGTACATCCTGTGACTAAGAAGCACATAAAAAGATTGGTATACAAGCCAGTGCAATGTGAAACTAAGATTCCCTTGTGCAAGTTATCTCAGGATATTCTTGGTGACATGTGGTACTGGTATGTAGATCCAAAAACGGGCGAGGCTGTGATCATGGGAAAGGTTCGTTCCGAGAGTGGGAACACAGTACCAAAAGAACTGATCAGAATCTTTGATGAAGTCTGCTTCATCAACTTTTATGTGAAACATCTGGAGGTACTAGCGGAACGCTACTGTGTCCACACGGACGAATGGACAAAGCTCCTTGCTTCTAAATATGACAAGGTGATTAGGTTATGCCTTGATTACAAGAAGAAGATGGAAGCTAAGGGACCAATGCTGTGAATACTGAAGATTGAAGACTGAAGACGATGAAGATCCCGAGCTATTGTCAAGGGGGAGTTTGTTGATGCACTTTCCTATGACAACACTCTGGATAGAGTCTTAGTTTGTATTTCTAATGTCTGTAATTTGTCTTTGTATGTAAGAGTCGTTATTAAGTTTATCGAGTTGTATTTACTTTTACATAGTGTATGTTGCATTTCTTCTAAGTGTTTTGCGCACTTACATGTGCGTAGGAGAAACCTCCTGCGTACTTAGCAAGTACGCAGGAAGACCCATGCGTACTTGCTAAGTACGCAAGAGCATTTGGTCTTGCGCACTTGCTAAGTGCGCAGGCATCAGGTCTGTATAAATAGGTTTGGTTCACAGAGGATAAGTACGCAGAATTCATACCTTAGACGAACTCAGTTTGTTAAGTACGCAATTTGTAATCTCTCTGTAACCGTCGAGTGTTTATATTAGAAAGAGCTTTTATTGTGACTCTCGTGTTTGGTTTACTTTGTTTTAGTTAGACTCTCCGCCTAGTCACGGGTATTCCGCACCCGGTCCGACTAGTAGACCACTTGCATGCAACGATCCGACACACATGAAGGGACCTGCATCGAGTGTTGTGAGTGAGTTTGGAGAGTTTTTACAAGCAAAAAGAGGTATTTTTGTTGATTTTTGTGATAAAATAGGGGTAGCTCTTGAGCACTATTTTAGAAACAAAAATCACTCAAAAACTGATTTTTGTTGTGTATTTGAGTGTTTTGAGCATCAAAGGTTGGTTAGAAACAAGTTTCTGACCCTTTGGCTCATTTGCATTGATCATCAGACGAATTTTTACCATCTCCGGCGAGTTTCAGGTGACCGGAAAAGTTTGGTGAAAGTTGTTGAAAAGGTATCCTGCGTACTTACCATTGCTGGCAAAAAGTACTGTTTTGTGCGTACTTACTAAATACGCAAGACTTATCTCCTGCGTTCTTATAAGTGCGCAAGACTGAATTTGTGCGAACTTAAGTTATATCCAGCGTACTTACATTTACTCATGCGTACTTGTTAAGTACGCAAGAGGAAATCTAAATACGCAAGACCATTTCTCAAGTACGCAAGGCCAAAACCAAGTGCGCAACTGTGTCTGACTTTTCTGAAATTTGACTAAGTGTTCACTATGTCGAATCTTCAGAATCTTGAAAACCTGCTGAATTATGATAATGAGATCGGTACACCACAGAAACCACCAAAGTTGCTGAACGTGAACGATTATTCTAATTGGAAAGCACTTTTCGAGCACTACATTTCTTATAACGACTCATCACTATGGATACCAATCCTTGAGGGATATAAACATCCCACACACATCTATCTTGATGAAACCATGACCAAACCTATCTCTAAGCTTTCTGACGAAGAAAAGAAAGCTTATGACCGTGAAAAGAAGGCACTTGGTTCGATCACTATGGCATTAACTCGAGAATTGTTCCATAGTTTCCGAGGGTATGAAAATTTTAAGTATCTCTGGTAAGCTTTACAGAAGAGATTCGAAGGAAATAGTGACATCAAGAAGAGCAAGCGGGATCTTCTCAGGAAGCTGTATGAGTGCTTAAGATTTTTAGAGAACGAATCTTTAAATGACCTCATCTGTAGATTCTATCATTTACAGACTGAGTTGAAGGCTTTTGAACTCAAGTATCCAGATGAAGAGATGGTGGAAAAGTTTTTGGATGCTTTACCACCCAAATTTGAGATGTACACAACCCTGATGAGGGAAAATCCTAAATTCTATGAATTGACAGTTGAGGAGGCAATAGGAAAGGTTCAAGCTCATGACATGAACCTAAGAAGAAAGGAGAGCTCAGGAAGACCCCAGATACAAGACCCTTCTATGTATCATGGGACGACTTCTACATCCAAGTCATCGGGCTCTGGAATTGCCCTCTTCACTGGAAATCCTACTGAAGAAGACCACTCAACTGGGTGTGGTGGTCATGCTTGCTATGCTTCAGGATCAGGGTTGGGGTCTCATCATCAAAATACCTCAAGAAATCCTCCTGCTACGTCTTCAGCTAACAACTCAGCTATAGCCAGAATAGCTGAAGATCATGTAGCACTTTTCTCATCTTGTATGCTTGCATATGAAAATTTCATAGGTGGCAAGCTTACTGATCCAGAGACGATTGAAGAAGATTTTAATCAAGTGGATCCTGATGACATGGAGGACATGGATATTCAATGGAATATGGCCATGCTATTGAGGAGAGCCAAGCGTTTCCTGAACAGAACAGGAAGAAAGTTTATTGGCGGGCATCCTAATGTCAAGGTCGGGTTTGACAAATCTAAGGCCAAATGCTACAAGTGTCTGAACTATGGACACTTTGCTCGTGAGTGTCAGAAAGACAGAGCACCTGCCTCTGGTTTTACCCGACCCAGCCAAGGAAACAGCCATGGCCACAACAATCCAAACCACCAAAATCGAAGCCAAAGTGGAACGTCCAATGCACTGGTAGCACAACAGGACGAAAGCTTTGACTGGGGTGTTCATCTTGAGGATGCCATCATCGCACAAACCCAGGTTGGTCTCATGGCTGAGATCATGGAGATGATGGAAGCAGAGAAAAGGGAAGTTTATATGGCTGACCTAGAAGAATCTACAACTGCTGCTACAGAGGAGGTGAAGGAAGCTGAAGAAATGGAAGCTCCTGTAGCTGATGAAGAGGCCTCGACCACTGCGGTTGCTCTCATGGCCATTGGAGAAGCAACAAGTTCATCGTCTGAGTTAGATTCTAACCCTTTCTCTGTTATTTCATGTTCTAAATGTCTAGGGCTAAAACTTGAAAATTCTAGGCTCCAAGACAAAATCGAACCCCTAAGTTAGGCAGCTCTAAACTATAAAGAAAATGAAAAACGTTTTAAAGATTCTATTGAAACGTTAAAAAAGGAAAAATCTGAATATTCTTTAAAAATAAGTGATCAACAGCTTCACTTAGATGTTGCATACAGGGGGTTAGAAAAACGGAACAATGAAATCAACAAACTGCAAAATGAGATATTGCAGTTAAAATGCACTAATGAGAAGTTGAAAAACTCTCGCTTTGTGGTGGAACACTACGAGTCTGTGGTGAGACAACTGAATGGGTTAGGTTTGGGTACTAATGCCATTCCTCCACCAGTGAGCGGGAAGTTTGTCAATAGCTTAATAGACATTGATCTCACTTGTCTAGATGAGTCCTCTAATAAGGATGATTCCCCTAAAAAGGATGAATCCTCAAGTAAGGCTAACTCCACATCTAGTGAGGAGTTTGTTACTGCTTCTGAAGACGGGTCGATTAACTCTTGCCCTGAAGGAGTAGTATCTGAGGAGTTGTTGACTGAACAAAAGGTAAAGAAAAACGTTATCACTAATGGTGATAATTGCATTTTAACTGAACCCGATATCATTGAAACAAATGATAATCTAAAGGTAATGCTTTATGGTGGGTATAAAAGTCTTAACCAAGCCAAGAAAGAAGCTTTTTCAGCTCATTATGGGCTTAGATATAAAGAAAATTTGGAAAAATATTATACTCCCAAAAACCAAACCGGTAAGGTTCAGACTAATGTTCATAAACCAACTCCTCCTTCTCATAATGCTGAGTTATCTAAGGCAAGATCTAATGAGCCTTACAAGAGAACTTATGTAGACAAGAGGAACTGTTTTCACTGTGGCTTGGTTGGTCACATTTTTGTGAACTGTCCTTCTAAGAACCAAGGGAAACGGCCTGTTGTTTCACAACCAGCTGTTATCCCCAGGTCGCCACCAGTGAAACCATCTCCCAAACATCCATAGCAAAATGTGATGAAACCACCAGTCAAACCGATGGTAAAGCCTAAGATCATATCTGAAGCTAAACCATCTGTTCCAAGAAAGGTAACGCAACCTGCTGTACCTCGTGTATCTACCTCTGGTAGTACACGTACTGGTGAGAAACCTGTGGCAAGACTCTCTAAGCCACAGAGGAGGAGACGGAACAAGAGGTTGAGAAAGCTTGAACAGCTGACTTCAGTTCAATAAGGTGAAGCTTCCTCAAGTTCACCTGCTGTAGTTGAACCAAAGTCTCCTGTTCCGGTTAAGAAATAGAAGAGATCCTGGACTGCAAAATCTAAAACTTCTCAATCTCCTAGTTCTATTTCTTCTAAAGATTCATCAATTTTGAACAGTCATCATGACTGTGAGTTAAAGGAAGTAGTTTATTTTGAAAAGGATGGACGACCCAAGACCACAATGGCTTGGGTATACAAATCTAACTAATTCTTTTGTGACTCGTGCAGGGACGTCCGAAGGGTACTATCTCTAACCGCTGGTATGTAGATAATGGATGTTCCAGGCACATGACAGGAAACATGGCCCTGCTTCAAGATGTTAAACCATTCAGAGACGGCTATGTGGCCTTAGCCGGAGAAAAAGGCGGCAGCATCACGTGTCAAGGCGTGGTCTCGAACGGTTGTGTCAGCTTTGACAATGTCAACTTCTACGAGCAGCTGAAGCATAACCTGTTGAGTGTCTCCCAAATGTGTGATTAGGAGTACTCGGTGATGTTTGACAGGTCAGAATGCCTGATTCTCAAACCCGGTTTTGAAGTTCCGGAAGATTGGATCCTGATGAGAGCGCCAAGAACAAACGACACCTATCAGATCGATATGAGTGTGGCAACAACCACCTCATCAGTTCCTACCCGTTTGCTTTCTAAAGCGACAGAACTCGACTCCATCTTGTGGCATAGGAAACTCGGACATATTTCGTATCGTAAAATGAATCATCTTGTCCGAAACGGTTTGGTAACCGGGGTTCCTAAGCTGAGGTTTACCGTTGCAGATGACTGTATGCCTTGTAAAAAGGGCAAACAGCAACGGAAATCTCACAAGCCCAAGCTCCAAAACTCTATTGATACCCCTTTGGAGCTATTACACATGGATCTGTTTGGCCCCATAAGTATCAGGAGTATTGGAGGTAAGTCGTTCTGTCTAGTAGTAACTGATGATTTCTCAGGTTTTTCTTGGGTGCATTTCTTAGGTACTAAAGACGAGACTGCTGATATTCTTCAATATTTGATACTGAGCTTGGAATCTCTTTGCAAGCTGAAAGTTAGAAGAATTAGGAGTGACAACGGAACTGAGTTCAAGAATAATTTGATGGAGCTTTTCTGTCTCAAGAAAGGGATCCGTCACAACTTCAGCGCGCCGTACACGCCTCAGCAGAATGAAGTTGCTGAACGGAAGAACAGAACACTGATTGAGACTGCAAAGACTATGCTGTCGGATGCAAAGCTTCCTGTCACTTTTTGGGCAGAAGCCGTTAATACAGCTTGTCACGTCTTAAACAGAGTTCTGGTTGTGAAGAGGCACAATAAGACTTGTTACGAGTTGATCAACAATCAACTTCCCAATCTTGATTACCTAGTTCCTTTCGGTAGTCCTTGTTCCTTGTTGCTACAGTACAAAGACCGCCAGTCTAAGTTTCATGCAAAAGCGGTGGAAGGCATCTTCTTAGGATACGTTACCAACTCACCTTGTAAGAGAGTGTACAAAATAGGAACTCGTACTGTCGAGGAATGGTTTGAAGTGGATTGTAGTAAACACAGCATTCCACCCGAACCAACAGGTCCAGCTTGGGGTTTTGATTAGGATGCGCTATTCAAGTCATTCAATCTTCCTGATCTATCTGCAGTTGACGCCGCAAATGTTTATGAATTATTGGGTGGCGGTGATGACTCCAGCTTCTCTACTCGTGCTACTGTACCAATTACAACTCCTGATTCCAATGCTGCATCTGCATCTGGAACTCATGACAGTGATGACAGTGAAGATGTTCTTGTTGTTGGAGATGACGCTCAAGCCAATCCTAACACAACTATAGGATATGAAGCTCCAGCTGATCCAATTAATATTGAATCTTCTTCCTCTAGAACACAGGAAATGGGGGAGTTAAGCACGAATTTAGATCCAGAAATTCAGGAACCGATTGTACCGGAGACAAGAGTGCATAGGAATCATCAAATTGACAACATTATTGGTGATCCTTATGCCGGTGTTCAGACTCGTCATCGAACCATCACTGAGAACACCAGTCTTTACATAGAGATATTTGACACTGGTGTCATGGAAACATGTCTGCATGCTGTATTCGTGTCCCAGTTAGAGCCGAAGAATGTGAAAGAGGCTCTCACTGACAACTGTTGGATTGAGGCGATGCAAGATGAACTGTCTCAATTCCAAAAGTTGCACGTGTGGGATTTGGTTGACTTGCCAAAGGGCTTTCAACCAATTGGAACCAGATGGGTGTTCAAATGCAAGACGGATGATCGTCATGTTGTTGTGAAGAACAAAGCAAGATTGGTTGTTCAGGGTTTTTATCAGCAAGAGGGCTTGGATTACACAGAAGTATATGCCCCAGTTGCTAGAATTGAGGCCATTCGACTGTTCTTGGCTTATGCCACTTATGTCGCCTTCAAGGTCTATCAACTTGATGTGAAGAGTGCTTTCCTTTATGGTAAAGTTCACGAAGAGGTCTATGTCACTCAACCTCCCGGTTTTGAAGATCCGCATAATATTAATAAAGTGTATAAGCTCGAAAAAGCACTTTATGGTCTTCATCAAGCACCGCGGGCATGGTATGAGACATTATCTAAGCATTTACTGTCTAATGGTTTCGACCGTGGACAGATTGACTCGACCCTCTTCATTAGGAAAGCAGGAGGTGACATTCTCCTTGTACAAGTATACGTCGACGACATTATCTTTGGATCTACCAATGAAGGGATGTGTAGGGAATTCGAGCAGGTGATGAAGCCCAAATTTGAAATGAGTAATATGGGTGAATTGTCGTTCTTCCTGGGTCTGCAAGTCAGTCAAAGAGAGGATGACATTTATCTACATCAAACTAAGTATGTGCAGGACATCTTATCAAAATACAAGATGAATGATAGCAGTACTTATGGAACACCTATCCCAGTCAATCATGGTCTGCATCCTAACAAAGATGGAAAGGATGTAGACAGCAGATTGTACCGTGGGATGATCGGATCACTTATGTATCTCACAGATTCAAGACCCAATATAATGTTTGCTGTGTGCTTGTGCTCAAGGTTTCAGTCTCAACCAAAGGAGTCACATATGATAGCCGTGAAGAGAATTTTCAGATACCTGAAAGGGAAACCCTAATTAGGTCTTTGGTACTCTAAGCAGCAGTCATTCAACTTCAAAGCCTGCACTGATTCAGATTATGGCGGTTGTAACATTGACAGAAAGTCAACTTCTAGTGGATGTCAATTCTTAGGAGACAGACTGGTCTCCTGGCAGTGTAAGAAGCAGTCAACGCTTTCTGTCTCAACTTGTGAAGCAGAATACATTGCTGCAGCGAGCGGTTGTTCTCAGATACTGTGGATTCAGCAGCAATTGAGAGACTACGGCTTAAACTTCACTGGAACTCCTCTATTCATAGACAACAATGCCACAATGTCCATCACAAATAACCCGGTTAAACATTCCAAAACTAAACATATAGAGATTCGCCATCATTTCATCCGTGATTGTGCTGAAAAGCATTTAATTGAACTTGTAAAAGTTCACACAGATGACAATCTTGCTGACCTCTTCACAAAGGCATTTGATCGATCCCGTTTTGAGCATCTTGTCAACTTGATAGGAATGTTCAATCCTGAGTGAGAATTAATTTTTCTTAATTCAATTCAATTCATGAAAGTTAAACTTTATTTCTTTTTAAATTTTCTGTATAGTTCTTTTAAGTTTCAAAATATTTTACAAAAACAAAAACAAAAATAGAAAATGGAGAAAATTTCAAAGTTAACTTGAGAAAAGAGAAAATGATAGTACATCAGAAATGATCTAAACGTCATAGACTGCTCATATGGGAAATGATTAAGTCATGCTTACTTAATTGTTTAACTTATTATGTTTTTAATCTGCTTATTTACAAGTAATTTAAATTGTCAGTAGGCTGTATGCGTCTTTGAATCACTAGTAGTGTGGAAACTAAATCTAAATTACAACTGTGATTTGAACCCATGTTTGCAAGTGTGTGTGCGTAAAAGAATAAAAAAGATCATTATCAGATATAGGATGTTAGATTTTGGCAATAATTTTCTTTTGATGTCAGTTTTGGGTTATGTCGTTAGCACAATTAATGCGGTTCATCTCACTGCCCATACTCACAAGTATGCAATGAGAGATTGAATCAAGACATGTCTCTACATTAACCGTTGAGCATGTATTCACCCTTGAATCACTCCTGATTCATTGAAATCAAATCCAGATAAAAGTTGGATCCCCTTACCTTATTCAATCACCATATATATTATCCTGAATCATCATTCCGATATTCAATGAAGAAAATCAAATGAAACCAAGACAACTGAATCACTCGATTCTGAATCTTATGATTCCTGATAATCCCTATGGATTTTGCTTGATTTTTCCTGTGCTAATAGATGTAGCTTCATTCTGAAAATTTAGAAAATCATTGGAAAATCTTAGATGCCTTGAGATAGTGCAAGTTAGAATAGCATATCAGTGGGGTACACGTTGTACATCTTATAATTAATACCTTAATACACAAGAATGTGATACAAAGATGCGTATAGTTTCAAATCTTATAATATTGTCAACTTGAATTACTTGTTTATGTGCTTATTACGTACGAATAAAGAGTAATCCATGACATGATCCCATATTCTTTGATGTTTATTTTGTATCGTTTTTGCTAAAAGATAGCCTGATATGATCCTTTGCTCGTGTCTTTGATCAAAAATAGTTTGTGTGAATACTTGTATATTTCTATGAGAAAAGATCAAAAATATTTTAAGTTTATGCATAGTTCAATTTTATTCAGAAAAGCCAAAAATATTTGTGTTTAACCTTCCTGAATTGTATTTGAAACCTCGTGACTGAATATTTTTATCTTTTTCGTTAGTTGATTTGAAAAACTTCATAAATTCTGAGTTGAAATTTTGCGTAATTAATCGTTGTGCGTACTTGTCAAGTTTGCACGAAGTAAGTCTTGCGTACTTGTAAATGCGCAAGAGTAAAACTTGCACACTTATAAATGCGCAAGAGTTAAAGCTTGAGTACTTGTAAGTACGCAAGAGTTAACTCGTGCGCACTTAACAAGTACGCACGACTGATTGTGGCTGGGTATATAAGGGACACGATGAAACTTTTCTCAGTTTCATCGCATTCAAACCGAATTTTTCCCTCTGCAAATTTCACTCAAAATCAAAGTGTTCCTAAACCATCTATTCGTCCCGTCTATTGTTTCATCATCTCATTTCATCGATTTGGTGAGATTCTAGACTAAATCCATCCGTAATTTCGTGACTTTTGGACCAATTGGAGACTTAAAAATTTTAGGGTTATTCTTTAATTTTTGGGTAAAATTGGGGATTGTTTGGGTAATTTCTTATCACTAATCCGGATTTGAAAACTTAATCGACTCCTAATAATCCCATTTGGTCCTTGATTTGATCCGTCGGTGGAATTTTAATTGGCAGTGGGTCGAGGGCCGTTTTAGGTCAAAATTGGTCCTGGTTAGGAAGTTTGTGGTGTTGATACTGGTCCCATAGGTTAGAATCATTGATTCCGACCTAGTGGTGACCTATTCGACCCGCTTTTTGAAAGATCAATCAAATTCTAAACTTTCTGGAATTTTTCTTAAGTGCTGTTCTTGCGCACTTAGCAAGTACGCAAGAGGTAGTTCTTGCGTACTTGTTAAGTACGCAAGAAGAAAAACCTGCACACTTGCTAAGTGCGCAGCACCAACACTTAGGAAATTTTCTAAGTCTGAAATTTCTGTTCAAAGAGTAACTACTATACCGTGTCATGTTTGTTCATTTCCAATGATACGTGTTGTTCTGATTGTGCAGCGTGAAGCAAGATCTGGGAACTTTGAAATGTTCAAGCCTCAGGTGCCCAAAAGTGTCAAGGATAAGCACGCTGTACATCCTGTGACTAAGAAGCACTTCAAGAAATTGGTATACACGCCAGTGCGATGTGAAACTAAGATTCCCCTGAGCAAGTTATCTCAGGATATTCTTGGTGACATATGGTACTGGTACGTAGACCTAAAAACGGGCGAGGCTGTGATCATGGGAAAGGGATGTTCCGAGAGTGGGAACATAGTGCCAAAAGAACTGATCAGAATATTTGATGAAGTTTGCTTCATCAACTTTTCTGTGAAAGATCTGGAGGTACTAGCTGATAGGTATTGTGTTAACACGGACGAATGGACAAAGCTCCTTGCTTCTAAATATGACAAGGTGATCAAGTTCTGCCTTGAATACAAGAAGAAGATGGAAGCTAAGGATGGACAACTGTGAAGACTGAAGATTGAAGACTGAAGACGATGAAGATCCCGAGCTGTTGTCAAGGGGGAGTTTGTTGAAGCACTTTCCTGTGACAACACTCTGGATAGAGTCTTAGTTTGTATTTTCATGTCTGTAATTGTCTTTGTATGTAAGAGTCTTTATGTATTAGTTTATCGAGTTGTATTTACTTTTACATATTGAATGTTGCATTTCTTTCTAAGTGTTTTGCGCACTTACATGTGCGCAGGAGAAAACTCCTACGTACTTAGCAAGTACGCAAGAATACCTTGGCGTACTTGTTAAGTACGCAAGAGCATTTTGCCCTGCGCACTTGCTAAGTGCGCAGGCATCAGGTCCTGTATAAGTAGGATATGTTGACAGAAGTTAAGTATGCAGACATTATAGCAAATACGCAGATTGTAATCTCAGTGCTTTTCTCTGTAACCTTCAAGTGTTTATAATACAAAGAACGTTTAAAGTGTTTTCTCTTGTCGGTTTACTTTGTTTAGCTAGACTCTCCGCCTAGTCACGGGCATTCCGCACCCGGTTCGACTAGTAGACCCACTTGCATGTGACGATCCGCCACACCCGAGGGACCTACATTTACAATAAAGATGCAAGTGTTCATGCGGAACCAGAAGGTAGTGTGCATGAGACTGTATGAGTGTGTTCCGAGTTATCATCTGTTGTGTGGACTTAGCGCGAAAGTGGTGTCGAGAAGAATACCGGGAAAAAATCTTAACTTTGAAGAGACGCGGGTATTAAGAAATGTTATAAGAGGAACTAGAATGCTCGAGTAAGGTAAATTGGCAATTACGTTTGGATCCGTGAAATTGTGAATTTACAGGTGCACGTGTATGATAGCGAATCTTATGGTGTTGATTAATGCTTACGTATCAGAGTTGACCCAATTACTCAACTATGACTACGAGATGTTAGTCACCCGAGTAATGATTTAAAGAGATTGATGAACATCATTAGTAATAGTAACTATGTCAAAGATGGTGTACCTTACAAAGGTGAATGATGTCAGCAAGTACGAGCCACAGGCAAGATGAGGAGGAATGAAACTTTGGTTTGACCTAAGTCAGACGAGCATGCATATGAAGAAGGCCAGGAGCTAGTGTTGACTACGCTTAGCACAAACACGTTATGATGAATAAAAAGCGGTCTACTGTCGAAGTATGCATGAGTATGAAGGAAATAACCACACAAGTGTATGTGCAAAGAATATACGAGTGCACAAATGTAGAAATGGCATCTATACATGTAGAAGACGATCCTAGACAACTAATATGAGTATCTTCTGAAACGAGAAGATAGATATACCAACAACAACAAGTAACGGGAACCGCAATGTTAATTAGGGCATGCAGGCTAAACCAACTGAAACCGGATCCGACCCAAGGATTGTTTGTTCAAAATGTATGTGAAGGACAAGTTTTGACAAACAATATGAAGTAAGGCATGGGTACTAGGAAGAAATTCAAGACGACTCAGAGAACGTTCTACTATGGCTGAGTCTAATCAATAGCCGCGAGTGTTGTTAGAATTGGAAAGCTGTTAAGTAACCCACTGAAATTAGAAAGAAATGAAAGTACAAGTGTCATTGCACGTGTCATTTACTCGTAACAAAACCTATGAACATGATTCTAAAAGAACCACGTATGGAAAATGCTAACGGTCATGAGAGGTTAGAGAATGTATACTATTAGGTCGCAAGGGGATGCCAATCCCTAAGACCATCCAATGGTATGAAAGAAGAATGAGAATAATAAATTGATGATGTGAAATGTAAAACCCTGACAAGTATGCTTTAAAGAAAGCCTAGAAGAATGTTGTGTGTAAGAAAATAGGAATGTAAAGGTCGTATACCTAGTGTTCTGTCTGAATGAATACCTCCCCGACAAGATTGAGTATGATAAAGTAATGCTTCATATGGTTCCTTCGGGAATGAAACGACATGGTTCCTTCGGGAACAAAATGATATGGTTCCTTCGGGAATGAGACGATATGATTCCTTTGGGAACGAGACGATATGGTTCCTTTGGGAACGAGACAATATGGTTCCTTCGGGAATGAGACGACAAGATTCCTTCGGGAACGAGACGATATGGTTCCTTCGGGAACGAGACGATATGGTTCCTTTGGGAATGAGATGATATGATTCCTTTGGGAACGAGATGGTACGGTACCTTTCAGAAACTTGATAGTAGGATTCATTTGGGAACGTGATGGTATGATCCATTCAAGAATGGCATGGTATGGTCCTTCGAGGACGAATGCACCATGAGTACATGAGGTACATACGAAGATCCAAACAGTCGAGAAATGATCGATTGTAACACCCAGATAATTCC
The DNA here is from genome assembly GCA_023525975.1 of Smallanthus sonchifolius. Lineage (NCBI taxonomy): Eukaryota > Viridiplantae > Streptophyta > Magnoliopsida > Asterales > Asteraceae > Smallanthus > Smallanthus sonchifolius. Next base: position 93,663,413 of record CM042019.1, read on the forward strand.
CAAAGTAATATAAGGGCTAAAAGTATCAAAATAAAAAGTTCAGGGGTTGAACTATAAATTCTCCAAAGTTGGAGGATTAAAACTGAAAAAATCTGAAAGTTAGAGGGGTGGCGGACCGCTACCATATACCTTGGCAGTCCGCTACTGTAACATCCCAAACTCCAAAAATAAGTTGCGACACGTGTCGGCTAAGAAATGCGACGCTAGAACGTAACCGAACGCGAAAACAGAAAGGCTGTTCGACAAGAATTAGACCAAAATTTCCCATAAGCATATCCCGGGCTAGAAAATGAGTTACGCACGCCATAATATATGAAACTTGGGTGCCTCGGCGAGAAGAAATTGAAAATGTAGTCATAATGGACCGTCAACTGGTGTAATGGTCCATCACGACCCTCCAGAAGCCATAACGGACCGTCACCATCCGTGATGGTCCGTCACGCCGCAAAATCGCGAAAACACTTTGTTTTATGCCACGTATCACTGAGTCATCACACCCTAAGGCCATGACGGACCTTCGTGAGCTGTGACGGTCCGTTAGGTGGTCAGAAAGCCCTTGGAGGCCAAGAAAACGGTAACGGTCCGTTATGGGATCATATTTTTGCCTATAAATTGATTATTGAGGCCATTCAAACGGGAAACAACACACACAAACACCATACATCATACACACACTCTGGAGAAGAATTAGGAGCTGGTGCGGCGTGTTAAAGTGCGAGTGCGGTTCAAGTTCAAAGAAGTGTTTAAGTGAGGAACGAGCGTAGGAAACGACCCGAAGTTATTGTAAGGACACTTGACCCGTACCTTAGACATAATTATGTGAATTATGTAATTAAATGATATGTGTTATATGATATATATATATGACGAGGGTACGGGATAATGATGGGTTAGTCTAAACACTAAACGGGAATAATGGAGTAGCCACGACGTATCCATGGGGTGGTGGATACGCCGCTGGTAATTCCTATATATAGATCTCTTGGTGCTTCGTGGTGAAACAATTATGAATGTTTAGGGGTATAGACTAAAATACAATAATGAAATTATAGTAAACGTACGGGAGAACTTCCGACCGGTATGTAGTTATCTGACAAACAAAATGTTCTGTCTAAGGAAAGAGTGGTGTATAAATCTCTCCTAGACCTGTCACTCTTTCCTGGGAACATATCTGTTGGAGGTACTTCTCTGGAAGGATAATCACCTCAGTTTACAATATATGATGAATATGAATATGTGATGAAAATGAATGCGTGAATACATGAATATGTTATGCATGATAAAGATGAATTCGTGAATGCATGATGATACGTGCAAATATGAATGAGTATGTTGGAACAAGTCTAAACCCTAAAATGAAATAACGGAGTACTCACGAAGTGTTAAAAGGGTGGTGGATACGCCGCTGATACTTCCTATATATAAACCCTTTTAATGCATCGTGAAGAAACCGTTACGAATTTTTAAGGTGAGAACTGGTTGGGAAATGAATCAAGCATATACATGAATGAAAATAAATGCTTGATACATTTTGGAGGCTGTGAGTATAAAATACTCAAGGTCCCAAATGAAATGAGATACCCGGCCTATAAGGTGGATCTCAATAAAAAGGAAGAAAACTAAAAAGATTCCAAGCCTACGGGGCTGAGGAAATGATTGAGTCTTCGTGACAAATGCAAGGGGTCTATACTGATGAGTATAAGAACCTTGCTAAAAACTCGGACCGGAGGTACGTCCGAAGATGGTCGCAAGGGGGTTAGCACACCCGTAAAATATACGAATAACGTGACTGGAGGTATGTCCGGAGATGGTCACTAGGGTGCCAAGAGCCTGGGAAACTTGAACAATAATAAGAACCTAAAGGGTTCATAATAAAATGAATGATGCAGCGTACTTACTTAGCGAAAGCTAATTCAAAAATGTTTTCTAAACTCTGTAGGAAAGAAGCACGCAGAATGAAGCTTCCTGAGGACCGAATGATCGAAGTTGAAAGATCCCTATATAATGTAATTATATCATATGTTGTAAAAACAATATTATAATTAAAAGTTACCTTAGCCGGTTATGGCAAAGTTTTGTTAAACTGTGATCGTTTTCCGCATTATAAAACTCTGATAAAGTATGAGATAAGTAAGGTGTTTCAAGTTGGTATCAGAACACGGTTTGAGGGATTTAAGTATCAGAAGGGGATACTTAAACTCAAACCATAAGTGCTCATGATATAAATAGGGATTCAATCTGAGGTCGTCCAAGGAAGCATGTATGTTTAAATTCTAGTGCTAGAACATAAATGTATGAGTTACGTGGGCAGAAATTTGTATGAGATAAGATCTATGTGGTAGTTGGGAGTATCATGATATGTAACATACATTGCCTTATACCTGGCCAATATTAGAGCTAATGTATTGGACCTTCATGATATCGCAAACATCATATGATTACTTATATCAGCAGATAGTGAGCCGGGAAAATGTGAATATGCATGATTAAGATGCATAAATGAATGTATATGTGCATATGTGTAAATGCATTAATATGGGCCTTACATGAAACCCTAGAATTCTTAATTAGGGTTAAATTAATATGAGGCCTATAGTATAAAACCCTAGATTATGATTAGGGTAAACGAACTAAAGATTAAAGCGATGCCATATTTCAGCAAACGATGGCTAAACATCAGAATGATGAAATACGCGATAAAGGGAGTCACAGGAGAACCGACTCTCCACCTCCCGAGGAAAATGAAGTTGAGCAAGTTTCAGAAAATATCCCGAGACAGATCGTAATAGAAGTAGGAAAGGCTTTCGATGCAAACTTTTCGATCCTACAAGCTGAACTACAGAGCTCATTAGAGAGCTTGTTCGAAATCCATAAAGATATTACTCATAATGGAGAAGGAGGGAATCCAAAAGTTGATACAAAGTCAACTCGTTGTACATACAAGGATTTCATGACATGCAAACCTTTAGAGTTTAAGGGAGCTGTTAATCCCTTAGAAAGTCAAAGATGGATCGCTTCAATAGAAATAGCTTTTGATACATGTCACTGTGAAAAAGTAGACGATGTTACCTTCGCCACCAACCAACAAAAAGAAAGAGCCGATGATTGGTGGGCGTGGTAAAGAAAGAGAAAGGAAGAGACATAATTAATGAGATGAGATGGGAAGAATTCAAGGATATCTTCCTGAAGCATTATTGACCTCGAGCAGCAATTGAAAGAATCGCTGAGGAGTTTCTTCAAGTTCGTCAGACTACAGAATCAGTGGATGAGATCACAGGAATTTTCTTTGACAAGGCCAGATTTTGTCCAACTTTGTTAACAACTCTAGAGTTGTGGATGACGAGATACCATCTCATTTTAAAAACTGAAATTAGAGAGTTTATCCATCCATCCAAGTGTGCGAACTTGGAGGAGATGATTGATTGGGCTCGAGAACGTGAGACTGAGCTCAAGAGACAGGCTGAGAGAGATGGAAAGAGAAAAGGAGAGAATTATCCTTCTCCTATGCCTCTTAAGAGATTTAAGTTCAATAAACCGGGAGGCGGTTCCTCCCAAATGAAAAATATGCATGACTGCAAGACTTATGAAAGAAGGCACACGGGAGAGTGCCAATTCAAGTCTTTGAATTGTAACAAATGCGGGATGGCAGGACACACTGCATTTCTATGTATGAGTGGAACCCGGTTGTGCTACAACTATTATAAGGCAGGACACTTTAGTAGGGAATGTCCTGAGCTAAAATTTCAGACGGAAAAGACCGGAGAAGGGTCAAGAGTAGCAGAGAATGAAGTTAAGAGAATCGAGGCTCCAAAGCCAAGAGGTAGGGCTTTTCAGATCACTACAGAGGAAGCAAAAGATGTTCCTGACATTGTATCATGTACATTCCTCTTGAATTCCCTACCTGTTTGTGTTTTATTCGATACTGGAGCTGGTCGATCATTTATTTCGTTAAAATATGCAAGCTCTGGAAACTTCAATAGAAGTAAGTTGGCTAAGGCATTAGAAATTGAAATCGCGAGTGATCGAAACTGCGTAGTAACTGAAATATGCCAAGATTGCCGACTACTGATAGAAGAAGAATATCCAATCGATTTAGTTCCGATACCGATACAAGAATTCGACGTAATCATCCGAATGGACTGGTTATCTACGCATACTGCAACAATTATATGCAATTAGAAGATTGTACGATTCACGACGCCCACAGGAAAAGAAGTTAGTGTCATTGGTGAACGACGGAACCAGATTACGTTATGTACGATGGCTAAGATAAGTAGCTACATGAGGCAAGGTCACCAAGTGTTCTTAGCTTATGTAGCTGACACAAATATGAAAGAGATGAAACTGAATCAAGTCCCGGTGATAAAAGAATTCCCAGAAGTATTCCCAGAAGATCTTCCAGGTGCTCCACCTGAGAGAGAGATCGAATTTACAATCGAATTATCTAAAGCTAAGCCGGTAGCTAAGGTTCCATACCGGTTAGAACCAACATAAATGAAGGAGTTAATGTCACAACTGCAAGAGTTGTTGGACAAGGGATTTATACGCCATAGTGTATCCCCTTGGGGTGCACCAATTCTATTCGTGAAAAAGAAAGACGGTAGTATGAGAATGTGTATAGACTACCGTGAATTAAACAAATTGACTATCAAGAACAGGTATCCTTTACCTAGGATTGATGATTTATTTGATCAATTACAAGGATCTAGGTGGTTTTCTAAAATCGACTTAAGATCCGGTTATCATCAAGTCAAGGTAAGAGAGGAAGATGTGCCTAAGACGACATTCAGAACTCGTTATGGACATTATGAATTTGTGGTGATGCCTTTTGGAGTGACGAATGCTCCGGCAATTTTCATGGACCTCATGAATAGAGGATGCCGACCAATGTTAGACAAGTTTGTTATTGTCTTCAATGATGACATCCTGATTTACTCAATGAATGAAGAGGAACATGCACAACATCTTCATGAAGTTCTTACTACTTTACGAAAGGAAAAGTTATATGCAAAATTCTCAAAATGTGCATTCTGGTTGAGGGAAGTCCAGTTTCTGGGCCATGTTATAAATGCAGAGGGCATTTCAGTGGACCCCGCAAAGGTAAAGGCTGTAATGAAATGGTCTCCACCTAAGAATCCATCAGAAGTTAGAAGTTTCTTGGGATTAGCTGGTTATTATAGAAGATTCATCCAGGACTTTTCTTAGATAGCCACCCCCTTGACTAAACTAACCCGAAAGAATTCGAAGTATGAATGGAATGCATATCAAGAGAAGGCATTCCAAATACTGAAAGAAAGATTGACACAAGCTCCGGTTCTTGCATTGCTAGAAGGAGTAGAAGAATTTGTGGTGTATTCTGATGCCTCCAAGCTTGGGTTAGGATGTGTTCTGATGCAAAGAGGAAAGGTGATAGCCTATGCCTCTCTATAGCTAAAGACACAAGAAGCAAACTATCTAACCCATGATCTGGAATTAGCTGCAGTGGTGTTCGCACTAAAGATCTAGAGGCATTACTTGTATGGAATGAAGTGTACGATTTACACAGACCACAAAAGTGTTAAGTATTTCTTTGACCAGAAGGACTTAAACATGACGCAACGACGATGGTTAGAACTGGTCAAGGATAATGATTATGAGGTGTTATATCATCCCGGAAAGGCTAACATGGTAGCCGATGCTCTAAGCCGCAAGGAAGGGCATCATCCTATTCGGGTGAAAGCATATAAGTTAGTGACAACTCCTGATTTCTTGAGCTAGCTTCGAGATGCATAAATCGAAGCATTAAAAGGTGAGAATATTAAGAAAGAAAGAAAGGCTGGTCAGGAGAAGTTTCTAGAGGAGAATGAATATAAAGTCAAGACTCAATTTGATCGTATGTGGATACCACAATCAGGTGAGTTTAGACTTAAGATTCTTGATGAAGCTCATAAATCACGATATTCTATTCATTCGGGTACTACAAAAATGTACTAAGATCTGCGCATAGATTTTTGGTGGCCCGGAATGAAGTTTGATATCATGAAATATGTAGCAAAATGCTTGACTTGTTTACAAGTTAAAGCAAAACATCAGAAACCGTATGGGAGATTACAACCGTTAGAAATCACATAATAGAAGTGGGAACATCTCACTATCGATTTTATAACCAAGCTACCAAAAACAGCTGGGGGTTATGATACCATTTGGGTGGTTGTACATCGGCTAACTAAGAGTGCTCATTTTCTAGCTATACGTGAGACATATTCTTCAGAAAAGTTAGCTGATCTGCTCATTATAGAGATTGTTTCAAGACATGGAGTGCTAGTCTCGATTGTATCCGATCGAGATACCCTTTTCACTTTACGTTTCTGGAAGAAGTTCCACGAAGAGATGGGAACTATATTATTGATCAACACAGCATATAATCGTCAAACTAATGGCCAAAGTGAGAGGACGATATAAACCCTCGAAGATATGTTGCGTGCTTGTATATGTGACATCCGTCAATTTTCCGTTAGTTCCGTTAATCCAAATCCAGTTATCTAGTAATCCTGTTAACTCAACCTTGAACCTCAGGGACCATTCCTGCCAATAATTAATCTTAAACTACAGGGACTAGTCATGTAAATATGCAAAACCAAATCTGTTGACCTGAAAAGTCAAAATCAATTGGTTTTGCTTCAGTTGACTTTTAAAAGTCAAACTGTGATGGTTCTTAACTCAAATTCGCGAGATATATTCGAAATTTGTTCGAATTCACATTGGAAATGGACATTAGTACCATTATCTATCATCATTGTTCCATTAACATTGTTATTAACTTTAACTAATTCCATTAATTCCGTTAAAAGTGAAACCGTCGACTACTCATCAAGAATCCAACGAATTCGATCATTAGACATTACAATGTTGAAATCAAATACTCTAAACATCTAAGTCGCACCCTCCTGAACCTGTAGCATCATTCAATTTCACTGGACCCGAAGTCTGAGTCGTCGAAGAACAACCCACGCGAGCCGGAAACTCCTTTCAGTCGATCTCCACCATTTCGATATTGTTTCAGGTAATCGAATACACCATTAGATTCGATTTCATCTCTTCTATGAAAGCCCTAACATAACCAGCGCTTACAATATCTAATTTAACGCATACTGATTCTAGGGTTCTTGAAATTTCGGGTTTAATCGAGTTATGTCTTAGACCCAATTGCAATTCAATCGAATCATGTGGAAAGCTTCGCAGTCAGGTATCCTTTGAAAGCCCTATGCTAATTCAGTTCTATAATATCGAATTGAGTAAGAACAAGAATCTAGGGTTTGCTCTTAATATGAATTTGGGGTTTCGATATTGGACTCAACCTCAACTCAATTAAATCTTTTGGTCGGATTCGCAAACCTCTAATCAGTAAAAGCCCCATCATTTTAACTCCAAACATTGTCGGATTTGATCAATCTTAATCTGTGTTCTTAAAGCTAGGGTTCGGTTCATGAAACTGAAATTAAAGCCTTTAAACCCGATGTTTTTACAATTAAACTTAAACTCAGATTCGAAATACCTAAACTAACAAAACCCCTCAGCCCTCTGGTTCAATCGAAACTCAAATCGATGGATTTTGGGACTGGTTTGCGTCCGGTTTCGCATGGGGAAGAAGATCCCACGAGATTTTTTTGACAAAGCCATTTGAATCCAGCTTCTTGTTGCGACGGCCTAGCGGCTATGGTGGTTAAGAGTGTCGGCTGGTGTGGGAGAGACCCGGGTTCGAGTCTCTCCACACTCTTTTATTTTTAAAACCATTTTTTAATTACTAATTTATTATGCAAACCATTCCACTATTATTGTTATACAATATTAATGTGTTTTAGCCCGGGAAACCACCCGTAGGCTCGGGTTTGGATTGTAAACATTTTCATTAAAAATACCCACTTTTAAAATAATATGTTTATATTATTTTCAAACCGCGACTTCGAATAAAATAAATTGTTTATGTTATTTTCAACTCGTGACTCCTAGTATAAAGTAAAATATATTTTATATATTATTTCGCCCCGTTTATTAATCTCATGTAACGTTTCAAACTAACAAAATAATATGATTATTTATATTATTTACCAACGTTATAATCTTGAATAAAAATAATATGTTTATTATTTTTCCACGCAAACGTTTATTTTATTAACTCTACGAACTTAAAAATAATATATAATGTTATATATATTATTTTCCTACACCATGTTGTATGTCACCAACACACGAATATATATTATTAATATTTGTAACGTTCGACACGAAACTTAGTTATTCTGATTCTTATAGAAATCCTTATTTCCGTGGACACGTTCGTCTACTAAGTAATCCTATGAATATCTTAGGACGTTCAAACTTCCGTGTCGTCGTCACATATTCCTATTGTATCCCTAACTATTATGTGTATAATTCTAGGGCATACGTAAGTGTCACACCCCCAAATTTATTTACTTAATAAATAAATACAGGTTGCAACGATTGGTTCATTACACGATAGCGGAAGCTGTAATAGTGATTTCTAAGACTTGATTACATATACGATTACTAAAACTAAATAAATACAATGATCTAAGTCCAAATAGTTCAATGGTCGACTTGAGACTTGATAATCTACGCCCGTCCGGTTACTAGGAATTGTTCCAACATAGCTAGCCTATTCCAACCGCTCCATGGCTAAAGGTTACCTGAGAAACATACTTGAAAGTGTCAACACAAAGGTTGGTGAGTTCACAGAGTTTGTTAATTTAGTACAGTTAGTTTTCCCTGAAAAACTAGACATGACTTAACCGTCATAAAATAAGTAGTTTTCCTTTGAAAACATGCCCATGACTTTACCGTCATAAAATAAGTAGTTTCCTTTGAAAACATGCCCATGACTTAACCGTCATAAAATAAGTAGTTTTCCTTTAAAAACATATACATGACTTAACCGTCATCAAATAAGTCGTTTTCCTTTGAAAACATGTCCATGACTTTACCGTCATAAAATAAGTAGTTTTCCTTTGAAAACATATACATGACTTAACCGTCATCAAATAAGTCGTTTTCCCAATCAAATAGTTCTTGTAAATCCAATTGTTCGTAAATTGTTCCAAGTATATATATGATAAACAGAACAAGTAATGTTGACCCATTTGTAAACTGGCTAGGAATACAAAGAATATGTTCATACATGAGGCGTAACCAAACCATGACAATTGTTCTTTCGCCCCTCATATTCGTTATCAGATGCTATGCGGCCATAAATCCTCCAGATTGTGGTTAGCGCGACTAACCATGACCGGGGGACGTCACTCCCCATAGTACTATTCATAAGACCCTAGGCTATAGTTAATGGTTACTAAATTGTTCCAGGGGACTTTACGAGCTCTATAATTGTTCGTACTCATGCAAACATAAAGGTCGGGTCTTGTTCTCTTGTTACCATATGAAAATGTTTGTAAATGTGTTTCATGTTTTCTCAAATGTATCAAACATTTATTTTTCATGCTTTCAGATATTGTAAGTAATTGTGTCACAAGAGTTAAACCAAAATGTTCGTGTTGTTAAACATGTAAGCAAATATGTTTCATATTTTCAAATATGTTATGTATCTTTCTCCCCCGATGTTTATAAAATATTAAAAAGCTAAAAGAGGGCAGTGAAACTCACCTTGTGTCCGATGAAATCCTAGCAAATAACAGTGCGCTAAGAGTTCCTGTCTATCCGTACCCTAATCACACAAGGGTACTAATGTGTTAAGACTACCCGTCTTATACGTAAGTTGTTCATCTGACTTAACGAATCCCGTTAAGTACGCCTTTGTTTAGTAAAAATAGTGTTTTTATTTACGACTCATTGGGGATTATTATTTTTAACCGAATCTCTTCATATGTTCCATGTACATATATCAAATTTTCATATTAGGATACTAATCTTTAATTCCTAGAACATTTCCAAAATTTAACCAAAACCGTACACCAACATATATATGTCACAAATTTTATCCATAAACATATATTTTTAGTAACACCTTTCACGTTCATATGTTGATGATAATCGTTCGTATGTCTTCTTGAATCATAGGACACTACCTCGGGTCTTGACAGGTAAGTCACACATGATCATATAACTTCACGAACATGTATCCTTCAACATAACATATGAATGGAATGAAGGGTTTATGAAGAACACCATCATCCAAGTGTTATTTTATGTGATTATATATATATGTAGTTTATATTTGATGTGTCCTTGTCTTGTCCATGGTCCTTCTAGTTTGGTATTTAATGTATGAACATGTACATGTTTAAATATATGTATTCGAACATGACTTATGAAGAAATAAAGCCAAAACTCATCAAGACTTTTATGTTTTATTTTGTTCTTGAAAACTCAGATTTTTAGGCGTACTCCGAGTAGATTTTTAGATGGTTTTAGAAGACCAAATGACTTGTGGTTTTCTTCTAAAATAAAGTTTATTGAAACCAGAGGAGATGTGAAAAAGAATTTCTAGATTTGGAGTTGTGTAGGTACCTCAAAACAGGAAAATGAAAAGAGGTGTCCAGATTCGACCTGCACTGAGCGGCCTTCTTGCGCCGGCTGTTTGGAGGTCGAATACTCCATGGATTCGAGTGATTCCACTTGGGTTCTTCCTTCTTAACATGGAGCTTCATTCTAGAAGAAGAATGGATCGATTTGGCCAAGGAACGAAGGAGATATGGTCTTGCAAAGTTGGCTAAAAATCTGCCAGAATCTGAGTTACGGGATTTTGGTATTCATTCGGTTTTTGGGGATGGTTAAAAACGACAGAACAAGATGGAGAGGTTGTGTGTTTAACTTACTAACCATTATGACAAAGTATGGATGGTGGAGTGAAGTGTTGGTGAAGCTAGATGGTGACTTGATCTTAGCTTGTTTCTCTAGTTGACAAAGCATGGTCTTATGACACCCATCATGAAAGAGTTGGTTGAATGAGTATGGGATGTTATGACACAAGAGATGGAGCAAGATAGGTTTGGTGGTGATGATGGGTGGGGTTTTGGGTGTTGTCACATCGCTAGTTGCATCCTAATTACTAGTTATGTTGGTTTTAGTTAGTGTAAACCCGACAGGTGCTCCCGTGATATAATACCCCGTGTAGGAACTTTATATATATTTTGTGCAGTTTTCCCACTAGTCTAGACAATTAACTAGTGGTAGTCCGTCATAGATAATGATTTTGCTGTTTTTATGCATGTCCAAATATAAAGTTAAATCATGGATTGCGTGAATTAATTATCTTCATATCAATTCATGTGGATTATTATTATCACCAATATATGTGTTTTTATATCAAAACGTGTTTCTAGACTTTATTTGTATATTGTTCAATAATCACCAATGACCGTACATTGAACGTTATAAATGTTTATGACTTAGTAATTCTTAAAATTACTAAAATTGTAACTCGTGTTTCTATGCTAGACTCATGACAACCGTTAGTCAAAGATAATATTTTAAGAAATATAAAATATGAACGTGCCATTATGAATATGGATATTGATCAGAAATACTGGGTGTCACATTCTCCCCATGTTAAAGAGAATTTCGTCCCGAAATTCAGTTGATGTCATCTTGACTTGGAGTGTTCGTGAACAAGGACGGATACTTGACTTTCATTTTATCTTCCCGCTCCCACGTTTACTCGGGGCCGCGCTTTGATGCTGGTGTGGTAACTGTTATTGTATGAAAACTCAGCCAACGGCGGTGAGTATCCCTATTTCCTCTGAAATCGATTATACTCGCACGGAGCACATCTTTTAATGTTTGGATGGTCCTATTACCTCGACCATTCATCTGGGGATGATATGCAGTGCTCATGTCAAGGCGTGTGCCTAAGGCTTCTTGTACAGACTGCCAGATTCTTGACATGAATCAACTTTCCCTATTAGAGAAAATGGAAACTGGCATACCATGCCTAACCTCAATTTCCTTAATATTTAGCCTTGCACGCTTCCTACTTTTATTTGTCTCCTTGATTGGTAGGGAGTGAGCGGATTTCGTCAAACGACTGATGATTACCCATATAGTATCATAGTCGCTAGATGTTCTGGGTAGATTTGTAATGAAATCTATGGAATTCTCCTCCTATTTCCATTGACGAATCTGCGGTTGTTGTGTTCACTCAGGTGATTCCTAATATTCTGCTTTCACTGTCGGGTATCTCCCAACATAGATAGCAGTTTCTCCTTTCATGTTTTGCCACATAATGGAGTTCCTCGGGATCCTTATACGTTTTATTCGATTCTGGATGAACGGAGTACTTGGGCTTATGGACTTCATCCATAACCTCCCACATAGGCTACCGATACCTGGTACCTAAATTCTATTTGTATCATCCAACTTAGGCTTCAATTGTTTGATTCCATTTACTTGGTAGTCGGTATTCGAAAGCAAAGCGAATACTTCTCATACTAACGATATTAAACGTGCAAGAACCCCTTTATTTGATTACCCTCAATATGGTAGGGTTATGTGATGCTCATTACTGGTAATGAAAGGAATGGTGCCTGCGAATCTTGAGCGTATGTTGACACATACCCTCTATTCGTCTACGCACTTTGTCACAAAAGTAGATCTCTATAGATCTTAGGAAAGAATTACTCGACGAGGTGTCTAGGTTTTAGTTGAATATTGGGTAGTAATGACACAGTGCGGAAATGAAACTTTATGTTTGTCCCTCTTATGCCTTTCGAAAGCATTTTCTCGGACTAAGACTTTATTCTTAATTCAGGTTTCGTGTTATCTATGATCTTCCATTAAAATGGGTCATAATTGATTTAATATTTCAAGATTCCTTGTGTGCTCTCACTAGTAAAGTTCGAGTCTAATCACCACTTTACCCTTTGCTTGTACCACCTTTCTGAGGCAGACAAGCCTTTGGGTTGTAACGTCCTGATATGTAAACTCATGGCTTGATGACCATACTCTCGAAGTATGTAAGCCATACGAAGTTCTATGTTTGTTTGGAATATTCACATTTCGTCTAGGTGAGGAAATGAACAGTGATACTGTGAGAATGGTCTCATCGAATTAGTGCTTCCCCAAAATGGGCTATGGGTTTGTCAACCCATTAAGTTGGCAGAAAGGGTTGATAGCCAACTATTAGTCATACAGTGTGTATGCACTTCCTTAGTGTTTGAATGGTGCTTTGGTGACTTACTGTTACGTATTCCACTCATATAGGTTATAACCTCAAAATCCTTAGCACAAGGATAAAATTGAGGTAATGAGTGTTAAACATCGAAAACTTTATATTCTTACTGAGCCTGCGTTAAGAGGTCATTTCTTAACAATAGATGATCTAGAGCTTCCTAATTATAGAAAATTAGGAGCGAAAGATGTGATCACGCCTCTCCTCTAGGCTGAAATCTGGGATCCATTCAACAAGATGATCTTTGGGAAAGTGCGGGTACAAAGGGTATCAAACTATCCTTCTCGAATCTTTATAGACAGTGGTCTATAGTGAACAACTCATGCTTACGTCCCTTATGCATATCGAGAGCTAATGAGATTAGCAAGAAATTCCGCATTTGGGAAACCTTCAAAAGTTTTGTATGTCGTTTTTATGTTAGTGCGACAATAGTCATCAGTCCACACTTAGGTTTCTTTGGCATTCGCTTGAGCAACATCCCCGACCTATTCATTACCGGGAGAATAGTCGGACTTAAAGGTGTACTGAATGTTCAATGGTTGCAAGAGCAACCCTGTTTGACCAATATTATGAAATGTCAGATTGCCTACTTGTCTCATGTCGAGCTTCCACAACACCCCATAGGTGCTATGTGTATGCGGGTCAGAAAGATTTTATGCCCCATTACCGGAGCTAGTGCATAGCACTCTTGACGTAACTTTCAAGTAACTGTGAGACTAAATTGTACGATAGATCCCGAGATTACACTATAATCTCCTATAATAATTTTGCAATTATTGTAATTGTGGGTTGTGGTAATGCTTAATTTGAAGCCATCTTGATAAGCAGAATCTCAAAGAATGAATGTGCGAAATCCTTCGCCGTTCAGGATTCACTAAGGATTGGTTGAATTCAATTTGAATTTCTCTCGTTCCTCCCGAACTAGGAGAATACTTTGTGGACACCTATTTGAGAAGTCCGATTTGTTAAGATTCAATCCTTAATCAAGTGACTGAGAACATGGGTTGATTATTACCTTGGACAGCAAGACTCACTAAAGTTCCTATACACTGCAAATCATGATTACGTGTGCACCCGTAATGATAATTTACTTTGCATGATCCCTGTAGTGTTCCTTCTATCCCCAACTTTTAGTTAAAAGGATTTGAAATGATCATTAGGTCGTGTTTGCACACTTGTGTAAGAGTGTGTATTGTTCTTTCGGATTACTCTTGATTATGAGTACCAATACCCATGAGTCTGCCGAATCTAGCTGTTACCGGATGAGGTTAACGGTAGAGAGGCACCACCAGTGTCTCTCAAGAATAAAATGTGTATGGAAGTCAGGCACTATGTGTAGGGCAGAGATCCTCAAATTAGTGTCGAGCAACTCATGCTCCAAGTATGTATGTACGTATGGATCCACATGATCCTAATGAATGTCTGGGTCTCCTGACCCATGGAGTTCTCCCCCATTTAGTCCTGCTTATCCACCTTGGATTCCCTTCGGTCCGGGCAATCCCGTCTGCCACATCTCCTGGCGAAAGTCTATTCGTTCGATCCGGCAACTCATGAATTAGAGTATTTATACCGCATATACGTCAGAAAGAAAGTTGCCTCCATGGCTAGAGTAGTTGTCGGTGTGGTGCAGGTATAGGTACAGATTATGGTATGGGTTCAGCCTGTTGTGCGACCAAGATCGGTAACTGACGGTTGCTGCCATCGTCGCCCAAGCTCAGCTCGTAACTCAATCTTCTAAGGTTGCATATGCTGAGTACCCGTTATTCTTGACTCGTAATCCGAACAGTAACATGTTGTAAGTGTTTATTATTTCCACACGTATGTGTTTAAGTGTTCATTACATGTGCCATGTAATTGTATTAGTGTAGCTAATGATACCCTAGTGTAACTCCATACACTAATAGTCTACACAAATTGTTCGGCAACGGTTGGAATTCCTATACTCAAGTCTTGGGTGTTTTTAGTGTGATGCAAGTCTTAGAAATCTTGGTCCCTAAATGAGTCCGGTTAGAGCCTAGGTGTCACTAAGGAAACCTAATTCGCTAAAACCATTGCTCTGATACCAATTTGTCACACCCCCAAATTTATTTACTTAATAAATACAGGTTGCAACGATTGGTTCATTACACGATAGCGGAAGCTGTAATAGTGATTTCTAAGACTTGATTACATATACGATTACTAAAACTAAATAAATACAATGATCTAAGTCCCTATAGTTCAATGGTCGACTTGAGACTTGATAATCTACGCCCGTCCGGTTACTAGGAATTGTTCCAACATAGCTAGCCTATTCCAACCGCTCCATGGCTAAAGGTTACCTGAGAAACATACTTGAAAGTGTCAACACAAAGGTTGGTGAGTTCACAGAGTTTGTTAATTTAGTACAGTTAGTTTTCCCTGAAAAACTAGACATGACTTAACCGTCATAAAATAAGTAGTTTTCCTTTGAAAACATGCCCATGACTTTACCGTCATAAAATAAGTAGTTTCCTTTGAAAACATGCCCATGACTTAACCGTCATAAAATAAGTAGTTTTCCTTTGAAAACATATACATGACTTAACCGTCATCAAATAAGTCGTTTTCCTTTGAAAACATGTCCATGACTTTACCGTCATAAAATAAGTAGTTTTCCTTTGAAAACATATACATGACTTAACCGTCATCAAATAAGTCGTTTTCCCAATCAAATAGTTCTTGTAAATCCAATTGTTCGTAAATTGTTCCAAGTATATATATGATAAACAGAACAAGTAATGTTGACCCATTTGTAAACTAGCTAGGAATACAAAGAATATGTTCATACATGAGGCGTAATCAAACCATGACAATTGTTCTTTCGCCCCTCATATTCGTTATCAGATGCTATGCGGCCATAAATCCTCCAGATTGTGGTTAGCGCGACTAACCATGACCGGGGGACGTCACTCCCCATAGTACTATTCATAGGACCCTAGGCTATAGTTAATGGTTACTAAATTGTTCCAGGGGACTTTACGAGCTCTATAATTGTTCGTACTCATGCAAACATAAAATTCGGGTCTTGTTCTCTTGTTACCATATGTAAATGTGTTTCATGTTTTCTCAAATGTATCAAACATTTATTTTTCATGCTTTCAGATATTGTAAGTAATTGTGTCACAAGAGTTAAACCAAAATGTTCGTGTTGTGGCAAATATGTTTCATATTTTCAAATATGTTATGTAAGTATCTTTCTCCCCCGATGTTTATAAAATATTAAAAGGCTAAAAGAGGGCCGTGAAACTCACCTTGTGTCCGATGAAATCCTAGCAAATAACAGTGCACTAAGAGTTCCTGTCTATCCGTACCCTAATCACACAAGGGTACTAATGTGTTAAGACTACCCGTCTTATACGTAAGTTGTTCATCCGACTTAACGAATCTCGTTAAGTACGCCTTTTTTAGTAAAAATAGTGTTTTTATTTACGACTCATTGGTGATTATTATTTTTAACCGAATCTCTTCATATGTTCCATGTACATATATCAAATGTTCATATTAGGATACTAATCTTTAATTCCTAGAACATTTCCATAATTTAACCAAAACCGTACACCAACATATATATGTCACAAATTTTATCTATAAACATATATTTTTAGTAGCACCTTTCACGTTCATATGTTGATGATAATCGTTCGTATGTCTTCTTGAATCATAGGACACTACCTCGGGTCTTGCCAGGTAAGTCACACATGATCATATAACTTCACGAACATGTATCCTTCAACATAACACATGAATGGAATGAAGGGTTTATGAAGAACACCATCATCCATGTGTTATTTTATGTGATTATATATATATGTAGTTTATATTTGATGTGTCCTTGTCTTGTCCATGGTCCTTCTAGTTTGGTATTTTATGTATGAACATGTACATGTTTAAATATATGTATTCGAACATGACTTATGAAGAAATAAAGCCAAAACTCATCAAGACTTTTATGTTTTATTTTGTTCTTGAAAACTCAGATTTTTAGGCGTACTCCGAGTAGATTTTTAGATGGTTTTAGATGACCAAATGACTTGGGGTTTTCTTCTAAAATCAAGTTTATTGAAACCAGAGGAGATGTGAAAAAGAATTTCTAGATTTGGAGTTGTGTAGGTACCTCAAAACAGGAAAATGAAAAGAGGTGTCCAGATTCGACCTGCACTGAGCGGCCTTCTTGCGCCGGCTGTTTGGAGGTAGAATACTCCATGGATTCGATTGATTCCACTTGGGTTTTTCCTTCTTAACATGGAGCTTAATTCTAGAAGAAGAATGGATCGATTTGGCCAAGGAACGAAGGAGATATGGTCTTGCAAAGTTGGCTAAAAATCTGCCAGAATCTGAGTTACGGGATTTTGGTATTCTTTCGGTTTTTGGGGATGGTTAAAAACGAGAGAACAAGATGGAGAGGTTGTGTGTTTAACTTACTAACCATTATGACAAAGTATGGATGGTGGAGTGAAGTGTTGGTGAAGCTAGATGGTGACTTGATCTTAGCTTGTTTCTCTAGTTGACAAAGCATGGTCTTATGACACCCATCATGAAAGAGTTGGTTGAATGAGTATGGGATGTTATGACACAAGAGATGGAGCAAGATAGGTTTGGTGGTGATGATGGGTGGGGTTTTGGGTGTTGTCACATCGCTAGTTGCATCCTAATTACTAGTTATGTTGGTTTTAGTTAGTGTAAACCCGACAGGTGCTCCCGTGATATAATACCCCGTGTAGGAACTTTATATATATTTTGTGCAGTTTTCCCACTAGTCTAGACAATTAACTAGTGGTAGTCCGTCATAGATAATGATTTTGTTGTTTTTATGCATGTCCAAATATAAAGTTAAATCATGGATTGCGTGAATTAATTATCTTCATATCAATTCATGTGGATTATTATTATCACCAATATATGTGTTTTTATATCAAAACGTGTTTCTAGACTTTATTTGTATATTGTTCAATAATCACCAATGATCGTACATTGAACGTTATAAATGTTTATGACTTAGTAATTCTTAAAATTACTAAAATTGTAACTCGTGTTTCTATGCTAGACTCATGACAACCGTTAGTCAAAGATAATATTTTAGGAAATATAAAATATGAACGTGCCATTATGAATATGGATATTGATCAGAAATACTGGGTGTCACGGTAAGTCGTGCAGGCTAACACTTGAGATTTCAAATCTCATACTTGTGTGATACTACCTACTACGCAACGCAGGTGAGTTTCACGACCCCTTTTTACTTGTTTTACTATTGGGGGAGAAACATGCTTACACACAAACGTATTTTACTTGTTTTCCTGTTGAGGAAGAAACAAACATGAATACCAACTATCATACTTTTACTTGTTTTCCCCGTGGGGGAGAAACAGGTACGCAAGCAAATATCATTTTACATGTTTTTCCCGTTGGGGGAGAAAACATAATGCAACTATTTGATTATGGTACTTTATATGATATCACTGTTGAGACTAAGTGTAACACACTATCACAGAAAGTCCTCATCTTATATCGGACCGTTAATATGGATCTTAGCGAGGTAATGTTTAGTAGTACTACTGGGTTTGACAAGCCCTACCCGCGTTAGTCACGCTAACTAGATTGGATATCGAACCGGTGAAATGTTAGCCTACTCACATTGGCCAGAGTTGATAGACCTGGAAGGAGGCATATAAACACAGTCAGCTTCGGTTGCGAGCGCTTTAGTAAAACATGAACATAGGCTAGCTACCTATAGATATGCATATTGAATGTACATAATCTGGCAAACACTCTCATATTTGGGGGTGTGACAGATTGGTATCAGAGCCATTGGTTATAGAGAACTAGGATTGCATACTAGACTATAGCCTCACACATTAGTTACATGGCATAGACATTTATACCCGATACACATAGCACCTATACGTACATTGTAGTGCAGGCATGTAACACCATCCGTATCACCCTCAGTTGGCGAGGGACGCATCATTTGCATTGCATCATCATTCCCAGTGGCGAAACTCGAGGAATCACCAGAACATCATCCATTCCCGTCCGAGGGCAGCGAGACGAAGCCTTCGGAGGAGTCACTTACATCACCATCACCTGTTGGGTATGGTGGGCTTTCTTAGGTCCATGTTTTGGACGACACTCAGCACTAGCGCATATCTCTTTGGGAGTTGGGATCGTCGGAGGCGAGTCCCTACTATACCCACTAGCAACAATACGCCGAGTGAAGGCAGACCGTTGCACGTATTATTGTAGAATCCATTGACACGTAGATGTCATCACTTTCCCGAGCCATGGGCTCGCGTCCTTGGTCGATATTCTGTTGAGAATAGATTGACCACAGATTTGAGAACGCATCGTTCAATGCATAATCAAACCCTATTCTGACTCAGTGGGAAGAACAACTATTTTCCTTCTTCCAGTAACACATTCATGA
This sequence comes from Smallanthus sonchifolius, assembly GCA_023525975.1. Classification (NCBI taxonomy): domain Eukaryota; kingdom Viridiplantae; phylum Streptophyta; class Magnoliopsida; order Asterales; family Asteraceae; genus Smallanthus; species Smallanthus sonchifolius. The sequence goes on from CM042019.1 coordinate 93,683,035, forward strand.
ACTAGTTTCGCACATCGAAGCAGTATTTCATGTACATGTTTGTTTCGTGTACATGTTCCCACCTACAATCCACTGGATTGTACTCTTGTATTATGTTCCAACTCGAGTGAATACTCGGATCAAACAATTTCTGACTACTCATCCTGATATGAGTCCTAGTCGATCAACTTATGGTTGATGACTACACCTTTCAATGACTTATCATCTCTAACAACACTCTGTATTCGGTAATAAAAATTGAGGGACACTTTGACACAGGACAGGGAGAACTAGGGTGAGCATGCAAAGCAAATTATCATTGCGGGTGCACACGTAATAGTAATTTGAGGTGCATGTAAGTCCTGGTGAAACCTAGTGTGTGGATAAATGGTCCTAATCTGTGAATTACAGACTCAACGACTAGTTGGTATCATTAAACTTGTTTAACAGTTGATGGACGCGACTATCATGTTGAAGGTATTTACGAACACACTGAACTATCATCCATAGGACCCACCATTTGATTTCACTCATGTAAGAGCCTTAGTGAACTTAAGACTCTCATCCAGACTCGATCAATGAAACCATCTTGGTTGAAACTATAATAGAACCTCATGGTAAACCCACCGACTCCAACTATGTAAGCGGAAATTGGGAATTTTTCCTAAACTAACACGTTACTTTTTAAGCTCCAACAATAAATCTCATTCGACCCTATAGCCTTATCCGATGACTAATCCTTAGTCTAATACGAATTATACCCAGCATATTCAATCCTGTAAACGAATTTCTTTCTTCTCGAAATGATTCCGTTGATCCAATGACATTAGGAAACGAAGATTTAACCTAACCAACCATCAGTTGAACGCAATTACTTAAACATACATCCTGCCTCTTATGCTACTGGAATCTATATCTCATTAGACTTTTCTTCCTTACATGTGAACCTCTTCCCTTAGCCTATGCATTGGCTGATACTTGCCTTATAAGCGCGGGTCTCACTAGAAGTCTCAGCACGATTTCACAAATTCCATATTAGTGTGTCGTGCTCTAACTCTATAAAAAGCCAAGTATACTATTGAGGTAGCAGACTGTAATACCCCGCATCGGTTGAGGGGGAGAACGATACGTTCCTTATTAGGAGGTGGATACCTTCTCTATTGAGACGCGTTTTGCCTGGGCGAGCAACTCGTCGGGTAAAAACAAACCGTGAGTTCCTGGATGGGTAACCCATCGGGGGCAAAGCGGACAATATCTTGGTACGGTTTGCTTGGGCTGTTACAGATAATAACTCGCATTCTTGCAGATGTAAACTAGCATTGGTTAGTGATAAACTTGACATTGACTGTCTGCCAGTTACACTTGGCAGTTTCGACCTTATTGTCGGTATGAATTGATTATCCAAGAACCAACCTGAGGCCATCTGTTGTGACAAAAATGTTTGCCTTCCTCTCCTTAGAGGGGAAATCCTTTCTTCCAAGGCAAAAGGGAGTGGTGCAGTCGTTGGCATCCTATCCTTCATGAAAGCACAGAAATGTCTTTGAAAAGTTCATACTGCTAATTTTGACTCTCGTCACCGAGCAGTCATCCGAGGAGAAGAAAAGTGGATGATATCCCGATCGTACGTAACTATCCGAAAGTAATTCCCGAGGACTTGCCTAGTTTACCACCGCACCGTCAAGATTGAGTTCCAAATTGATTTAGCACCCGGAGTAGCACCGATTGCTCGGGCACCTTACAGACTGGCACCCAGTGAATTACAAGAACTGTCCACTCAATTGCAAGATTTGTTGGATAAAGGTTTCATCCGACCTAGTTCATCACCGTGGGGAGCTCCGGTACTATTTGTCAAGAAGAAGGATGGAACTTTCCGTATGTGTATTGACTACCGGGAGCTGAATAAAGTCACAATCAGGAACCGGTACCCTTTACCTCGCATAGATGACCTTTTTGATCAACTCCAAGGATCAAGTTTCTATTCCAAAATAGATCTTAGGTCAGGCTATCATCAGTTAAGAGTCCGAGAAGAAGATATCTCTAAGACTGCAATCAGAACGAGGTACGGCCATTACGAAAATATGGTCATGCCTTTCGGATTAACCAACGCACCTGCGGTATTCATGGACCTCATGAACCGTGTGTGTAAGCCTTACCTTGACCAGTTCGTTATCGTTTTCATCGACGACATCCTCAGTTATTCCAAGAACAAGGAGGAACATGAGGAACATCTACGCCTAATTTTGGAACTACTTAAGCGAGAACAACTGTATGCTAAGTTTTCCAAGTGTGAATTTTGGATCCGGGAAGTTCAGTTTCTAGGGCATGTGGTTAATGAGAAAGGGATACATGTCGACCCATCCAAAATAGAAGCCATCAAGAATTGGGCAGCACCGACGACTCCGACTGAGGTGCGACAATTTCTGGGATTGGCCGGTTATTACCGTCGTTTTGTCGAAGGATTTTCAAAGATTGCACAACCTCTCACCGCCCTAACTCAAAAAGGAAAAGCCTATAATTGGGGCGATAATCAAGAGTCAGCTATCCAGCACCTCAAACAGAAACTTTGCAGTGCACCTATTTTAGCTCTTCCTGAAGGAACCGATGATTTTGTGGTGTATTGTGATGCATCCATTCAAGGCCTGGGTTGTGTCTTAATGCAACGCGAAAAGGTAATCGCATATGCTTCACGTCAGTTAAAGATTCATGAGAAAAACTACACCACTCATGATCTGGAATTGGGAGCAGTAGTCTTTGCACTTAAGATATGGAGACATTACTTGTACGGTACCAAATGCACCATCTACACCGATCACAAGAGCCTCTAGCATATCTTCGAGCAGAAGGAGTTGAACATACGACAACGTTGTTGGTTGAACTTTTAAATGATTACGACTGTGCGATCCGGTATCATCCGGGTAAAGCTAACGTTGTGACTGACGCACTAAGCCGAAAGGAAACAAAACCCAAACGAGTTCGAGCGTTACAACTTACTATTCACCCTGGATTGCCTGATCGAATCCGTAGTGCTCAACTTGAAGCCTTGAAAGAAGATAACCTACCGTTAGAAGGTACACGTGGCATGGAAGCACAACTTGAAATCTGACGGAATTCGTTACTTCGTCGAACGAATATGGATTCCAGTGTTCGGAAATTTAAGGGAACTAATCATGGATGAAGCTCATAAATCTCGTTACTCCATTCATCCGGGTTCCGATAAGATGTACCATGATTTAAAGGTACTGTATTGGTGGCCAAGGATGAAGGCCGATATAACTACCTATGTGAGCAAGTGCCTGACTTGCGCGAAGGTCAAAGTTAAATATCAAAAACCTTTCGGTCTTCTCCAGCAACCAGAGATTCCCATGTGGAAATGGGAACAAATATCCATGGACTTCATCACAAAATTGCCACGAACTCCTACCGGATGTGATACCATTTGGGTAATCGTTGATCGTTTAACAAAATCCGCCCATTTCTTAGCCATCAAGGAAACCGATAAGATGGAAAAACTTACATGTATTTACTTGAAAGAAGTAGTCTCCAGGCACGGGGTGCCAATCTCTATTATTTCGGATCGTGGTGCACGATTCCCTTCTCGTTTCTGGCAGTCATTGCATAAAGCATTAGGCACGTGTCTAGATATGATCACAGCATACCATCCTCAAACTGATGGCCAAACAGAACGTACTATCCAAACTCTGGAGGACATGCTACGAGCTTATGTGATTGATTTCGGTAACACTTGGGAGTCTCACCTACCGTTGGTGGAGTTCTCCTACAACAACAGCTATCACACTAGCATCAGGGCAGCTCCATTTGAAGCACTTTATGGACAGAAATGTCGTTCTCCCATTTGTTGGACCGAGGTTGGAAATAGCCAACTCACAGGTCCTGAACTTGTATTTGAAACTTGCGAAAAGATCGTTCAAATTAGAAATCGTATGGCGACAGCTCGTGACCGTCAAAAGAGCTATGCCGACAAGCGTCGTAAACCTTTGGAGTTTCAAGTAGGTGACATGGTCTTACTCAAAGTCTCACCTTGGAAGGGCGTCATTCGTTTCGGGAAACGAGGCAAACTGAATCCTCGTTATGTTGGACCTTTCAAAATAATAAAGAGAATCGGACCAGTAGCGTATCAATTGGACTTACCTGAAGGACTGAGTGGTGTACACAACGTCTTTCACATCTCAAATTTGAAGAAATGTCTAGCTGACGAATCTCTCGCGGTTCCTCTTGAGGAACTACATAATGATGAACAGTTGCGTTTCATCGAAGAACCCGTGGAAATTATGGATCGAGAAGTCAAAACGTTAAAGCGCAATAAAATCCCTATTATCAGAGTCCGTTGGAACTCGAATCGCGGACCGGAATTCACTTGGGAGCGCGAAGATAAGATGATGCTCAAATATCCTAATCTATTCAAGCACTCCACGTCAAACTCTTAAGGTACTATTCTAATTTTCGGGACGAAAATTCTTTCAACTAGGAGATGATGTGACATCCGGAAATTTTTTTTACTTTGTTTAATTTTCGGGACGAAAATTCTTTCAACTAGGAGATGATGTGACATCCGTCAATTTTCCGTTAGTTTCGTTAATCCAAATCCAGTTATCTAGTAATCCTGTTAACTCAACCTTGAACCTCAGGGACCATTCCTGCCAATAATTAATCTTAAACTACAGGGGCTAGTCATGTAAATATGCAAAACCAAATCTGTTGACCTGAAAAGTCAAAATCAATTGGTTTTGCTTCAGTTGACTTTTAAAAGTCAAACTGTGATGGTTCTTAACTCAAATTCGCGAGATATATTCGAAATTCGTTCGAATTCATATCGGAAATGGACATTAATACCATTATCTATCATCATTGTTCCATTAACATTGTTATTAACTTGAATTAATTCCATTAATTCCGTTAAAAGTGAAACCGTCGACTACTCATCAAGAATCCAACGAATTCGATCATTAGAAATTACAATGTTAAAATCAAATACTCTAAACATCTAAGTCGCACCCTCCTGAACCTGTAGCATCATTCAATTTCACTGGACCCGAAGCCTGAGTCGTCGAAGAACAACCCACGTGAGCCGAAAACTCCTTTCAGTCGATCTCCACCATTTCGATATTGTTTCAGGTAATCTAATACACCATTAGATTCGATTTCATCTCTTCTATGAAAGCCCTAACATAACCAGGGCTTACTATATCTAATTTAACGCGTACTGATTCTAGGGTTCTTGAAATTTCGGGTTTAATCGAGTTATGTCTTAGACCCAATTGCAATTCAATCGAATCATGTGGAAAGCTTCGCAGTCAGGTATCCTTTGAAAGCCCTATGCTAATTCAGTTCTATAATATCGAATTGAGTAAGAACAAGAATCTAGGGTTTGCTCTTAATATGAATTTGGGGTTTCGATCTTGGACTCAACATCAACTCAATTAAATCTTTTGGTCGGATTCGCAAACCTCTAATCAGTAAAAGCCCCGTCATTTTAACTCTAAACATTATCGGATTTGATCAATCTTAATCCGTGTTCTTAAAGCTAGGGTTCGGTTCATGAAACTGAAATTAAAGCCTTTAAACCCGATGTTTTCACAATTAAACTTAAACTCAGATTCGAAATACCTAAACTAACAAAACCCCTCAGCCCTCTGGTTCAATCGAAACTCAAATCGATGGATTTTGGGACTGGTTTGCGTCCGGTTTCGCATGGGGGAGAAGATCCCACGAGATTTTTTTGATAAAGCCATTTGAATCCAGCTTCTTGTTGCGATGGCCTAGCGGATGTGGTGGTTAAGAGTGTCGGCTGGTGTGGGAGAGACCCGGGTTCGAGTCTCTCCACACCCTTTTATTTTTAAAACCATTTTTTAATTACTATTTTATTATGCAAACCATTCCACTATTATTGTTATACAATATTAATGTGTTTTAGCCCGGGAAACCACCCGTAGGCTCGGGTTTGGATTGTAACCATTTTCATTAAAAATACCCACTTTTAAAATAATATGTTTATATTATTTTCAAACCGCGACTTTGAATAAAATAAATTGTTTATGTTATTTTCAACTCGTGACTCCTAGTATAAAGTAAAATATATTTTATATATTATTTCGCCCCGTTTATTAATCTCGTGTAACGTTTCAAACTAACTAAATAATATGATTATTTATATTATTTACCCACGTTATAATCTTGAATAAAAATAATATGTTTATTATTTTTCCACGCAAACGTTTATTTTATTAACTCTAGAACTTAAAAATAATATATGATGTTATATATATTATTTTCCTACACCATGTTGTATGTCACCAACACACGAGTATATATTATTATTATTTGTAACGTTCGACACGAAACTTAGTTATTTTGATTCTTATAGAAATCCTTATTTCCGTGAACACGTTCGTCTACTTAGTAATCCTATGAATATCTTAGGACGTTCAAACTTCCGTGTCGTCGTCACATATTCCTATTGTATCCCTAACTATTATGTGTATAATTCTAGGGCATACGTAAGTCGTGCAGGCTAACACTTGAGATTTCAAATCTCATACTTGTGTGATACTACCTACTACGCAACGCAGGTGAGTTTCACGGCCCCTTTTTACTTATTTTACTATTGGGGGAGAAACATGCTTACACACAAACATATTTTACTTGTTTTCCTGTGGAGGAAGAAATAAACATGAATACCAACTATCATACTTTTACTTGTTTTCCCCGTGGGGGAGAAACAGGTACGCAAGCAAATATCATTTTACATGTTTTTCCCGTTGGGGGAGAAAACATGACGCAACTATTTGATTATGGTACTTTATATGATATCACTGTTGAGGCTAAGCGTAACATACTATCACAGAAAGTCCTCATCTTATATCGGACCGTTAATATGGATCTTAGCGAGGTAATGTTTAGTAGTACTACTGGGTTTGACAAGCCCCACCCGCGTTAGTCGCGCTAACTCGATTGGATATCGAACGGGTGAAATGTTAGCCTACTCACATTGGCCAGAGTTGATAGACCTGGCAGGAGGCATATAAACACAGTCAGCTTCGGTTGTGAGCGCTTTAGTAAAACATGAACATAGGCTAGCTACCTATAGATATGCATATTGAATGTACATAATCTGGCAAACACTCTCATATTGCAAACTTGAAACCTATGAACTCACCAACCTCGTGTTGACACTTTTTCTTACATGTTTCTCAGGTCGCTTTGGCACAGGTTGCGCACTTAGGACATGCATGGAGTCCTACTGACATATCATTCATTTCAAATATTTTAAACAGTTTACTTAATTACATTAATTGACGCTTGTTGCGTGTAATTACGTTTGACTTCATTGTAACGTTTACGCTTCCGCATTAACTCTGAACTTTTATGTTATGACATTTCAAGTCCCATATAGTGTCGTTTGATGTAACTAATGACTGAGATCCTGGTGTGTCACCTTCCCAAAATGGTAAAACTCCGTTAGTTGAAATTTGGGGGTGTGACAGTATAATTGATTTTGGCGAAAGTTGGGATAACCATTTACCGTTAGCAGAATTCTCGTACAATAATAGATACCATTCCAGTATTGGTATACCACCATACTAGATGCTATACGGTAGAAGATGCAGGAATCTTGTATGTTGGGGAGAATTTGGTCAAAAAGAGTTGGGCATCAAAGAAATAGTTCAAGCCACATCAAAAAAGCTAGACTTGATCAAGACATGTTTGAAAGCTGCACAAGATAGACCAAAGTCATATGCAGATAAGAGACGTAGACCAATAGAATTTCAAGAGGGAGATTACGTTTTGTTAAAGGTATCCCCTTCGAAAGGTTTAATCCGATTCAAGAAACGTGGCAAGCTAAGTCCACGATTCATTGGTCCTTTCAAAATCATCAAACGAGTTGGAAAGGTAGCCTATCAAGTAGAACTACTTGAAGAATTGAATAAGATACACAACACGTTTCATGTATCTTGTTTAACGAAATGTTTGGCTGATGAAACTGCACACGTTCCTTTAAAAGAGATAGAAGTTGATGATAAACTAACCTATGTTGAAGAACCTATCAAGATTCTAGACACAAAAGAAAAGCAATTACGTCACAAAAACGATCAAGCAAGTGTTAGTTCAATGGAAACACAGAAAAGAGTCGGAGATGACCTGGGAAAGAGAGGAAGAAATGAGGAAAACTTATCCTCAACTATTTAAGGACTAACAGTTTTCGAGGAGGAAATCTAATTTAAGGGGGTAGATTTGTAACATCCCAAACTCCAAAAATAAGTTGGGACACGTGTCGGCTAAGAAACGCGACGCTAGAACGTAAACGAACGCGAAAACAGAAAGGCGTTTCGACCGGAATCATCCCAAAACTTCCCATAAGCATATCTCGAGCTAGAAAATGAGTTACGGAAGCCATAATATATGAAACTTGGGTGCCTCGGCGAGGATAATTTGAAAATGTAGTCATAACGGACTGTCACCTGGTGTAACGGTCTGTCATGACGTCCGTGACAGTCCGTCACGTCGTAAAATCGCTAAAACGCTCTATTTTACGCTACATATCACTGAGTCGTCGCAACCTAAGGCCATGACGGACCGTGATGAGCTGTGACGGTCCGTTACGTGGTCAGAAAGCCCTTGGAGGCCAAGAAAACGGTAACGAACCGTCACCAATGGTAACGGTTCGTTACAGGATCAGATTTTTGCCTATAAATTGATTCTTGAGGCCATTCAAACGGGAAAAAACACACACAAACACCATACATCATACACACACTCTAGAGAAGAATTAGGAGCCGGTGCAATGCGTTAAAGTGTGAATGCGTACGCTGCGAGTGCGGTTCGAGTTCGGAGAAGCGTTTAAGTGAGGAACGAGCGTAGGAAATGACCCGAAGTTATTGTAAGTACACTGGACCCGTAGCCTAGACCCAATTATGTGAATTATATGCTTAAATTATATGTGTTATATGATATGTATATGAGTAGGGTACGGGATAATGAAGGGTTAGTCTAAACACTAAACGGGAATAACGGAGTAGCCACGACATATCCAAGGGTGGTGGATACGCCGCTGGTTCTTCCTATATATAGATCTCTTAGTGCTTCATGGTGAAACCATTATAAATGTTTATGGGTATAGACTAAAATACGGTAATGAAATTATAGTAAACTGTCACACCCCGCCAAGGCGAAAACGCGAGGCGCGACGTTTTTGGTTTCCAAAGCATATGATTACCGCAAACACATACATGATACATGGATACATAAACAAATTTAAAGTTTTATATTACAAAAATGTAATCTGAGTTTACAAAAAGTTAAGATTTCACAAATATGACTCAATTCAATGAGTTATACAAGGGAAATCCTCCTTGAGTAGTATCCGTCGTGCATGCATGTAATCTACATTGCTAACCTTGAAATCACGTTCAGTTACCTGAAAAACATACTTAAAATCGTCAACACGAGGTTGGTGAGTTCACAGGTTTAATCAAATAGTTCTTTGCAAAATTTCATTGTTCGTAAATAGTTTCAGTTGTATGTGATAAACAGAATAAGAATTGTTGACCCATTTGTAAACTAGCTAGGAATACAAATAATATGTTCATACATGAGGCGTAACCAAACCATGACATGTGTGAGCCCCTATTAAGCGTTATCAGATTCTATGCGGCCATAAATCCTCCAGATTGTGGTTAGCGCGACTAACCATGACCGGGAGACGTCACTCTCCATAGTACTATTCATAGGACCCTAGGCTACAGTTAATGGTTACTATGTTGTTCCAGGGGACTTTAGCGGCCTCCAATGTGTTGTTCTCATCCCATGTAAACATAAAGTCGTGTCTTATTCTCTTGTTATCCCATAAAATAGTTGAAGTATGTTCTTCCCCCAAATATTAGAAAACAGTAAAAAGAAAGGGGCCGTGAAACTCACCTTGAGTTTGTGTATATACTTGTGATAAAACTTGTTGTAGTCAACCTTGACTATTCGTACCCTAGATACCAAGGGTAAATTGTTGTTAAGACCAACGTCTTAATTGTAAATTGTTCACCGACCTTGTAAATCTGATTGTGTTTGTTTAAACATCGTTTTAGTTTTCCAACACATGTTTTGTTGTAAAATAGTTTTGAGTTACTGCCCAACTGGGACTGTTGTACAGGTGTCGAAACTTCTTAGTTTCGATTGGGCATATGTGTGTCGAAACTACTTAGTTTCGATGGAGTATATGTGTGTCGAAACTACTTAGTTTCGATGGAGTGGTCAGGAGTCGAAACAACCTAGTTTCGATTGAGAAAAGGTATCGAAACTACCTAGTTTCAATTGAGTAAAAGGCATCGAAACTCCTAGTTTCGATGGATCGACAGGTATCGAAACTCCTAGTTTCGATTGAGTTAAATCGAAACTCCTAGTTTCGATTACTGGACTTCTGTTTGACAGAATCAGTCCTGCATATTTTTATGTTTTAAACTTGAATTCGACACACTCTTCTTGTTATCTTTCTTGCGTTTAAATAAGATGTAAGTTTAGCTACGGTTTTAAAGAACATAACATGAAAAATATCGAGTTTTTACCTTAAAACCGAGATGAAGATGATGAAATAAAACAGAGATGATCTCGACTCTTTTGCAGAAACACTTGAGATTCTTCTTAAAATACTGGATTGTGGTAGGATTTCGCCTTAAAACTCGGCTTCGGTTTGAAGAGAAATGGAGAATTTGCCGTATGAAATGAGTGTGATGAATGGGAATTGTGAGAAAAATGATTGAAGCGAGTATGGTTATATGTGAGTTTTCTCAGTGAGGTATGGGTCGAGTAAGGGAGGGGGTTTCTCTGGCTTTTTTTTTTTTCGGCCAAAAGTCAAGGGTGGGTTGGGGGGTTTGGGTTATAATAACAAAACAATTAGATTTAGGTATTAATATCAATTATAGTTTTAAAGGGGTAAATAAATCTGGTTTAGATCCTCCACGGTATTATAAATTTATTCTGAAAATAATTTATTGTTCTACGTAAAGTTTGTGGAAATAAAATATATATGTATATATATTTCTCTGGTTATTTAAATTAACCACTAGTGTTCGAATTTGTCGGTTTATATAACACGTGCACCGGTAACTCCTAAAATTACCAAAATGTGAAATGAGACAATGCTCGGTTTTTGTTAGACCTTAATGTCCTTGTTTGTGAAATTAAGTAAATCACAAAAATGATTATCATGTAAACTTGTTTATAATGTGTACGGATATTGACCTGAAATGTCGGGTGTCACATTCTCCCCTTGTTAAAAGAATTTCGTCCCGAAATTCAATTCGTGTCGTCTTGAACTGGTGTATCCTTAAACAAGGATGGGTATTTTGTTTTCATTTGGTCCTCTCGTTCCCATGTATACTCAGGACCACGCTTTGAGTTCCAACGTACTTTAACCAGTTTGATCCGACTACGTCTCAGCTTTTGAACCTTCCAATCTGAAATCTCAATCGGTTCCTCGATGAAATGAAGTTTATCGTCAATGTGAATCTCGTCAGGCGGTATAATTAGTGTCTCGTCTGATAAACACTTCTTGAGATTTGATACATGAAACGTATCATGTACATTGTTTAGTTCTTGTGGTAGCTTGAGTTTGTAAGCTACAGGGCCAACCCTAGCTAGTATTTCGAACGGACCAACGTATCTAGGGTTGATCTTACCACGGTTACCAAACCTTGCAACGCCTTTCCATGGTGAGACTTTTAACATTACTCGGTCACCAATTTGAAATTCTAATGGTTTCCGTCGGTTATCAGCATAGCTCTTTTGTCTATCTCGGGCCGCTTTCAAACGGTCCTTAATTTTGAAAATCTTATCAGTGGTTTCCTGGACAATCTCAGGGCCTGTCAAATGTTTTTCACCAACTTCCGCCCAACATAACGGTGAGCGGCATTTACGACCATATAAAGCTTCAAACGGAGCTGCCTTAATGCTCGTATGGTAGCTGTTATTGTAGGAAAACTCAGCTAATGGTAAATGAGTATCCCAATTTCCTCCGAAATCCATTACACATGCACGAAGCATATCTTCTAATGTTTGAATGGTCCTTTCGCTTTGACCATCTGTTTGTGGGTGATATGCCGTGCTCATGTCAAGACGTGTGCCCATGGCTTCTTGTAATGATTTCCAGATTCTAGACACGAATCTGCTATCTCTATCCGATATAATAGAAATTGGCACTCCATGCCTAGCCACAATTTCCTTGATATAAAGCTTTGCAAGTTTCTCGGTTTTATCCGTCTCTTTGATAGGTAGGAAATGAGCTGATTTTGTCAATCGATCGACAATTACCCATATGGTATCATAACCACTGGATGTCTTGGGTAATTTTGTGATAAAATCCATAGAAACTTTTTCCCATTTCCATTGGGGAATTTCAGGTTGTTGTAACAAACCAGACGGTTTCTGATGTTCGGCTTTTACTTTTGAACATGTTAAGCACTTACTGACATATGTGGCAATATCTCCTTTCATATTGGGCCACCAATATAATTCTTTTAGATCCTTATACATTTTATCTGAACCTGGGTGAATGGAGTACCTAGACTTGTGGGCTTCGTCCATAACTAACTCCCGTAAGTTACCAAAACGTGTCACCCAAATTCTATTCATGAAGTATAAAGTGTCATCTGACTTTGGCTCCAATTGCTTTATCATTCCTCGTAAAGCTTCATTCTGAATGTTTTCTTCTTTGATTGCCTCATGTTGTGCCATTCGAATTTGAGTAGTAAGATTCGTATGAATTGTCAATCCTAAGGCACGAACACGAAGAGTTTTAACTCGTTCTTTGCGACTTAAAGCGTCCGCTACGACATTGGCTTTCCCGGGATGGTACTTGATATCACAATCATAATCGTTTAGTAGTTCTACCCAACGACGTTGTCTCATGTTAAGTTCTTTTTTATCAAAGATATGCTGGAGACTCTTGTGATCAGTAAAGATAGTACATCTTGTACCGTAAAGGTAATGTCTCCAAATTTTGAGCGCAAACACAACTGCACCCAATTCCAAGTCGTGGGTCGTATAATTCTTTTCGTGCACTTTTAGTTGTCGTGAGGCATATGCGATGACTTTGTCTCTTTGCATTAACACACAACCAAGTCCTTGGTGTGATGCATCGCAGTATACGACAAAATTGTCGATTCCCTCAGGAAGGGATAGAATTGGTGCACTACACAGCTTCTGATTTAGTAATTGAAAAGCTGACTCTTGCTTGTCATTCCAATCATACTTCTTTTCTTTCTGGGTTAATTTGGTTAAAGGCAGTGCTATTTTTGAAAAATTCTCGATGAATCGTCTGTAATAGCCGGCCAAACCTAAAAATTGACGTACTTCTGTCGGAGTCTTTGGTGCTTCCCAGTTTTTGATCGCTTCAATTTTAGATGGATCAACGTGAATTCCTTCCTTGTTGATGACATGTCCAAGAAAATGCACTTCTCGGATCCAAAACTCACACTTAGAGAATTTAGCGTAAAGTTTCTCGTTTTTGAGTAGTTCTAAGATTAATTTCAGGTGATGTTCATGATCCTCCTTGGTTCGTGAATATATTAATATGTCATCGATAAACACAATCACGAATTTATCCAAGTATGGTTTGCACACGCGGTTCATGAGATCCATGAAAACAGCTGGTGCGTTTGTCAAACCAAATGGCATAACTAGGAATTCGTAGTGACCATAACGAGTCCTAAATGCTGTCTTTGGTACATCTTCTTCTTGGATTCTTAGTTGATGATACCCTGACCGTAGATCGATCTTAGAGTAGAAGCTAGAACCTTGTAGTTGATCGAACAAATCATCTATTCGAGGAAGTGGGTATCGGTTTTTGATTGTAAGCTTGTTTAATTCTCGGTAATCAATACACATTCTAAAGGTTCCATCCTTTTTCTTTACAAATAGGACCGGAGCTCCCCAAGGTGAGAAACTCGGTCTTATGAAACCTTTATCAAGCAACTCTTGTAGTTGATTTGATAATTCTTGCATTTCAGAAGGTGCTAATCGATACGGCGATCGTGCAATCGGTGCGGATCCTGGTACCAAATCGATTCGGAATTCGACTTGCCTCGGTGGTGGTAATCCAGGTAAGTCTTTAGGAAAAACTTCAGGGTAATCCCTAACGATTGGAATTTCTTCAAGTCGACGTTCCTTGGGTTTCTTTTCGACGACGTGAGCCAGGAATACGCAATAGCCTTTACGTAGATACTTACGAGCTTTCATGCAGTTTATCATCCTTAACGTTACTCCACTCTTCTCACCTTGAATCGAAAGAACTTCTCCGTTTGAGAGTGGGATTTGGACAATCTTCTCAAAGCAAACAATCTCGGCATGATTCTTTGACAACCAATCCATGCCAATAACAACGTCAAAGCTTCCTAAATCAACGGGTAACAGATCTATACTAAATGTGTGGTTTTTAAGACATAAGGTACAACCCTGAATGACTTCTTCGGTATTAATTAATTTTCTGTTCGCTAATTCAATTGTATACTTTTGGTCTAGTTTACTGGGCTTAATACCGAGTAGGGACTTAAAGTCATTTGACACAAAACTCAAATCAGCACCCGTATCGAAAAGTATAGAGGCATAGTGATTATTTATCGGGAACGTACCAGTGACAATGTTTGGATCTTGTCGTGCGTCACCAGCCCCCATCACAAATGCTCTTCCACGGGCCTGATTGTCGTTTCGGTTCTTCAACTTTGGACAGTCTTTTCTGAAGTGCTTTGGATCTCCACACTCAAAGCATCCTTGATTCATCCTTTCTGTGCCTGGGTTGACTTTTCCTGCTACTTGATTTATTTTATTAGGGTTCGCATTGCTCCTACAGTCATGGGCTAGATGTCCATACTTTTTACATTTTCCACATTGGGTACACTTCCCACTGTGATGATATCCACAATTGTCACACCTTGGTCGTGCTCCAAGGTATCCTTTTTGTTCCACAGTGTTGGCGACAAAGGCTTTCATAGTTTCAGGTCTCTTGTAAATTTGATTCTTATTTTGATTAATTGGTTTTCCAAACCATTTCCTCTTTTCTCCAGATTTCCCTCCTTCGGTCTCCTTCTTCTCAAACAAACCATCACGTACAGCATTATCCCTTAGCTTGAAAGCTAAATTTATGGCGCTCTTGGTATCCATAGGGTTCGATGAAGTCACCAGACTTCGGATTTGAGGTGCGAGACCCCACAAATATCTTTCAACCTTCTTGTATTCCGGGGTAACCATGTGTGGAACCAAGATTGCTAACTCATTGAATCGGTCAGTGTAGCCAGCAACATCATCTCCTGTCATTTGCAAGTTCCACATTTCAGATTCGATCTTTTGCAACTCATTTCGAGGACAATATTCCTCGATCATCATGGCCTTCAGGTCTTCCCATGACAACTCATATGCTGTCTGCCTTCCCAAAGTCTTTACTTGTGAATTCCACCAAGTTAAAGCTTTATCAGTGAGTGAGCATGTAGAATACTTCACCATGCAGTCAGCAGTGCATTCACTGATATCAATCACCGATTCCATTTTCTCTATCCATCTCATTAGTCCAACTGCATCCTCGGTGCCATTGAAGTTACGGGGTTTGCAAGATAGAAAGGTCATGTAGGAGCACTTTCTATTTGGAGCATCTGTAGAATTACAAGTCATAACGTCAATAATTCGGATCATGACCATGTGTTACGGCTTATTTATTCTATTACCTCCGGAACCTCCAGCTGTACCGCTTCCTCCTGCACCGGTACCACTGCCGTTTCCTCCTCCACTATTTCGACTCGCCTCATACTGTTGCATGGCAGCAGCTACTCGCTGTGCTATGAGTTGTTCTACATTTGGAGAAATCGTCTCATTGTTGTCTCCAGTAGTGTTACGGAGTGTGCTACGCTTTGGTGCCATGACGTTCTTTCTAACACATCAATTAAAAAGAAACAACATTATATGACAATAAGGATAGCACATGGCATAAGGACACGACAACATCAAAACATAAACCACCATCATTACAATATAAACCATTACATACATAGTTAAAACATATATAGTATATTGTTCCCAAAAGATATGGATACAAAAAGGATGGGTTCATATGACCTCATCAGTACTAAAGTTTCAAACTACTTAATGTACTACGGGCACAACCCGCCCGTAATAGGTTTAGAAGAAGAAGTGAGAGTACAATCCAATCATCATGGCAAGTCCTGCCATAACAAAGCTTGCTCTAGCCATAAATTCTGCAGCCAAAGTCCTTTCCTCCAGTGCTTCCACCATGTCTCGGACCGTGACAGTGAACTGCCAGTCCATGTCAGCTCTCAACTCTAGATAGTTTGTGGCACCCTGTATGTCTCGGGTGTGGTCTTCCAGAGTCTGAACTCGAGATCCGAGCCCTTGACGAAGTCGCGTGGCTGCATCCCACTGTGCCCGAATGTCATCTAAGAGATCATCAAGACGCTCCTCATGCGTACGAACGCGAGCTACCAAGGTAGGCACAGTGAGCTCTATGGCTTCCCCAGTGTGGGGTAGGGGTGTTGGGGAGTTAGAAGACTCTCCAATCTCAAAGGTAGATGGGATGCTCTCCATCTCCCTCCATCGGGCCAGAGTACGTGGCATCCAACGGATAGTTCCCACAGTCGGGTGGTAGCAGGGTCTTTGCCTAGGTGGTTCTTCACCAGCCTCCAAGTCTTCTAGGTCACGGGCTGCTAGATTCCTTTTGTGTGGAAGTCGAAACTTCTTTCTAGCGCTTTGTACCTTCACTGGTCCTCCGCTTTTCTTTCGGTAGACGATAGGCGGTTTTCCCAAGGCGACTTTAGGTGGTGTGGAGCTACGGGTTTGTACTCGATTTTTGGGATGTGAGGCGGAAAGTTCCTCGTTTGATTCAGTGTCAGAGACGGGATCAGAATGTGAATGTGACGACATGCTTGTGACTACAATATCCATATGACAAAATGACTAGTTATACAATGCTTATGCAATGAAAACGTTTTAGTGAGTCATTTAGATTATAGACTAGGTTCCAATTTAGATTCCTAGTTCGCTATAATCAATGGCTCTGATACCAGTTTCTGTCACACCCCGCCAAGGCGGAAACGCGAGGCGCGACGTTTATGGTTTCCAAAGCATATGATTACCGCAAACACATACATGATACATGGATACATAAACAAATTTAAAGTTTTATATTACAAAAATGTAATCTGAGTTTACAAAAAGTTAAGATTTCACAAATATGACTCAATTCAATGAGTTATACAAGGGAAATCCTCCTTGAGTAGTATCCGTCGTGCATGCATGTAATCTACATTGCTAACCTTGAAATCACGTTCAGTTACCTGAAAAACATACTTAAAATCGTCAACACGATGTTGGTGAGTTCACAGGTTTAATCAAATAGTTCTTTGCAAAATTTCATTGTTCGTAAATAGTTTCAGTTGTATGTGATAAACAGAATAAGAATTGTTGACCCATTTGTAAACTAGCTAGGAATACAAATAATATGTTCATACATGAGGCGTAACCAAACCATGACATGTGTGAGCCCCTATTAAGCGTTATCAGATTCTATGCGGCCATAAATCCTCCAGATTGTGGTTAGCGCGACTAACCATGACCGGGAGACGTCACTCTCCATAGTACTATTCATAGGACCCTAGGCTACAGTTAATGGTTACTATGTTGTTCCGGGGGACTTTAGCGGCCTCCAATGTGTTGTTCTCATCCCATGTAAACATAAAGTCGTGTCTTATTCTCTTGTTATCCCATAAAATAGTTGAAGTATGTTCTTCCCCCAAATATTAGAAAACAGTAAAAAGAAAGGGGCCGTGAAACTCACCTTGAGTTTGTGTATATACTTGTGATAAAACTTGTTGTAGTCAACCTTGACTATTCGTACCCTAGATACCAAGGGTAAATTGTTGTTAAGACCAACGTCTTAATTGTAAATTGTTCACCGACCTTGTAAATCTGATTGTGTTTGTTTAAACATCGTTTTAGTTTTCCAACACATGTTTTGTTGTAAAATAGTTTTGAGTTACTGCCCAACTGGGACTGTTGTACAGGTGTCGAAACTTCTTAGTTTCGATTGGGCATATGTGTGTCGAAACTACTTAGTTTCGATGGAGTATATGTGTGTCGAAACTACTTAGTTTCGATGGAGTGGTCAGGAGTCGAAACAACCTAGTTTCGATTGAGAAAAGGTATCGAAACTACCTAGTAAGGTTGATCTAAAAAAACCGTTACGAAGTTTTAAGGTGAGGACTGGTTGGGAAATGAATCAAGCATATACATGAATGAAAATAAATGCTTGATAAATTTGGGAGGATGTGAGTCTAAGATACTCAAGGTCCCAAATGAAATGAGATACCCGGCCTGTAAGGTTGATCTAAAAAAGGAATAAAACTAAAAAGATTCCAAGCCTATGGGGCTGAGGAAAAGATTCCAAGCTTACGGGGCTGAGGAAATGATTGAGTTTTCATGACAAATGCAAAGGGTCTATACTGACGAGTATAAGAACCTTGCTAAAAACTCGGACCGGAGGTACATCCAAAGATGGTCGCGAGGGGGTTAGCACACCCATAAAATATACGAATGACGTGACCGGAGGTATGTTCGGAGATGGTCATGGGGGCGCCAAAAGCTTGGGAAACTTGAACAATAATAAGAACCTAAAGGGTTCATAATAAAATGAATGATGTAGTGTACTTAGTTAGCAAAAGCTAATTCAAAAACGTTTTCTAAACACTGCAGGAAAGAAGCACGTGGAATGAAGCTTCCTGAGGATGGAATGATCGGAGTTAAAAGATCCCTATATAATGTAATTATATCATATTTTTTTATAACAATATTATAGTAAAAAGTTACCTTAGCCGGTTATGGCAAGGCTTTGTTAAGTTAGGAACATTTTCTGCATTATAAAACTCTGATAAAGTATGAGATAAGTAGGGTGTTTCATCTACGTGTAGAGGAAGGGTTGAACCGAGAGATGACACGTGTCCTTGTGATTCGTCGATTGAATTTTGACACGTGGGACCATGGCAGACTGCTAGCCAGATCCGTAATGGTCCGCCAACAGCAAAAAGTGAGGTGGCCCACTATGAAGGTGACGCGTGTGTGGCTGAAGCAAGCAAGGCGGTAGCGGACCGCTACCCCCTACTTAACGGTCCGCTACGGGTCCATTTTCGCCTTATAAATAGATAGCTTGATCCCAGCCATTTGCAAACACTAAAACACTCCACTTGCACACACTCAAACTCTTTGTGCACGAATTCCCAAGTCTCGGTCCGCTCTCACTATAAGAAGGCAACATCAAGAAGGAGCGAATGATTGGTAATGGGAAATTACTAATAAAAGGCGATGATGGAATCCTACGATTTGGAAGTAGAATTTGGGTTCCCAGACTCGGAGAAATTCAAACCAAAGGGATGGATTAAGCTTATAAATCTAAATACTCGATACATCCTGGAGCAGATAAAATGTACAAAGGTTTGAAGACTCATTATTAGTGGCCGAACATGAAGAGATTTTTAGCTCAATACATAGAGAAATGTTTGACTTGTCTCCAAGTCAAGATCGAACATCAGAAACACACAGGTCAACTGCAACAGTTGGAGATACCTATGTGGAAATGGGACAAGATTACTATGGACTTTGTCACGAAACTGCTGAGAACCCAAAAAGGGCATGATGCTATTTGGGTGGTGGTTGATAAACTAACCAAATCGGCACACTCTATTCCTACCAGCGAGAACTATTCAATGAATAAACTAGCCCGACTCTATATCAATGAGTTTGTAAGCCGCCATGGTAGAACACTATCTATTATCTCTGATAGTGATAGTCTGTTCACGTCAAGATTCTGTACATGCTAAGTATCCTCTTTTGTTTGACTGATATTGAATTTCGAGGACGAAATTTTTTAAGGAGGGGAGATTTGTAACACCCGGATAATTCCCAAAGTAATATAAGGGATAAAAGTATCAAAATATAAAGTTTAGGGGTTGAACTATAAATTGTCCAAAGTTGGAGAATTAAAAATGAAAAAAATCTGGAAGTTAAAGGAGTGGCGGACCGCTACCATATACCTTGGCGGTCTGCTACGTGTAGATGTGACATCCATAATTTTTTATTTATTTATTTAATTTTCGGGACGAAAATTCTTTCACCTAAGGGATGATGTGACACCCGACAAATTCCGGTTAACCCAGTTAAACTAAACTCCGTTATCTCACACAAACCCAGTTAGACTAGTTAGCCAGTTAGAATCCTCAAGGACCAAATCTATTAAAACCTCAAAACTTATACACCTAAACTTCAGGGACTAAAGCTGTAATTATCTAATACTTAATTCTTGACTTTTGAAAGTCAAAATCAAGCACATATTGAGCCTAATCAAGCCCGTATACCACAAATGTAGTCGAATTCTCGTCGGTTATGCATGGCATTAATGATCACGATCATGGTTGAACCGTTTCTAGACGTTTAACACCACTAATGATCAAGAATTAATCCCATTAAACCCATTGAAGCCGTAACGGTCAACTCCCCTCAACTAGACCATCGAATTCAATCATTTGGATTAATATTTCACAAGCAAACACTCTGTACACCTCAAACGAACCACTGTCAAGTTTTTGCACATCCTAATTTAGTCGGAGACACAGTCGAAGTCGCCAGAGACCAACCACTCGAAGTCAGACCTCTATTTGACCGATCTCTATCAATTCGATATCGTTAGAGGTAATTGATCATATCCATAGCTTCGTTTTCATCCGTAGTGTAGAGTCTTATATTTGTATAAGCTGTTGTCATCAATGTATTTCTTTTGAACGATGTTTAGTTAAGTTTTGATTACTTGTAATTTCATTTCATGTAATTTCCTGTTTTTATTCTAAGTCTGGGCCATCGAAACTACCTAGTTTCGATTGAGGTTTGTTCAATCGAAACTAGTAGTTTCGATAGATAGGAAGTTTCGACAGGAGGTTCATTCATTTGTAAATGCTCATCCGAAACTACTCGTTTCGGTGAGCATAGTTTCGATGCATGTCAACTTACTATAAATAGCCTAGTTTGAGAATGTTTAGGGTGTGGATAGTGGCTGTAACCCTAAAATTCTCTCTTTCACAGTTTTCTGAATCAATACACATTTGGAGTTATTTCATCTGTTGTTCTTACAATTTCATATCTTATTTGTGTTGATTCCTATGTGGTTTGCCTGTTTATCTGCACCAATTCTGTTTCTACCCTCTGTTTCATCACCATACAAACAGATTCCGCCTGTGTGTGTAATCGATCTATTGAGTGATTTCCGATTGAAATCTGGACCTACAATTGGTATCAGAGCTTTATGCTCTTGATTTCTGAGTGTATTCAGGTTTTTGTGATCGATTTTAGGTGTTTATCAGTATATTATTGAAGTTTTTTCTGCATCTGAGTTTTTGAAGTACTGTTTCATCGATTTTCGGTTGTCTTTGTTCGAGTTTTAAAGTTTAAAGGTTATTTTCGTGATCTGGAGTATTATAGGAAGCTTTTCGCTGGATTGGATTGTTATTTCTTCGCTATTGATTATTGAAGCTGTTCTTCAATGGAGGTTTTCTGAAACTTGGGGAAGAAGGCATTAAAACCACTGGGAGACAATTTCTGCTTTTCGTTGGTCATCGAAACTTCTTGTCTGTACTCTTGTCTGGAGAAGGTATCATCGAAACTAGTTATTTGTCCTGTTATATTGAAACTAACCTTTATAGATTGATCAACCAAAACTATTGCCCTATCGAAACTTGTAGTTTCTACTGAGTTTGCTGGATTTTCTGCTAAGTCTTCTTCATCGAAACTAGTTGTTTCTGGATTCTGTTTTCTCTATCGAAACTATAAGTTTCGGGCAAGCCTTAATCTATCGAAACTAGGAGTTTCGGTCAGCTTTTTCTCTATCGAAACTAGTTGTTTCGATCAACCCTGTTCACCCGAAACTAGCTACTGTTTGATTTTAAATTGTCTGAGTTATGGCATCTTCAAGCAACAATGAATATGCTGGAGGAAACAAACTACCTGTCTTGGTGTCCACTAGAGACTTTGATGATTGGACCAAGAAAATGAAGACTTTCTTTCAGTTCCATGAACATACTGTTTTGCAATCAATCACTGATGGTCCACACAAGCCAGTTACTACCACTGCAGATGTTCAACGTCCCAAGCTTGTGTCTGAATATGATGAAAATGATATTGCCTTAATTGCCAGAGATAACAAGGCTTATGGATATATTGCTATGGCTCTTCCTATGGATGTGTTCAACGTATTTGCTGAGTACTACTGCCAAAGATCTTTGGGTTGCATTATGTACAAGGTATGAGGGAAGTGCTAAGGTTAGAGAAAGCAAGAGGGATTTGATCAAGAAGCAGTATGAGATGTTTAGTAGTGTCCCTGGAGAACCCATGTCTGAATTGATGAACCGATTTTCAAGCAATGTTTTTAAGTTAAAAGTTTTGGGAACTGAGTATCCCACTGTTGAGTTAAACAAGAAGCTGCTTGTGTAACATCTCTGAATTTAGTATTCATATTTCAATTCAATGTAATGCAATTTCAAATTCAATACTCGTGCACTGTCTTATTATTTTTCTCACCGTAAACTAAACGCAATGATTCGATACAAATTCGCAAGTTTTACGCAATTATATACATTTAAACACTATGCAAGAAACTATTTAATTCAAACTTATCAAACCTGAAAAGTCAAGGACTAAAATTGAAAAATGTCAAGAAACCCTAGTCTAGCACGGTCGTGCTTCGTCCTGGCACGGTCGCGCCAAGTGCCTCGGCACGATCGCGCGACTGGTCCTGGAACGATCACGCCTGGTGCCTAGGCACGGTCGCGCCTCTATTGGGCACGGTCACGCCTGCGTAACTGTCAAAACGTAAATACACTTTTAATCACCGATCGTCGAGAATCCGTAACCGTCCACCGTTTCTTTTCCATTTACGTGAGTAATACAACTTTCGAATTCACAAACGCTCCAACTTAATCCTATCAATCTCGAAAAACCTCTCAAAACATTTCAAGAAAATTCGGAATACGCCTTTCAACCCGAATTCTCTCAATCCATCAACAGAGTCATGATACTCAATCATCCCTGAAGCTCCCGGACTATCTGGATTGGCCGGAGTTGCAGTAAAGGTCGCCGGAACTCAAGCCGTCGACGCCGGAACTTCCTTCTACCGACCTCCATCGATTCCCTACTCTTTCGGGTAATTGATCACTTGTTATTATCCGTTTTAGTATTTATATCGAAAGCCCCATGTTAATCTGGACTTCCATTACAGAAATTATCCGGAACCGAAATTCCTATTTTTAATAAAAAGGATTTAATCGAATTCATTCTTAAACACGTTTTCCATACAATTATTTTATATGAATAGACTCGTAACAACTCAGTAATCAAAAGCCCTAACAATTCCAACGCTATAAATACAAGATTTGTTCAATTCGTGTCTGATTTGGAAGAGACACGGTCGCGCTAATCATCTAGCGCGGCCGTGCCGATTAACAGCGCGGTCGTGTCCTCCTGTCCAGACCTAGTCATGCCCTTTGGGCTAGTCTCTGTTGTGTCTAAGAATCATAGACACGACCGTGCCGGGCCAAGGCACGGTCGTGCCTGTTGACTTGTCTAGTTTGTGCCCTCTGTTGATCAACCCGGTCGCGTCCCGACTAGCGCGATCGCGCCCGTGGCTTGAGCACGATCGTTTCCCTAAGAGGCACGGTCGTGTGTGACTCAGAAATTTTAACAGAATTATAATTTTATATTTTTCAATCAATAAATGTTTCAAATTTTATAAAAATATGTTTTCTGTATTTGAAGAGATTTAAAGTTTAATCTGGAGATAAATATTATTTATTTAAAAGCTTATTTAAAAATTTATAAAAATTAAATTTATATTTATCTTACACTTAAATGATGTTTTAAATGATTAAGTTATAAAGTTTATAAATAAATAAGATAATAATTATTTATTTAATATTTAAACAAAAATCATTTATTTATTTATACTTAATTACAATCAATATTTACATTATTTCATAATTTATTTATTTATTAATTTACATTTAACACATGCATTATTTTCATAATCAACAATTTTATAAAAATTCTATTTTATTATTTAAATTCCAAACTTTAATCAAATGTTCCAAAAAAATGGTTACTACAACTTTATATATTTCATTTAATACTTTTTATACACAAATTCAACCTTCAATGTTAGACTTAAACTTTGTACACCGATTTGATTCAATATACATTACTATCTAGGTTAACCCGTGCGTATCAAGAACCCTTATTTTATCTATACTCTTTGTTAGCTACATCTCCATACCAAGTGAGTATTCACAACCCCTTTTTACTCTTTTACACTTTTGGGGTGGAACATGAACTTTATACACATTACACATTTACATTTACGCAAACAACACAAGTGCAAAATCATATTTACATACATGTGTGCAAAATTTGAGCTTTGTGCCCGAGTGCTAGTTGTGCTAACCTTTGTATGCGATTAT
This sequence comes from Smallanthus sonchifolius, assembly GCA_023525975.1. Taxonomy (NCBI): domain Eukaryota; kingdom Viridiplantae; phylum Streptophyta; class Magnoliopsida; order Asterales; family Asteraceae; genus Smallanthus; species Smallanthus sonchifolius. The sequence goes on from CM042019.1 coordinate 93,707,568, forward strand.
GTGCAATCATTAACTATACAAGCCGACGGTTTTCAATGATAGATCTATTGAGTCTGACAAACCCACCCAGGTGCGCGGTGATTGAAACCGACAACATAATTTTTGCATGCTAGTTACAAAGGTTTGATTGTACATGGTTACACAATAGCTGCTCCCCATAAATGCCTTATTTATCATGATATGTAAAGGATTTGTTTTCAACTATATGCTATCTATATACAACTGTGTTATACTCACCAACTTTTTAGTTGACTTTATTTTATTCATGTTTCAGGCCCTAATATGTGAGAATGATTCAAGACGTGCCCAATATAGGATTTGGACTTAGCAATTTAAATCAAGAATTCTATGAGTTGTTTATGTTTCTTTGTTTGAATTTGATTTGTACTTGGATTATTTGAAATGAAAATTTGACTTTAATATATTTCAATTTAGTCAACCATGTGCTATGAACAGTCTTACATGTCCCGCCCCGATGATTCCGCCATCGGTAGGGGTGTGACAGCTTGATTCACTGCCCGAGGAATGGAATATGTACCGGATTATGATCAAGAAAACTGAAAAGCTAAGTGACTTGTCACAGAAAGAACTCTACAGCATTCTGGAGTCTTATGAGTTGGAGATAAAGAAGAGTGAAGTCACTCCAACTAATCAGTCTGGAAACACATCTCTTCTTGCTAGTCAAGGTTCCTCTACTTCATCCAACAAAACTACAACGACATATTTTCAAACTGATGTCCCACCTTCAATTTCTGGAGTTCAGCCTACTACTTCATCCACTTCTCAGAAACCAAATGAATGCATTGATTTCTAGATGAATATCTGCCTATCATGACTGCCTTCATGTCGTGCTATGATGCACTGATTTCTAGAAACCTGACACCGAATCAACTTTCAACCTGATGACTTGGAGCAGTTCAACTCGGATGATTTGGAAAAGATGGATATTGATTGGTGTATGGCTATGCTGACTCTAAGAGCCAAAAGATTCATCAAGAGGACTGGGATAGATAGATTCAAGCAAGGAAAGACTCTAGGGTTTGACATCAAAAAGATGAGATGCTACAACTGCGACCAGCTTGGTCATTTCGCCAGGAATTGCAAGGAGCCATCATCAAAGGAGTAGCATGAGAAGAAGAACTCATCTGGAAAGCAAGCTGTCGTCTCTCCCAAATCCACTACAACTTCCAGCTCAACAGCTCTGGTCTGTCAAGCTGATGGACACTATCATTGGGGAGATCAAGAAGGGGAAGCAGCTGACAAAGCACTGATGGCAGACATTGAAGAAAAAGAAAAATGTGTCATGATTGAACCAGCTGAGGATCTCACCGCCGTACCAGCTGAGGTAATGTCTAGACTTTACAATGCTAAATCTTGTTTAAATGAGATTCAGAAATATAGATTCATCAACCAGGCTTTGGTCGATGAATATGATCACATAAAGGTGATGTATGATTCCGTGGCTAAAAATGAGAAACTTTACTTAAAGAAAATTCGTGATATTTCTGGAGAAAATCGATCTTTGATTGTACAACTTACTAAACAAAAGAATAATAATCAAATTTTAACTAAAAGACTTCAAAAGGCCGAAAAATCAAATTTTCAAGTTGAACACACGGGTATGGATCAGAAAATTCTTTTTAGAATCATTGATAATCAAATTCATAAAAAGTTCACAGAAGGAATCGGGTATAACTCTCACCCTCCTTCGTATTCCAAGTCTGGTAGATTTGCTGATATGCCAGTTCCTCATGTTCCCACTCCCTTTGTTTGCAATTTATCTGCTGATGATTATATCCAAACTTCAGATTCTGACAGTTTTGCTTCCTGTGCAGAGTCAGATTGTGTAGGTTCTGAACATGATTGTGATGAGAGTTATAGTAAGGGAAGTGTTTTAAATGAACTTGAGTAGGATGAATGTAATAATATGTTCGTGTCAAAACCAGATATTTGTGAACACATTGAAAATTTGTATTTTGGTTCTGTGCCTTATGAGCATGACAGTTTGAGAAATGCTATTTCTAAGTTTAAGAATGCTTTGCCTTTTGTTCCTAAATCTGTAAATGCTATGAGTTGTATTGTAAATTTTAAAAGTGCAGGAGTTGTTGTGACTGACATTCCACAAGAAACAATGAGCAATCTGGAATTTTTCAGATTAAAGGAAGATCAAAGACTTCATGAAAGAAATATTGAAGAACGAGTTGCCTCTAGTTCTGATGTCTCAACATCACAATCATCTTCATCATCTTGTGATGACAATTATCAGGCTAAGCCGACATGTGATAAAGTTTGTTATAGTTGTGGGGAATCCAATCATGTTTTTAAGACATGTAAATTGTCTACATATCAGTTTGAGGAAGAAAATGTACTATCTGTTATTCAAAATTCAGTTGATCGTGTTTCAAATGTTTTCTCTAAATCATGACATATTAAAACTTTATGACGTAAAAGGATTAAAAATGCTAAAAATTGGTCGAAAAGGATTTGGAAAATTAAGAATAATGATCTTTTTGAGAATACATTAAAGGAGGATTCTGACTATGATTTCCAAAATGCATCTTGTAAAACTAAGACATGCCAAGTTAGCAATGGCTTGGGTACCAATATCTAAATGATTCATTTTGTGTAGGGACAATCAAGGAGGACTGGAGACAATATCTGACATGTCGACAGTGGTTGCTCAAGACATATGACTGGTCATTTTTCTTTATTGCAAGATTATAATCCAATAGATGGAGATTTTGTTGCCTTTGCAGGCAATCCAAAGGGAGGAAAGATTGAAGGACAAGGAATTGTGTCCAACGGTGTAAATAGCTTGGAGAATGTCAACTTCGTCCCACATCTAAAGTATAATCTGATGAGTGTATCCCAGATTTGTGATAAAGACTTTTGTTCCCTCTTTAACTCAAGAGAATGTTTGATTCTGAAGCCTGAAGTGGTTATTCCCGAAGACCTAATCCTCCTGCGTGCTCTCCGAAGATTCAATACCTACAGTCTGGATATGAATAACCCATCAGGAATTGAATCCAACTTTCTTTCAAAAGCTTCATAGGATGAGTCCTTTCTTTGGCACAAGAGATTAGGACACGTGAATTTCAAGACAATAAACAGCCTTGTTCGAAGAAACCTCGTCACCGGTTTACCTCTAAAAGACTTCTCACCCGTGGAACATTGTCTTTCATGTTCCAAGGGCAAAAAACACAAATCATCTCACAAGCCCAAAACCACCAATTCCATTGACTCCCCTAACCGATGACACCTCTCGGTTTACTTGGCTATTCTTCCTAGCAAAGAAAGATGAGACGCCAGAGACTCTGAAAATTCATCTGCTACAAATCGATAATATGTTCAATCTAAGTGTGAAGACTATTCGCAGTGATCATGGCACAGAGTTCAAGAATGCCATTCTAGATTCTTTCTATGAAAGTAAAGGTATCTCTCGGCAATTCAGTGCACCTCGTACTCCACAACAAAATGGTGTAGCTGAACGAAGAAATCGTACGTTGATAGAAGCAGCAAGAACTATGATCGTTGATTCTAGGCTTCCTGTCACGTTTTGGGCTGAGGCAGTCAATACAACATGTTTTGTGCAAAATCGAGTTCTCATCACCAAAAGTTGCAACAAGACACCTTATGAAAATATGTGCTAGTGCAAGCCTGTTATTGATTTCTTCAGGAAGTTTGGGTGTGTTAGCACAATGCTGAACACTTCTGACTAGCTGAACAAGTTTGAAGCCAAAGCGGATGAGTGCTCTTTCGTGGGCTTTTCCTCTAACCAAAGAGCTTTTCGTGTTTACAACAAGAGACGAAGGATTGTGCTGGAGTCCATTGATATCAACTGGCATGAAATCAATTATACGGACGCTGGGGACGGTCCTGATTGTCTTTTTGATGTCGATTCTTTGTTTAAATCATTTGATCTTCCTGATTTCACTAACATATCTGTCTCAGCTAACCCTCTTGTATATGTGAATATTCTAGGTACCTCTCCTGCTTCAAGTTCCTCTTCATCATCAACTCAGGATTCTTTGGACTTTGTGGCAACAAGTGAAACCGTTGAGGAAGAAACTCCTCCAATAGTGGATGTTGCTTCCCAGTCATTTGTTGAAGGTCCTATTAATGAGGAAGTTGATCTTCCTGACAACAACATTACCAATCTAGATGACCACTTGGAAGAGGATGAGATTTCACAGCTGAGAATTCACAAGGATCATCCTACAGACAACATCGTTGGTCCACTCAATGTGGGAGTCCGAACTCGTAGTGCCCCCGAAGCAATGAATGACGGTCTCTACACTTGCTTCATATCTCAAGTTGAACCTAAGAATATCAAAGCTGCTTTGCTTGAGAACAGTTGGGTAGAGGCCATGCAGGAAGAATTACAACAATTCAACAAGTTACAAGTATGGAATCTGGTAGACCTTCCAAAGAACAAAGTCCCAATCGACACTCGTTGGGTATTTCGTAACAAGAAGGACGAAAGGGGAATCGTGATTCGTAACCAAGCTCGCTTGGTGGTTCAGGGGTTTTTTCAAGAAGAAGGGATTGACTTTGAGGAAGTCTTTGCACCAGTGGCTAGCTTGGAAGCCATCAGAATGTTTCTCGCATATGTAACCTATATGGACTTCACAGTTCATCAGATGGATGTCAAAAGCGCATTTCTGTATGGAAAGGTTCAAGAGGAAGTTTATGTCAAGCAGCCACCGGGTTTCATTGATCCAAGTTATCCTGACAGAGTTTACAAACTTGACAAGGCATTGTACGGTCTTCATCAAGCACCTCATGCGTGGTATGAGACGTTATCTAAGCATCTGCTTGATAATGGTTTCACACGAGGGGAAATCGACCAAACCTTGTTCAAACGAAAGGATGGTGCGGACACCATTTTGGTGCAAATCTATGTTGATGATATCATTTTTGGATCTACAAATCCTCGGTTATGTAAAGAGTTCGAGGAAGTGATGCGTTCTAAGTTTGAAATGAGTTCTATGGGAGAAATGAAGTTCTTTCTTGGTTTGCAAGTAGATCAGTCTGAGTCAGGAATTCTTATCCATTAAGAAAAGTATGTCAAAGAAATCCTGACTAAGTTCAAAATGACTGAGTCTCATTCCTACAAGACTCCCGTGGAAGTTCGACACTGTCTGTCTCCTGATTTAGATGGTGAAAGCGTTGATCAGCACCTCTATTGCTCGATGATAGGTTCTCTCATGTATCTCACTGCTAGCAGACCAGACATGATGTTCACAGTGTGCTTGTGTGCACGCTTTCAGGCTAATCCTAAACTCTCTCATTTAATTGCTGTCAAACGTATTTTAAGATATTTAAAGATAAGCCAAAACTTGGGCTTTGATATCCCAAAAATAACTTGTTTGATCTTTTGGCATATTCAGATTCAGACTACGGGGGATGCAACTTAGACCGGAAATCTACTTCTAGGGGTTGTCAGTTCTTTGGTAACCGCCTCGTCTCCTGGCAATGTAAGAAACAAACCACCGTTTCCCAATCCACAGCCGAAGCCGAATACATTGCCGCAGCCCTTTGTTGTTCCCAAGTAAGGTGGATCCACCATCAAATGCTTGATTACGGGATCACCTTCCATGAAACCCCCATCCTGTGTGATAACACCGCCGTTCCCCATATTTCTAAAAATCTCGCTCAGCATTCAAAAACCAAACACATTGAGACCAAACATCACTTCATCCATGACTGTGTCGAAAACAAACATATCAAAATCGTTGAAGTCAAAACCGACAAGCAAACCGCCGACATCTTTACAAAAGCATTTGATTCTACCAGATTTGAGAAATTAGTGGAGATGCTCAGCATGATCAACTTTTAGTAACCCTTGTGCATATTGTCTTTTCTATTTAACCTTGTTAATCGGGAAGATTTCCAAAAAGATTTTATTTTTCTGTATAGTTGTTTTCTTTATCAATTTTTTTTAAAGCAAAACTTTTGGGGGAGAAATTGGAATTTGTAATTAGTAAGAAAAAGATTTGCTTTGCATAGTCAAAAAGAAAATAAAATATTTGATTTGTTTATTGTTTGCTTAAGAAAAACTCACTGTAAGTTTCATGTTTTGTTTCAGGGAAATCGGATCCAACCTTGTGAGAAATGATAGAGTCTGATCACACTTCTTGAACATGGAATGGACCATAAGCGATGGTTCTTACTGAGGTATAGCCGGTAGGCCCGACATATGGTTATAACTCTTTAGTAGTGTGAAAACCTAATTCTCAATCGTACACGTGTGTTTGAACCCATTTTTGAAACATCTAACCCATTTTAAGCTAAGAAAACTGATTCAATCAGATATAGGCTTACGTTTTGGATTCTGATTCATGCGCCAGGTGACCGTCAAAGTAAAGAAAGTTATCGCCGATGACCTCGTCTTTTTTGCTTACATAAAGATCTCGGGAGTTCATCTTTTTCCCATCCACTAGGATGATTTAACCCCGTCTGTTTTGCTTACGCAAAGATCTCGGGTGTTCAACCTTTTACTATCTGCTTGGATAATTTTACGTCTTCTTCTGTTTTGCTTACGCAAAGACCTAGAATGTTCGTACCTTATTAATATCCACTTGGATATTTTTCTTTTTACAACTTCTGATATCCAGTTGGATCTTATTTTAATTTTGGCGGTGATTTTGACTTACCAAGATGGTACCTTGGTTAACCTGTAAGATATGATAAGATGAATGCGGGTATTTCTTGAGGATTGATAGGCTTTCAAAACCATTTTATTTCAAAATGTGGGGTACACTGTGTTTCGTGCTCAAATGGTACCACTTAATCACATGAAATCATTGTACAAGCGTTCGGGTTTATCTTGCACAAATATCGGCTATCTTTAGGGATTCACAGTAGCTGAGTGGAAAATAAAGTGTTTCAAGGGTTTTGACCAGACATGATCTCACGTTGGATCTTTTCAAGGCCAAGTGTTTATATCTTTTATTGCTTTTACTATTATTTTTCATTATAAATTTCTTAACCTTCCTTATTAGCTTGTTTAAATTGAGTACATATGAGAGTTTTTATTTTCCTTTGTCTCTGATCAAGCATCTCATGTCACCCGAAACTACCCAAACCGCCCGAAACTACCTCCCACCCGAAACTACTTTGCCCTATCGAAACTAGTAGTTTCGACAGGGGGCATTTTGGTATTTTGTCAAGCTCAAATTAAATGTCTTCATAATCAGATTCCTTCGCATGCTCATTCTCACTCTCACTCTCCGAAACCATTTTCACCTTCGTTTTCACACACAAAAGCTCGAGATTCATCGGTCTAAGTTTGCGAAATCGTTCTTTCTTATCTGATTCCTCTGTCGTCTTCTTCATCAGGTTTGATTACTCAAAATATTTGCTACTGTTTTATATAGCGAAGGCTAGGGTTTCATTTTTACCCTTGTTACGACTGAAATCGTGTGTTTTGGGTTGTTTCATGCTTAGATTCTGTCTATAACCTCACTATTGTTGATATCTCATTCTTCTATGTTTGATTTTGTAGATTACCTCAAAAAAAAAATCTCGGTAAGACGGAGTTTCGACACCTCAGGCGAACTTTACCAATCTTTTTTATTTCTGTTTATAGTTTGATAATCTGTATATAGTTTTAACTTATCTTTTTTCTGCTTTTTGAATGCTTGTATATCTGTTTAGAATTCAGGCATCGAAACTAGTTGTTTCGATTAAAGGGTGTTTTGGTTTTTAAAATGAGTCTCTCAGAATTTGAACAAGTTTCTATCAAAACTAGTTGTTTCGATACCCTTTGATGCCCGAAACTATGTAGTTTCGATATGCTTTCTTCACCCGAAACTAGTAATTTCGGTCAGGCTTTTCTGAAATTTTTTCTAAGTGTTGGACTGATGTTTGATAATTTTTCTTGTGTTGTTTCTGTGCAGATATGGATCTCTAATTTGTTGTATTGAATACTACTGATCCCAAGAATGCAGACTTCATACCTGTACTCAACTTCTTAGCCAACTCCAACATCAACTTTGCTACAAGCACAACCTGCCAGTGTTTGAAACAACTATAAGGCAATTCTGGAATACTGCAACAACAGTTATAGACAATGTGGAGCATATCCGGGCTACAGTTCATAATCAAGAAGTTCTACTATCTGAGGCAACTATTAGAGAGGTGCTGCACCTTAATGATAATCATGAAGCATCGGTGGAATTTCCAAGTTTCTATGTTAAGGAATGTTTCAGATGGTTGGGGCATCCAGACGAATTCAAAAGCGGACAGATTGTTGAAGCACTTTTGTGTGACAAACACTCTGGATAGAGTCTTAGTTTATGTACTTTGGTTGTTTGTATTTGTCTTTGTTTGTAAGCGTCTGTATGTATTAGTTATCGGGTTGTATTTACTAATGCATGTTGATAGTTGCTTAATTCTCTAAGTGTTTTACGCACTTAGTATGTGCGCAGGAATTAGTTCCTGTGTACTTAGCAAGTACGCAAGAATACTCTGCGTACTTGCTAAGTACGCATGAGCAATTTTCCTTGCGCACTTGCTAAGTGCGCATAGATCAGGTCTTGTATAAATAGGATAGGTTGACAGAAGTTAAGTACGCAGACTATTGTGCACTCAGTATTTTTCTCTCTATAACCTTCAAGTGTTTATAATAGACAAAAGTTTTCTCTTGTCGGTTTACTTTGTGTTGTTTGATTCTCCACCTAGTCACGGGTATTCCGGACCCGGTCCGACTAGCCAACGCACTTGCATGTGACGATCCGCCACACCCGAGGGACCTTCAAGTGGTATCAGAGCATTGCTCTTGATTTCGAGTGTTGTGAGTGTGTTTGGAGCATTTTCTTCACATCTTACAAAGTTTTTGCAAGTAAAAGTGGGTTTTGTGATAAATTTGGGTAGCTCTTGAGCATTAATTTAGAAGCAAAAATCACTCAAAAACCGACCTTTGTTGTGTATTTGAGTGTTTTGAGCATCAAAGGTTGGTTAGAAACGAGTTTCTGACCCTTTGGCTCATTTTGTTTGGTCAATTTTTTGATTTCTGCCATCTCCGGTGAGTTTCCAGTGACCGGAAAAGGTTGGTGAGAGTTGGTGAAAAGGTGACCTGCATACTTACCTTTTCTGGAAAAAAGTACAGTCTTGTTGCGTACTTACCAAGTACGCAAGACCAATCTTGGTGCGTACTTAAGTTATCTCCTGCGTACTTATCTTCTACTCATGCGTACTTATCAAGTACGCAAGAGCAAATCATAAGTGCGCAAGGCTATTTCTCTAAGTGCGCAAGGCCAGTTACAAGTGCGCAAGTGTCTTTGATTTTTCTGAAATTTGACTAAGTGTTCACCATGTCAAATCTTTAGAACCTCGGTAACCTTCTGAACTATGACAACGAGATCGGAACCCCTCAGAAACCCCCAAAGCTGTTTAATGTAAATGATTATTCAAACTAGAAAGCACGCTTTGAACATTATATTTCTTATACCAATTCTTCGTTGTGGATACCCATTTTAGAGGGCTATAAGCATCCCACATACATTTATCTTGATGACGAAGTTCCCAAGCCTATCTCTAAACTTGATGAAGAAGAAAAGAAAGTTTATGATAGAGAAAAGAAGGCACATGGATCTATCACTATGGCCTTAACTAGGGAGTTATTCCACAGCTTCAGAGGATATGATAACTCCAAGGATCTCTGGAAGGCGTTACAGAAGAGATTCGAGGGCAATAGTGACATCAAGAAAAGTAAACGGGATCTACTCAGGAAGCAGTATGAGTGCTTCAGATTTATGGAGAACGAATCCATAGATGAACTCATATCTAGATTCTATCATTTGCAGAATGAGTTGAAAGCTTTTGACCTCATCTATCCAAATGAGGAATTAGTTGAAAAATTTCTGGATGCTTTGCCACCCAAATTTGAGATGTATACTACCCTGATGAGAGAAAATTCTATGTTTTATGAGATGACAATTGACGAGGCAATTGGAAAGGTTCAAGCACATGACATGAACCTAAAAAAAAGAAGAGCTCAGGAAGACCTCAAATACAAGACCCTTCTATGTATTATGGGACGTCTTCTACAACCAAGTCATCGGGCTCTGGAATTGCCCTTTTCTCAGGAAACTCTCATGAGGAAGAAACTGTAAAGGCTTGTAGTGGTCATGCGTGCTATGCAGCATCTGATTCAGGTTCTGGATCTCATCACCAGAACTCCTCAAGAAATCCTTCTCACACATCTTCAGCTAACCAATCAGCAATAGCCAAGATAGCTGAAGATCATGTGGCTTTATTCTCATCATGCATGCTTGCCTATGAGAACTTCATTGGCGGCAAGCTAACGGATCCTGAAACCATCGAAGAAGACTTTAAGCAGGTGGATCTGGATGATATGGAGGATATGGATATTCAATGGAATATGGCCATGATCTTGAGGAGAGCCAAGCGTTTCCTGAACAGAATAGGAAGAAAATTCATTGGCGGGCATTCAAATGCCAAGGTTGGTTTTGACAAATCCAAGGCCAAGTGCTACAAGTGTCTGAACTTTGGACACTTTGCTCGTGAATGTCAAAAGGACAGAGCACTGGCTTCGGGTTTCACCAGACCTAGCCAAGGAAACAGCCAAGTCTACAACAACTCAAACAACCACAATCAAAGCCAAGGTGGAACGTCCAATGCATTGGTAGCTCAACAGGACGATAGCTTTCTTTGGGGTGTTCATCTGTAGGATGCTCTTATTGCACAAACTCAGGTTGGTCTTATGGCCGAGATTATGGAGATGATGGAAGCTAAGGAAATGGAAGCTTCTGTGGCTGACCAAGAAGAGTCTACAACTGCTGTTGCCCTCATGGCTATTGGAGAAGCATCAAGTTCATCGAATGACGTAGATTCTAATCCTTTTACTGTCATTTCTTGTTCCAAATGTCTAAGCTTAAAAATTGAAAATTCTAAGCTTCAAGACAAAGTCGAACCACTTCGTATTGCAGCTTTAAGCTACAAAGAAAACAAAAAACGATTTAAAGATTCAATTGAAACGTTAAAGAAAGAAAAACGTGATTATTCACTTAAAATCAGCGATCAACAGTTTCACTTGGATGTTGCATACGTTAGAGAAAAGGAACAATGAGATCAACAAATTGCAAAATGAGATCTTGTAGTTGAAATGTACTAATGAGAAGTTGAAAAATTCTCGTTTTATGGTGGAACACTACGAGTCTGTAGTGAGGCAATTGAATGGCTTAGGGTTGGGTACTAATGCTATTCCTCCACCAGTTAGCGGGAAATTTGTCAACGGCTTAATAGACATTGATTTGTCTAGCCTTGATAAGTCCTCAGGTAAGGATGATTCCTCTAACAAGGATGATTCCTCAAGTAAGGCTGACTCCGCATCTAACGAGGAGTTCTTTACTGCTTCTGATGATGGGTCTGAAAGCACCTGCCCTGAAGGAGTAGTATCTGAGGAGTTGTTATGTGAACAGAAAATTAAGAAAAACATTATCACAAATAGTGACAATTGTATTTTGACTGAACCCGATATCATTGAATCAAATGATAAATTAAAGGTAATGCTTTATGGGGGGTATAACGCATTAATCAAGTTAAGAAAGAAGCTTTTTGCAAAAATGGGCTTGGTTATAAAGAAAATTTGCAAAAATATTGTACTCCCAAAAACCGAAAATTTGCAAAAATATTGTACTCCCAAAAACCAATCTTTATCGGGTCAAACTCCTGTTCACCAACCAACTCCTCCTGCTCATAATGCTGAGTCATCAAATGCCAGATCTAATAAGCCTTACAGGAGGACTTACACAGACAAGAGGACTTGCTTTCACTGTGGTATGGTTGGTCACATTTTTGTGAACTGCCCTTCTAAGAACCATGGGAAACGACCAATTGTTCCACAACCGGCTGTCATACCCAAGTCACCACCAGTGAAGCATACCAAAAGTCCAAAAGCAAGTGTGGTGAAACCACCAGTAAAACCTATGGTAAAGCCAAATATCACATCTGAGGCTAAACCATTTTTTTCAAGAAAGGGAAAGCATCCTGCAAAACCTTGTGTATCTACCTCTGGTAGTACACCTACTGGTGAGAAACCTGTGGTGAAACTCTCTAAGCCACAGAGAAGGAGAAGGAACAAGAGGTTGAGAAAGCTTGAAAAGCTGACTAAAATCCAATCAGGTGAAGCTTCCACTAGTTCACCTGTTGCTGTTGAATCTAAGTCTACTGTTCCAGTTAAGAAAAAGAAGAGATCCTAGAACAACAAATATAAAAATTCTCAATCTCCTAGTCCCAATTCTTCTAAAGATTCATCCATTTTTAACAGTCACGACTGCGAGTTACTTGAGGTTGTTTATTTTAAGAAAGACGGACGACCCAAGACCACTATGGCTTGGGTCTCCAAATCTAATTAATTCTTTTTGTGACTCGTGCAGGGACATCCGAAGGGTACTATCTCTAATCGTTGGTATGTAGATAGTGGATGCTCCAGGCACATTACAGGTAACATGGCCCTGATTCAAGATGTTAAACCATTCAGAGGTGGCTATGTGGCCTTTGCTGGAGAGAAAGGCGGTAGTATCACGTGTCAAAGCGTGGTGTCAAATGGTTGTGTCAGCTTTGACAATGTCAACTACTACGAGCAGCTGAAGCATAACTTGTTGAGTGTCTCCTAAATGTGCGACAAGGAGTACTCAGTGATGGTTTTGAGGTTCCTGAAGACTGGATTCTGATGAGAGCGCCAAGAACAAACGACACCTATCAGATTGATATGAGCATGGCAACATCCACCTCATCAGTTGCTATTTGTTTGCTTACCAAAGCGACAGAACTTGACTCTATCTTGTGGCATAGGAAACTCGGACATATTTCTTATCGTAAAATGAATCATCTTGTCCGAAACGATTTGGTAACCGGTGTTCCTAAGCTGAGATTTACCGTTGCAGATGACTGTATGCCTTGTAAAAAGGGCAAACAGCAACGAAAGTCTCACAAGCCCAAGCTCCAAAACTCCATCGATACCCCTTTGGAGCTATTACATATGGATTTGTTTGGCCCCATAAGTATTAGGAGTATTGGAGGTAAGTCATTCTGTCTGGTTATAACTTATGATTTCTCACGTTTTTCTTGGGTGCATTTTTTAGGTACGAAGGACGAAACTGCTGATATTCTTCAATACCTGATCCTGAGCTTGGAATCTCTTTGCAAGTTGAAGGTTAGAAGAATAAGGAGTGACAACGGAACTGAATTCAAGAATAATTTTGTTGGAACTTTTCTGTCTCAAGAAGGGGATCCGTCACGAATTTAGTGCCCCGTACACACCTCAGCAGAATGGAGACGCAGAACGGAAGAACAGAACATTGATTGAAACTGCAAGGACATTGTTGTCAGATGCAAAGCTTCCTGTCACTTTCTGGGCAGAAGCAGTTAATACAGCTAGTCACGTCTTGAACAGAGTTTTGGTTGTGAAGAGGCACAACAATACTTGTTATGAGTTGATCAACAATCGACCTCCTAATCTTGACTATCTAGTTCCTTTTGGTAGTCCCTGTTCCTTATTGCTACAATACAAAGACCGCAAGTCTAAGTTTCATGCAAAAGCGGTGGAAGGCATCTTCTTAGGATACGTTGCCAACTCGCCTTGCAAGAGGGTGTACAATATAGGAACTCGTACTGTCGAGGAATGGTTTGAAGTGGACTGTAGTAAACACAGCATTCCACCAAAACCAACTAGTCCAGCTTGGGGTTTTGATTATGATGCGCTATTCAAATCTTTCAATCTTCCTGATTTGTCTGGAGATGATGCCGCAAATGTATATGAATTATTTGGTGGCGGTGATGACTCTAGTTTCTCAACACGTGCTACTATACCGATTGTAACTCCTGATTCCAATGCTGCATCTGCATCTGGAACTCATGACAGTGATAACAGTGAAGATGTTTATGTTGACGGAAATGACGCTCAAGCTAATCCTAACACTTGTGTAGGAAATGAAGCTCCAGCTGATCTAATTAACATTGAATCTTCTTCTTCTGGAACACAGGGTATAGGGGAGTTAAGCACGAACCTCGATTCAAAAATTCAAGAACCGAATGTACCAGAGATGAGAGTGCATAAGAATCATCCAATTGACAACATTATTGGTGATCCTCATGCCGGTGTTCAAACTTGTCATCGAACCATTGCTGAGAACACTAGTCTCTACTCTGAGATACTTGACACTGGTGTCATGGAAACATGTTTGCATGCTGCATTCGTGTCCCAGTTAGAGCCGAAGAATGTGAAAGAGGCTCTCGCTGACAACTGTTGGACTGAGGCAATGCAAGACGAACTGTCTCAATTCCAAAAGTTGCATGTGTGGGATTTGGTTGACTTGCCAAGGGGAGTACAACCAATTGGCACCAGATGGGTGTTCAAATGCAAGACGAATGATCGTCATGTTGTGGTGAAGAACAAAGCAAGGTTTGTTGTTCAGGGTTTTTATCAACAAGAGGGCTTGGATTACACAGAAGTATATGCCCGAGTTGCTAGACTTGAAGCCATTCGACTGTTTTCGGCTTATGCCTCATATGTTGGCTTCAAGGTCTATCAACTTGATGTGAAGAGTGCTTTCCTGTATGGAAAAGTACATGAAGAGGTCTATGTCACTCAACCTCCCGGCTTTGAAGATCCGCATAATATCAATAAAGTGTACAAGCTTGACAAAGCACTTTATGGTCTTCATCAAGCACCTCGGGCATGGTATGAGACTTTATCTAAGCATCTACTGTCTAATGGTTTCGACCGTGGACAGATCGACTCGACCCTCTTCATACAGAAAGCAAGAGGTGATATTCTTCTTATTCAAGTGTATGTCGATGACATTATCTTTGGGTCTACAAATGAAGAGATGTGTAAGGAATTCGAACAGGTGATGAAGTCCAAGTTTGAAATGAGTAACATGGGTGAACTATCGTTCTTCCTAGGTTTGCAAGTCAGTAAAAGAGAGGATGGCATTTATCTGCATCAAACAAAGTGTGTGCAGGACATCTTGTCAAAATACAAGATGAATGATAGCAGTACTTATGGCACACCTATCCCAGTCAATCATGGTTTGCATCCTGATAGAGATGGAAAGGATGTGGATTGCAAATTGTACCATGGGATGATCGGATCTCTTATGTATCTCACAGCTTCAAGGCTAGATATAATGTTTGCTGTATGCTTGTGCTCAAGGTTTCAGTCACAACCGAAGGAGTCCCATATGATAGCTGTAAAGAGGATTTTCAGATACTTGAAAGGGAAACCCCGATGGGGCCTTTGGTACTCTAAGCAGCAGTCTTTTGACTTCAAATCCTACACTGATTCAGACTATGGTGGTTGTAACCTTGATAGAAAGTCAACTTCTGGTGGATGTCAATTCTTAGGAGACAGACTGGTTTCCTGACAGTGCAAGAAGCAGTCAACGGTTTCTGTCTCAACATGTGAAGCAGAATACATTGCTCCAGCTAGCGGTTGTTCTCAAATATTGTGGATTCAGCAGCAATTGAGGGACTACGGCTTGAACTTCACTGGAACTCCTCTGTTCATTGACAACAATGCCACAATCTCCATCACAAATAACCTGGTGAAACATTCCAAAACTAAACATATTGAAATTCGCCATCATTTCATCTGTGATTGTGCTGAAAAGCATCTCATTGAACTTGTAAAGGTTCACACGGATGACAATCTTGCTGACCTTTTCACTAAGGCGTTTGACCGATCCCGTTTTGAGCATCTTGTCAACTTGATAGGAATGTTCAATCCAGAGTGAAAATTTTTTTCTTAAATCAATTCAATTCATGAAAGTTAAATTTTATTTCTTTTAAAGTTTTATGTATAGTTCTTTTAATTTTCAAATATTTTACAAAAATTCAAACAAAATAGAAAATGAAGAAAGTTTCAAAGTTATCTTGAGAAAAGAGGAAATGATTGTACATCAGAAATGATCTAAACGCCATAGACTGCTCATATGGGAAATGATTGCGTCATGCTTACTTAATTGGTTAAATTGTTATGTTTTTAATCTGCTTATTTACAAGTAATTTGAATTTTCAGTAGGCTGTAGGCATCTTTGAATCATTAGTAGTGTGGAAACTAAATTTAGACTACAACTGTGATTTGAACCCATGTTATGCATGTGTGCGTGTGTAAAAGAATACAAAAAGATCATTATCAGATAAAGGATGTTAGATTTTGGCAATAATTCTCTTCAGAGACTAGTTTCGGGTTAGGCCGTTAGCACAATTAATGCAGTTCATCTCACTGCCCATACTCACAAGTATGCAATGAGAGATTGAATCAAGACTTGTCTCTACATCAACCGTGGAGCGTGTATTCACCCTTGAATCACTCCTGATTCATTGAATTTAAGTCCAAATAAAAGTTGGATTCCCCTACCCTAATACTCAAACACCATATTCATTATCCTGAATCATCATACCGATATTCAATGAAGAAATCAAATGAAACCAAGACAAATGAATCACTCGATTCTGAATCTTATGATTCCTGATAATCCTTATGGATTCTGCTTGATTTTTCCAGTGCTAATTGATGTAGCCTCATTCTGGAAATTTAGAAAATCATTGGGAAAATCTTCGATGCCTTGAGATAGTGCAAGTTACATTACTGTAGCATATCAGTGGGGTACATGTTGTATATCTTATAATTAATACATAAACACACAAGAACGTGATACAAAGATGCTTATGGTTTCAAATCTTATAATATTGTCAACTTGAATTACTTGTTTATGTGCTTATTACGTATGAATAAATAGTAATCCATGACATGATCCCATATTCTTTGATGTTTATCTTGTATCGTTTTTGCTATAGTTTAGCCTGATATGATCCTCTGCTCGTGTCTTTGAACAAAAATAGTGTGTGTGTATATACTTGTATATTTCTATCTTGAAAAGATAAAAAAGATTCTAAGTTTGTGTATAGTTCAATTTTAATCAGAAAAGCCAAAAATATTTGTGTTTAACCTTCCTGAATTGAATTTGAATCCTCTTGATTGAATGCTTTTATCTTGTTCGTTATTTGACTTGAAATCTTCATAATTTGAGTTGAAAGTTTGAGCACACAAGGGTCTCTGCGTACTTGATAAGTGGGCATGAGGTAAACCCTATGTACTTAACAAGTACGCAAGACTTGTCATACGTACTTAGTAAGTACGCAGGAGTTAAGTCCTGCGCACTTAGCAAGTACGCAAGACCAATATGTGTCGGGTATATAAACAGGAGTTAGAATTTTTCTTCAGTTTCATCTCATTTCAAACTCGTAACGACTGTTGAATAACGCTACTTTTTTACTCAAAATTTCAAGTGTTCCAAAGAGCTTTTTCGTCCCGATTCTAGTTTCATCATCGTATCAACATCATTTGGTGAGAATCTTAGGACATTTCATCCATAAAATCGTAGCTTTCAGACCAATTAAAGACTTTAAAATTTTTAGGGTTTGAATCTTGGTTTTAGACAAATTTTTGGTTGTTTTGGTTACACATTATGATTAAAACTTGTTTAGAATCATCAAACAAACCTTAATCATTACTTAATCGTCCTTATCGATTCTTGATTTTTACCTTTGACCCCTTGATTGATCGTCGGTTCGTCTGGGTCATTTTTAGGTCAAAATTTGACAGGCTAGCAGTTCATTGATGAAGATAGAGGTTCCATAAGTCTCTATCACTGATTTCAACCTTGTGGTGACCCTAATCCGCATCAATGTTGATCATCTGTTGAAAATTAGATTTATGAAGAATTTGACCAAGTGCGATTCTTGCGCACTTAACAAGTACGCAAGAAGTAATTCTTGCGTACTTGTTAAGTACGCAAGAACAAATCCCTGCGTACTTGTTAAGTACGCAGGACCAACACTTGTGAAATTTTTCTAAGTCTGAAATTCAGTTCAATGAGTAACTGCTATACTTAGTCATGTGTATTCAATTCCAATGAATCTTCTTGTTCTTATTATGCTTTCTGTGTGTTTTTGCAGTGATGGCTCATGCCTTTACCAGTGAGTTCAACCTTCTAGCACATACAGAACCGGAATGGAAGGGTGCTGCACAACAATACCGAGAGATAGTTGACTTCTTGAACCGTTCAAGGATCATCTATGCTATATCAGCAGACCCAATAGTATCAAGACCGTACCTGGAGCAGTTCTGGGAGACAGCGGAACATGACTGCACAGTAACCACTGATGTTATATGGGCTACCGTGGCGGGTCATGACATCGCCTTTTCTGAGGACACCATTCGACGGGTCTTACAGTTCCGAGATCTCGCCACCGATACAACAACATATCCTTACTACTTCGTTGATGGATGTTGGAGGCAGCGTATGGGATATGTCGGTGTTCGAGATTATTATTCCTACAAGAAGATGTGGGTGCTCGATCAGTGAAGGTACTTTGCCCATGTGATGATCATGTGCATCTCTTCAAGTAAGGCGGGGAAGGATGCAATGTGACATGATCTTGCAGCAGCCATGGTCGGCTTATCTCTCAACAGGGGCTATAACTTCTCAAGATACATCTTCAAAGCCTTAAATGATCAGATAAATACGGCTGAGAGGTTTAGATTCCTGTTATACCCAAGATTTGTGCAACTACTGATAAATGATGCGTTGCCAAATCTGCCTGCTACTGGGGAGAGATTGCAAGTTTAACGGGTGGACAAGAGAGTGTTTGCCCAATTCCTAAAGCCAGGCAGTGTAGAACCTACCCTTGAGCACACCGTACTCTTTGGCCACCCGATAAATGAAGCGTATGTGGCACCAGATGACTGGAGATGGTTTAGTCATGATTCTGAGCCAGAACTCAGTGAACATTCGAATGAGCAACAAGAAGAGGTAGACTTTGAAAGTGAAGATGAATTGTCTGGAGGAGACGAAGGAGCGGGTAATGATGGTGCTGAAGGATCCGACTCCGAACATACAGAGTCTGATTCATCTGATTCTGATGATGCACCATCACAGCACACCCAAGAAGAATGACGAAGGTGACCCTTCCTGAGTCATCTTCTAAGAGAAAGTGACAGTCAACGAGCAGTGAATACGAGCCAGATTCTGACTCTGACGCTGCTATTCAAAGACAAAGAAGAGAATGTATCAACAAACGAAGGGGGGATAGGCAGCAACAGGCTATTCCTCGTGTGGTAGAGGTTAGTGTTCAGCAGCAAGTACAAGTATCGGCTGCGAGTACTGATTCAGCCTCTACCCTACCTTCACAACAGTTGTACCGGCGACAGCGGAGGAGGCCACATGTAACACCTGATGTGGCGTTCATTTCTATCACAGAGGAGGTTCCTGTGATAGTGACCCTCCCTGTACCATCTGTCCTTATGGCGGTGACTACTCCTATTCTTACAGAGTCAGTCACCATCACACCTTCCATCACTCCTACAACCACCATCCCATCCACAGTCCCGAGTACCATCATTGAGCACATCAGTCAACCCTACAACTATGGAGACTTTACTCAGGGTTTTGACTTTGATACGATCTTCTCATCCCCACTTCATAATGCTGAAGCTTCTACGTCCAGGAATCCTGATCCGAATGATGCAAGGATTGATACTTTGGAAACCCAAGTTGCTGCTCTACTGGAAACTGTTCAGAAATCAAGGGAGGAATCTGAGGCTCAACGGGCTCAGATAAATTCATTGGTGGACGAGGTTACTATTCTGAGAAGCCAGAGGGCTGGGACGGAAGGGAGACTAGCAAATTGTGATGGCCCAGAACGAGCTACTGATCAAAACAAACAACATGATTCTGGATCACAGGTCGTCTCTAGATATTGCAAAAAGTGAAACTAATCGTCTGAATAAAGCCGGCAAGGCCTTCGAACGTGTAGTTTCGAGACAATATCAGAATCTATGACGACCGCTGCGCAAATTCCGACGAGTTTCGGCCATGAGCTCCGAGCATGTCTTCGTTGCCGTCTCGTCAAAACATACGATCAGGTTCACAACATTTCCCCCCTATTATCATCCATCTACTAGTCCTAAAGTTCCAACTAGGGTTTTGTAGTACCGTTAGGTTTTTTCTCTTTGAATTTAACCAAATTTGATGTTTCAATTTGCAGTTTCGAGAATCAGGATGTGAGAATTGCCCTTTCTTCAAGATGGATGAAGATTCTGAACGTATCGCCGAATGCACCACTTCTAATTTTACTGGGTAAACCAATGAAGAGAATATACTTATTTTATCACCATCTCAAATTATTAAGTTTTGTTTAAATGTTTGCTATTGCTGTAGGATCATCTCAGTGATGGATCCTGCCCGAAGTTGGGCTGCTAGGTGGCTTCGAATTGGTATTCATAATTCCTATTTATAGATTCTGTTTTTGTGTTTTTAAATGATTTGCGTAGAGAATTATATTCAACATTGTCAATTTATACACTAGATTAAGCTTCTTTTCAATTGTATTCAACAGCTTTCATTTTTAATTTTTCGTTTACTCATCGACTGTGATTTTGATCTTCAATTCTAACCTCCAATGTCATTCTGACTTCAATAGTATCTTAAATTTGCATCTCTTTCACTGCTTGTGCATTTATCTTCTTTTTTCTTTGGAAACACAATTATATTTTGTTTAATCTAGTTTATATCAAAATATGTTTCTTGTTCAACACTGCTTCTTTAGCATGTACTCCTGCTGGAAACTTTTTCTAGTTATATATGTATAGAATTTAATATATAGGTAGATTAGCATATTAATTAAAATGGTTTAAAATGTATATTGTATATAACTGAATGCACACACATATGCTTCGTGTGTGAATTACAGTGTAAAAATAACGGAGAGAATCAGAACTTTTACATAGAGGGAATAGAGAGAAGGAAGAGAGAGAATGATTATTTGTGTTATAGGCTTATAGCTAACCAATCGACTTATATGATCAATATTGTTACTCCCTACCCTATAATACTCCAACCATACACCTCGTAACTTCTCTTACTTTTGTAATTTAATAGCTTTTGGTTTATCCACCTTGGTTTAAAAAGGAGGAAAACGCATCAGGGTCAAAAAGACGTGCCTCATGTTGTTCTGGGTCAAATTAGGTTTATATGTAAAAACAACCAAAGGGATGAAGAAGTTATGAAAGGTTTACTTGATATATAGGTTGATATGTTAAACATATGAGAGAGACGCAACTTCTGGTTGTAGATAAAGCTTATTTGGTTGTACGTGAGGCTCGACTTTTGGACCAAAACGCCTTGAAGCGTCCCGCGCTCTTTTAAACTAAGTTATGCATAAGGAATGGTTGGCGCTTGCGTGATGCGTATTTTGTGTTTACCATGCTTTTGTCATTTACTAAGCTCTAACAGTCTTGGTTTAGAGTTGGGTGACCCCTTGGAGCGTCTCGCGCTCTTTTAAACTAAGTTATACATAAGGCATGGCTGGCGCTTGTGTGGTGCGTATTTTGTGTTTTTACCATGCTTTTGTCATTTACTAAGCTCTAACAGTCTTGGGTTAGAGTTAGGCACTATCCCACTTGTTAAAACACCTTACTAGCAGACGGTAGGTCGTAGGTTCTAAACCGTCGGCCTCCCCCCTTTTTTATGCTTTTCATATTGGATGTTTGTTACTTGTTTATTGCATGGTTGTTATGTATGTTTTTCGAGATGGGGATCTCTCTTGGTGCAGCCTCTCTATCCTATGGGATAGAGGTAAGGTTTGCCCTCATCCCACCCTCCCCCGACCCTACTCTTTGAGTGGGATTTTGCTGGGTATGTTTGTTTGTTTGTTTAATAGTTTTGGGTTATCTGTTCTTATGATCTAGTTATACTACTTTTGCATTTCCCATTTTGATTAATTAGTTGATATTTTTCATTTCTATAATTTCATTTGACAACCTATGTATAATGACCTAAAATTTAATCGAGGCACAACATTCCATTTGTTGAATATGTTCTTGTATTCATGGTTTGAGACCTTTTGTGTTGATTGAGTTTATCTTGGATCATGTTTGCATGAATTACAAATGCACCTATTGAAACAATCTGCAAGTTTGAAGATCTTAATTTGGAAACTATTTAACCCTGCTAATAATCACATGGACAAATTCTAGATCTATTAATATTGTGACTGTTCCTGTTTCAAGTTTTATGTTTTACTTGACCATCATTGCAACCACACACTAAATATTTGGTTACTCATGAAACACATGACAAATTTTCATTTATATAGTTTTGAATTTCTTGGTCCTTGATCAACAGGCCTCAACATAGTTTGCGGAAACATTTTGCAGGCAAGTTTGTTCCAGGTTGCTACACACTGGCTGTCTCAGAAGCACTATCGGAGGATCTGCAGGTTTGTGAACAGTCTGTTTTTACCTTTTAGTTAAATTAAAAATTAAAAGAAACTTAGTATGCTGGACAATTAAAACCCCCAAATATTTGTTTAGGTTTTTTTTTTGATAAAAGAAATTATAAACAATTAACGTGTTCATGATTACAATCATGACTTTGCTGTATTATTACAATAATAATTAGCTGAAGTTTCGTTTTAAAAAATTAATTTAGAAGATTATATACATTTCGATGACTTCAACCTGTCTTGTGTACTCAACCCATTTGACCCATTTCCATTTTGGTCATATGTTGAAACCCATATGACCCGTTTTTTGAAGTGACCCAAATTAACCCGTTTGTATATAAATGGTTGAAATTGCCACACCTTGGCTGTATATAACTGTTTGCTTTTTTGCAGTCTCTTTGTGAGGAAGAGCGGGTGCAATATGTTCCTCCAAAACGCGTTTGAGTACGTGTATACATGCTCATTGATGTATGCTGATTTGATAGTTGTAAGCGTCTAGTATCAAAACTTAATCAGGGCTGCTAAACACTTGCTTCAGGAGACTCGTAGTTTTTGCTGTGCTGGAGCTTAACTTTATTGAAGTATTCCCTGTTTTTATATATATTAGTATTTTATTAAGTATGAAAAAAAACTATGTTTATTGCGTTAGTATTTAAACTTTTGTTTTTAAAAAACGCTCTCTTAAAAAGCTCCTGAAAAAAATGTACGTGAACTAGTTTTAGAAAATAACTTTTAGTAGATAAAACTAATTAAATAGAATAATTTTTTTGGGGTTTTATTTATATTTTATTTTATGATTTTTTTTAACTATAGTTATGACTATTTTGTTGAAATACCTAGAGATACAGGTAAGAAAAAGTTGGCTATTTTGTCAATGCAGTTGTAAATCAAACAACTTGAACTCCAATTTCTAAGTCAACAACCAGTGAACACTTACTTGCATAACTTATTCAAGGTTATGTTTAGTGTGTTTAAATTAAGCTTTTCATCATTTAAAATGTTATAATTTTGCGAGTCTTTTAGACTCATTCTATAAACAAACCAAAAGTTCATAAATAATTCAAATTTATAATGATTGCGTTTTTTTTGAGATACGGGTGAATCTTTTAAATGTTCTATTTAAAGGTTTATCCCATCATAATCTTATCTTGAATCAAACAAATGGCAAATGTTTAACAAATTGAGAAAAAAATCTTTTATGGTTTAGTTATTTACTTACCAACTCTCTCAATAGAGTAAGAATTCCAAACATATTGGTATTGAAGTAAATTCCGGTCACTCAGATGTTCCGGACAAAATACTTCAATGATCAGGAGAAGACAACCTTCATCCTAGATCCACAATGGAGTTGATTCGTTCATCCCATTTTGTTGTGCTCGTTGCAATCATACGAAAAGCTCGTTAGAGGGCCCAAGGAGCCATAGGCTCCCAAGACACTCCGATTCTCAAGTCAAGTCGGGGTCTCATAATTAGTGTGTAATAGAGTGTGAGCTAGAGAGGGAGAGAACCTACGTTGTGTTGAGTTGAGCCTCCTATCTATAGAAGGTAAGACTCTTGCTTGAGCTTGGGCCTACCAAGTTTGGGCTCGCATGGATTGGGCCCTACACATTGGGTCTTGGTCGATTAGGATACCTCTTCAAGTCTCCCGAAAAAGGATGTTTCAGTTTACACATCAAAACATTTGATAGGGTCGTCCGAAACATTAAGTGTGAACCAGATGTCCGGAGAGCGTTCGTCATGCCCACCGGTTTAAACGTTTCTGCTTGTGTTTGGCAAGACTTTTTCTTACCCGTAGACTCGTTGCCTGTAGGCAAATGTAGATGTGGCACGTAGCCATATGGAGATGTGGCCCGTAGCCATATGTAGATAAGCGTGACTATACACTACTCTTTTATTTGTTATATCGAACCGAAGCGGTTGAGCATGGCTATACACTACTCGTTTATATGTTATATCGAATCAAAGTGATTGAGCGTGGCTATTCACTACTCTTTTTGTTTATGCGTTGTCACACTGAAGCGACGCCATAAAGATGCGACACTTGGCCGGATAATGATGCGGCACTTGGCCGAATAATGATGCGTGTCAATGTAACACGGACGTTTCATCCGAAGTATAGAAACATCCAACAAATATAATCAGGTGCTATACCAAGCTAGTCTCCCAGTTCAATGCTACTAAAACACGTTAGTAGTATTGAACTCATAAAATGAATTGTTAAGTAATTTAAATGAGAAGTATGTAAATTTTTACCGAAATATTGGCTTTGGTTAGAGATACATATAGCTTTAATCGATGTATTTTAAATGACACGGCTAAAAACTTCCCGACTCCATATTGTTGTCGCACTATGTGAATTTTGCAAATGTTGCCCTGTTGCTACAGGTTAACTTAAAAGTTTCCCTGATCTTTGTTTTCATTTTTCACAAATTGTAAGAGATATTTGCACCTTCTTATTTGCGTCAATTTCGACTTCCATAAAGGCGGGCCTTAGAGAGAGAGATTTCCATATGATTTTCTAAGGCCGGAGGTTGTTCTGATAACCCGGAGTCATGATTGATAATCCTTACTTTCAAATGACCCGGAGTTATGATTGGCAATCATTAATTTCCGGTCGTAGCCAGAGCCGAACGTCCTTCACCCTTGAATAGGGGTTATTTGGTGTACCAATATCTCCTATAAGCAGTAATGTTCGAAGATTAAAGCTGCTCCGACCGTCTGATGATAGTGATCACAAACCGTGTATGCCCCTGGTTCAATGCATTTTTGACGTAACTAGGTGCATTATTTTTGTAATTTGATGCTCAAGGTTATGATAGCCATTTAATACACCCACCAAACCAAAGTAGATTTAACATGAAGTTGACAAGTGTTACACACCTCATCCCCTCTCCTTGTTTTTTTAAGATTCCCCCTGTATTTAAAACATTCATAACTTTTTAGTACTATATTATTTTTTATAAAAATTACACTATTAAACTCTGCATTCTCTTTAATTCCATGATGGTCTCGCTAAATTTTATTTTTTACAAACGTCTGTAATTACATTGATGTAATGACCACTTTTTTTTTTAAGATTTCCCTGTATTTAAAACATTCATAACTTTTAATACTATATTATTTTTTATAAAAATTACACCATTAAACTCTGCATCCTCTTTAATTCCATTATGGTCTAGCTAAATTTTATTTTTTACAAACGTCTGTAAGCTGGTGTAAAACACTTGCATTAATGTCATTTATTTCTCTTTGTTCCCTTTAAAAAAACTCCCATTTTTTAAAAACCTTTTTAACGTTTTTATACAGTGTCATTTTTTTGTAAATTTTACACCATTAAAAAGATCGTTTTTATCTCTTTAATTCAAGTAAAGTCTAAATATATATATAGACTCGTCGGAAACCTACGCGATGCGGCGACGGCGGCAACAATTTACAACCCGATACTCATTTTCTGTTAGTTTATCAATCCTCTCGTTTTCTGTTATTTATATTATTATTAAAAATAGAAAGTTACGGCAGGTTTCAGTTAGTATCGTTCAGTTGGTATCGGTTCGTTTAATTACGGTATGGATACGGTACCGACACTCGGTATAATAACCAAAGGAAAAACCCCAAAAGATAAAGTCCGATATGCCCAAAATTATGGCAGTTCGTGTTTTACATTCTGAATCAGTTTCTTTTGAAATATTACTATAATAAATTATATTTATTCCCACATCAATAAAGTGGAAAAAGTCAAATTAGAACAAATAATAATCCACTTTCATTTCAATTCTAATGAAACAAAAAATGGTTACCATGAAATCTACCCGAATTGTGAGGCCCATACCTGAGAGCTGGTAAAGAGCGGGCGATCACAACCAACAATGAAGGGTGATGATATTTCAATTTGGCAATAATGGAAGTGCTTTAATAGATTCGACCCGACTACAAAGACTCGATTGCAAAGCTTCGTTCTTTTATCTGATAGCGAAAAGAAAAAGAAAATGGTTAATAAAACATACAAAGGATATAAACAAGGTATTCTTTTTATCTGATAGAGAAAAGAAAAAGGAAATGGTTAATAAAACATACAAGGATATAAACAAGAAATACCTCAGGTGGTAGTGATCCAAGCATGTATTTCAAAATATATGGGTCCAAAAGCTCCAAAAATGTCTCTGAAAAGAGAAGAGTAATAGAAATATAAAAACTGCATAATTCCATTCAGCCAGAGCCAGATATTTGAGGATAAAAACATAGAGCACACCTACTCAAAATACAAAGAATAAGAATGGGTTATATTTCAGTGAGAGCCAGATATTTCATGATTTTATAGTGGGTTTTATTTCAGCCTAACCAACCAGTTAGTGACAAGGGCTTTATTTAATCAGTTAAATAAAAAAGATAAAAATGGAAAAGGTCACATGCTAAGAGATTGATGAAATCTATGATAGAATGAAACTTCAGTACCTCATCATTACCCAATTTAAGAAAATTAGTTCCAAAGTTAATGGCAATGCTGCCAAAAAGATTGATGAAAGCAAGTTGGTGTTTAGACTCTAAACCAATATTTAGGAGATGGTAATCAAAAGAATCAACTGCACGACACCAACACTTTCTCCAAAATCCATTAATGAGCCCACTTTGTGTTAATTGAGTGAGAAATAAATTGCCTGCAATATTTTATTTGACATAGAACATATTAGTTTTCAACCAATTAAAGGCACATGCATTCAATGAGCACAAATAGTTGCAGAATTAAACGACTAATAATAAAAAAATATTACCCTGATTTTACATGTTGAACACATAGCTATTATGATGCCTTCCAAATGAGGTTTTGGTTTGGTCAGCTTTGGGTCAACATCTGAAAGGAAATCAGAGTTTCAGTCAACAAAACAAATAATAATTAATAAGCATCAATTCACATTCTGCATTTGGTTCATGTGAATATATGAATAATACAAGAACAATGAGAACATGATGAAACAAAGAAAGTAGAAAGCTAACCTGAATATTGTTATCTGGTGAGAAGCAGTATATTTTTAAGCCCTACACTTTGACTTCATTGTGGTGAAAAGCATAGAAAAATCTCACATAACAGGGAGTTTTTACTTTTCTTCAAGTGAAGTCTTTTTCTGAAAAATATCAGACTTGATTCTATGCCGTTGACTGTTGATCTATCATCATTATTATCAAATAAAGTTGTTAGAACATCCAATTAACAACCAAAGGCCTATAAACATGTTTGGAATATTGCAAATTTACAGAATCTAATCACAAGAAAACTCACTTTTGTTTCTGTTTCTTTTTTTTATTTCTTTCTCCAAGAACTCAAGAGTTGCACCACTGACATGATTTGGAGGACAACCTACATTTATTTACCATAGTGAAGAAAGCAGCAATTGTTAGGATGAAAAAGACCAGAGAATTACATGTCAAAACAGACATATTAGAGGTACTGCTGCTCAAGCCATAAGCTATTCAAAAAATATGAGGTAACAAATTTTTTTTTCATGAATTGCAATGCAAATTCAAAAACGATGATGTTAATGATAAAGGCTTAGGAGCGGATTGTGTTTGTAGTACAACAAATTCATTTATAAATTAGTCAAGTTTAAAAACATTCTTAAAAGATCAAAACCAAAGATTAAAATAGTGACAAAATTAGCCCACTGTATCCAAAATATTTGATTGAATTAAGGCTTAAAATGCCCTAGTCGACATATCTGCAAAAAGTAAAATTCAGAATCTATGAGATAAACCGAAGTGCTTATTTGATCTAAGCTTAAAGCAATCTGTGTGAGTTACATCAACTTCACATTTTCTTTCCTTTGAATCAAAATTAAAACATTAAATTCAATTATTTTAAAAATAAGAAATAAAACTAAAACGTGTAGGCCAAAAACAGTGCGAAAGCATACATGAACAACTTAAGAAGCCAAAACATCAACCGGAAGTCTGCACTGAACTTCTTACTACCCATGGATACAATCTGCAGATGTAAAAGGTTACATCAATTTCTAAAATCTGACAAACATAAAAAGATTAAATTAGATTATTATTGAATAATTTTATAATATAAGCTATGTAACCGTTGTTGCAGCTGATGCTTTGTACGGTTGTTGCAAATCCACATACCTCATCGGTGAACTACAACCAAAAATCAATAAGCTCAGTCCCATGTAAAATTAATAAGAAAAGCAAACGGTTTACTAATAAGAAAGGGAATTACCTTATTTCTCAAAGAAAATGAAGCAGCTCCAAAGCAACGAAATTCATTGCAGAAACTCCTGAAAACCATTAACATTACATTCAGTAAAATCTCAAATAACATAAAAAAAACTCTTGCAACAATTGATGTAAAACCTACCAACTAAACAAATTAAAACATATAAGGTGGTAGGCTAGTAAAGCAAAAGATGCATAAAAGGAATATTATTCTCCAAATCCTGAAAACCCTTAACATTACATTCAGTAAAATCTCAAATAACATAAAAAAAAAACTCTTGCAACAATTGATGTAAAACCTACCGAATAAACAAATTAAAACATATAAGGTGGTAGGCTAGTAAAGCAAAAGATGCATAAAAGGAATATTATTCTCCAAATCCCAGATTTAATCTACCCAAAAATATCATTTTTTCCCAAATTTGCAACTTAAAATCAATGGAGAATCTAAATTAGAGAAATAAAGATAAAACACAGATCCAACGTACTAATCATCATTATTATCAAATGCTTAATCTAAATCATCAAAAACCCTAATCAAGAAATTAAACAAAATAATTAAAATAAAAAATAAACAAAAAACAAAATCCACCAACAATCTTGAAACTGAGAGATTATATGCAAATATTTACCTTACACCCACATCTCTTTCTGCCCTCTGCTTCAAAAATTCACACTTGATCGAATCATTGACCAGTTTCTTCCACAAGAGCTCAAGAATCTTGAAACAAAAAGAGAAATTAGATGCAAAAACGATTCATGTATTCTGAGAAATCGAGTGTTAGGATTTAACCTTACGTGTAATGTTGAGGTTGGTCGGACACCAGCCCGTCCCGCTACTCTTTGAACCATTGTACAGGTCTTGCTCGAAACCCTAAGGCAGCCGAGAACATCCCCATCAATATCCCCATTAAGCTCTATGCAAAACAAATCAGGGATGTGATGTCTTACCTTAGCTACGATGTGGAGAACTCTAGCCACCCTACCTTGCTCCCTTTCTCCTTTGCACGACGGTTGAATGAGCAAACCAGAAAAGAGACGGTGGAACACCACAGGTAGCGTATCGTCATCACTTAGAACGCTTCAACCCTAGAATCTCCCGCCGTCGCTTAGATCGGCTTCAACCCTAGCCGTCGTCGTCGTCGATGGAAAACCACAGGTAGCGTTTGGCCGCTCTCTCTTTCTCTTCAACGCCGCAGTTTCCACTGGACGCCGCTCTCTCTCTCTCTCTCTTCGATGCGGCGTTTGAATTCTGAATTTTGTGTGTGTGTGTGTGTGGATAAGTTGTAACCTAAGGGCTGTTTGGGATTAGTTATTAACCCCAAAAGTTATTTTTATCAAAATTACTTATTAAATTTTAAAAAGTATTTTAAAAAAAAATTATTAATTTATATGATGAGTAAAATCAATAAGTTAATAATTATTTTTTTAAAAAGTATTTAGTTTGACTTATTAATGAAAAATGATCAAAAAAGACATTATAGTTGTTTTTAAAAAAGTGTTTACGATTGCTTATTATACTGTTATATATATTTTTTATTGCCTTTCAAAAAAATATATATGTTAAAATCACGATTATACTTGGAATAAAAAAAATTGAATAAAATATTATAAAAAAAGAAAATGTAAATAATTCATGAAAAAATACGTTTCGATTCGATTAGGCCATAATAATATTACGTTCATAAAAATTGTAAATAATTCATAAAAAATATCAAAATACGCAAAAATACTAAAATGATGTCATAATACATTTATCCCCACAATGCTATTATATATTGCGCAATAATTCCAAAATATCAAAATGCGCAAAAATACCAAAATGATGTCATAGTACATTCATCCCCACAATGTCATTATATATTGTGCAATAATTCCAAAAATGATGTCATAGTATATTCATCGTCGCAATTCCATTATATCTTGCGCAATAATATCTCGTATCGCTGCCATATGCATATCTTCATTGTTCGTACGACGTGTAGCCGGAACTTCTTCTTAAACTTCATTACTAGTACCACCTTCTGTGGGATTGTAGGATTCTTGTTGTGCCATGTTAAATGCTTCATCAAACTGTCCGACCTTTCTAATAAAGTTATGGATCGCCATCGATGCTATGACAATACTCACTTGGTGCTCGTACGTGATATTAACATGCATATATCTCAATAACGCCCACCTAGCTTTCCACACTCCAAAAGTTCGTTCAATAATATTTCGCAATGATGAGTGGTGATAGTTAAATGTCTCTTTTGCTCCGCGAGCAGCACGAATAGCACTAGTCTGTCCACGTCGAAAATCCGGTAGATGATAACGAATGTTCGTACCTTTGAATGGAGCAAGATACCCTTTAGTATTTGGGTAACCGGTATCAACAACATAATATTTATCTACAAATGAAAGAAACAATTGTTATTAGTTTCAAACAAGTATTAAAAGCATAAAAATTACATTACTAAAATTATACTAACCACCAGTTGGATGTGGAAAATGAAGTTCCGGTCTCCGTAACGCTTCATTGAAAATTCTGGTGTCATGTGCAGTCCCCTCCCATCCAGCCCATACAAATGTAAAACACATGTTAAAATCACAAACCGCCATTATATTTTGTGTAGCATATCCCTTTCGACCAATGTACTTCGCTTGTTCGTTCAATGGAACTGATGCCCTCACGTGTGTCCCATCTATAGCGCCAATGCAGTCCTACAAATACAAAAGGATATAATAATTAAATCAATTGTAAAGTAACTAGAACATTGTATACATTGAACATTGGATAATACCTTGAACATTGGATAATACCGAGCATTGTTAAATATATATGCGGGTACATCATCATTATAGTTTGCGGCTGGTTTGATGATGTCAGCACTCATCTTAAGCACGACTGCCAAAACTCTATAGAAATGTCTATGAATGGTTTCCCCGGAATGATTAAAAGATTCTTGCACTAAACTATTCGTACATCCATGAGCCAAAGTCATCAAGAAGATTCCGAGCGACTCCTCAATACACATATTTCGTGTTTGCTTCAATCCAAATTTAGTAACAAGTTCTACGCATAACTGCCTAAAAACTGGTACGTCCAGTCGAAACATATCATAACACCGTCTCGGATGGCCATTTAGTATTTCATTAATAAACATGTGCCCGGTTCGATCCGATGTGTGACATGACATTCGAGCGTTGCGCAAGTTATGAGCTATTATTATGCCTTTTACAACTACTCCACATAACCTTTTGAATTCTATATCCTCATCCACCCAATATTCTTCATCACCATCATATGAATCAGAAGAGTCGTCACTATCCATCCTGTATAATTATAAAATGTAAAACAATAACACATTAATTTTAAACGATAACACAAATATAAAATCTAAAGCAATAACACATTAATGTCAAACGATAACACAAATATAAAATGTAAAACAATAACACATTAATGTCAAACGATAACGTAAATATAAAATGTCAAACAACGACACATAATGTCAAACGATAACGTAAATATAAAATGTCAAACAACACATAATGTCAAACGATAAAATATAATGTCAAACGATGAATCATTCTTCCATAAGTAACTTAAGGAATTCCATCTTTGCTTCATCAGTCGTTGGATACATAAAAGCTTCACGATTTTGCTTTTTGATGAAGACACACAATGCTTGTGAATACTTTTTGGAACTTTCATCGAAACCGGGAAAAGTGATGACAATGTCCATGCAATCTGCTATTGTTGGGTAGGGATTATTTGGTGGAAAAGTTTGTGTGCTTTTTGTTGATAAAGCATCCAATACAACATCTAGCTTTTCCTTATACTTCTTCCTTTTACTCGAACTACTTTCAACGATATTAGGAAACAAAGGCTCATCATCACCTAAAATTATTTCATCACTATCACATTTGCCCTCTATATTATCCTCACGTCGAACATCGCACGAATTGCTATCGTTTTGAAATTGTAACGGATTCATAGTTTGATCTCCAAGGGCAACAGAATCCTGAAACAAAGAAGCATAATGCGTCTCGAATATGTCCAAATTTGTGTTCCTAAATTTGGCGAAGTCTTTATCTACCTACAAGATAAACGGATTAATTAGAGATGCAATCATAAGTACAAATGATAAAAAAAAGTGGAACTTTCATTTATTTTCTCCTCCCACCACTCAGGCGATGCATCGATTAAGCTCCTTGTCTTTCAAGCCTCATTAAGCAGTCATAAAGCTTCCATTCTTTTTTCATGGTGTCCCATTTGTTTTTAATTTGTTTTTGTTCAAGGACCTTCCCTGTTTTTTCTTTCAAAGTTTTTTCTAAATTCGCCCACCCAACCTTATTAAAGTGACCACCGATTTTATTCCCTTTATCATGTTCAACCAAGCAAGCATTAATAAACTCCTTGAATGTAGCATTATCCCACACGAATTTTGTTCTGTTCTTTTTAGTTGATGTTTCACAATCAACAACATTTAGGTGGAGGATTAGGTTAGAATTGAATGTGAAGAGGTGAAGGAGGGAATTTGATTTTGTTATAACGATAAAATTTTGGGTAACGGTCACTTGTACCGTACAAAAAGATGAAGCAGCACACTGTAGCAGTCATCTACGGTGACAATTTACTTTTTACGTGTTACAGCTGTAACACACTGTAGCAGTCATGGTAAAGACTGACAGTGACTTTTTACAGCGAGTAAAAGTTAATTTGGACCATTTTTACCCATCCACAGCAAACAAGGTTGCTACTGATAGAGTTACTGGTTCGCAGCAATGGACATTGCTGCTGATTGCCTTAAAGTTATCCGCAACAAAAGTGTTTCTATGGATGGCCTAAAGTACTCAGCAGCAAAAGCCTTTTGCTACTGATAACTAAACCTATCAGCAGCAATTTTGTTTGCTGCTGACAGATGAAGTTATCAACAATAACTTAAACATATTTTTGATTTTTCAGAAGAGTTTTATTGACATCCAAAGAAAGACAAACACATTTATTATTGAAGTTTTTGGAGAAAGATTTTAATCAAAGTTCATCATGCCAATGGACTCAACCAGATATCTAAATCTAGCTTCTTCAAAGGCTTTTATGAATAAGTCAGCATACTAATAATTGGTATGAACTTTGGTTAAAATAATTCTTCTTTTCTCAGCTTGATCTCTAATAAAATGATACCTGATGTCAATGTATTTTGTCTTGGAGTGCTGTACAGGATTATTTGTAATTGATATGATGGGAGTTGCCATGAAAGTCAGTCCATAGTCTAGCATTTGATTTTGTATCGAGATGACTTATGCACAACAACTGGAAGCTGCAATGTATTCTGCTTCTGCTATAGATGTTGACACACATGTTTGCTTCTTGCATTGCAAGGAAATCAATCTTCCTCCCAGAAATTGGCATCCTCCTGATGTGGATTTTTTGTCCAAGTTGCATCCTCCATAGTCACTGTCAGTGTATGCATATAGATTAAATATATCATTCTTAGAATATCATAGCCCAAGTCCTGGAGCTCCTTTCAGGTATCTAAAGATTCTCTTGACAGCTTGGAGATGTGAGTATTTTGGAGCTGCTTGAAATCTTGCACACAGGCATACTGCAAACATAATATCTGGTCTTGAAGCAGTTAGATACATGAGAGATCCAATCATTGCCCTGTACTGATGTTGATCAGTGTCTTGGCCATTTTTGTCAGGAGACAATTGATGATGGACTTGAATTGGAGTTCTTGCAGCAGACCAGTCAACTAGTTTGAATCTTTCCAAGATACTTTTGACATATTTGGATTGGGTGATGAAGATCCCATTTGGAACTTGTTTGACTTGGAGACCCAAAAAGAAATTTAGTTCACCCATTGAACTCATTTCAAACTTTGAGTGCATTAGAATCTCAAAGTCTTTGCATAATTTCTTC
Organism: Smallanthus sonchifolius; assembly: GCA_023525975.1. Lineage (NCBI taxonomy): Eukaryota > Viridiplantae > Streptophyta > Magnoliopsida > Asterales > Asteraceae > Smallanthus > Smallanthus sonchifolius. The sequence continues at coordinate 93,742,009 of CM042019.1, forward strand.
TTTGTTGATCTAAAGATGATGTCATCTACATAGATTTGCACCAATAGAATTTCTCCCCCTTCATCTTTGATAAACAATGTCTGATCAGTGGCACCTCTTCTGAAATTGTTGCTGAGTAGATAACCTGACAAAGTCTCATACCAGGCTCTTGGGGCTTGGTGTAGTCCATATAGAGCCTTGTCTAGTTTGAAAACTTTGTTTGGATGTGAGGGATCTACAAAGCCTGGAGGCTGTCTGACATATACTTCCTCGCCAATCTTCCCATTTAGAAAAGCACTCTTGACATCCATCTGATAAACAGTAAAGCTTTTGGATGCAACATATGCTAGGAAGATTCTAATAGCCTCCAGTCTGGCAACAGGAGTAAAGACTTCATCATAGTCAATTCCTTCTTCCTGAGTGTATCCTTGAGCCACAAGTCTACCTTTGTTCTTAATTACAATCCTTCTTTCATCTTGCTTGTTCCTGAAGACCCACCTTGTGCCTATAGCAATCTGGCCAGGTGGAAGATCAACTAGGGTCCACACCTCTTGTCTTTTGAATTACAGCAAATCTTCTTGCATTGCTTCAATCTAACTGCTGTGTTGCAAAGCTTCATCTATCTTCTTTGGTTCAACTTGAGACAGAAAACAGGAGTATAGACAGATATTAGCTTCATGAGTCTTGCTTCTAGTTTGAACTCCTTGTTGAACTTAACCAATGACATTTTCTAAAGGATGTTCTTTGTTGATTCTTTGTGCTGGAACTAGGGGTGTTCAAAAAAATCCGAAACCGAACCCGAATTATCCGAAAATCCGAATCCGAATTATCCGAAAATTCGGATATCCGAAATTTCGGATATCCGAATTTTCGGATTCGGATTCGGATAGTGATTTTCGGATATTTCGGATAGTTCGAATATCCGAATATCCGAAATATTATATTTATATATTTTTTAATTGTTTTTATTATTTAAAAATAAGAAAATTTGAATCAAAACCCGATATATTATATTTATATATTTTTATATGTATATTTTCTAATGTTTTTTAAGGTTTTTAATTGTTTTTGTAATTTAAAAATATTATTTTTATATATATTTTTTATATTTTCGGATATCCGTTTCACTATCCGAATCCGAATTTTCGGATATCCGAAATTCGGATATCCGAAATTTCGGATTCGGATTCGGATAGTGAAATCCACTATCCGAAAATTTCGGATATCCGACTTTGAACACCCCTAGCTGGAACAACATCTAATTGTATTCCATGGTCAAGATTGCTTTGATTTTGATCCGGAATATCTTCAAGAGAGTTTGTTGCAAGGGAATCTTCAGCAGTATCAGCATCTTCCAGTAAGTCAGCAGCCTCAGCAGGTACAATTTCTTCAGCAGCAGTAGATGTCCCAATGTCAGCTGCAACATTGTTGAGACAGTCATCTTGATTTTCATGTTCAGAAAGCTACTAGTGACATTTGAGTTGCTTGTTCTGGCTTCACTTGCTTCAATAACATCAACAACAGATGGAGGATCAATGGATGGTCTTTTGATTCTTATAGAGGGACAATTGAAGTCCACTCTGTAGTCATCAAATGATGTAGATGCTTGCTTTTTGGAAGAGGTAGACTCCATATTTGAGAAGACGAGAGGCTCATGTGAAAAGGAGTCAATATCAAAAAGCCAGTCTGGTCTTTTACCCTTTTCACATGGAATGTGTTCCCTACATTCCACATTTGCTGATTCTTCAACTATTCTTGTTCTGGAATTGAATACTCTGTAAGCCTTGGATTGAGAGGAATAGCCCACAAAGTATCCTTCATCTGATTTTGCACCAAACTTTGGAAGAATTCCATTGGTGATAAGAATGGTACATGGACATCCAAAGGGTTTCAAGAATCCAATGCAGGGAACTCTTTTGAACCACAACTCATAAGGTGTTTTGTTGAGAGGCTTGACAATGAGAACTCTATTTTGCACATAGCAAGCTGTGCTAACTACCTCTGCCCAGAATGTGAGAGGCAGTTTTGAGTCAGCCAGCATTGATCTGGCAGACTCAATGAGAGTTCTGTTTCTCCTTTCAACAACCCCATTTTGTTGAGGAGTTCTTGGAGCATTGTATTGTCTTTCAATACCTTTGCTCTCACAAAAACAATTCAAGGTCTGGTTCTTAAATTCTGTACCTTGATCACACATTATGATTTTGACTTTCTGATTGCTTTGATTCTCAACCCTAAGAATGTAGGATTTAAGAATTTCAGCAGTTTCATCTTTTGTTCGCAAGAAGTATACCCATGAGAATCTGGTGTATCAATCAGTTATCACCAGACAATATGACTTCTTGCCCATTGACATGACGTTTGTAGGACCAAAAAGATCCATATGCAGTAGCTGTAGTGGAGTGTCATTTGAATTCAATGTCTTGGGCTTGTGAGAACTCTTGTGTTGCTTCCCCTTCAAGCATGCTATGCAGTGATCTTCAAGCTGGAATTCCTTGTCGGGAAGACATCTGAAAAGATTTCTTTTCACCAACTTGTTGATAGTTTTCACATTTACATGGCTTAATCTCCAGTGCCATAGAGAGGATTCATCAACTGATGCCTTGGACAGAAAACAAGATACACTACCAGATGGAGTGACTTTGTTCATGTCTAGCACATATAAGTTATCTTTTCTTTGAGCAGTCAACAAAATCTTTTCTAGAGGAGGTTTGCTTAGCCCACGGGAGAGCACAAAACATTCTTTACATGTGAAAAGCATCCAATGCTTCTGATCACAGATTTGAGACACACTCATGAGGTTGAACTCTAGTTCTTTTACATAGTTCACCCTTTCAATACTCATTCTCTCATTGGACACAGTTCCTTGTCAAGTGATAGATCCTCCCTTTGAATCACTTCCAAATGCAACACATCCTCAATAAAAATTTCTGAAATATGAGAGGATGGATATGTTGCCTGTCATGTGCCTGGAACAACCACTGTCTACAACCCATGTGTTATCATTATTACCTGGTTTTCCCTGCACACGAGAGAGATCTAGTTAGAGGGAGGGACCCAAGAGCTTGCAGACTTGGGTGAGTGTGTTTTATGTAAGGCCCCAAACCCGGGAGGCCCCACTTGTTGGAATTACTCATTCACAAATAGTTCTTAAACATGAATATCAAATAACGCAGCGGAAAAATTTCATTTAAACATAACTTAATCGTTGTTCATACATGCGGAAGCGTAAACATTGATTAAAACATATTTACATCATAACTAAACATAACGGGATGCCAGTCTTCAAAGCAGCCGGGTAACTCTTCATCTCTAGCCAAGCATCACCGTCCATCCTCATAACCTGCCTTAACCTGAATGTGTACACTTAAAAACGTCAGCTACGCTGGTGAGTTCTAGTTTTCGTTCGTTTTAAGAAATGGTTCATCATTCAAACATTCAGTAGGGTTTAACATTCGTATAAGAAAACAGGGCCTTTCATTCGTAAACCTTCGCACATTTAAACACGATCATTTGTTTAAATCATTAACATTCATTTAAGTCATACAATATTATCTAAAATCTGTATCGTTACGCGTCTCTATGTCCCCGTAGGAACTTTTAATGTTGTGGGCAACCGTTACGTATCGCCGTCATTGCCACAACCATACACTACGTAGGGTCAACCGTTACGTATCGCCGTCATTGCCCAACCCTTCAATGCGTGGGGTCAACCGTTACGTATCGCCGTCATTGCCCAACACGCATCTTTCCTTTGGAAATCAACCGTTACGTATCGCCGTCATTGATTTCCCATTACCTCGTTCGTTAGGATGATCGTCATCACCCGAGTAACCGTCGTTACTCCCTTACCAGTTGTACAACATCAAAACCATTGACATGCCACAGAGACAATGCCCCTGTTGTTCTTATGGTAACTATGGCTCACTGTCCATAATTTACCACAAGGCTGGGAATCACATTCCCAGACTTCATTCGTCAATTCCATTCATTCGACAGATTAGATTTGTAATGACTTCTTTAAAACATTTGCCCCTTTTTGTTTTCTTTTCATAAAACCTTTCCTTCACTTTCAAAACCCTTTACCTTTTCATTAAACCATTTCTTTATAACATTCGTTCGTAAGCATTTCGTTCATAAACTTTCTTTCCATAAACCCTTCATTCCAAATCATTTCCTTTCGTAAACGTAGTTTCATAAACATCATTTTATAAAACATCATTTCATAAAACATCATTTCATACGTGTACACACCAGCCCGAAAACATTATATAAAAACATTTAAAAGAGGGCTTCTAGAACTCACCTTATAAGCTAGTCTCGGTTGTCCTAAACAAAGGTCCAACAACTTCACTTCCGATCTGAATTGATTAGTTAAATACACATCAGACCAATCCCGACTCTAACGGTTTAACCATTCTAACATACTGACTTCACTTAATCAGTTCTGATGTCTGCGCACTTAGCAAGTGCGCAGACTCTGCTTCCTGCGCACTTAGCAAGTGCGCAGACCATGCTTCCTGCGCACTTAGCAAGTGCGCAGGTTCCTCTTCCTGCGCACTTAGCAAGTGCGCAGGACCTGCTCCGTGCGTACTTAGCAAGTGCGCACGACCTGTTCTTCGCGAAAACCCTAACTTTCGCATTCGGGTCTGATCATGTCAAGATCCCGAACCTGTTGCATTCAAAACGTTCGTTTTCCATTAAGGAACTCAAATCCGTGATTATCTTTCAGTTCCATCCGTAAAAACGTTGCCTTTTCACCCAAAACCCGAAAAACCCAAAAACGAACAAAAACTCAGATTTAGGTCGGATCGTTACCTGAATCGAGCTTCTGATCTGGAGGTTCTTCTCACGAGTTATGGAGCAACACACTTCTCAAATCTCGGGTCGATCCGACAACTTTCTCTCTCTATGGTTTCTCTCTCTAGAAGTTGCAAATGAGAGAAATGGGTTGTGACCTTGGCTATTTATAGGGGAGGCTCCCCTTCTAGCCCATCCGACCCGACCCGACATGCCTCGTTCGTTTATTCCGTTATTATATCTGTCGTTTTATTTTTGGGATGTTACAAGTCTACCCCCCTTACAATAGGTTTCGTCCCCGAAACCTATCATAAGTCAAATAGATGAGGGTACGACTCCCTCATTTCCTTCTCCGTTTCCCAAGTGGCTTCCGATCCCTTTCGATGTTTCCATTGGACTTTAACCAATTGGATAACCTTATTACGCAAACGTTTCTCCTTCCGATCAAGGATGGCCACGGGTACTTCGATGTAATTAAGGCTGTTGTCGACCTCGATGTCAGTAAGTGGTACGTGAGCCGATTCATCCGCCAAACACTTTCGCAAGTGTGATACATGGAAAGTAGGATGAATCCCACTTAACTCATCGGGCAACTCCAACCGATAAGCGACTTCACCAACCCGTGCCTTTATCCTGAAAGGTCCGACATACCTCGGACTTAACTTTCCTCTCTTCCTGAATCGTATGATTCCCTTCCAGGGCGACACTTTCAACATTACTCTGTCCCCAACATCAAACTCGATAGGCCTTCGTCGTCTATCCGCATAGGACTTCTGACGATCTTGTGCGGCCTTCATTCGCGCTTTGATCTGATCAAACCTTTCCGACGTCTCTCTTACGACTTCGAGACTTCCTAATTCTTTCTGTCCAATCTCACCCCAACAAACCGGGGTCCTACATCTTCTTCCATACAACATTTCGTAAGGCGGCATACCTATCGTCGTGTGATGACTATTGTTGTAGGAGAATTCAGCTAACGGCAGATGGCTGTCCCAACTGCCACCGAAGTCGATAATACAAGCACGGAGCATATCCTCCAACTTCTGAATAGTCCTTTCGGACTGACCATCCGTTTGCGGGTGGTATGCTGTGCTGATATTAAGCCTCGTGCCCATCGCCTCATGAAATCTTTTCCAGAACCTCGATGTGAATCGTGTGTCCCGGTCAGATACGATCGTCAAAGGCATCCCATGCCGTGCTACTACTTCGTTGATAAACACTTCAGCTAACCTTTCCGACGAGAACGTCTCGCGAATAGGTAGGAAATGAGCACTCTTCGTTAATCGGTCCACAATTACCCAAATGGTGTCATGACCTTTAGCTGTGCGAGGTAGCTTAGTTATGAAGTCCATGGTAATGTGTTCCCACTTCCATTCCGGTATATCAAGTGGTTGAATCTTTCCATACGGTTTCTGGTGTTCGACCTTTACTTGCGAGCAAGTCAAGCACTTGCTTACATACTTCGTCACATCACATTTCATTCCAGGCCACCAGTAGTCCTTCTTCAGATCTTGGTACATTTTATTGGTACCAGGATGGATAGAGTAACGAGACTTATGAGCCTCATCCAAGATTTTGGTTCTAAGTTCGCCACCCATAGGTATCCATACCCGTCCATAACGTGTTCTAACACCAAGGGTGTTATATTCCAACTTGTCCTGTTGGCCCACCATCCTTTCTCCCTTTATATTTTCTTCCTTCAAAGCTTCATCTTGAGCTCTTTCGATTTCTCTCATCACATCCGATGTTACCACCAACTGGTAAGCTTTCACTCTAATAGGAGTAGGCACATCCTTTCGGCTTAGAGCGTCAGCCACCACGTTTGCCTTTCCAGGGTGGTACATTATTTCACAGTCATAGTCCTTCAGGAGTTCCAACCATCTCCTCTGCCTCATATTAAGCTCCTTTTGTTCGAAGAAGTACTTCAAACTTTTGTGGTCGGAGTAAATAGTGAACTTTACCCCGTACAGGTAGTGCCTCCAGATTTTTAATGCAAATACGACAGCAGCAAGTTCCAAATCGTGAGTCGGATAGTTGACTTCGTGAACTTTCAACTGCCGCGACGCATATGCAATCACTCTACCGCGTTGCATCAACACACACCCTAACCCCTGACCCAACGCGTCAGAGTATACCACCAGGTCTTCACTGCCCTCGGGAAGGGCCAAGACTGGAGCTTGTGTTAGCTTCTCTTTCAATTCCTTAAACGCCTCATCCTGGGTCGAACCCCATTCGTACTTTACTTCTTTCCGAGTCAACTTTGTCAATGGCGAAGCTATTTTCGAGAAATCCTGGATGAATCTCCGATAGTAGCCCGCCAATCCCAAGAAACTGCGGATTTCAGTTGGCGTCTTAGGAATGTCCCATTCACTTACCGTTACTATCTTTGCTGGGTCAACCATAATGCCGTTCGGGCCAATGACGTGACCTAGGAATTGGACTTCCCTAAGCCAGAACGCGCATTTGGAGAACTTAGCATACAACTTCTCCTTTTTCAGAGCTTCCAATACTTCTTTCAAGTGACACGCGTGATCACCCTCATTCTTGGAGTAGATAAGGATATCATCGATGAACACGATTACCGATCGATCCAGCATCGGTCGACACACCCTATTCATTAAATCCATGAACGCTGCGGGGGCGTTCGTCAATCCGAAAGACATTACGCGGAACTCGAAATGTCCATAACGCGTGCGAAATGCAGTTTTCGGTATGTCTTCTTCCCTCACCTTCAACTAATGGTACCCGGACCGAAGGTCGATTTTCGAGAACCAACTTGCGCCTTGCAACTGGTCGAACAGGTCATCGATCCTTGGTAAAGGGTACTTGTTCTTCACCGTTCGTTTATTCAACTCGCGATAATCGATACACATTCTCATCGAACCATCTTTCTTCTTTACAAACAACACCGGAGCACCCCAAGGCGAGATGCTCGGTTGGATAAATCCCTTCTCAAGTAACTCGTCTAGTTGGACCATAAGTTCCTTCATTTCCACTGGTGCTAGTCGATATGGAGCCTTAGCCACGGGCTGGGCATCTGGTACTAAGTCAATTCGGAACTCAATTTCTCTATCGCGTGGTATTCCAGGCAAATCCTCTGGAAACACCTCCGGGTACTCGCGTACCACAGGTACATCGTCTAGTTCCTTCACTTCCTTACACTTGTCAATCACGTACACCAGATAAGCCTCGCATCCGCGCCTCAAGTAATCCGCTGCCTTAATCATCGAGATGATGTTTGGCATCGGGGCGTCACGATCTCCAAAAACCTCAACTTTGCTACCATCCGGAGCCTTGAGTTGGATTATTTTTCGCTTACATATGATTTGTGCTTCATTGGCAGTTAACCAATCCATACCCAACACAACATCGAACCCTCCCAAAACCATAACGAACAATCTGACAGGGAACCTATGACCTTCTATTTTCATCGTGGAGTTGTCAACTACATCAGTCACTCTCGCAGTTCTACCCTCAGCGGTCTCTACGCTAAAGGCCCTTTCTAGCTTACTCACATCATACTTTACTCTTTTACAAAAAGTCGCAGATATAAAACTCTTACTGGCACCCGAATCAAATAACACAGAAACAAGAGTATTGTCAAGGACGAACGTACCTGACGCCACATCGGGATCCTTCCTAGCCTGATCCTGCGTCAGTGCATACGCACGAGTCTTTGCACGAGATCCCTCTCCCTTCTTTTCCGGGCCCTTTCCTTTCCCGGTTTCCCCCATTCTGGGCTTCGTACATTCTCGGCTCAAATGGCCGAAATCCCCACAGTTGTAGCATTTGTAGCCTTGCGGGCATTCACGGGAGTAGTGCCCGGTCTTGCCACACTTAAAGCACAGGCTAGATCTCAGTCTGCATTCACCTACATGTTCCCTTCCACACTTCTTACAAACAGTCGACTCATCCACCCGAGCCCTTTTATCACGAGCCCCAAACATCTTTCCCCCAGTTCGCTTGTTTGAGAAGCTCGGTCTCTTCTTTTGTTCTTCAACGACAACAACATTCAGTGCCAGATCGTCAAATACCACGCCGCTTAGCTCTACTGCCGAATCATAGGTAGTAGGGGTGTTTGCCTTCACGTAGGTGCGGACCTGGTCCGGCAACCCTTGAATATAACAGGCAATCTTTCTCTCTTCAGTAGTGACAAGGTGTGGCACCAGACGTGCCAGTTCATTAAATCGGGTTGTGTATTGCCGGTGCGTCATGCTTCCGGCCTTCAAACCCAAAAATTCCCTCTCTACCTTCTCAATCTCGTTCCTTGGGCAGAAATTCTTGATTACCAAGGTTTTCAAGTCAGCCCACATCATCGCATCTACAATCTCGCTCCCTTTTGCCTGTCGTACACCTTCCCACCAATGGGATGCTTCCTCCCTCAAGGAGTTAGCAGCAAACTTCACTACTTGATTAGCTCGACACTCGCTCAGACGAATGGCAGCTTCCATACGGATCACCCAATCAAAAGTAGACACCGCGTCCTTCTTCCCAGTCAGGATCGGCGGATCACATGCCTTAAAGGACTTATAATCACATCCGCGAGCAGGCGGTGTATTGTCAGTCTCATTATTTTGGGCACCAATTGCCGCGCTAGACCCACCCGCCCCATTGACCTGCTTCAATGCTTCTGCCAACAGACCTGGCAGAGAAGCCTTCATCAGTTCTGTGAACTCTCGAGCTATAGCTGCTCTCACTTCGGGTTCAAAAGTGAAAGGTTGTTCTTCAACCTGTGTCTGCTCAGCTTCATGCACACTAACCGCCGGTTCAGTGTGAACACTTCCTTCTTCACTATACTCTTGGCGCGCAGGGATCCTGCCACGCCCACCATTTCGACCGCCGGTACGACCACCGGTACGGCCACCACGTCTTCCGTTTCCTCTCCTTGCCATTACGTTCTATAAGACAAGAAATCCAATGTCATCACGCTAGTTAACAAATAAAATTCAATAAGTACTGTAAGATGTTAATATACACTGGCCATCTGTAATTAACCATTACACTACCTTTCGATTTCTATTTGACCACATTTGTGATTTCATCAGAACACAAGTCCTTACTTAACCCTTTCTAAGGCATACTATATACGTAAATACATATACTACCTTCATACCTGATGCTTTGGCTCGAGTTACCCGTACTGGCATCCGCTTTCGGTCCCATTCAAAGTTTAAGTTCAGACACTGGGAGTGTCCGAATCTCTCAAACTATTGCTCTGATACCAACTTGTAAGGCCCCAAACCCGGGAGGCCCCACTTGTTGGAATTACTCATTCACAAACAGTTCTTAAACATGAATATCAAATAACGCAGCGGAAAAATTTCATTTAAACATAACTTAATCGTTGTTCATACATGCGGAAGCGTAAACATTGATTAAAACATATTTACATCATAACTAAACATAACGGGATGCCAGTCTTCAAAGCAGCCGGGTAACTCTTCATCTCTAGCCAAGCATCACCGTCCATCCTCATAACCTGCCTTAACCTGAATGTGTACACTTAAAAACGTCAGCTACGCTGGTGAGTTCTAGTTTTCGTTAGTTTTAAGAAATGGTTCATCATTCAAACATTCAGTAGGGTTTAACATTCGTATAAGAAAACAGGGCATTTCATTCGTAAACCTTCGCACATTTAAACACGATCATTTGTTTAAATCATTAACATTCATTTAAGTCATACAATATTATCTAAAATCTGTATCGTTACGCGTCTCTATGTCCCCGTAGGAACTTTTAATGTTGTGGGCAACCGTTACGTATCGCCGTCATTGCCACAACCATACACTACGTAGGGTCAACCGTTACGTATCGCCGTCATTGCCCAACCCTTCAATGCGTGGGGTCAACCGTTACGTTTCGCCGTCATTGCCCAACACGCATCTTTCCTTTGGAAATCAACCGTTACGTATCGCCGTCAGTGATTTCCCATTACCTCGTTCGTTAGGATGATCGTCATCACCCGAGTAACCGTCGTTACTCCCTTACCAGTTGTACAACATCAAAACCATTGACATGACACAGAGACAATGCCCCTGTTGTTCTTGTGGTAACTATGGCTCACTGTCCATAATTTACCACAAGGCTGGGAATCACATTCCCAGACTTCATTCGTCAATTCCATTCATTCGACAGATTAGATTTGTAATGACTTCTTTAAAACATTTGCCCCTTTTTGTTTTCTTTTCATAAAACCTTTCCTTCACTTTCAAAACCCTTTACCTTTTCATTAAACCATTTCTTTATAACATTCCTTCGTAAGCATTTCGTTCATAAACTTTCTTTCCATAAACCCTTCGTTCCAAATCATTTCCTTTCGTAAACGTAGTTTCATAAACATCATTTTATAAAACATCATTTCATAAAACATCATTTCATACGTGTACACACCAGCCCGAAAACATTATATAAAAACATTTAAAAGAGGGCTTCTAGAACTCACCTTATAAGCTAGTCTCGGTTGTCCTAAACAAAGGTCCAACAACTTCACTTTCGATCTGAATTGATTAGTTAAATACACATCAGACCAATCCCGACTCTAACGGTTTAACCATTCTAACATACTGACTTCACTTAATCAGTTCTGATGTCTGCGCACTTAGCAAGTGCGCAGACTCTGCTTCCTGCGCACTTAGCAAGTGCGCAGACCATGCTTCCTGCGCACTTAGCAAGTGCGCAGGTTCCTCTTCCTGCGCACTTAGCAAGTGCGCAGGACCTGCTCCGTGCGTACTTAGCAAGTGCGCACGACCTGTTCTTCGCGAAAACCCTAACTTTCGCATTCGGGTCTGATCATGTCAAGATCCCGAACCTGTTGCATTCAAAACGTTCGTTTTCCATTAAGGAACTCAAATCCGTGATTATCTTTCAGTTCCATCCGTAAAAACGTTGCCTTTTCACCCAAAACCCGAAAAACCCAAAAACGAACAAAAACTCAGATTTAGGTCGGATCGTTACCTGAATCGAGCTTCTGATCTGGAGGTTCTTCTCACGAGTTATGGAGCAACACACTTCTCAAATCTCGGGTCGATCCGACAACTTTCTCTCTCTACGGTTTCTCTCTCTAGAAGTTACAAATGAGAGAAATGGGTTGTGACCTTGGCTATTTATAGGGGAGGCTCCCCTTCTAGCCCATCCGACCCGACCCGACATGCCTCGTTCGTTTATTCCGTTATTATATCTGTCGTTTTATTTTTGGGATGTTACATTTTAAGACCAAGATCATCAATATGCTGGCATTCAATGGATCCAAAGGAAATGCTGTGAGAGGGAGCTAATTTTGCTTTCCATTGTTGAGTAGGTTTTCCAGATCTTGTTACTCTATCGGCAACATATGTGGTCTTAGCTGCTGATGGTTTTGACTGATCAGCAGCGAACTTTGCTGCTGAAGGTTTTGGCTGATCAACAACAAACTTGGTTGCCGCTAATGGTGTTAATTGATCAGCAGCAGATTTGGTTGCTGCTGAAGGCTTGGGTTTGTTTTTCATCCTTTTCGGCTTCATGTGATCAGCAGCAATTTTGATTACTGCTGACTGTTCAGCAAACACCTGCTTCTCCTTCTTTACCTTCATGTTGAAAGTGGGTTTTTCTGTTGGAGTTCTTCTATAGACCTACTTCTTGTTAGGAAGAATCTTGACTGCTGTTGAAGCTGATTGAGAGATCTGGTTGTATGGATTGAATTTACAATATGCAACAAAGTGGTCTGATTCACCACATATGATGCAAGATTGTTGAGCTTTTGGGATTTGCTTCCTTGGTGGAGAGAGAGATTTTCTGAAGTTAGTTGCTTTAGCTTTATAGCTTCTTACCTTCTTGTTTATGTTGGTCTTCTCAAAAGCTTGTTGCTTGAGATTTCGTTGCTGCTGAAGGTAATAGAAGCAGGTGCTGGCGGTATGATTGTATTTTCCACAGACAAAGCATGATTTAACAATTTTATCCCTTTAAAAGTACACATAATCCTTTCTTTTAAATAAGTCTTTGAAATTCCAGTGATCATGTGGCCTGTCCATCTTGAGTTTGGATAACCCAACTTTTTTCTAAACTGTGTACAGTGATCATGTGGCCTGCCCATCTTGAGTTTGGATAACACGATGAAAAATCTTTTATATTTTTTCCGTTTCTCATTATCTAACGGTCATAATAAGTATATAAAAAATAACAAAAAGGGCTAAAGGGTGTAGAAAAAAAATTCTTTGATCAAGGGGTAATTAAAAACTGAAATGTCATGTAATTGTTGGAAAAGAGAGGGAAAAAAAGTAATTTTCATGTAACTGTTGGTAAAGAGGGAGAAAAAAAGTAATAAAAAGTAATGTGTATGACTTTTTGTTTTTGTTTCCATCAATTTTTTTAAACGTCCATATTTTTTTATACGACATTATTTAAAAAAATACTATAAATCGAGCATTTTTTATCTTTGATTTGAAAACGGTATTTCTATATTTACAAAAAAATCTAGTGCGTTTTATTTTTCGGATGGTGCATTTTCGGTTTTAACCGTGCATCTTCGTTGTTTCCTTTTTCCATGAATTTAGGGATGCTGAACACGATTACCCTCCATCACATGGGGCATGTGGCTCTTCATGTTGGTTTCGTATATTTTTTAGACATTTTAGTTTTTTTAGCTTAATCCTACCCATAAGTATATTATATATTTTTATTTCCGTTACTTAACAGTATTCCAAATTTTTTTTTGGTAATTTTATGAAATTTTCTTCTTACAAAAATTGAATTGAAAAGGGACAAAGTATTTGGATCTGTAACTTGAAGGGAACTGGTTCGGTTGGTCCACAAATATAGTTAGGAAAGGAGGAGTTACATATGAGAATACGTAGCCAGAGTTTGTTGTTAGTTTACAAGATTTTCGGACTTTACGACGTTCCAACCGCGTATATATCATAACGATTATTAAATTTTGTCTTCTACCTCTTCAATGAAATCTTGTTCCAACCTTACTACATTTGTCATAAATATATAGTATATTTAATGAATAATCTGGAAACTAGTTATCTTCCAAGTGTTGGGGTCGGGGCCGCCCTATTGCTCAACAAAAAATAAAACAAGGCCTCGAAATTTTTATTTTTTAATCTCTAGAGTAAGTCGATAAAAAATGACTAACAGTTTTCAAATCTTAATTTCTTCACCTCGTAGAGTAGCAGACCAAGAGAATTCTGATTTATAAATAAAAGTGGGATTCTTCGCAGTTTGATTTAGCGATTTATGAACAGGACAATGGTACACGGAAGCGTCGATTGCTCTAATTTACTTTGGAGACTAATAAACGCTTCATTTTCTTAAATCCTTTTGTTTGCCTTTTGCTTGCCATTCTAATATGTAGTTCAAAATTTATGTTTTAGGAGTTAGGTACATATATAGGATTAATAGAAATTGATAAACAAATTGGCTTAAAGAATGAAAGATTGGATTAGAACAAGAACTTTCCTAATCTTATGAATTTAGTGGCGGAATCACATGATTCATAGAATGATCATTATACATGTAAAGCTTACTTGGTCAACTCATTAAAACATAAAGTCAAACTCATTTAATTCTTCGAAATCAAACGCATTTCATTCGTATTAATCTTGGGTCTTCATCCGTATCAATTTGTAACATCCATCAAATTTTCAGATATATACCATATAAATAATCCATATGAAATTCTAGACTATATGACATCATTTATACTTAGTTAAATATAAATTAGGTCATTATACATGATGCACAAACTATTCTATGTAAACTATTTGACTTATATGAGATTATTTAAATAAACTATGTTTTATAACATAAAATTCTCAAATAATAAGTTTAATATATCTATTCTATGAGATATACAAGAATACAATCTCTATTTTATTTATATATGTTAACTATATCCAATTCTTTGCCAATTATATGGATATAACCTATACTTCATATAATTACCCAAAGTATGTCCATAATTTTAATGTCAAGGCCATAATTTAGGTGCATGGATTAAACAATTTTAAATCACCATCTTTATCTTTATATGAAATTTATATAAATAAACATGCATAAGTCTTTTAAATAAATTCCACCTACAATATTTATGTTTGTATGCATGTTTGATTCACCATACACCATACTTATATGCATGCATGCATTAAACAACTATTAATTTTATAAAGCCTTCAAGATTTATATAAAAACTATTACTTTATAAAAGTCAACACATCATTTTATTTACCAGTTTATTTTACCTACCTTACATACTTATAACTAATCTCTTCATACATATATATATATATATATATATATATATAGGGGAGGGATCAAGAGAAAACCACAAAGTTAGACGAAAACCGAGAAAATCACTAGAAGCCAATAAAATAATCTAGAGATTTTTTATGTTTCTTAATTTATTTGTAAGTGTATTAATATAAAATTACACAATTTACCAAAAAATCATTTTACGTATTGTGTATTACATATACGTAACCGCAATTTTTTTGTTTTATGTTTACGTATACGTAATAAGCCAATACTTAAATGATTTTTTGGTAAAAATGTGTAATATTACATTGATACTCTTATAAATAAATAAAAATAAAATAAAATAAAAAAGAAATATTATTATATGATTGGTCAAAATTGGTGTTTTTAGTGGTTTTCTCGGTTTTCGCCTAACTACGTGGTTTTCGAGTTTTTTTTTGTTTTGTTTTTTTAACGAGGACGACGTGGGAAACATGGTCTCCGAACCAGTTTTTTAGTTTTTGATTTATATTTTGAGTTATGATTTTTTTTTACTTTTAAGAAGTAGTTTTTT
Source organism: Smallanthus sonchifolius (assembly GCA_023525975.1). Classification (NCBI taxonomy): domain Eukaryota; kingdom Viridiplantae; phylum Streptophyta; class Magnoliopsida; order Asterales; family Asteraceae; genus Smallanthus; species Smallanthus sonchifolius. The sequence goes on from CM042019.1 coordinate 93,757,568, forward strand.
GGTTTTCTAATGAACAATGAGTTTTCTTATGATCCTTCCCATATATATATATATATATATATATATATATATATATATATATATATATATATAGTATAGGGATCCGATAGGAAGGCCTAAACTATGAGAAGTGTAGGAAGGATTTTAAAATGCTTATAACCGGCTCATACGAACTTCGATTTTACTTATTTTGATGGCGTTGGAACCGGCTCGTCGAACTCTATGATCTTAGCTTGTAGGGTTTAGTTTTTAGGGTTTAGATTTTAGAGTTTAGTTTTTGCCTTAGGGTTTAACATTAGGGTTTAGTCTTAGGGTTTAGATTTAAGGATTTAGGCTTATGGGGGTGGGGGTTAGGTTTTTTTTTTTGGGAGGGGGGGTTGGGTTGGGGGTTTAGACTTTTGGGGGGTGGTGGTGGTGTTTTTAGAAGACTTTTTTGACTTTTTAGGGTTTTTTGTTAGAATTTAGGTTTTTTTTTTTTGGGGGAGGGGGGTGTGAGGGTGGGGGGTTTTAGGTTTTTTGGGGTGGCGGTTAAGTTTTGTTTGGGGGGGTGTTAGGATTTTGGGGGGTGGTATTGGGGTTTTTAAAAAACTTTTTACAGTTTTTTGCCTTCCTAAAATATCCCTCCTATATATATATATATATATATATATATATACACTATTGATTTTATTTCACCTACAAATACATGCTTTTGTAAACAAAGATATATAAACTTTTTTTTTTCAACTTACCAATTCTTTTATAAAAATCCACCAGCTTCAAAGCCTTTTATACAAAAACAACCTATTCTTCAAACACCACCACCACCACCATACCACCTTTACCATCTTTTTCAAAAAACTCTTACAAGCGTGCATCAACCCATGCTTCCTCATTTAATGCAAGCCTCCATACCTTACCTCCCTTTGCTTTATTGGCCTATAGATACCACATGAAATCAAGACCAATTCACACAACACACTCCCACTCTCTTCCTCTTGCACTCAAAACTTGGCTCACACTCCTTCCACTCTCCAAAACCAAAAACAAAACTCAGTAACCAAAACATTCTTTTGCCAAAATCTTTACCCGACTTTGCGTGGTCATATCTCCCTCGTTTCTTGGCCAAATCACTCCATTTTTCTTCTAGAACAAAGTTCTATGAGTTCCCTATCAAACCCAGCTGGAATCACTCAAATCCATGAAGGATTCGACCACCAAACAGCCTTCACAAGACATACAACTCGATTTTGGACATCTCATTTTCTTTTACTTATTTTGAGTTATCTACACAACTCCAAATCTAGTGATTCTTTTTATAATATTTTCTAATGCATTTCGTGTGCAAAAGGCAAACAACATAAAATGCCACACAACCCCAAGCTATTTAATTCAGTTGAGTCTGTTCTACAACTGCTTCATATGGATCTCTTTGGTCCTCGGAGCGTTATGAGCATTGGAAAGAAATCGTACTGTGTAACTGATGACTACTCACGTTTTACATTGGTTTTCTTTTTAAGTAAGAAAAGTGAGACTGCAGATTTGCTGAAGCAGTTCATGATACTTGTGGAAAACCAAACTGATTTAAAGATCAAGGTAATTCGCAATGATAACGGGACAGAGTTTCAAAATGAAACACTTCACAGCTTCTATGTAGAAAAGGGAATTGTGAGATAGTACAGTGCTGCTAGAACTCCTCAACATAATGGAGTTACTGAAAAAAGAAATCGCACCCTGATTGAAGCTACAAGAACGATAACAAGCATCACAGCAAGACGCCGTATGCGATCTTCTACAAACAAAAACCCAAATTTGGTCACTTTAGAGCTTTCGGATGCCTGTGCACAATGATACTCAAGGGTCCAAGTTCGATGATAAGGCCGACGAATGCTATTTCGTGGGATACTCATCCAGCAAGACAACATATCGGGTTTACATTAAAAAGATGAAGCAAATTGTGGAATCATACTACATCGACTGGCTAGCAGAACAAGACCGATGCAGCCACCGGTCCGAAATGGTTATTTGATTATGAAGCCATGCTTAAGTCTTTTAATGTTTTCTCTGATTTTTTTGCAGAATCAGAAGACTGATTTTACAAATTCAACAACGTTGATTACAGAGTTGATAGTGTACCGACATCATCAACATCTGCAAGTCCATATCCACCTGTGATTCAAGGAATTCAACCAAATGCTGGTGATCAATCTTCAACAGTCAATACAGAAGCCACTGCATCTGGTAGTGGTTCATCATCTCAAGATACGATTCCTAACAACCATGTTGATGAGGAGCCGGTTCCCGACAACACGCAACAGACTAAAGAAGAAAATCATCACATCACTAACTTGCAAGAAATATTGCAATAAGATGAAATTCCTACTCTGCTCATCAACAAAGATCACCCCATGGAGACTATCAGTTGTCCTCTCATGTAACATCCCAAATTTCTCTACTAATTAAAAGTAAGCTCATTTTTTGGACTAAAGTTGTTAAAAGAACGTAAGAATGGGATATGGGGAGTAACCACACTTTAACAACTTGTAACTTGATGTAAGGCCCCAAATTAGGCATCCTACAGTTGGTTCTCATAACTGGTTGTACTCTTTAAAAACGTCTAACTTTCATTTAATTAAACAGCGGAAGTCTTTCTCAAAATACTATTATCTTTAAACTCGTTAACTTTGATAACATTACCTGGCGAATGCATGCACACCAACCCGAGTAGCCCCGCTTCCAAGCCAAGATACCTCGTCCAACAGACTCACCTGCAAAACAATCTAACGTACATACAAAGTCAGCTACGCTGAGTGAGTTCTAATAGTTTAATTTAAATAAAGCCAACTCGTCTCATTTAATATTTATTTCCACTCAAGACCCTCTGGTCTTTATAAAATCGTTTTATAAATTTTCCTCATATAGATAACCTTGTTACCTTATAATATCCCGGAGGATTCACCACCCTAGACTCAACCCACCACTTTAACTCAGTAAGTCTCTCTGACATAGAACGAACTTACTATTCTGATAACTCACAATTTACCATATACATTAACCATACACTGGTTAACTCATCCAACCTCTAGACACCGACTTACCAGTCCTAACCAGGACTCTCATAAACTAATTGACTCAACAGTTGTACATAATGTACTCAGCTCGACACAACGGTCAATCTAACTTGAGACACCACATTGATTCCATCTATTTATCACATTAATACCATCTCATACACAATTAATATAACTCATCACTTGCATGTAATTTAACACATATATAAGCACACAAATACATACCTCATCACTTCACCCTCGTCAGGGTTATCCCCGTCGGGATACTTGTCCTAAGCTCAGCTCCACCCTTGTTACAGGGCCCCGCCGCTAAACATAGCGACACACTCGTCATCTATGATGACTACCCAGCCACCACACGATGACTATATCATCTACCATACAGTGACTGACACATCACATGTACAATGATGACCCCGAAGGACACCGTCCTCCACATCACTATTAGCCGTATACACGGACAACAATGCAAGCACACAAAGCAACACATATATACACATGACACTACCTGGACATGTACTACGACTCACCACCATTTACGGACCACTTACGTGTGTAATCCAACACTTTCTTAGACATATCCTCATAACGTCTAGACACCTTACCCAACTCTTTCCGAATAATTAATTATACGACGCCCAACCACCATACTGAGTTCTAACCCGTATACACTATGGACACCCACTATACCCATGCTAACACGATACCCGCCGTGTCACGAGGACAACGGCACAATAGACATAACATAAAACACATGACGCTAAACAACATTCTAGCATTTACTTGACTCGTTAATGAACCACGTATGGGTTCCCCTGCTAACTCTCCTTATATAACCATCACAGGTTTAACTAAATTCCCGACTCATCCCGACTAACTCATAACATGACACACAGAGATCCCACAACTCTTGTTCACCCATCCTAGGGATCCCATAACGACCCTTAGCTCAGTATTACATAACGGTCTCATAAAACACTTCCAGTTTAAATCATAACTTGTAATACGTTCATATGATAAAACATGTGAGTATGTACGATAGCCCCAAAACAGTAAAACGTTTAAAGAGGGGATTAGAAACTCACCAGTTACGCTGAATCTTAGTCCTTGCTCTGCAACTCGCCCGTCCATGCACAAAACCCAAACGTGTTAAACGTATGATCACACGATCAGGATACGTATAAAACATACATTGGGTAACGGGTAACAATATAATAAAACCCTGAGTCTCATCTGCTTGTCAATCCATCTTCGTGAAACCCTAATCTCATGTCACCTTCGTACCGGGTCGTTCGTGACCCGTTTAAAACTTGTACACCCGGACCTAGGTTTCCATGCACGTACGTGATCATGCACCGTAGCCCCACGAGCACACATGTACTCGGATCGGGTTTCTTTCCCGCTTTCATGCCCTGCATGGTAAAATCCTAACCACGTAACACATAGGCACCTGCGTCGGGTTTCCATGCATGCACTCCATGCAACAACCCTAGCCGAGCCCGCCGTTGCCAATGCACGTGTCCTCCTCGTACTCTACCATCCCCGTCGTCTTTGCTTTCCTTGTCGGCAAACCCTATCCGGTTACCACAAATCACCGCCACCATGCGCCACCAACGTGCACCACCGTGTACCATTACCACCTCCGCGCGCCACCACCGTGTCACCATGGCTGCCACCATGGATTTCGACACAGCCACTCACCCCTGTCTTCCCCGTCGGGTCCGTCGTCTCCATCGAGAACACTCCTACGGCTCTCACCGTGCTCCTTTTTCTTTCTCCGAAGCTGCCGCCTTACACCGCCGCCTACATCTGCGCTTCACTGTCATCGTCTCCTGCCACCTCTAAACCACCACCTCAGCCGGTCATCTCCCCCATCCGTGTACCTACCTTCGACCGATATCAATAAACCTAACCCTAATCGGGTTTCCACTCTAAAAACATGATAAAACACATAAAAGGGCATGAACGGAGATTACCTTGGCTGCGTTTGGAGTTCCTCGTCCTACACCACCGTGAAACCTCCCTCTCCGACGTTCCTCCGATGTCCCTCCGTGCCCTCGTCCTCTAGTTGCTGCCATTCGGCCTAGGGTTTTCCCTTTAATTCATATATAAAGCTTCAAGGTTTACATCCCGGTCCTTGTGTTTCTTTTCTGCACGTTTTGACCCTGAACTATCTTTTAAACGACCACTCGTGTCCTTCCCGGTAGTTGAACGCACCTCGTATGAAAATCTTACTCATTTCTCGTATCCAAATAGAGTTCGGGTTGTTCACCAACCCGCACCATAATCATATGAATTTTTGGGATGTTACAAGTCTACCCCCCTTAAAATAGGATTAGTCCTCGATTCCTACGTCGATACAGTTCAATCCCAATTATCCCTCTGTTTTCAATCGTACCCCAAATCTATTTGGTACAAAAAACAGGAGCAATAGCGGTCTTACTATCGTGTGTCCATCACACTCCTTTCTCTCATGGTCCAATCGCCATCTTACGATGATTCTTCAAACCCAATCCCATTGTCCTACCCACAAGGGTATTACTTTTGTCCTTCTCTGAGGATCTCCACGAGCTTGTGCAAAGCTACATTGGTCTCCTCCAAATTTCTCTATCATAGTACCTCTATACTTCATTACTACGCGTTCAATACGTCCATTAAGTACTTACTTACACCAAACACTAGGGTCATTGTCATCAGCTCTCGATGCTTCTCAAAGGCTCACTTTCCTCTGTCATGTCTGTTCCAATAGCCAAACACTGGTTTTACTTGAATGCTCCACAGGAGCTCACATTAAGCTAGTCTCATATTTACCAGCGTAGGCACCTCCTTCCCGGTCATTTATGTGCAATTCTGTGACACCCAGTAATTCAGGTCAATATCCATATTTCATAAATACACGTTCATAACGTATATTTCCTGAAGTTTTATTTTGACTAAGTAAAGTCAAGGAGTCTAGCAAAGGAAATTATATCAAAATAGTAATTTTTAAGAATTACTAGAAAAATAAACAGTAATAACCCGCAAAGTACGGTCGTTGGTGATTAACAAGAACTTGACAATAAAAGTCTAGGGAGACGCTTTAACATAAAAACATAAATATTGGTGACTAAACTTTTATAAAAAGTTGACATATAAATAATTGTTACATGACTCTATGTTATTTTGCGTATACATGTATAATATAGTTCAAGTAATAACTACATCGGGAATTCACTAGCAGATTATTAAAGCTAGTGAATCTACACAAAATGTAGGACGTTTTAATAATTAAATATATTAAAACGGGTATTAATTTCGGGTAGTATACCGCATCTAAATCAATCACATCATCATCATGATTGCTTTGCTTACACAACACTCAAGCGTCATAATCATCATGATTATGACCAAGAGTGCAAGCAACCTCAAAGATCACATCACCATCATTATATCTTTGCTTATACTCCACTCCAACGTCAAGGCGTAATGATGATGACTTGTTGAGTTCTACACTCAACCCCCTTTTCATCAAATAATTATATATATACGTGTATATATATGTATATATATATATATATAATATCTAGGTATATAGATATATAAAGTTTAAACCATTAAAAAGTCATACACTGAGTATTAGATCACGGGATCACCTACCGAGTATACACTACCTAAAACCAATCAACTAATACATGGAATGATGACTCGTGATGTGACACGACCCAACCCCCACCCCATGCCCAATCATGGCCGAAATGTGTGGGACCACCCACACACCCACTCCACCATCATGTCCATGATGATTGTCATAAGAGGCCATACCCTATTAACCAAGTGTGCAAGCAAGAGTCAATCCATCAAGTCAACCATCCCTTGCCATGATTAGGTTGAATGCAACACCCAAACCCCCACCCTAACCCGTGACTTTCTCGGCCGAAATTCAGAGAAGGCCCCATTCCCACTTCCTACTTCACTCACATTCTAATTATCTATACTAAAACCCATACCTCATGACTTCAAAGTTTAGATAAAAACCATACCACCTCATTGTCTATCAATTCATCCATCAAGAGCAAAAACTCACAACCCCTGTCATCTCTCTTTTCTTCTACGACAACAACAAGAATATCTATCTTCACTTTCTTTTGGTGTTCTTCCATAATCGAAGACTCGAATCCTTTATTTCGGTATTATAAGGAGAGTTCCAAGTGTTTTCTCAAAGGTTTTTAGCAGGAGAAGTCAAGATCATTCTCTTTTTCTCTCTAAAAAATCATCATCTCTGTCCAGAGGTAAAAACTCGATACCATCCATATTATTTTCTTTAAAACCGTAGCTAAACATACAGTTTACTCGAACGTAAGAAAAATAACCAGAAAAGTGTGTCGAATTCAAGATTAAAACATGAATATATGCGTATATGTATGAATAAAGTTTTGAAACTGATTATGTCAATCAAAATTTCAGTAATCGAAACTATAGTTTCGATACCTGTTTACCCATTCGAAACTAGGTAGTTTCGATACCTGTTGTTCAATCGAAACTAGGTAGTTTCGATACCTTTCTTACCCAATCGAAACTAGGTAGTTTCGATACCCAGTTTGCTCAATCGAAACTAGGTAGTTTCGACATCTGTTCTGTTCAATCAAAACTAGGTAGTTTCGATACCTGTTTCAGGCCCATTGGGCAGTAACTTAGAACTATTTTATAACGAAACAAGTGTTGAAAAACTAAAAAGATATTTAAACAAAAGCAATCAGATTTGCTAAGTCGGGTGAACAACTTACGTTTAAGACAGGTAGTCTTAACGTGTTTAGTACCCTTGTGTGATTAGGGTACGGATAGACAAGAACTATTAGCACAAGGTTGTTGCTAGGATTTCATCGAACACAAGGTGAGTTCATGGCCCCCTTTTAACTCTTTACTGTTTTGTAAACATCGGGGGAGAAACATACTTACTTGTTATGTTTTGAGAACATGAAATACAATTGCTTACACGTTTGACAATATGAACATTCTGGTTTAACTCTTTGTGAGTTTCACTAATCCCCCTTTTTCTAAGTTTTTCAAATGATTTGGGGTGGAAACATACCTGTAAAAGACTTTTGTGTGTAAATGAATTGAACTAATGATCTGACCGTATGTGTGTATTGAGGGAAAAGTAAAGCGCTTAAAGTCCTCTGAATAAGTTAGTAACCATTAGCTATTTTAGCCCGGGATTATATGGATAGTACTATTGGGGGTGACGCCTCCGGTCATGGTTAGTCGCGCTAACCAGGGGTCCAAATGGCCGAATGACCACATATTGTCTTACTCGCAGAAAGGCGGGGGGAGGCACAGAATGTTGGGGTTTGGTTACGGTCTCGTACATTACATACTATTTTGTATTCCTTGCAAGCTTACAAATGGGGTCAATAGATCGGATTAGTATTCAGATTCATTGGTAATACATGCAAAAGGGTTTTGATCAGGTTAAAGTGATCAGGTTTAAACAAAGGGTTCCGATCAGGTTAAAGTGATCATGTTTAAACAAAGGGTTTTGATCAGGTTAAAGTGATCAGTTTAAAGTGATTAGGTTTAAACAAAGTGTTCTGATCAGGTTAAAGTGATCAGGTTTAAACAAAGGGTTTTGATCAAGTTAAAGTGATCAGGTTTAAACAAAGGGTTCTGATCAGGTTAAAGTGATCAGGTTTAAACAAAGGGTTCTGATCAGGTTAAAGTGATCAGGTTTAAACAATGGGTTCTGATCAGGTTAAAGTGATCAGGTTTAAACAAAGGGTTCTGATCAGGTTAAAGTGATCAGGTTTAAACAAAGGGTTCTGATCAGGTTAAAGTGATCAGGTTTAAACAAAGGGTTCTGATCAGGTTAAAGTGATCAGGTTTAAACAAAGGGTTCTGATCAGGTTAAAGTGATCAGGTTTAAACAAAGGGTTCTGATCAGGTTAAAGTGATTAGGTTTAAACAAAGGGTTTTGATCAGGTTAAAGTGATCAGGTTTAAACAAAGGGTTCTGATCAGGTTAAAGTGATCTGGTTTCAACAAAGGGTTTTGATCAGGTTAAAATGATCAGGTTTATACAAAGAGTTTTGATCAGGTTAAAATGATCATGTTTAAACATTGGATTTATGACGGTTAAGTCATGGTAATGTTTTCAAAGAAAAACTACATATTTTATGACGGTATAGTCATGGGCATGTTTTCAAATGAAAACTACTTATTATTTATGACGGTTAAGTCATGTATAGTTTTTCGGAGAAAACTACTTAGTTTTATGACGGTAAAGTCATGTACATGTTTTCGGGAAAGACTATAAGCACTGATATAACTAACTCTGTGAACTCACCAACCTTTGTGTTGACACTTTCAAGTATGTTTCTCAGGTAACCTTTAGCCATGGCGCGGTTGGAATAGGCTAGCTATGTTGGATCAATTCCTAGTAGCTGGAAGGACGTAGAATATCAAGTCTCAAGTCTATCGTTGATCTAGAAGAACTTAGATTATAGTATTACTTAGTTTTAGTAATTGTATATGTAATCAAGTCTTAGAAATCACAATTACCGCTTCCGCTATCGTGTAATGAACCAATCGTTGCAACTTGTATTTTTTAAGTAAATAAATATTGGGGGTGTGATAAGTTCTGCACTTGCCCCTCTTGAGTTTTACTTTCCTCATTGTTGCTCTACTATTAACATGCGATAACCGACCGTATCTCATTTATCATGTACGAACATGAAGTCCGCCTGCTCACAAGCTTCAACTATTTGTCGTCTCGTTCAGAGAGAACATCCCCAATGCTCTTGTTCCTCGCATCAACTGAATCCTTCGTATGGAACGTGTTCCATGAAGACCCTACGTCACCTTGTTAACTCCGTGCTGAAATCTTCAGCGTCATCATATGGTTTCATCATAAATGTCTCCGGTCAAGCGTCTACGTAAACGCTTTCATCATCTACTTTCATAGCTCCACCAGGCATCTCATCAATCGTCTAGAAAGACGTCAAAACTCCCCGCATCACCTCGATGTATTAACATCGAGAAAATCGTCAAGATAGAAATACCATGTATGATCATACTAACCACCGTCCTATGCACGACTAAGCGTGTACTACAAGGACACACACCGACACACATAACTACAGAACACACAATGTTCTACACATGTACTAGTATCTCAACCTTCTAACTCACACAAAGTGCACATACACAACTAACTAGATCTGAGTAAATCCACGTGCATACAATATGACCTCGTCATTTATGGACACACAAACTCCTGAACCTTACCTCTTACTCACTACAACGGTAGCCCCTGCCACACGTCATCATATACTCATACAGAGTATACTCGGTCGTACCCATACGGGTCGTACCCATACTTCAAGACAACACACTACTCAGTCTAGACACAAATCATCCCTAAACATTCATACACACAAGATATAAACTATCTTATTTCCCCACAGGATCTGGTCCTGAACAAGCATACCTAGACATAAGGTATGTAACTACAACTTTCCCACAGGACCTCGTCCTGAACATTTATGCATACCAAAGATGTATATTTATGATTTCTCACAGGACCTCGTCCTGAACAGTTACACAAGGTGCAACACACCCCTTACGTGACAACCCAGACTTTTCAGTTAGTACCGTTAGAAAAACCCAGTTAAAGTTAACCTAATTAATCTCATCACAATCTCCAGGGATTATTTCTGTCATTTTTCAAACTCTAATTACATGGACTATATGTGTAATTTGCCTAAACGCAATTCCATTTGACTTTGTAAAGTCAAAATCAAAAGATCTAAGTTCCTGTTGACTTTGCGATAGTCAAACTAACCAAGTTCTAACCCAATTCAAACCACAAGGACTAACTCTATCATAATTCAAGCTCAAACACATGAAACTACAGGGACTAGTTCTGTAATTAACTCAAACCCAATCCCTTTGACTTTTGAAAGTCAAAATCGACATCCTTGGATCCAAAATCAAACCCGTATCATCTATGCCAGCCCAAATTCGTAACTGATATGCATGGTAATGATGATGTCGAGCATCATTGAATGGGTTCCATACGTTTCTGATTACTAATAATCACGAATTAATCGAATTTAAACTATCTAAACTCATAACCGTCGACCCTTGGGTCTATGACCATCAATTCGATCATTGGGTCTAACACAATTGAAAGTAAACACCCTGCACACAATATTCGAACCTCTCTGATCCCTTTCCCCATACCAATTCGGCCGAAGACAGAGACTGTGTTGCCGGAAGTCAAACTCACGCGAGTCGAGATCCATTTACTCGATGATCATCAATTTGTACATAAATTTGGTAATTTCTTACACCTACAGCTTTGTTTTTATCTATAGAGTGAAAGCCCTAACCTTTTAGAGGCTTATAACATTGATTTGGAGATGAACCCAATTCTAGGGTTCATACGAAACCGATTTGATCGATCATTGCCCTAGACTCTGTTAAGATGCAATTAAATCATATCAATAGCTTCGCAATACCATGTTTGATGATAACCCTATGTAAAGTTTAATGAAAAACATCGAATTTTACTCAACCCGTGATCTAGGGTTCGTCATAAATTATTTTGGGGCTTTTAATCTCAGCGATTACCTCAATCAAATTAAATAACATGGATAGTTTCGAAATCCCTTGTTTATTGAAAACCTTATGAATTTAACAGTTTCTAACATCAAAATTTGTCAAATTGAATTCACCTTCGTATCTAGGGTTACGGCCCGTTTCTCCTAAAATTTACGACCTTAGACCTATTACTTTTGAAATTAATCACTCAAACAAGATCGCAAGCATCTGTTTAACAAACCCCATTGCGGTTTTGGTCGATTATCATCGAAATCGACGGATTGGGACTGGTTCGATCGCGTGAATATATGGGAAGAGGGAAACGCTGATTTTGATTGATAAAACTAAACAGAACATGGTTTGTACGCGATACCCTAGCGGGCGGGGCTGGTTAAGGCAGTGTGCTTATGTGGGAGGGACCCGGGTTCGAGTTCGGGCTCCCACATTTCTTTTTAAACATTTTTCTAAACATATTTAATTATTAAAAATCAAACCATATATTATTATAATATTATACAAATGTGTTTTAGCCCAGGAAACAACCCGTAGGCACGGGTTTGAATTATTAACCTATTTTTATATTATTTCCCCACTTTTAAAAATAATATATTTACCATAAAGTTGTATAAAATAATATGTTTATATTATTTTCAACCCGTGACTCGTATTATTAAATAATATATAGATTTATATTATTTCGCATCGTTTTGTAACATCGAATAACATTTGAAACCAAATAATAATATAATTAATTATATTATTTACTCGCATTTATCGCGTTCATAAAAATAATATATTTATTATTTTGTACCACGAATGAGTAATTAGAATATCCTTTCGAAACTAAAAATAATATATTAAATTATATTATTTTCTTAATTTTTGTAAATGACAAAACGCTCGAATATATTTATTATTATTGTTGTCATTCGTCGCGTAACGTATATATAATCTAATTACTAATTAAAGAATTCCTATTCCCGTGGACATGTTCGTCTACTCTCGGTTACTAGAGCGTTTCTTTAGGACGTTTCTCATTCCGTGTCGTTGTCACAATTCCCATTTTATCCCTAATTTATGTGTTTATAATTTTAGGGCATTAGTAAGTCGTTTGAGACTTACACACGTGGTTCCAACTTATCCTTTGTGTGATACTACCTACAACGCAACGCAGGTGAGTATTCACGGCCCCTTTTTACTGCTTTTAAACTGGGGGAGAAAACATGATGCAAACTCTTTTTGATTTTTGTACTTCATATTATATCACTTGTTATGACTATGCGTAAACTCTATCATGAAAGTCCTCACATCAAACCGTTTAAATATGAGAATAGCGAGGTATGTTGGGTAGTACTACTGGGTTTGACAAACCTCACCCGCGTTAGTCGCGCTAACTCGATTGGATATCGAACGGGTGCAATATTAACCTAAACGTGCACCGTGGTTGATAGACCTGGTGGGAGGCAATACAAACAGTCAGTTTACGGTTGCGAGCGTAATAGCAAACATGAACATGGGTTAGCTACTCATTGGTATATATATGTTGATTGTACATTAATGTGGTAAACGCTTTATTACTATACTGAAACCTGTGAACTCACCAACCTTGTGTTGACACTTTTCTTACATGTTTTCTCAGGACGCTAAGCTATGGCACAGGTTGCACAATTTGGACATGCATGGAGTCCTACTTTCATTTCATTCATTTCAAACATGATAAACAGTTTACTTAATTATATTAATTGACGCTTGTTGCGTGTAACTACTTTAAATTTTATATCAACGTTTACGCTTCCGCATTAACTCTGAACTTTTATGTTATGACATTTCAAGTCCCATATAGTGTCGTTTGATGTAACTAATGACTGAGATCCTGGTGTGTCACCTTCCAAACGGTAAAACTCCGTTAGTCGAAATTGGGGGTGTGACAGATTGGTATCAGAGCCATTGGTTATAGAGAACTAGGATTGCATACTAGACTATAACCTCACACATTAGTTACACGGCACAGACACTTATACCTGATACATATAGCACCTATACATACATTGCAGTGCATGCATGTTTATACCAGCCGTATCACCCTTAGTTGGAGAGGGACACATCATTTGAATTGCATAATCATTCCAGTGGCAACACTCGGGGGATCAGCAGAACAACATCCACTCCCGTCCGAGGGCAGCGAGACGGAGCCTTCGGAGGAGTCACTTACATCACCATCATCTGTGGGGTATGGTGGGCTTTCTCAGGTCCATGTTATGGACGACACTCAGCACTAACGCGTATCTCCTTGGGAATTGGGATCGTCGGAGGCGAGTCCCTACTGTACACATTAGCAACAATACGCCGACTGAAGGCAGACCGTTGCACACATTATTGCAGAATCTATTGACACGTAGATGTCATCACTTTACCGAGCCATGGGCTCGCGTCTTTGATCGATATTCTGTTGAGAATGAATCGAACACAAAAATGAGAACGCATTGTTCAATGCAAACTTAAACCCTATCTTGACTCAGTTGAAAGGACGGCTACTTTGCTGCTTTCTGTAACTTATATTCATGAATTAGTTTCATTCCTCGAAGTCGCATTTCATGTACATGTTTGTTACATGTTATCATTTACAATCCGCTGGATTGGACTCCTGTATTGTGTTTCACTCGAATGAATACTTGGATCAAACGATTCCTGACTACTCATCCTGATATGAGTCCTAGTTGGTCAACTTGTGGTTGATGACTAAGCCTCTCGATGACTTACCATATCTGACAACACTTTGTACTCGGTATGCAAATTGAGGGACATTTTGACACAGGGTAGGGAGAAGCTAGGGTGAGCATGCAAAGCAAATTATCATTACGGGTGCACACGTAATAATAATTTGAGGTGCATGTAAGTCCTGGTGAAACCTAGTGTGTGGATGAATGGTCCTAATTAGTGGTTTACAGACTTAGGTTTCCACTATCTGTAGAGACTCTCATAACCCACCCAACGATTAGTTGGTATCGTTAAACCTGTTCAACAATTGATAGACGCGACTATCAGGTTGAAAAAGTTTACGGATACAATGAATTATCATCAATGGGATCCATCAATGTTATTTTCACCCATGTAAGAGTCTTAGTGATCTTACAACTCTCATTCAAACTTAATCAATAGAACCACCTAGAGTGAAACTCTAGTAGAACCTCAGAGTAAAACCACCGACTCCAACTACGTACACAGAATTTTAGGAATTCTTTCTATGCTAACACGTTATTCCGTACACTCCTACAATAGATCCCACTTGAACTTGTTACCTCATCCTGTGACTAATCCTTAGTCTAACTTCGAATTTTACTCCAGCATATTCAATCCTGTAAACGGATTTCTTTCTTCACGAAATGATCCCGTTGATCCAATGACATTAGGAAACGAAGATTTAACCTAACCAACCATCAGTTGAACGCAACTACTTAAACATACACCCTACCTCTTATGCTTTTGGGATGTATATCTCATTAGACTTTTCTTCCTTACATGTGAACCTCTTCCCTTAGCCTATGCATTGGCTGACACTTGCCTTATAAACACTGGTCTCACTAGAAGTCTCAGCATGACTTCATGAATTTCATGTTGGTACGGTCGTACTCCGACTCTATTAGCAACTAAGCACACTATTGGGATAGAAGACGGTCAAGTAATCGAAACAACTCACAATCTTCAGGTGTGTTAACTAGGATTGGCTGGTTAAAAGATTGACAATAACCTTATGCCAGTCACACTCGTCAACTTTGACGTAATTGTCGGTATGGATTGGTTATCTGAGAACCAAGCCGAAATGATTTGTCGTGAGCAAATTTGTTCGCCTACCTCTCCCGAGAGGAGAAACCCTTTCTGTCCAAGGCGAAAAGAGTCGCGTTGTCGTGGGCATCATATCTTTCATGAAAGCACAAAAGCATATACGTAAAGGTCGTATTGTCATTCTGGCTCTCGTCGCCGAGTAGCCATATGAGGAGAAGAAGATTGACAACATACCGATCGTTCGTGATTATCCAGAATTATTTCCCAAAGACCTGCCTGGTCTTCCGCCGCATCGTCAAGTCGAATTCCAAATTAATCTAGCACCCGGAGCAACGCCTATTGCTCGGGCACCCTGTAGACTTGCACTCAGTGAATTACAAGAACTATCTACACAACTGCAAGAGTTGTTGGATAAAGGTTCTATCCGACCTAGCTCATCGCCATGGGGAGCCCCAGTCCTATTTGTCAAAAAGAAGGACGAGACCTTCCGCATGTACATCAACTATCGGAAACTGAACAAAGTGACAATCAAGAACCGTTATCCTCTACCCCGCATCGATGATCTTTTTGACCAACTCCAAGGATCAAGCTTCTACTCTAAGATAGATCTTAGGTCCGGTTATCACCAACTGAGAGTCCGAGAGGAGGCATCTCTAAGATGGCATTCAGGACTAGGTATGGTCACTACGAATTCATGGTCATGCCCTTCGGATTGACCAATGCACCCGCGGCATTCATGGACCTCATAACCGTGTATGTAAAACGTACCTAGATCAGTTCATTATCGTCTTCATCGATGACATCCTTATCTACTCCAAGAATAGGGATGAACATGAGGAACACCTGCGTTTGATTTCAGAATTGCTAAAACAAGAGCAATTGTATGCCAAACTTTCCAAGTGCGAACTCTGGAATTCGAAAAGTACAATTCTTAGAACATGTAGTCAACAAGACGGGAATACGTGTCAATCCAGCTAAAGTAAAAGCAATCAAGAATTGGGCAGCACCTACAACGCCGACGGAGGTGCGTCAATTTCTGGGATTGGCTGGCTACTACCATCGTCTCATTGAAGGATTCTCCAATATTGCCCAACCCTTCACGGCCTTAACTCAAAAAAAAAAAGGGTAAACCCTATCTCTACAGTACACCAAATCCTATCTCTTCTAGAGGGAACGAATGATTTTGTGGTATATTGTAATGCATCCATTCAAGATCTTGGTTGTGTGTTGATGCAACGTGAAAAGGTTATCGCATACACTTCCCTTCAATTGAAAGCTTATGAGAAAAACTACACTACCCATGACCTAGAATTGGGAGATGTAGTGTTTGTTTTGAAAATCTATAGACATTACTTGGACGATACCAAGTGCACGATTTACACCGATCACAAGAGTCTTCAACGCATATTCGAACAGAAGGAGTTGAACATTCGACAACGCCGTTGGATCAAACCTTTGAACGACCATGATTGTGCTATCAAGTATCATCCGGGCAAGGCTAACGTAGTAACCGGTGCCCTAATCCATAAGGACACCAAACCTAAACGAGTTCGAGTATTACAACTTACTATTCACCCCGGATTACTTGACCAAAATCCGAAGTGCTCAACTCGAAGCTCTTAAAAAGGAAAACCTACCGTTAGAAGCTACACGCGGTATGGAAGGACAACTGGTAGTCAAATCAGATGGCATTCGCTACCTTGCAGAGCGAATATGGGTTCCAGTGTATAGGAACTTAAGAGGACTGGTTATGGATGAAGCTCACAAATCTTGATACTCTATTCATCCAGGTTCCGACAAGGTGCACCATGACCTAAAGGTGCTATATTGGTGGCCAAAGATGAAGGCTGATATAGCCACCTATGTGAGCAAGTGTCTGACTTGCGCAAAGGTCAAAGTGGAAAACCAAAAGCCTTCTGGTCTACTTCAACAACCAGAGATCCCAATGAGGAAATGGGAACAAATTCCTATGGACTTCATAACCAAACTACCCCGAACTCCTAGCGGATGCGACACCATCTGGGTGATCGTCGATCGTATGACTATATCCACTCATTTCTTAGCCATCAAAGCAACTGACAAGATGGAGAAACTTACTCGTATTTACTCGAAGGAAGTAGTCTCTCGGCACGGAGTGCCAATATCTATCATTTCGGATCGTGATGTACGATTCACCTCTCATTTCTGACAATCGTTACATAAGGCCTTAGGCACGCGTCTAGATATGAGCACAACATACCATCCTCAAACCGATGGCCAAACTGAACGTACTATCCAAACCCTGGAGGACATGCTACGAGCTTGTGTGATTGATTTCGGTAACACTTGGGAGTCTCACCTACCGTTGGTGGAGTTCTCCTACAAAAACAGCTATCACACTAGCATCAAGGCAGCTCCATTTGAAGCACTTTATGGATGGAAATGCCGTTCTCCCATTTGTTGGACCGAGGTTGGAGATAGCCAACTTACAGGTCCTGAACTTGTATTTGAAACTTCCGAAAAGATCGTTCAAATTAGAAACCGTATGGCGGCAGCTCGTGATCGTCAAAAAAGCTATGCCGACAAGCGTCGTAAACCCTTAGAGTTTCAAATAGGTGACATGGTCTTACTCAAAGTCTCACCTTGGAAAGGTGTCATTCGTTTCGGGAAACGAGGTAAACTGAATCCTCGTTATGTTGGACCTTTCAAAATATTAAAGAGAATCGGACCAGTAGCGTATCAACTGGACTTACCTGAAGGACTGAGTGGTGTACACAACATCTTTCACATCTCAAATTTGAAGAAATGTCTAGCTGAAGAATCTCTCGTGGTTCCTCTTGAGGAACTACACATTGATGAACAGCTGCGTTTCATCGAAGAACCCGTAGAAATAATGGATAGGGAAGTCAAATCGTTAAAGCACAGTAAAATCCCTATTGTCAGAGTTCGTTGGAACTCGAAACGCGGACCGGAATTCACGTGGGAGCGCGAGGATCAGATGATGCGCAAATATCATAATCTGTTCAAGCACTCCGTGTCAAATAAGGTACTATTTTAATTTTCGGGACGAAAATTCTTTCAACTAGGGGATGATGTGATATATCGGGAAATTTTTTTTTATTATTATTTAATTTTCGGGACGAAAATTCTTTCAACTAGGGGATGATGTGACAACCCAGACTTTTCAGTTAGTACCGTTAGAAAAATCCAGTTAAAGTTAACCTAATTAATCTCATCACAATCTCCAGGGATTATTTCTGTCATTTTTCAAACTCTAATTACATGGACTATTTGTGTAATTAGCCTAAACGCAATTCCATTTGACTTTGTAAAGTCAAAATCAAAAGATCTAAGTTCCTGTTGACTTTGCGATAGTCAAACTAACCAAGTTCTAACCCAATTCAAACCACAAGGACTAACTCTATCATAATTCAAGCTCAAACACATGAAACTACAGGGACTAGTTCTGTAATTAACCCAAACCCAATCCCTTTGACTTTTGAAAGTCAAAATCGACATCCTTGGATCCAAAATCAAACCCGTATCATCTATGCCAGCCCAAATTCGTAACTGATATGCATGGTAATGATGATGTCGAGCATCATTGAATGGGTTCCATACGTTTCTGATTACTAATAATCACGAATTAATCGAATTTAAACTATCTAAACTCATAACCGTCGACCCTTGGGTCTATGACCATCAATTCGATCATTGGGTCTAACACAATTGAAAGTAAACACCCTGCACACAATATTCGAACCCCTGTGATCCCTTTCCCCATACCAATTCGGCCGAAGACAGAGACTGTGTTGCCGGAAGTCAAACTCACGCGAGTCGAGATCCATTTACTCGATGATCATCAATTTGTACATAAATTTGGAAATTTCTTACACCTACAGCTTTGTTTTTATCTATAGAGTGAAAGCCCTAACCTTTTAGAGGCTTATAACATCGATTTGGAGATGAACCCAATTCTAGGGTTCATACGAAACCGATTTGATCGATCATTGCCCTAGACTCTGTTAAGATGCAATTAAATCATATCAATAGCTTCGCAATACCATGTTTGATGATAACCCTATGTAAAGTTTAATGAAAAATATCGAATTTTACTCAACCCGTGATCTAGGGTTCGTCATAAATTATTTTGGGGCTTTTAATCTCAGCGATTACCTCAATCAAATTAAACAACATGGATAGTTTCGAAATCCCTTGTTTATTGAAAACCCTATGAATCTAACAGTTTCTAACATCAAAATTTGTCAAATTGAATTCACCTTCGTATCTAGGGTTACGGCCCGTTTCTCCTAAAATTTACGACCTTAGACCTATTACTTTTGAAATTAATCACTCAAACAAGATCGCAAGCATCTGTTTAACAAACCCCATTGCGGTTTTGGTCGATTATCATCGAAATCGACGGATTGGGACTGGTTCGATCGCGTGAATATATGGGAAGAGGGAAACGCTGATTTTGATTGATATAACTAAACAGAACATGGTTTGTACGCGATACCCTAGCGGGCAGGGCTGGTTAAGGCAGTGTGCTTATGTGGGAGGGACCCGGGTTCGAGTCCGGGCTCCCACATTTCTTTTTAAACATTTTTCTAAACATATTTAATTATTAAAAATCAAACCATATATTATTATAATATTATACAAATGTGTTTTAGCCCGGGAAACAACCCGTAGGCACGGGTTTGAATTATTAACCTATTTTTATATTATTTCCCCACTTTTAAAAATAATATATTTACCATAAAGTTGTATAAAATAATATGTTTATATTATTTTCAACCCGTGACTCGTATTATTAAATAATATATAGATTTATATTATTTCGCATCGTTTTGTAACATCGAATAACATTTGAAACCAAATAATAATATAATTAATTATATTATTTACTCGCATTTATCGCGTTCATAAAAATAATATATTTATTATTTTGTACCACGAATGAGTAATTAGAATATCCTTTCGAAACTAAAAATAATATATTAAATTATATTATTTTCTTAATTTTTGTAAATGACAAAACGCTCGAATATATTTATTATTATTGTTGTTATTCGTCGCGTAACGTATATATAATCTAATTACTAATTAAAGAATTCCTATTCCCGTGGACATGTTCGTCTACTCTCGGTTACTAGAGCGTTTCTTTAGGACGTTTCTCATTCCGTGTCATTGTCACAATTCCCATTTTATCCCTAATTTATGTGTTTATAATTTTAGGGCATTAGTAAGTCGTTTGAGACTTACACACGTGGTTCCAACTTATCCTTTGTGTGATACTACCTACAACGCAACGCAGGTGAGTATTCACGGCCCCTTTTTACTGCTTTTAAACTGGGGGAGAAAACATGATGCAAACTCTTTTTGATTTTTGTACTTCATATTATATCACTTGTTATGACTATGCGTAAACTCTATCATGAAAGTCCTCACATCGAACCGTTTAAATATGAGAATAGCGAGGTATGTTGGGTAGTACTACTGGGTTTGACAAACCTCACCCGCGTTAGTCGCGCTAACTCGATTGGATATCGAACGGGTGCAATATTGACCTAAACGTGCACCGTGGTTGATAGACCTGGTGGGAGGCAATACAAACAGTCAGTTTACGGTTGCGAGCGTAATAGCAAACATGAACATGGGTTAGCTACTCATTGGTATATATATGTTGATTGTACATTAATCTGGTAAACGCTTTATTACTATACTGAAACCTGTGAACTCACCAACCTTGTGTTGACACTTTTCTTACATGTTTTCTCAGGACGCTAAGCTATGGCACAGGTTGCACAATTAGGACATGCATGGAGTCCTACTTTCATTTCATTCATTTCAAACATGATAAAGAGTTTACTTAATTATATTAATTGACGCTTGTTGCGTGTAACTACTTTAAATTTTATATCAAAGTTTACGCTTTCGCATTAACTCTGAACTTTTATGTTATGACATTTCAAGTCCCATATAGTGTCGTTTGATGTAACTAATGACTGAGATCCTGGTGTGTCACCTTCCAAACGGTAAAACTCCGTTAGTCGAAATTGGGGGTGTGACACCTTACACTTCAAACATCACCTAAACGTAACACATCGGTGAAACTATCTTAAGACCGTAGACACACACAAATAATCAAAACTCAGGTCTACACAAGTCTACTCATACAGTCTAATCAACCAAGCTCTGGCATCACATCAAAGATTACATTTAGTATGAACTCACGTTGTTCAAAAGTTAATCACATAATCATGCATAATTAACACTGTACCACCAATAGCAAGCTATCACACATGCAACTATCTCCAAATATGTTTTAAACCATCCCATGGTAAGCTTTCACTGTCAAGGTTAAAATCAAGCAATTGAAAAACCAAGAACAAATATTTCGTCAAAAAAGTGCCTGACGGCCACTACTCAAAATACTCTAGTCCTCTCGTGGTAACCACCACTACTCTAATTACTGAACATGTCAAAGTTATCACCCACTTGTTCCTCGTCTTCAGATTTCTCCAGACATCCATTTCCCGATTCGGTGTTGTGTCTCGAAGGCTGACTTCTGACTGCAAATGCATTTCTTCCTCTCCAACCACTTCTCCTATAAAAGGAGCTACTGAGTCCACCTCGCATAGTTGCCTTGGTAGTACTGGGAGCATTAGGCGTCGGAAGCGCCAAGATCACCTCTTGTGCTGGTAGCTCTTGCTCATCCTCAGCCGCCGGTGGAACCACCGTTAAAGGAACAGGTGTTAAGATTCGTCTTCTCCTGAAGATAACCGTACGAACAGCAGCCGTACGTCTCGCCCGCCGTTCTGTCAACCTCCTGATGAGAGCTTCTTCATGGCCATCTGTACCTGCACAAGATAGAACGCTGGAGTGATTACTATGGGCGTCAAATTCAGAATATGAGAGTAATCATAGACTGCCAAATCACGGTGATCAAATGCAATTTGGTGGTCCACATTACTGCTCGGATTCTAAACCTTCCCCATCATGTTCACACTAGCTTTTTATCTTTCACAAACCCCGGATGCAAATGCATCCCACACATCTCACATAGCACCACATAACAATCTAGAAAGTCATCATCTTATCACAATTTCACACCATCCAAGGTTACACACAAACTTACTAAATCATATCGACACACCAAACTATCTCACATAGTTATAATTAATGTTAATCTACATTGCTCAATTCACATCATAGTCTCATTTAATTACACCACACAACTTCACGTAGTTCTATATACTACTACAGCACATAGCACACATCAAGATCCCACACAGAACCATAAATCACTTACTCATACCAATCACTTTACCTAGTGTAACACTACACAAATGGTAAATAATAATTGCTTCTCAACTCGAAAGACGTACCTCTTGGCGCGCGGTTACTCGTGGAGGCATTCGTTTCACCCTTGTCCCATTTTTAGTTTAAGTTAAGGCATTTTATTTGTTTAAAAACACCAGTTTTCTCTTAAACCTCGGCTTTGATACCAACTTGTAAGGCCCCAAACCAGGCACCCTACAGTTGGTTCTCATAACTGGTTGTACTCTTTAAAAACGTCTAACTTTCATTTAATTAAACAGCGGGAGTCTTTCTCAAAATACTATTATCTTTAAACTCGTTAACTTTGATAACATTACCTGGCGAATGCATGCACACCAACCCGAGTAGCCCCGCTTCCAAGCCAAGATACCTCGTCCAACAGACTCACCTGCAAAACAATCAAACGTACATACAAAGTCAGCTACGCTGAGTGAGTTCTAATAGTTTAATTTAAATAAAGCCAACTCGTCTCATTTAATATTTATTTCCAATCAAGACCCTCTAGTCTTTATAAAATCGTTTTATAGATTGTCCTCATATAGATAACCCTGTTACCTTACAATATCCCGGAGGATTCACCACCCTAGACTCAACCCACCACTTTAACTCAGTAAGTCTGTCTGACATAGAACGAACTTACTATTCTGATAACTCACAATTTACCTTATATATTAACCATACACTGGTTAACTCATCCAACCTCTAGACACCGACTTACCAGTCCTAACCAGGACTCTCATAAACCAATTGACTCAACAGTTGTACACAATGTACTCAGCCCGACACAACGGTCAATCTAACTCGACACACCACATTGATTCCATCTATTTATCACATCAATACCATCTCATACACAATTACTATAACTCATCACTTGCATGCAATTTAACACCCAAATACATACCTCATCACTGCACCTTCGTCAGGGTTATCCCCATCGGGATACTCGTCCTAAGCTCAGCTCCACCCTTGTTACAGGGTCCCGCCGCTAAACATAGCGACACACTCGTCATCTATGATGACTACCCAGCCACCACACGGTGACTATATCATCTACCATATGGTGACTGACACATCACACGTACAATGATGACCCCGAAGGACACCATCCTCCATATCACTATTAGCCGTATACACGGACAACAATGCAAGCATACAAAGCAACACATATATACACATGACACTACCTGGACATGTACTACGACTCACCACCATTTACGGATCACTTACGTGTGTAATACAACACTTACTTAGACGTATCCTCATAACGTCTAGACACCTTACCCAATTCTTTTCGAATAATTAATTATACGACGCCCAAACACCATACTGAGTTCTAATCCGTATACACTATGGACACCCTATAGACCCATGCTAACACGATACCCACCGTGTCACGAGGACAACGACACAATACACACAACATCAAACACATGACGGTAAACAACATTCTAGCATTTACTTGACTCATTAATGAACCACGTACGGGTTCCCCTGCTAACTCTCCTTATATAACCATCACAGGTTTAACTAAATTCCCGACTCATCTCGACTAACTCATAACATGACACACACAGATCCCACAACTCTTGTTCACCCATCCTAGGGATCCCATAACGACCCTTAGCTCAGTATTACATAACGGTCTCATAAATGTAACATCCTAAAAATAGTAATTTAGTAAATAATAACGTGATAGAGACTTAATCGTCATAAAACAAAAGAAAAGCGGATGGGCTTGGGCTCGGCTCCAACGGGCCGAGCGAAGCCTAGGTATATAAGGGTCAAGATAGCACTAGAACTCTCATTTCCCCCACAACTTGCAACCTAGAGAGAGATAGGAGAGCTCGGGCCTCGAGAGAGAAAGTGACGGATCGACCCGAAATTGAAGGAGCACGTTACTGCTGAGCTCGTGAGCAAAACCTCCGAATCAGAATTCCAATCCAGGTAACGATTCGACCATAATCTGAGTTGTTGTTCATTTTGGGGTTTCTCGGGTTTTAGCTAAATAAGAGACGTTTTTATGGATTAAACGTGATAATAAGCTTAGAACTAGCATCTAGAATGAAAACCGCACGTTTTGATCAAAGAAAATTGTAAGATTGACATGATCGAGTTGGCATGCAAGAATTTCAGATTTTTATCCAGGAAACAGGTACTGCGTACTTGAAGGACGTCCTGCGTACTTACCAAGTACTCAGGAGAAAGATCATGCGTACTTACTAAGTATGCAAGAATAACTCTCTGCGCACTTGTCAAGTACGCATAAGCAAGGCTCTGTGCGCAGGCAACAGGCATCAGGCTAGATAGTGAAGTCAGTAGGGTCTCCTAATTCAGTATGATTAAACCGTTAGAATCGGGATTTGATCTGATGTGTATTTAACTACCTAATTCAGATCGTACGTGACGTTGTTGGACCTTTGTTTAGGACAACCAAGACTAGCTTATCAGGTGAGTTCTATGTGCCCCTGATGCATGTAAACTATATATATATTTTTATAAGTATTTTACACAATTAGTTTTAAAAAGGGTTTTCACCAAATACTAATCACACACACCGGGCAGTGTACCCGTCGGATAGCAATATAGTAAAGGTAAGAACCGGATATCAATCCGTGGACACGGTGGAATGCGATAATAAACCAGGACTAAAATTCAATCAAGTATGGGTAAAAGATGTTTAAGTTGATTTTTAATTAAACTAATATGTAAGGCTATAAAACTACACTAAAATCACAAATCAAACAATCAAGGAGAAAATATCACTTCGGTGTCGAATCCATTTAGAATACATTCAATACACTCATAGAAACATGGCAAATACACGATACATAAATTGACTAAATTCCCGTCAAAGATATCTAATCAAATGACTATTTGGAAAGCTAGCATGAATTATACAAACCAACCACCTAAAGTCATACAATGAGGCTCACGTGTTTAATAATCATGTCAATGTTTATAAAGATTGAACTAGCTTCCGATTAAGGTACACTAATCCAACAACTAGTTGGAAATATAATATGAACAACACACTATCCAGCTCAAGTTGATTAATTTAGACAACAATATGCATTTCTTCAACATACAATGTTCATATAAAGGTTATATAAATTAGGAGGATGTGTCAACAATTCCTAGATAAACATAATACTAAATATGACACATCATAACAAATACTTTGTCTTTCCAAACATAAGCATAAGGTTATACATACAAATATAATGATTCATAAACAAGACTTCATTCACCATTCCTAGTCAAATTCTATAAACTAGTATAAATACATACACCAATCCATGAATATAAGCATAAATCACAAGTTTTCCAACATAATATGACATACACAAATACAAGTCTTGTAAACAACTCAAAATACTTGAATACATAATTTCATCAAAGAATAATCATACGGTTGTCATAACATTAACACAATAATTGCCAATAATCCATGAATGTTGTCAAATGTATCTAAACTTCATCTAAACCAAAGTGAACATGAGTTTTAGCTCATCATGAGCACCAAAATTACAAATAAGCTGGGAAAAATAGTGAGAAACATGATATGAAAACAAGAATCAAACCACTCCTCCAAGCCTAGATGTTGTTGTTGATGTATGGTGATCCTCTTGATGTTGTATCCTCTCTAAGAATCTTGAAATATGGCTGGAACAAGGAACACACGAGCTGGAACAGTGGGGTTTCTTCTCCTGGTTTGCTAACTCTCTGAATGAGAATTAAGTTCTGTTTAAATAGAAAAGGGGAGGCACGACCGCGCCAGGAGAGAGGGCACGACCGTGCCTAGTGCATGTCGTGTCTAGGTCTTGGCACGACCGTGTGACAGCGGTTTGACCGATCCGTAGCTTCCATTGGGTACCACTGATCGAGGACATACGGCTGTTCAGACTCATGAGATGACACGCGACCGTGGGCGGCCAAGGCACGTTTGTGCCTTGGATTTTGGCTTGGCGCGGCCGTGCCAATGTGGGCGCGACCGTGCCTAGGGTTTGGGAGCTTGGCACGACTGTGCCAAATAGGGTCACGACCGTGCCTCCATCACAGAAACCCTAAAACTTCACTTGTTTATCTTGGAATCTTCTTGTTTATTCACCAAGCTTCACAAAAACCTACAAACAGGAAATGAAGCAAATAAGTGTCTAAACATTGAATATAACCAAGAATTGATCATTAAATGAGCAAAGTTTTATGCCAAAAAGATGCGTAAATACTAACACATCAAACAACCCCACACTTGAACATTGCTTGTCCTCAAGCAAGAAATCAAAATGAAACAAAACTTCCAATGACACTATGGATCAAATCGGGAAAACCGTAAGCATTAATAAACTTATAAAGGTTTGAAAAGATTTTCAAGAAATGTAAAATTAACTAAATGAAACCCAATGAGCCCAATGACATGATAACCGAATGAGCAAATGAATATGCCTATGAAATCATTAGCATGCAACTTTATGCTTCTCACAATGTTCACACACACTCGGGAATATATATGATCATACAAGTAATGGAGTATGTATAGAACACTCAAATGCCAAGACAATGAATCATGCATAAATCATAAGCTTGCTAAAAGATTAAATCTCTACCAACTAACATGAAACAAAGCACAAATCAAGAGGGCTTTAAATGAGTTGTAATTTGGCAATGGCTAAGGGTAAGGAAGTGGAATTTAAAAGTGGCTAAATGGCTAAAAACCCGGAGGCTATGCTAACTCAAAAACTAAAATAACATCTAATAAGAAAAATAAACTAGCTAATGCTTCCGTATAGATAAGAGCAAACAACCGAATTATTTCCATCTTTGCTCACAAAATTGCTCTAATCGGCTATAATTCACCTAATTTTGGTGAATTTTTTTTTACACTATTTCTTTTCTTTATTTTGTAGGGAACTAAGTCAATATGCATATTTCCTTAGCTAAAAAATTCTCAAGAATTTAAAGATTACAACAAAATAAAAGCTATAAAATTAACATTAGCTGACCGGATTTCTAACACGGGCGAAAAATAAATGAAAAAGGCTAATGAAGGTTTGAATGTGGTGTAAGGTGGGTAATTAAAGAAAACGACAGGATAGGCTCAACGTGGCTAACTAGTGGATGTGTTCGGGTGAGGGAAAATAAAAATAAAAAGCTCACAAATGAGGGTTTATCCTAATGCCTCAATCATTTTTATGCAATATTTATGTTCATGATTTCGAAATGTATACTAAAAGCAAGTTCTAATAAGCATGAAACATCCGACACACTCAAATCCGCAAAAAAAAACGAGAGCAAACAATGTCTAAAGCTATCAAGGCTCAAAAATAAACTCACGGAAACGGAAAGGAATGGGTGTAAGCAAAAGGTTACATGCAATTCATTCGTTTAGCCGACTAAAACTCATGGTTATCATAAAAAAATGGGTTTGACTCGATGGAATTTCTATTTCAATTGCTTTTGAAAAATCAAACCTCTATTATTTATTAAAAATTGTGAATGCTAAACGGTTAACTTTTATTATATTTTTATGTTTTTCAATTTTATAAAACTGATTTAGTGTCACTAAAAATTATGAAGGAAGATTTTGCAAAAAATTGAAGTGATAAAATGCTCAAAAGGACAAACATCGCGTGAATAAATTCCCACCCTACACTTAGAATTCTACATTGCCCTCAATGTAGAACAAAAATAATGTAAAGCAAGGAATAAACACCCAACCCCACACTTAGAAATATACATTGCCCTCAATGTATACAAAAACATGCAAAGCAAAATGGAATGCAATGCAATGAAGCGTGAAGGGAGAACTGAAACTTCCCTCATGTCGATCATGGCACACGCAAAAAGCCTACCCACAAAAATGACGTTCCACGAAGTTACACAATTCCAAGATCTAATCAAGACTAACAACATCAAACACAGATCAGTAACATCAAGCCAAAATATCAATAGAAATGTAAATACAAATATATATGTAGGATCGTGAAATTACAAGATGGTTCTGTTCTTAGTTGAAATTGGCGGAAACAATATCAACTGCACGATTACAATCGAGTAAACAGAAAGAATACTGATAGGAACACTGTTGTATTAAGCTTTGTGAATAAACGATTACAAATAAAAACTCAGTGAAGAAGCACACTTACAATGAAGTGTTTACATGGTATTTATACTAACTTAGAATCAAGACAGACCCTTGATTCTAAGGATCAGATCGAATACAAACCGTTGATCTTTTATACAAAAGCTAATAATACACGTTAAAGCTAAACTAGCTAACTTTATTGAAGCGTTTACTTTATTCATCATTGTTTGCATGCTCGGGGAAGAGCATTGTCGTCCGTCATTGGTTGCATCATTGAGGTTCCTTCTGCTTTGAGTGTGTCAGTTGCTTTTGCAGAAAGTTGTCATTGACGCTTGGCATGGATAGTCAGCTGCAACGATTTGTCTTCGAGGAACATAGCTATCAGCAGCAAGAATGATAATAATGCTGCTGATAAGCCTATCAGCAGCAACAAGTGTTGAATGCTGCTGATAAGCCTATCAGCAGCAACAAGTGTTGAATGCTGCTGATAAGCCTATCAGCAGCAACATGTGTTGAATGCTGCTGATAAGCCTATCAGCAGCAACATGTGTTGAATGCTACTGATAAGCCTATCAACAGCCATATGTGTTGAATGCTGCTGATAAGCCTATCAGCAGCATTTGTACTTAGAATAATTTGGTAGCAATCAGTCGTTGGTTCTACAAACTCCCCCTAGACTGATGCAACCAAAATTCTTCTAATCACTTTGCTGCTGAAGCTTTTGCATGTGGCTGACTATCCTTTCAACCTCATAGCCTCTTGGATCCTTGCTGGGATTGTTCAGTGGAAGTGCAGACAGAGTCTTGATGTCTTTATTTGGCATTTTGTAGATTGTTTTGCTTGAACATCTCATCTTCTGCTTCCTTACATCAGTTAAGGTGAACTCGTCCAAATCAGCATTATAGGACCAACTTACAAATGGAGAGTGGGACTTGAGTGGTATGATGTCAATGATCACATCTTTGCTAGGGTTGAAGTAGTGTTTGATTGCTAGCACAAGACGTTTCCCACTCTCGTTTGCAGGCTCATGAGCTTCACCTAGCTCCAGAATTCTGCCAAGATCTGAATCTGGCAATTGCAGAATTTCATCAACAGATCTGTAGTTAGATCTTCTTCTTTCAATTCTCCCCCTGAAGATCTCAAACCTTTGATCCTGTGGATTATAGACCCAATCAACTATGTCTCTTGAGTCTTCTGGTTTAGGTGTGGGTTTGGATTTCTTCAAGGGAGGCTGTTGATGAGTGGGGGCTGGGTGAGATGGTTTGGACTTTTTGGGTGGAGGAGTGGAAGTTTTGGGGAGGAGAGTGGAAGGTTGTTGGACTGAGGAAGAGGTAGGTGAGGGAGAAGGCTTGGGTTTCTTTGATTTTGTTTCTCCTTCTTCCTGAATAGGTACCCTTTTCTTGGATCCCTTCTTGCCAACTCTTTCTTCCTCATCCTTCTTGACTTTGAAGTAGAGGGCTTGCAGGTTCATGAAGTTCATAGGACCTAGCCTCTTTCCATTCTCTCCTCTAGCCTTAAGAAAGTCAGTCATGACCTTCCTTTCTTCATGGGTCCGTTTATTAAAGGCAATGGTCTTTTTGGACTGTTGTTTGGCTTTTTCTTCTTCTTCAGCCTGTTTCTTCTTTGCCAACTGACCTTGCTGACCCATGAAGGCTCTGTAGACTTCTTTAGTTGATAGTTTCTTAAGGTAGTCTGCATCCTCACCTTGAGAGACTAGAGTCTTTACCCACTCCTCCCTCATTTCTTTAGCTAGTTCAGAATCGGTTATTCTGAACTTAGCTTCTTCTTTCTTCTTCTTCTCCAATTCTTCCTCTTCTCTATTGAATTGTTCCTGCAGTTGAAGAGCAAGAGCTGCATCTTCTTCAATCCGGTCAACTGCAGGAATCTTTCTTTTCAGTTCATCCAGCTGTTTAGCATACAGCTGGATGGTTTGTTCTCTTAGGAGAATGGCTGTTTTTCTTTCTTGAGCCTTTTTCATGTCAGCCATCTCCTCTTCTTCTCTTCTTCTTCTTTTCTCTTCCCTCTCTCTTTTCTCTTTTAACAACCTCTCTTCATCTTCATCTGTCATGATTCTCTTTCCTTTGTTTACATTGGATGCCTCAGCTTCAGCTTCACTGATCACAACCGCAGATGATGATGCTGCTATTGGGATCTCTGCCTCAGCTTCATTGGCAATCTGGGATGTGAACATGGGAAGGTCATTTGGCCTCGTTCGATTTGCACTCAGGACTTGTGACTTCTTTCAGCATTTCTTTGATAGTTGATCTTGACCCATATGCTGCAGTGCAGATGTCTACTCGAGGGGAAGCTGAGTCAGTGTCAGTGTCAGAGTTTGACACATATACTGCCTCAGTAATTCTTCCTACTTGTTCAAGTTTGGCTCTGACAGTAGCTATCATTGCCTGGCTTTCAAGTGAGACATTGCAGATGTTTGCCCTGAGTTGAAAGATCTTGTAGAGAAAGTTTGTAGGAAGTGACAAGATGTTCCTGGTGTTGATGGTGAGAGAGGAGCCGTTGCTTAGTAAGAAGGTATGGACAAGAGACTTAGTGCTTGTCCATCTGAGCACCTCTAAGTCTTTGACGATGAGGCAGTACAGAAATCTTCTTAGGCAGCAAATTTCTTCTTTAGTGAGAAGACTGCTCCTTATAATGTCAAGTCTTCTAGGAGACAGTCTTCTTGCTGCTGCTGCCGAAGATTCAGGATAAGCTACCCGTTTTGCTTTTTGAATTAATCTTTCGAAGTGGGGTAGATTATCCTCCATCAAGTCATGGAACCTGCCAATGGCAAGTTCTGCTGAGAGATCTGATGAAGTGTTGATGCAGTTAGTTAAATGCAGTTGTAGGACTTGGAGGGCATTGAGAGAGTTCCAGTTTAGCTCTTTTACACCACTAAACTCCCATCCAATCCAAAATCTCTCAGCTGATCCATCATACCCCCAAGCTAGAATGGAGTCAAATTCTAGCTTTTATGTAGTTTGAAAGAGTTGGGGGGTAATGGATTGACTTATGATGGCTGCTGCTTCAGGAAGGATGCTGAATGATGTATTTGTTTGTTCTGTGTCTTCAGCATCATTCAGCATTTCATCAACAGCCCTGACGACCAACTTCCAGTCTTCAGATGTCTCTTCTGCTTCGTTATCTGAGACTGGCAAGTCATGAATTTGTACAAAAGCCGGCTTGAATAGTGAGCTTTGAATTTCAACCTGCTCTTGAATCCAGTCGTCAAGACTGTCTGTGTCTTCCTCCATAGAGACCATCTCCCCCTTTTTGGTTGCATCAGTAGACAGGTAAGCATCAGTTTGGGTGCCTACTGATACAAGAGAGGGAGTGGCTGAAGTTGGGCATTGATGGGCTTTATGTATAGAGACTTGGTGTATTAGTTTGGACACTTCAGCCTCTAGCATAGCCACCCTGGCCGTCAATTCCAAGTTATGAAGTTTCAGTCTGTCCTCATCCACCGTTGTGGAATCCTTGGACCCAGATGGGGCCGTAGGCCGAGCCTCAGCATCCCCATCACCCGTGGTTTCTTGGCGCTTGGGATTTCTCTCAATGAGGGGAGTTTCCAAGGAAACACCCTCACCATGAGTTGCCATGGTTGAGGTCTTAAAGATGTTGTCACTGTCCTCCTGGTCATTTGATGGACCAGCAGTAGTGACAGCCTCTTCCACATCCACTCTTTCATTACTCCTAGAGTGGACCTTCAAGGGTGAAGAACTTGGGTTGGGTGTTTCAGAAGCAAGACCAATCAGTACCTCCTTGATAGTGGTAGTTGGAGAAGGTACATCACTTTGGTCAGGTTCCTCAACACTTAAGTCCAAAGAAGATAGGAATGGCTCAAAGGGCTGTTCTATGGATCCGAGAAGTGATCCTAATCCTAATAGAGAGACTTCCGAAGGAGTCTCCCTAACAGTGTGGCTTTCCCGTATGATACTCTCACTAGAATGTTGTGATTCTGAGTGAGGGATGTTGGCTTGGGTTTGGGCCTTGGAGGCAAGAGAAGAAGGAGTTCTCTTGCCCCTCTTCCTTGTATATTTGGCTGCAACCGGGGCCCTGTGTTCCGGTTGAGCAATCAAACTGTGGGTGAGTAAAGTATGTGCCTATACATCCTCAGTAGAATGCACAGGGGTTCGATCAAAGGAAGCAGCAGTTTGAGTTTGTGGCAGTGAGGTGGAGGGTGTGGGATCAGTATCAGCTGGGTTTGCTGAACTGTCACCCTGGGCACTTTGCGTGTTCAACATTGTAGAAAACAATGGAACATTGGCCCCTGAGAACTTTGATGAAACTGTTCTCATGCTTTGAAAAATGTTGTTCTTATGTCCCAGCATTATATAGATTCTTGCAGTTTTTGAAAGATCTTGGTGCTCAATGTTGAACACTTCCTGCAAGAATCTTGGGTACATGAAGAACTGTGATTTCACCCCTTCTTGAAGGTTGTATCTCAAACCTTCAAGAATGAGGTGGGAAAAATTGAAACCCGCCCCAGTTATCATACCGTGAATTGCCGACGCAAGTCCGGAGCTAAGTTGGTTCCAGCCACTCCTCTTCTGGGATATGCATTGGAGAAGAGTGTGGCAGAGATACTTCCATTTGGGACCCATGAGTGCCTTCTCTATCGTATACTCTGTTTGATTCCCAGTGTACCCTATGGATACAAAGGTCCTCATGTATACGTCTCTTGGGTAAGAGATGGCGTCCCCTTCATCTTGAAGCTTGAGGTGTTGGCGGAGCTTTGCTTCAGTGATAATCATCTCCTTGCCGTCTACTATGCCTCTGATTTGGGGAGTGCCCTGGTCAGTAGAATACACGGCTGAGCTCCAAAACTCTTCCATGTGGGAAGTATAGATGGTTGGGTTAATTGTTAGGGCATGGTGGATTTTGGACCGACAAAGGAAGTCGATCATATCATCGAAACCTTCGGATTTCTTGCCCTTTATTAGGTATGCAGTGAGGTTGTGATATGGGGAAAACTTGTCGTTGGGGTTGTTTATGTCTGCGTCTGCCATTGTTATAGATTTGGAGGGAAGAGAGAAGGGTGTTTGAATGGTGATTAAGTATGGAGGGCTTTGAATGTTGTGGGGACGGGAGAGAAAGTGATGGGTTGGTTAGGGTTTGAAATTGAATATGAAGAGGTTGTGGGAACGTTTGAGATTGTGATATAACGGCAGATGAAGAAAAAGCAACTTTACTTGTACAGTACAACCTGTTTCACTTTTCATTGTTACAGCTGTAAAACACTCGAGCAGTCATGGTAAAGACTGAGAGTAATTTTTACCTCGGGTAAAAGTTAATGTAGACTTGTTTTACCCATCAGCAGCAAACTTGGTTGCTGCCGATGGTGAGCTATCCGCTGCAAACTTGGTCGCTGCGGATCGTGAAGTCTTTCAGCAGCAGATTTGGGTGCTGCTGACTGTTGTATTCATTCCGCAGCAAAAAGGTTGCTGCTGACCGCCTTAAAGCTGTCCGTAGGAAACTTGTTCCTGCTGATAACTTAAAGCGATCAGTGGCAAAGGCTTTGCTGCTGAAGCTTTAAACCTGTCAGCAGCTGAGAAGCAAAAAATGCTGCTGACTTATAACTTTTATTTACAACATAAGACAGACATATTTACATCAAAGGATAGATGCACTCAACTGAACCGATGATGATGCTTGGTGGTTTCTTTGCCTTCCATTGTTGAGTTGGTGGTTTTCCAGCTTTCTTTGTCTTTTCAGCAGCAGACGTTGTATCTGATGATTTTACTTGAGCAGCTGCAGACTTTGTTGCTGTTGAAGGCTTTGCCTTGGATCTTGCCTTATCAGCAGTGGACCCTTTTGCTGCTGATAGCTTTGCCTTATCAGCAGCAGATTTTGCTGCGGACTTTGTTAGCTTATCAGCAGCAGACTTGGTTGTTGCTGAAAGCTTCTGCTTCGTTTTCTTGGGCTTAGCTGGACTAACAACCGATGTTTGCTGATCCTTCTCTACCCTTTGTCTTTGAGGGGCTTGATGAAGAATCTGGTTGAAATGGTTAAACTTACAGTTTGCAGCAAAGTGGTCTGATTCTCCACAGATGATGCATGATTGTTGAGGTTTTGACAACTTCTCCCTTGGTGGAGAAAGAGATTTTCTGAATTGAGTTGTCTTAGCTTCAAAACTTCTTACCTGTTTGTTCTTCTTTGTCTTCTCAAAAGCATGTTGCTTGAGGTTTCTTTGCTGCTGTAGGTAGTAGAAGCAGGTGCTGGCAGTGTGGTTATATTTTCCACAGACAAAACATGATTTTGCCAGTTTATCCCTTGAAAGATACACATAATCCTTTCTTTTGAAAAGGTCTTTGAAATTCCAAGGGTGAGCTTTGTTGTGCTCAAATGTAGCTTCTTCCAATGTCTTTTTGAAAATATGGAACCCTCTCTCCTTGGACTGAAGTTGAGGACTGGCCCTTTTCAGTATTTAGCTTCCTTCCTTCTGGAGGATAGCTAATTTTGATTTGTTTGAAAGATGTAGGTACTGGTACTGGAATGGCTGGTACTTGTGCTGTATGGACTTCATCTTTAGTCAGAGTGACTTGAGGGGCAGGAGGAGATGAAGCTTCACTTGTTTCAGTGGAGTCTGAGCAAGTTGAATCAGACTCTGATGAGGTGGAGCACTCATGTACCAAAGATTTGTCCATAGAAGGATCAAGATTTCTGTTGGCCATATCAAGATTTGCCAGATTGAAGCTCGGTTCATGGATGGCAACGTAGTCAGCAGGAGGTGGAACAGATTTGTACTGATCAGTGTTATACCCAAGTCCAGTCTTTACCTTCTCATGGACTTGAATATCTAAAAGTCTTTGTAACTTTTTGGAGGAAAATTCATATTTTTCAACATGAACTTTCTGTTCTGCCAGTTCAGCTCTGGTAGCTTTTAGTTTGACAAGTAGATCATCAATCTGAGTTTCCAGATTAGTTTGTTCGTGTTTTAGTGATGAAATCTCTTTCTTAAGGCAGTTAGTCTTTTCTTTATAAGTGTCTTCGACCTTTTTGAACTCAGATTTCATCTGATGAAACTCTTCATTTTGATCTATAAGGTTTTGGTTATGCTTTCTATAACCCAAAACTTTATCAATACAGGCTTGAGAACAAAGATGATCAAATACCTGAGGTGGTATCTCAGTTGTGTCTGCCATAAGAGCTTGGTTGTTAGTAGGCAGATCTTCATACTGGAAGCTCCAGTCAAAGTCAGATGTTCCAACAGCTGCACAAACTGAGTGCTCAGAGTGAAAAGCAGAAGAGATGGTGGTGGATGTTGAAGCTGTTTGGTAGCTTGAGCTCCTTTCCTTGGCCTGAATCATTTCTGATTCATAGGTTTTGAGCATACCAAATAGCTCAGTCATCTGAAGAGTCTTCAGATTCTCAGTTCTTCTGATGGACACTGTGTAGAGTGTCCAGCAACTAGGTAGAGATCTGATGAATTTCTTAAGAATATCCTCATTTTCCAACTTTACTTTTGAGCACTGAAACTTACCTATAAGATAAGTAAATCTGTTGTATAAAATAGTTAGAGACTCACCTTCCTTCCAGACGAAGTTTTCATACTGCTGCCTCAGGATGTCTTCAACCATATTGCTCTGTGCCATCTTTGTTTTTGGTGACTTAATCAAAGAGAGAGTTTAGAATAGAACCAGACGTGATTAAACAAGTGTGAATTTGTTTAATCTGAGCCAAAGCTCTGATACCACTTGTATGATCGTGAAATTACAAGATGGTTATGTTCTTAGTTGAAATTGGCGGAAACAATATCAACTGCACGATTACAATCGAGTAAACAGAAAGAATACTGATAGGAACACTGTTGTATTAAGCTTTGTGAATAAACGATTACAAATAAAAACTCAGTGAAGAAGCACACTTACAATGAAGTGTTTACACGGTATTTATACTAACTTAGAATCAAGACAGACCCTTGATTCTAAGGATCAGATGGAATATAGACCGTTGATCTTTTATACAAAAGCTAATAATACATGTTAAAGCTAAACTAGCTAACTTTATTGAAGCGTTTACTTTATTCATCATTGTTTGCATGCTCGGGGAAGAGCATTGTCGTCCGTCATTGGTTGCACCATTGAGGTTCCTTCTGCTTTGAGTGTGTCAGTTGCTTTTGCAGAAAGTTGTCAGTGACGCTTGGCATGGATAGTCAGCTGCAACGATTTGTATTCGCGGAACATAGCTATCAGCAGCAAGAATGATAATAATGCTGCTGATAAGCCTATCAGCAGCAACAAGTGTTGAATGCTGCTGATAAGCCTATCAGCAGCAACATGTGTTGAATGCTGCTGATAAGCCTATCAGCAGCAACATGTGTTGAATGCTGCTGATAAGCCTATCAGCAGCAACATGTGTTGAATGCTGCTGATAAGCCTATCAGCAGCCATATGTGTTGAATGCTGCTGATAAGCCTATCAGTAGCATTTGTACTTAGAATAATTTGGTAGCAATCAGTCTTTGGTTCTACAAACTCCCCCTAGACTGATGCAACCAAAATTCTTCTAATCACTTTGCTGCTGAAGCTTTTGCATGTGGCTGACTATCCTTTCAACCTCATAGCCTCTTGGATCCTTGCTGGGATTGTTCAGTGGAAGTGAAGACAGAGTCTTGATGTCTTTATTTGGCATTTTGTAGATTGTTTTGCTTGAACATCTCATCTTCTGCTTCCTTACATCAGTTAAGGTGAACTCGTCCAAATCAGCATTATAGGACCAACTTACAAATGGAGAGTGGGACTTGAGTGGTTTGATGTCAATGATCACATCTTTGCTAGGGTTGAAGTAGTGTTTGATTGCTAGCACAAGACGTTTCCCACTCTCGTTTGCAGGCTCATGAACTTCACCTAGCTCCAGAATTCTGCCAAGATCTGAATCTGGCAATTGCAGAATTTCACCAACAGATCTATAGTTAGATCTGAAGCGTGAAGGGAGAACTGAAACTTCCCTCATGTCGATCATGGCACACGCAAAAAGCCTACCCACAAAAATGACGTTCCACGAAGTTCCACAATTCCAAGATCTAATCAAGACTAACAACATCAAACACAGATCAGTAACATCAAGCCAAAATATCAATAGAAATGTAAATACAAATATATATAACAGTACATGGAAACAAAAGTACAACAAAAGAACAACATAAACGCCGAAGCGTGATACAAGAGTTTGTACAACAGGCAGTAAAGTACAAAAGGAAATGGGAGGTACTACTCCCACTGCATGCCCTCGAGGTCGATGCCGGCGGCCCCGCCTCCGTCGCCCTCTGCTGCTGGTGGTGATGGTGGTGGTGACTGATGGTGCAGTGGAGAAGGTGGTGGCTGATGCTGCGGTGATGGTGGCGGCTGATGCGGCTGCTGCGGTGATGGTGGCGGCTGATGCGGCTGCTGCTCCGGCTGCATAAAGAATGGGAGGGGAACCACGTATGGCGCCCCACCAGCATCAGCAGCGGCGCACTGGACCTCATACTTCCAGGTCCAGTAACGCAAGAAAAGGTCCTGAGGAATAACAACTGTAGGCGGTGATGGCGGTAGAGGCGGAGGAGGCGGCTGTTCCTGCTTCTGCTGAGTGACGTGTGACAGATGGGCGGCGGCGACGGCGACGGCCTCGGCCTGCACAAGATCTGGATCGGGACCCGGACGGTCTGGATCCCACGTCCGTCCGCATCTATCTACCAATCGAATCCCTCCTGCGCCTCAACGAGCTACGTGCATGTTCCGCAGTGTCTGCACGGACATCACGACAGTCTCTGCCACAGGGGTCAGGTCCCCTATCAAATCATCGGTCAATAGCTGGAAGTGCTGATGTGTGTAAACTATATATATATATTTTTATAAGTGTTTTACACAATTAGTTTTAAAAAGGGTTTTCACCGCATGTTCCGCAGTGTCTGCACGGACATCACGACAGTCTCTGCCACAGGGGTCAGGTCCCCTATCAAATCATCGGTCAATAGCTAGAAGTGCTGATGTGTGTAAACTATATATATATATTTTTATAAGTGTTTTACAAAATTAGTTTTAAAAAGGGTTTTCACCAAATACTAATCACACACACCGGACAGTGTACCCATCGGATAGCAATATAGTAAAGGTAAGAACCGGATATCAATCCGTGGACACGGTGGGATGCGATAATAAACAGGGACTAAAATTCAATCAAGTATGGGTAAAAGATGTTTATGTTGATTTTTAATTAAACTACTATGTAAGAATATAAAACTAGACTAAAGTCACAAATCAAACAAACAAGGAGAAAATATCACTTCGGTGTCGAATCCATTTAGAATACATTCAATACATTCATAGAAACATGGCAAATACACGATACATAAATTGACTAAA
Source organism: Smallanthus sonchifolius (assembly GCA_023525975.1). NCBI lineage: Eukaryota > Viridiplantae > Streptophyta > Magnoliopsida > Asterales > Asteraceae > Smallanthus > Smallanthus sonchifolius. Next base: position 93,796,727 of record CM042019.1, read on the forward strand.
TTCTCGTCAAAGATATCTAATCAAATGACTATTCGGAAAGCTAGCATGAATTACACAAACCAACCACCTAAAGTCATACAATGAGGCCCACATGTTTAATAATCATATCAATGTTTATAAAGATTGAACTAGCTTCCGATTAAGGTGCACTAATCCAACAACTAGTTGGAAAGATAATATGAACAACACACTATCCACCTCAAGTTGATTAATTTAGACAACAATATGCATTTCTTCAATATACAATGTTCATATAAAGGTTATATAAATTAGGAGGATGTGTCAACAATTCCTAGATAAACATAATACTAAATATGACACATCATAACAAATACTTTGTCTTTCCAAACATAAGCATAAGGTTACACATACAAATATAATGATTCATAAACAAGACTTCATTCACCATTCCTAGTCAAAGGCCATAAACTAGTATAATTACATACACCAATCCATGAATATAAGCATAAATCATAAGTTTTCCAACATAATATGACATATACAAATACAAGTCTTGTAAACAACTCAAAATACTTGAATACATAATTTCATCAAAGAATAATCATACGGTTGTCATAACATTAACACAATAATTGCCAATAATCCATGAATGCTGTCAAATGTATCTAAACTTCATCTAAACCAAAGTGAACAGGAGTTTTATCTCATCATGAGCATCAAAATTACAAGTAAGCAGGGAAAAAGAGAGAGAAACATGATATGAAAACAAGAATCAAACCACTCCTCCAAGCCTAGATGTTGTTGTTGATGTATGGTGATCCTCTTGGTGTTGTATCCTCTCCAAGAATCTTGAAATATGGCTGGAACAAAGAAAACTCGAGCTGGAACAGTAGGTTTTTCCCCTGGGTCGCTGAATGTCTGAATGAGAATTAAGTTCTGTTTAAATAGAAAAGGGGAGGCACGACCGTGCCAGGAGAGAAGGCACGACCGTGCCTAGTACAGGGACGCGGTCGTGTCTAGGTCTTGGCACGACCGTGTTACAGAGGTTTGACCGATCCGTAGCTTCCATTGGGTACCACTGATCGAGGACGTACGGCTGTTCAGACTCACGAGTAGGCATGCGACCGTGGGCGGCCAAGGCACGGTTGTGCCTTGGAATTTGGCTTGGCGCGGTCGTGCCAGATGTGGGCGCGACCGTGCATAGGGTTTTGGAGCTTGGCACGACCGTGCCAAATAGGGGCACGACCGTGCCTCCATTACAGAAACCCTAAAACTTCACTTGTTTATCCTGGAATCTTCTTGTTTATTCACCAAGCTTCACAAAAACCTACAAAACAAGAAATGAAGCAAATAAGTGTCTAAACGTTGAATATAACCAAGAATTGATCATTAAATGTGCGAAGTTTTGTGCCAAAAAGATGTGTAAATACTAACACATCAAACAACCCCACACTTGAACATTGCTTGTCCTCAAGCAAGAAATCAAAATGAAAGAAAACTTCCAATGACACTATGGATCAAATCGGGAAAACCGTAAGCATTAATAAACTTACAAAGGTTTGAAGAGATTTTCAAGAAATGTAAAATTAACTAAATGAAACACAATGAGCCCAATGACGTGATAACCGAATGAGCAAATGAATATGCCTAGGAAATCATTAGCATGCAACTTTATGCTTCTCACAATGTTCACACACACTCGGGAATATATATGATCATACAAGTAATGGAGTATGTATAGAACACTCAAATGCCAAGACAATGAATCATGCATAAATCATAAGCTTGCTAAAAGATCAAATCTCTACCAACTAACATGAAACAAAGCACAAATCAAGAGGGCTTTAAATGGGTTGTAACTTGGCAATGGTTAAGGGTGAGGAAGTGGAATTTTAAAATGGCTAAATGGCTAAAAACCCGGCGATTATGCTAACCCAAAAACTAAAACAACTTCTAATATGAAAAATAAACTAACTAATACTTCCGTATAGATAAGAGCTAACAACCGAATTATTTCCATCTTTGCTCACAAAATTGCTCTAATCGGCTATAATTCACCTGATTTTGGTGATATTTTTATTTATTTATTTATTTTTTTACTATTTCTTTTCTTTCTTTTGAAGGAAACTAAGTCAATATGCATCTTTCCTTAGCTAAAAACTTCTCAAGCATTTAAAAATTACAACAAAATAAAAGCTATAAAACTAACATTAGCCGACCGGATTTCTAACACGGGCGAAAAATAAATGAAAAGGCTAATGAAGGTTTAATGGCGGTGTAATGTGGGTAATTAAAGAAAAGAACAGGATAGGCTCAACGTGGCTAACTAGTGGATGTGTTCGGTTGAGGGAAAATAAAAATAAAAATAAAAGGCTAACAAAGTGGTTTATCCTAATGCCTCAATCATTTTTATGCAATATTTATGTTCATGATTTTGAAATGTATACTAAAAGCAAGTTCTAATAAGCATGAAACATCCGGCACACTCAAATCCGCAAAAACGAGAGCAAACAATGTCTAAAGCTATCAAGGCTCAAAAATAAACTCATGGAAACGGAAAGGAATGGGTGTAAGCAAAAGGTTATATGCAATTCATTCGTTCAGCCCACTAAAACTCATGGTTATCACAAAAAAATGGGTTTGACTCGATGGAATTTCTATTTCAATTGCTTTCGAAAAATCAAACCTCTATTATTTACTAAAAATTGTGAATGCTAAACGGTTAACTTTTATTTTATTTTGGTGTTTTTCAATTTTATAAAACTGATTTAGTGTCAATAAAAATTATGAAGGAAGATTTTGCAAAAAATGAAGTGATAAAATGCTCAAAAGGACAAACATCGCGTGAATAAATTCCCACCCTACACTTAGAATCGTACATTACCCTCAATGTACAACAAAAAATAATGTAAAGCGAAGAATAAACACCCAACCCCACACTTAGAAACATACATTGCCCTCAATGTATATAAAAAACATGCAATGCAATGGAGTGTGAAGGGAGAATTGAAACTTCCCTCGTGTAGATCATGGCACACGCAAAAAGCTTACTCACAAAAATGACGTTCCACGTAGTTCCACGATTCTAAGATCTAATCAAGACTAACCACATCAAACAGGATTAGTAACATCAAGCCAAAAGATAAACATAAATGTAAAGACAAATATATACAAGAGTACATGGAAACAAAAGTACAAGGAAACAACAACAAACGCCGAAGCGTGTAATAAGAGTTTGTACAGTACAACAAAAGTATAACTCACAAAAGGTGATACCAAAACAGTGGATGGCACTACTCCTCCATCTCAAAATCCTTAAGAGCCAGGCCGGCACCCTCGGCTCCATCTCCTCCGGGTGGTGGTGGTGGTGGTGACTGATGCTGCGGTGGTGATGGTGGTGGCTGGTGCTGCGGTGGTGATGGTGGTGGCTGATCTGGCTGCTGCCCTGGCTGCATAAAGAATGGAAGGGGAACCACGTATGGTGCCCCGCCAGCGGCAGCAGCGGCGCACTGGACCTCATACTGCCAGGCCCAGTAGCGCATGAATAAATCATGGGAGACGGTAACCGGAGGTGGTGGTGGAGGCGGAGGAGGTGGAGGAGCAATCGGAACCTCAACATGGTGCTCGTGGTCCTGCTGAGCCGCATGCTCCTGATGGGCGGCGGCTATAGCCTCGGCCTCGGCCTGAACAACATCTGGATCGGGGCCCGGACGGTATGGATCCCAAGTCCGTCCCCATCGATCAACCAATCTAATCCCTCCTGCGCCGCGACGAGCGACGTGCATGTTGCGCAATGTCTGCACGTTCATTACGACGGTGTCGGCCACAGGGGTCAGATCCCCTATCAAATCATCTGTCAGCAGCTGGAAGTGTCGCGCCAGCTTGGTCACGAAGTGACCCCCACAGATCGCGCTGGTGACGTCGCGACCCGAGCTGTTTACCAAGTACCCCGCGATAGAGTGCGCAAGATTGCAAGTGCGCGGGCGTACAAGGCAAAACAGATAAAATAACTCCCTCAAATTCACTATCGTCTCTCCCTGCCCTCGCCCAGATATAGAATAAACAATGTAGCGATGAAGAACACGGTGCAGAGGGTCCCGAAGGCTCGAAGCCTTGGTCAGACTCGGATCATAAATCCCAAAACCAAACTCATACCAAAACTGGTCCTTATCCTCCTCTGTCGGAAACTCGGTGATACCGTCGGTGAATATCTCTATCTGGAGCTCCTGCCTAGTGTATAAACCTAAAAGTCTCCCAAACCGGGCAACCGACATCACGCGCCACTCCCCGCCTAATCTAAACCTAATCGTCTCGGGCTGCTCTAGGTCTACGCAAGGATAATCGAACTCATATGTGGAGAAAAACTCCATCACAAGCTCTATGTACTGGATAGCGTGGAACCTGAACAAACGGCGCCAGGGGGCGGTGACAAGATCATTCCATCGGTCCCGCTGACCAATGGCATCTATAGCGGCCGGCTCTAAACGACGAGCGGCTAAAATCCGGCCTCTGCGGGGCCACAACACATCCAGACGAGCCTCGTACTCATGCTCGTTCATGTCAAACTCGAGGTACGGGTGGTCCCTGTTGCCTGCCATCTGCACGACAACAAAAATGAAACCAGAACAGTTATGAAGATGCTAGACTGAATTTATGAAGTTTTTGACCCAAATTATGAAGGGGCACGACCGTGCTAAAGAATAGGCACGACCGTGCCTAGGTCAAATTGGGAAACCCACGACCGTGCTTGGCCGACCACGGGCACACAAACAAGACAGACACGGCCGCGCCTGGTCTAGGCACGACCGCGCCAAGGCAAAACAAAGGAGCCACAACCGCGCCTTGAAATGGGCACGACCGCGGCAAGGTCAAAATCCAAGCCCACGGTCACGCTGTGGCCGACCACGGGCAGTCCCAACAAAGGAAACACGGTCGCGCCATGTCAGGGCACGACCGCGCTAAAGCAAACTCTACAGAACACGGTCGCGCTCATAAGAGGCACGACCGTGCTTTACCAAACCAAGTTTTCTTGGGATTCCAAAAGCCGAGCACGACCGCGCCTGGTCATGAGCGCGACCGTGCTCAACCCATTTTAGGGTTTCCAGAATTCAAAGATCACAATTTTTAGCACGATTATGAAGGGGCTTTTAGTACTACAACATTCCAGGAAGCAAGTATGACCTAATTCTACGTATTAACAGATTTAAACACCTATAAATCGACAAAAATAAAAACAAAAGGAAAAACTAGGTTTATAACCACAAAAGTAGAGAGAATAAGGGGCTCAGGGCGTACCTTAGATCGAAGAAATGAAGGAGTAGACCGGAAATGGTGACGGGAAGAAAATCGCCGAGGGGAGGGTTTCGTCTGCTGGGAGGTTATGGGGGGGGGGGGTTTGGAAAAAATCTGCCGTTGAAAAGTAATTAAAATCACCCCCAATAACTGAGGCACGACCGCGCCAAGTGCTTAGGCACGACCGCGCCTAGGTTAGAGGCACGACCGCGCCTATAGGGAGGCACGACCGTGTCTACTGCCCAGCAGACAGAAAAACCTGATTTTTTATGCAGCTTGTACCAAACCCGACTGCGATTCTTCCAAACTAAAATTGCTAAAAATTCAGAAGACATACCTGAGACATTCCAAACATTATCCCAAATCCGCTCAATCCAAAATACGTTCCGATCACCTAAACTCAAAAATAAATGGTAAAATCCTAAAAAAAAATAAAAATAAAAATAAGAAGATAAAAATCAGACAAAATCTAAGAATTGTTACCGAAACAGGCTAAGTTTATTAACGAGTCGTTAGCTAGACTCAAGTCCCCGAATTCATTTGTCCTTGGGGTGGAGGTCAACTACCTCTAATGCAGGGTCAACCGGTCCATCAATATATGGCTTAAGACGATGACCGTTGACCTTGAAGATCCTCCCATCTTCATGTTCAATCTCGACGGTCCCATAAGGAAACACCTCCTTTACCGTGTAAGGACCCGTCCATCGGGACTTCAACTTCCCGGGAAACAAACGCAACCTAGAGTTGTAAAGCAACACACGACCACCCACTCGGAATTCCTTCTTGTCCTTCAAGCGTCGGTCATGTAAACTCTTAGTGCGCTCCTTGTAGATCGTGGAGTTTGCATAGGCTTGATTCCTCAACTCATCAAGCTCATGAATCTGAGTGAACCGGTTCTGACCCGCGCTCACCAAGTCAATATTCACCGCCTTCAATGCCCAATAGGCCTTATGCTCCAACTCCACCGGAAGATGGCACGCCTTCCCATAGATCAACCTAAATGGTGTGGTACCAATAGGCGTCTTATAGGCAGTCCGGAAGGCCCAAAGTGCATCATCTAACCTATCCGACCAATCCTTACGGTTCTGACCAACCGTCTTCTCTAGAATCCTCTTTATGCCCCGGTTTGTGACCTCTACTTGTCCACTGGTCTGTGGATGGTAGGCTGTGGAGAATCTATGGTTCACACCATATTGTGATAGAGCCTTCTCCAACTGGGCGTTGCAGAAGTGGGTCCCACGATCACTGATAAGGGCTTTGGGGGCACCAAAGCGAGAGAACAGCTTCTTCAGAAATTGAACAACCACCCTAGCATCATTAGTAGGAAAGGCTTGAGCCTCGGCCCACTTATAAACATAGTCAACAGCGACTAGGATATACTGGTTGCCATGAGAAGCTTGGAAAGGTCCCATAAAGTCAATACCCCAGACATAAAAAATTTCACAAATCTGGATGCTGTTCTGGGGCATCTCATTCCTTGACGAAATGTTGCTTGCCCTCTGGCAAGCGTCACAAGCTCGGATCATCTAATGAGCGTCCCAGAAGATGGTAGGCCAGAAGAAACCGGCGTCAAAGACCTTCTTCGCGGTCAAGGTAGCTCCATGATGTCCACCTGTCGGGCCTGCGTGGCAGTGTCTAAGCACCTGACGTGCCTCATCTCCAAAGACACACCTACGCACGATCTGATCAGCCCCGACTCGAAACAAATAGGGATCCTCCCAAAGATAGTGCTTCACATCCGCAAAGAACTTTCGCTTCTGCTGATGCGTTAAGCCCTTAATCACAATCCCACTAGCAAGAAACTTTGCAAAATCAGCAAACCATGGACACTCCTCATCCTGTGTCTGTATGTGCATGAGAAACTCGTGGGGAAAATTGTCATTTATGGATGACCGCACAAGTTCAGATGAAGCTGAGCACTCAAGACGGGACAAGTGGTCCGCTGCGACATTATCCGCGCCCTTCTTATCGCGGATCTCAATGTCGAACTCCTGAAGCAGCAAAACTGACCGGATTAGCCGGGGTTTGGCATCATGTTTGCTGAACAGGTGCCGAAGGACTGCATGATCGGTGAATACAATGGTCTTTGATAGGACGAGATAAGACCAGAATTTATCAAAAGCGAAGACAACGGCTAGGAGCTCCTTCTCTGTCGTGGTGTAATGCTCCTGTGCGTCATTGAGCGTCTTGCTCGCATAATAAATCAGGTGAAACTGATTCTCTCTCCTTTGTCCTAAGACCTCCCCAACAGCGAAGTCACTCGCGTCACACATGATCTCAAATGGCAGCTTCCAATCAGGAGCCACCATGATACGGGCATTCACCAACTTCTCCTTTAACAAGTCGAATGCACTGAGGCACTCGTCGGAGAACACGAACTGGGCTTCCTTCTCAAGAAGCTGGGTCATCGGTCGGGCAATCTTAGAAAAGTCTTTGATAAAACGCCTGTAAAAGCCCGCGTGACCAAGGAAGCTCCGAATCGATTTCACAGAGGTCGGCGGGGGCAGCTTAGATATGGTGTCAATCTTAGCTCTATCAACCTCAATCCCCGCACGTTAAACCTTGTGCCCAAGAACAATGCCCTCCTTCACCATGAAGTGGCATTTCTCCCAGTTCAACACCAGATTGGCCTATTTACACCTAGCCAACATCCTCTCCAGATTCTTGAGGCAATGATCAAAGGAACTCCCAAACACAGAAAAGTCATCCATGCCATGGAGTCCTCAATCATATCATGGAAAATGGCCACCATGCAACGCTGGAAAGTGGCCGGAGCATTGCACAATCCAAAGGGCGTCCGCCGATAAGCAAATGTGCCATAGGGACATGTGAATGTCGTCTTCTCCTGATCCTCAGGAGCAATCGGGATCTGGAAGTAGCATGAGAAGCCATCCAGGAAACAATAGAACATTTTTCCCGCTAATCTCTCCAACATCTGATTAATGAACGGGAGGGGAAAATGATCTTTCCGAGTAGCATCATTGAGTTTGCGGTAATCGATGCAAACTCTCCAACCGATGACTGTACGAGTAGGAATCAGCTCATTCCTCTCGTTGGTGATGACAGTCATGCCTCCCTTCTTAGGGACAACCTGAACCGGGCTAACCCAAGGAGAATCGGAGATGGGATAAATCAAACCAGCATCCAGTAAGTTAATCACCTCCTTCTTTACTACCTCCTGCATGTTCGGGTTCAACCTCCTCTGGTGCTGCACAGCGGGCTTGTAGTCATCCTCCATAAGGATCTTATGGGTACAGAAAGAGGGATTAATTCCCTTAATGTCCATAATCCTCCATGCAATAGCCTGCTTGTGCTGTTTCAGCACCTCCAGTAGCCTCTCCTTCTCATCACTCGTCAAATCAGAGTCAATAATGACAGGTAATCGAGACTCACCATCTAAAAAGGCATACTCCAAATGGCTCGGGAGCTCCTTAAGCTCAACAGGTGGTGGGTCCTCAATAGAAGGCCGCTCAATCGGTTCAAACTCTCTATCAACCATAGCAAAAACCGCTGAACACTGGGGAAACTCATAGCTCTCCTGGCTATGCAACTGCTCATCAAACTAATCCTCACCAACTGGATCAAATGTCTCCACCCCTACAATCTGGGTGTCCAGGGACTCCTCCTCAGCTGTGTCCTGGAGATGATCACTCACACAAGAATAAACAGCCTCAACAAAGTAGAGTGAATCATCCTGATTCTGGGTATGCTGCATGGATCTCCCTACATCAAAGGTCACTTCCTCTTCATCCACCCTCAATGTAAGCCTCCCCGAATACACATCAATCAGGGCCTTGGCAGTGGCCAGGAACGGTCGACCTAGGATAATAGGGACATTCTTGTCCTCATCCATGTCCAGAATCACAAAGTCTACAGGAAACACAAAACGATCAACCTTAACCAACATATTCTCCACTATCCCTCGCAGATACTTGACCGAGCGATCGGCCAGCTGGATACTCATGCGTGTCGGTGTAGGTTCTCCCAACTCAAGCTTAGCAAAGACCGCATATGGCATGAGGTTAATGCTAGCACCAAGGTCAGCTAAGGCGTTGCTAACCGACAAGCTACCTATCAAGCAGGGGATGGTAAAACTCCCCGGATCTCATCTCTTCTCCGGTAGCTTGTTTTGAATCACCGCCGAACACTCCTCTTTCAGCGTCACCTGAGACAACTCCTCCAATTTCCTCTTATTTGTGAGGATATCCTTCAAGAATCTCGCATACTTAGGCATCTGAGCTAGAGCCTCCACTAATGGTAAGTTGATATGCAACTGCTTAAACAACCCTAGAAACTTACCATACTGCTCCTCCATCTTCTGCTTCTTCAATCTGCCTGGGTATGGAACGGCGGGAGTATAATCTCTCACAGGCTCGTGAGGGCGCGATGTGCTCGCTGGTTTACCCCTCCGCGGTGTCTCATTAGGAATCTCAATAACAACCTCCTCCTCAGATGACTCATGCACAGGAACCTGTGGATCCGATCCTATGTCTCTACCGCTCCTCAAAGTGATGGCCTTCACATGAGCCTTGGGATTAGGCTCAGTGTTGCTAGGCAGGCCACCTGACAGTCTCTCAGAAAGAAGCTTTGTGATATGCCCGACTTGGTTCACTATGGTCTGGATCGAAGCTTTCTAATTCCTCAACTCAGTCTCATGCGTGTGGAAACGCTCCTCCATGTACCGGTTCTGCTTCTCTGCCAACTGATTCTGACTCTCTGAGTTGGCAAGTAGCCGTGCAACCATGTCCTCTAAACTGGATTTACCCTCAGGTGTGGGTGGTGGACCGCTGCTAGAACCTTGGCCTTGAAACTGGCCCTACTGAGGTCGAAACTGGGAACTTTGTCCCTGAGACTGGTGGGACTGATGCTGGAATGGGGGGCGCTGGGTGAATCCGGGTGGTTGTTGGCTATTGTTTCCAGACTTCCAACTGAAATTCAGGTGATTCCTCCACCCCGGATTATATGTGTTGCTGTAGGGATTATTCTGGGGACGATTCTGGTTGGACATGAAATCAACCTGCTCGTGGGCCCCCTGATCCCCAACCTGACAAGCACTCGTGGGATGTGCCTCACCACAAAACTCACATAAGGACTGGGCCTTGTGGACGTGCATCTGATCAATCTTGGTGAAAAGTGCTTCCACCTGGGCAGCTAAAGAGGTTATTCCATCCACGTGATGGACACCCTGCCTCTGGGTTCTCGCTCGGGAAGTATGCTGAGTGTAGCTTTTCGATGCCACCTTCTCTAGCAAGCCATACGCCTCCTGGGGTGTCTTCGTTCCAATGTCTCCACCCGCGTATGCGTCAATCAGCTGCTCCCTAGTCATCTCTAGACCATTTTAGAAGGTCTCACACTGCTGCCACTTCAACAATCCATGGTGGGGAACCTTCCTCATCAGTTCCTTGAATCTCTCCCACGCCTCATAGATCGTCTCCCCGTCGTCCTACTGGAAAGAAAGAATCCTAGCCCTCAACTTTGATGTTTTCTCCAGAGGGAAGTACTTTTCTAAGAATTTAGCAGCCATCTGGTCCCAAGTACTAATGGACCTAGGGGGAAGTGACAGTAACCAAGCCTTGGCTCGATCCCTTAAGGAAAACGGGAACAACCGGAGCCGAATAGCATCGTCGGTAGCGTCACGAATTTTGAAAGTGGCGCAAATCTCTAAGAAACTGGCCAAATGAGTATTAGGATCCTCGTGATCCTTGCCATCGAACTGACACATGTTCTGCACCATCTGTATAATGCTGGATTTGATCTCGAACTGATGTGCTCCAACCGTCGGCCTATTGATGCTCGACTCCAAACCCTCAAGTGTCGGTTTGCCAAAATCCAAAAGCGTCCGACCCGCATCCTCGTTCGCCATCTCCTCTACCTCGTCAACAACAACCTCATCAAATTCGAGTAACCGGGCCAAAATCGGGAACGGGCTCGCAATCTTCGATGAAGATCACGCTCCGGCTCGGAAGACGGCTCAGGAACCTCCTCGACGGGGTTTAGAACATACACGATCTGCACGACAAGTTAGATTTAAATACGCGAACCTAGGACAAAGAAAACACAAGTTAGACAAAAATAAAAATAAAACAAAAATAAAATAAAATAAATAGAAAAAATAAAAAAAATGAAAATAAAAAAAATACAAAATAAAATGGGATAAAAATCAAGATGTATTTATATACAAATGAAGCAAAAAAAATAACAAGTAAAATGTAAAAATGTCTATACAAACAAAATTGCAAATAACAACAAGAAAACACGATATTCACAAAAATATATATACTAAATGACTAAAAATTAATTCCAATCGTTCTCGCAAAACCGTGTCCCCGGCAACGGCGCCAAAAACTTGATGCGTGTAAAATATATATATTTTTATAAGTATTTTACACAATTAGTTTTAAAAAGGGTTTTCACCAAATACTAATCACACACACCGGGCAGTGTACCCGTCGGATAGCAATATAGTAAAGGTAAGAACCGGATATCAATCCGTGGACACGGTGGAATGCGATAATAAACCGGGACTAAAATTCAATCAAGTATGGGTAAAAGATGTTTAAGTTGATTTTTAATTAAACTAATTTGTAAGGATATAAAACTACACTAAAATCACAAATCAAACAATCAAGGAGAAAATATCACTTCGGTGTTGAATCCATTTAGAATACATTCAATACACTCATAGAAACATGGCAAATACACGATACATAAATTGACTAAATTCTCGTCAAAGATATCTAATCAAATGACTATTTGGAAAGCTAGCATGAATTATACAAACCAACCACCTAAAGTCATACAATGAGGCTCACGTGTTTAATAATCATGTCAATGTTTATAAAGATTGAACTAGCTTCCGATTAAGGTACACTAATCCAACAACTAGTTGGAAATATAATATGAACAACACACTATCCACGATTGTCATAACATTAACACAATAATTGCCAATAATCCATGAATGTTGTCAAATGTATCTAAACTTCATCTAAACCAAAGTGAACAAGAGTTTTAGCTCATCATGAGCACCAAAATTACAAATAAGCAGGGAAAAATAGTGAGAAACATGATATGAAAACAAGAATCAAACCACTCCTCCAAGCCTAGATGTTGTTGTTGATGTATGGTGATCCTCTTGATGTTGTATCCTCTCCAAGAATCTTGAAATATGGCTGGAACAAGGAACACACGAGCTGGAACAGTGGGGTTTCTTCTCCTGGTTTGCTAACTCTCTGAATGAGAATTAAGTTCTGTTTAAATAGAAAAGGGGAGGCACGACCGTGCCAGGAGAGAGGGCACGACCGTGACTAGTGCATAGACACGGTCGTGTCTAGGTCTTGGCACGACCGTGTGACAGAGGTTTGACCGATCCGTAGCTTCCATTGAGTACCACTGATCGAGGACGTACGACTGTTCAGACTCACGAGATGACACGCGACCGTTGGCGGCCAAGGCACGGTTGTGCCTTGGATTTTGGCTTGGCGTGGCTGTGCCAGATGTGGACGCGACCGTGCCAAGGGTTTGGGAGCTTGGCACGACCGTGCCAAATAGGGGCACGACCGTGCCTCCATTACAGAAACCCTAAAACTTCACTTGTTTATCCTGGAATCTTCTTGTTTATTCACCAAGCTTCACAAAAACCTATAAAATAGGAAATGAAGCAAATAAGTGTCTAAACATTGAATATAACCAAGAATTGATCATTAAATGAGCAAAGTTTTATGCCAAAAAGATGTGTAAATACTAACACATCAGCCCCCTTCTATGTTATGTGCAAACCTTATTAAATGTTTTGGGGCTGGAATGTATACACTAAATGAATAAATGATATGGATGCTAATGTGATCATACGTGATATACTAATATATATTTATATATATATGAGAATGAATTATTTACAAAGAATGAATGAAAGAATGGCATAACGTAAATAAATGAAATCTTGCTTTATAACCATTTATATTGCATGTTATGAATGTATGTATACGTTATGGACGGAAACGAAGCTAACGGCTACTTCTGTAGACGGACGACCACGCGACTATTTTGCAATCGGGAAAGATACGTTCCTTCGCAAGCTAGGACGTACAAAAGGCATTAATGGGCGGTCGAAGTAAATGCTTAAATAGTATAACAGTTGCATAAAAAATAGTTCGCGTGGGAAACGGATGCCTTAGGGTAGACGGGCGAATATGACGGACTACGACGGTAGGACGGTAAAGACGGATGGCCGAAGGTTGGCCGGACGAAAGTTAAGGCGGACGGTTTCTAGGACCGGACGAGTAAAAGGGCTACGACGGTAGCTTAAGGGCGTATGTCTTTGTGATATACGCAGTAAAAGACGGGTTGATCACCCTTGTGTGTATGACCAATGAATGTTAAGGAAAGTAAAGGTGAATGCATATCTATGTAATCACATAAGAATGATGAAAGAATAGAAAAAGCTATGAATACGTATTTATATAAAAGTATATATATACAATTATGCACACTTATAAAGAAAAGCATGTTCATACTTAATAGTTTTAAACTAGAACTCACCAGCGTTAGCTGACTTTTAGTATACATTTCAGGTAAAGAAAGGAAGGGTCGTGCAGAGGCGTGATGGTTACTCGGCAAGCGACTGACATCCCACTCTTGATTGTTAATTAAAAATGTTGTGTTTTTAATTGTTAAGACTTCCGCTGTTATGTTATGTTATGTATCGAATGATGTTTGTTTTTGCTACTCTCGAATGTTTTAATTTAAGTTCAGTATTTATGACTATGTTCATGAGTAAATCCAACAAGTGAGGTTACCCAGGAAAGGGGCCTTACAAGTTGGTATCAGAGCAATAGTTTGAGAGATTCAGACATCCCTAAATGTCTGGACTCAAGCTGATTATGGGACCAACGCACGGATGTCAGTATGGGTAACCAACGCCAACGCCAGCACGGTAAGTAAGTACTAACGTTAATGCACTTGGATAAGAATAGATACCTTAACTTAGAACAAATTGATGTCAATGTCACAACCGATTTGAAGAGTTTTGAACCCGAAAAGCAATGTAAATTAGTAATCACAAACCGGTCACTGTAATTAATAATTTACCTTGCTCGTACTGTTCCAAACTATGATCTGAAGAAGTGACATTGATGTATTCCCTTTATAACTACCAGGAAACTAAGAACTATGGCTTGTGGAGGAAGGACCGGACGCCGAGGCGGTCGCACTGGCCGAGTAGGTAGACCTCCGTTGAATCAAAGACTTGAAGAGGAAGAGAGTGTGCACGCAGAACACACCGAGAGTGTGCACGAAATAGAAGTGACCCCAACTGGGAACAACAATCAAGGGCCTCTACAGTTAGAACCCGAGGTCAGGGATGCTATTGCCCGTGAAGTTGTACTCACCCTGAAGAAAGTATTGCCTGATCTACTATCCGAGGCACTAAAGAAAAGTAGAGAGGAGGATGAAGGAGACCATGAAGAGAAAGTGTATGACAGTGATGGGGATGAAGTGAATGTGAGATCAAACAATTGTGGGTGTACTTACAAAGGTTTCAAGGATGGATACCCACCCAAGTTTGATGGTAACAAGGATTCGGTGGCTACGTTCGAATGGATTGAGAGGATGAACGCTGTAATCAACATCAGCGAGTGTCGATCGGACCAGGCTGTTAAGTATGTTGCTCATTCTTTCACCAATGAGGCACTAAGTTGGTGGAGGAACATCCAGAGGACAAAGTCGCCAAACGCTCTTGCCAGAATGACATGGGAAGACCTGAAGAAGATCATAATCCAAAAGTTCTGCCCACAGAACGAGATTGATCGTGTGGAGAACGAGTTCCTAAACTTCAAGGCTGGCAACAAGACTCATCGCCAGTATACCTCAAGATTCAACGAGCTGGCCTAACTGGTACCACACTTGGTGGAAACTGAAGACCGTCTGATCAAATACTATGTCAAGGGTCTGCCGCAAAGGGTCCGGGTCCATGTGAAAGCTAACCTACCCTCGACCTTCGAGTCAGTAGTGAATCTGAGCGAAATCGTCTACGACGATTATGCCAATGAGGACCCTGCACCCGAGACACAAAAGAGGAAGTGGGAGAACCCGTCTAGAGGCACCGGAAAAGGGAATGTAGCAACTGAAGTTAAGAAACCAAGGTCGGATGAATATGAAACTTGCAGGAAATGTGGAAGGTAACATCTTGGCGAGTGTCGAATCGGCACCACCACATGCCATAAGTGCGGGAAGCCGGGTCACTTCTCCCAAGAATGTGTAAAAAACGTCAAGTGTCAAGTATGTGGATTGTTTGGACATCTGACAAAGAACTGCAGGAAGGCCGACCAATCTGGTTCGGGAAAAGAGAGGGAAAAGGAACAGCCGCAGGCTAGGACTCGAGCCTACGCCCTAACTGAGGAGGAAGCAAGGGGAAACCCTGATGTTGTGTCAGGTACGTTCCTAGTTAATAATGAACATGCTGCTATTTTATTTGACTCTGGTGCTAATAAAAGTTATATATCCAATGCATTTAGTCGTAAACTAGATTGCACTATCAACACCATAGTAAAGGCCTTTAGCATACAAACTGCCGTTGGTAAAAATTCGGTAGTATTTCAAGTAACAGAGGATTGCATCATAGAAATAAAGGGTCATAAGTTTCCTTCTAGATTATTCCTTCTCACCTTAGGAGGATTCGATATAGTATTGGGTATGGATTGGCTAGCTGCCAACGAAGCTCAAATCATATGTAAACGTAAGAGGATACACCTAAAAGCTCCTAGCGGCAGTCCAATTACGGTTTATGGGGATTGGAATTGCACGATGCCGAACGTCATCTCGATGATCAAGGCCGAAAGTTACATGAGGCGCGGTTGAGAAGCTTATCTGGCATATGTTATTGATGATAGAATGAAAATGAATGAACTCAAGAATGTACCAGTGGTGTGCAACTTTCCGGAAGTATTCCCTGAGGATCTACCTGGGTTAACACCCGATCGGGAAATAGAATTTCAGATTGACTTAATGCTAGGAGCTGAGCCCGTTGCCAAAGCCCCTTACCGATTGGCTCCGTCAGAAATGAAAGAATTGATGTCTCAACTAGAGGAACTAACAGAAAAAGGATTTATTAGACCGAGCATCTCACCGTGGGGCGCTCTGGTACTATTTGTAAAGAAGAAGGATGGCAGCATGCGCATGTGCATTGACTACCGTGAGTTGAACGAGAGGACAATAAAGAACAAAATACCCACTGCCTAGAATAGATGACCTTTTTGATCAACTGCAAGGTGCGAGTTGGTTCTCAAAGATCGACCTTAGGTTGGGTTACCATCAGTTGAAAGTAAGAGAAGAAGGCATACTAAAGACCGCGTTTCGCACGCGTTATGGGCATTATGAGTTTCTCGTGATGTCCTTCGGATTGACCAACGCACCAGCAACGTTCATGGAATTGATGAATAGAGTATGTCGACCCATGTTGGATCGATCGGTGATAGTCTTTATAGACGACATACTGGTATATTCGAAAAGCGAGGGTGATCACCACTGTCACCTAAGAGAGGTTCTGGAGGTGCTAAAGTAGGAAAAGTTGTACGCAAAATTCTCCAAATGCGCGTTCTGGCTTAGGGAAGTCCAATTCCTAGGTCATGTAATAAACCCACACGGAATCATGGTGGATCCTACAAAGATCGAGACAGTAAAGGAATGGAACGTCCCAAAGACACCAACAGAGATATGAAGTTTTCTGGGATTGGCAGGCTACTGTCGAAGGTTCATTTAAGATTTTTCAAGAATAGCCTTGCCACTAACTAAGTTGACACGGAAGGAAGTGAAATATGAATGGGGACAAACCAAAACAACGCGTTTGAGGAACTTAAGGCATGATTAACCCAAGCTCCAGTCTTGGCACTACCTGAGGGAAATGAAGACTTGGTAGTGTACTCTGACGCTTCAGGTCAGGGTTTAGGTTGCGTACTTATGCAACGAGGAAAGGTAATTGCATACGCCTCACGACAACTAAAAATTCACGAGGTTAACTACCCAACACACGATCTAGAGTTAGCAGCAGTAGTTTTCATGTTAAAATATGGAGGCACTATCTGTATGGAGTTAAATGCACCATTTACTTAGATCACAAAAGCCTGAAGTACTTTTTCGGGCAAAAGGAACTAAACATGAGGCAAAGGAGGTGGTTAGAGCTACTGAAAGACTATGACTATGAGATATTGTACCATCCAGGCAAGGCAAACGTGGTGGCTGACGCTTTAAGCAGAAAGGAAGAATCGGAACCTATACGGATCAAAGCGTGTCAGCTGATTATAACACCAGATTTGATGAGTGAAATATCAAAGGCACAAGATGAAGCACTATTAGAAAGAAATATAAAACGGGAAAGAATAGTAGGACACCAAGGGAATTTGGATGCAAATGCATACAGTGTACGAACTAGGTTTGGCCGGATGTGGATACCTAAGGTTGGCGAGCTTAGAGGAAAAATACTCGATGAGGCCCATAAGTCTCGCTATTCTATCCACCCCGGGACAAACAAAATGTATCAAGACTTGAAGAAAGAGTACTGGTGGCCTGGCATGAAGAATGATGTGACCGAGTACGTGAACAAGTGCCTAACGTGCTCACTAGTTAAGGCTGAGCACCAGAAACCATGCGGTAAAATGTAACCTCTACCAATACCGGAATGGAAGTGGGAGGAGATCACGATGGACTTCATTACCAAGCTACCGCGAATAGCTAAAGGCAATGATACCATCTGGGTGATCGTCGACCGCTTGACGAAAAGTGCTCACTTCTTGCCAATACGTGAGACTTCTTCGTCAGAAAGACTAGCAGAAGTGTTTATCAAGGAAGTTGTGAGCAGACATGGTATGCTGCTGTCGATTGTGTCCGACAGGGATACTAGATTCACGTCAAGGTTTTGTAAGAAAATCAACGAAGCAATGGGCACTAGACTGAACATCAGCACCGCTTACCACCCCCAAACCGATAGACAATCGAAAAGGACCATTCAGACCTTGGAGGACATGCTCCGGGCCTGTATCATTGACTTCGGTGGGAGCTGGGACAACCATCTACCATTGGCAGAATTTTCATATAACAACAGCCATCACTCGACTATTGGCATGCCGCCATTTGAAATGTTGTATGGAAGGAAATGTAGGACCCCGGTTTGTTGGGGGGAAATTGGACAAAAGGATTTTGCAAGTCTCGAGGTGGTCAAAGCTACTTCCGAGAAATTTGATCAAATCAAGGCTCGAATGAAAGCCGCAAAAGACAGACAGAAATCATACGCGGATAAGAGAAGAAGGGATTTAGAGTTTCAAGTAGGGGACATGGTACTATTAAAGGTATCACCTTGGAAAGGAATCATCCGATTCAGAAAACGTGGCAAACTAAGTCCAAGGTTTGTCGAACCTTTCAAGATTTTAGCGAGAGTGGGTCAAGTTTCTTACAGACTCGCCCTACCCGTAGAGCTTAGTGGAATACACCCTACCTTCCACGTGTCACACTTACGCAAGTGCCTAGCTGACGACACAGCTCACATACCTTACGACGAGATCGAAGTGGATAACAGTCTAAATTATGTAGAAGAACCGATAGCCATTCTTGACCGAGCTGAGAAACGACTACGCAATAAGTTGATTCCTTTAGTCAAAGTACAATGGAAGCACAGAAGAGGGTCAGAAGCTACATGGGAAAAAGAAGAAGAGATGAGGGGACTATACCCTCAATTGTTTAATGAAGAAACGGTTTCGAGGACGAAACCTCTTTAAGGAGGGTAGACTTATAACATCCCAAAAATAGTAATTTAGTAAATAATAACGCGATAGAGACTTAATCATCATAAAACAAAAGAAAAGCGGATGGGCTTGGGCTCGGCTCCAACGGGCCGAGCGAAGCCCAGGTATATAAGGGTCAAGACAACACTAGAACTCTCATTTCCACCACAACTTGCAACCTAGAGAGAGAGAAAGGAGAGCTCAGGCCTAGAGAGAGAAAGTGACGGATCGACCCGAAATTGAAGGAGCACGTTGTAACACCCCCAAATTTATTCACTTAATAAATAAATAAATAAATTAGGGTTGCAACGATTGATAACATTACACAACAGCGGAAGCTAACTAAAGACTTCTAAATATGTCGAACACCCTGCGTCTTCATCTTCTAAGGGCTTAATCCAAATGTTTAACCTATTCCAACCGTGCCGTATATATATTACCTGAGAAACATGCTCAAAAATGTCAACGCAATGTTGGTGAGTTCACAGGTTTTAAATGAATACATTTGTCAAAACCATATGTATGAAACTGTTTGACAAAAACCATTTATACGAAATCCTTCGGCAAAAACCATTTGCACGAAAACGTTTGACGAAACTGTTTGTACGGGTACCATTGGCAAAAATCCTTTGCTCGAAATTTACTGGCAAAACCATTGGTACGTATACCATTGGCAGAAGCCTTTGCTCGAATTTTACTGGCAAAACCATTGGTACGTATGCCATTGGCAGAACCCTTTTCTCGAATTTTACTGGCAAAACCATTGGTACGTATACCATTGGCAGAACCCTTTTCTCGAAATTGACTGGCAAAACCATTGGTACGTATACCATTGGCAAAAACCATTTATGCGAAATCCTTTGACAAAAACCATTTGCACGAAATTTACTTTATGCATATGATAAACAAAACAAGTTAGCGGTTGATTCATCGAAGTCTAGCTAGCACTTACGAATTATGTGATGCATAAGCCTATAACCAAACCTTTAACGAATTCTCGAAATTTGCCCCAGCCCATTGTCCCTTTAAACAATGAGAAAAACAAGACCTAATATGCAATCATTTGACCCTGCTGGTCGTGGTTAGCGCGACTAACCATGATTGGGGGTGTCAACCCGAATAGTACTATTCATATCGATCTACGGCTAAGTCCATAGCTAATGGTTATAGTTCGAAATACCGAGGACCTTTTAGTGTTAACTCATGCTCACAAGGGAATCAGATGCTTGTTTCTCGTTTTCTAGTTATCATACCATTTGAAATTAACATGTTTTCCCCAAATATAGAAAACAGTAAAAAGAGGTCGTGAAACTCACAAGGAGTTAAACCTAAATGTTCATGTTATCCAGAGTGTAAACAAATATGTTTCATTCTTTCAAATATGTCGTATAAGCATGTTTCCCCCCCGATGTTTACAAAACATTAAAAAGCTAAAAGGGGGCCGTAAACTCACCTTAAGTCCAGCTAATGCGATCACAAGCTCAACTGACAACAAGTGAGTGCAACGATCCTAAACGGTTTCTATTGTTCAAACAAGTGTTGTCAATATCAACAACAATATAACTAGGATCGTGCCCTAACATTACCGTTTCAAATCTGAACCCAACCCATGTTGAGGACATCTAAGTTGTAGAAACCAAATTCTTTATTTTTAACAAAAATTGGGCAGAGTCCCGTTTGTTTTTGGTTAAACCCGACAATATCCAATTGTCCAAATTACAACATCAACTTACACCAATAATCCAATAAACCGCACTTTAGATCCTAATACTAAAGTCATACTTCAATTCGACAATTATTTGATAAATATATAAAAACTATATAATTATAATACAATTTAACGTGTCCGAAAAACGTTCTCAAAAGACGTCCCCTACAAAATTTATAGGTCCCGTGCTACTACCCGACAATAGATATATAAGTGTTTTGGGTCATACCTTAGCCTACAAGCCGTTCTAAGCGGTTTTGTACGAAAAGCTGAGCACGACGCGAGAAGAAACTTGTTTCGCTCATAACTTGGTCATACGAACTCCGATTGAGGTGATTCAAGCGGCCATGAACTCGTCTCGCCAAGCCCCACCAGCGCCGCGGTCTCCGCCGCCGCCGCCTTCACCGGAAAACCGGACAGTGGCCGGATTTGGTGGTTTTGGCCAGAAAACTTCACTTTTTCGACCCAAACTTCTTCGTATGCCTAGATCGGACCTTTAGGAACCCTTTTCTAGCAACAGCCCCATTTGTTGAGGTCGCCGGAAAAGTGTTTTTGGCCGGAATCTCCACCACCGTCGCGATCTAGTGCAAACCACCACCACCATCGGACTCAGGACGTCGAGATCTATCAGATGAGGTGGTGCACTTGCCGCCACTCGCCGGTCCGCTGTGATCCGCCGCTGCGCGCCGCCGGCTGCTCGGCCGGACTCCGCCTCCGTCATGCTCGCCGCTGTGTTGTCGTCTTCGTCCGCCAGAGGAGGCCGCCGGAAGGGTGGCCGGCCCCTCCATTCCCCTTCTTCCTCTCGGTTCTCTCTCTAGAAACACACACAAGTGTGTGTGATTGTTGTGCAAATGAGGAAAAAGATAAGAAGATTATATATATATATCTAGAGTTTTAAGTGGGTAGGCTACCTACCCGTAACGCGTGTCAAACCCAAAATATCGTCATGTATTTAGTTCCCGGTTAATATTTGTCGTTCCTAATATAAATATTAATACTAAAATAAATATTCAACTAATTTATTTTGTTAGCTTATTACCGGAGAATATTCGAGTCGGTATGAGCTGACAACGCGTGTGTGAGTCTGTTCGTCGGATTTATCGTTTCACTCTCCGGTTATTAATAATATTTTTATTATAAACAAATATTTATAATATTTGTCGTATCGGTAATAACCGTACCGCTATCGTTAGTTTTACGAGGATCTAAAGTGGTTTAACATTCGTATACACGTACTACACGTGTATTTATCCGAACAGTCTTTTCAAATGAATATTAATACTTAATTTTAATAATTCATTAATTCATTTAATTGTTCTGTCGAATACCCGGTAAAAACCGTTGTTTAACACGTTTAACGTTTAGAATTTCTGAACCGCGCACGTTCTTATATCTTTTCTTAAATTCTCAGAATCGCGTAACGAGTCATTTAATGAAATCGTGTGACTAATATGATATTCGGATTGTGTAAATTTGGATTTCTAACGGGCTTGGATCCTTACCGGGCCTCAAATGGACTTGACTTCCTATTGGGCCTTATTGGGCCTAGTTGGGTTTTAGCCCAACAACTGGGTTTTGGATTCTGAAATTTTGCAGGTGTCACATTCTCCCATCCTTAAAGAAATTTCGTTCTCGAAATTTGATATTAACACATGGATTAGGATTTCGTATCCTTTTCCATTTTTGGATTCTTACGAAGAATGTCGACTCATTCCAAATAGCAGTTGGTATACGAAGATAAGGTGGATATCTCACCAATTAACGATATTGGATGTGTACGGATTTGAGATATTCTCTTATAATGTAACAGTATAACGTTACTGTTGAGTATACCTTAAATCGAATGAGTAGATTTAGGAATTTTCTTTGAATATATCGTCAAGGGAACGACGTTGGCTATACCCTGAAGTGATAAACTCATTACTAGAGTCCCATAAACAAAGGGATTACAATCAGTGGGGTTACTTTCATGTAATGAGTAAGTCATCAAAAGAATTGCCTGGTCGATGTGAATTATAATAATGAGTTTTCACTAACCAAGTGAACAACTACACACCAAAATAAACAATCAAGGATCAGATGACGAAGCATTTCATTATGTGATCATTCTCATCAGAGTGGAACTGTATGATCATTATCATTCATAATGAAAGACAAAAGTGCGTTCATGCACACGGATTTCCGAAAGTATATAGGTACATACTTCATTATTCATATTCGGGTTTTCTCTCCAGAAAACCAAATCGTGCTAGGATCTAAAAGAAAATTATCAAGCATTTGGTAAAGATAGGTCAGATTCTTTAATGAGATGTCCATGTGTTAGTCCAAATCAGGTAATCGACCGTTCATCGCGACGGGTCAACATCTTGGTGCATTCAATCTTCTAGAATGAAAGATTTTAATTTTGACATTTTGTCTGTCTAATCAGTATGTAGGTTAAACTGATTCAATTGAGTTCAAGACAATAATGTCAGTGTATACAATTTCTCACAAAGGAGCTGGAATGGTTTAATGGAACGTCAGTAGTTGTCTAGTTAACGAATTAAACAACTATGATATGGGATAAAATTTTACGGAGACATGATCTCCTGAGATTGATCCTTGTTTTTATCAAATTCCATTACTGATAACATCATCACGTATGTTATCCGTAATTTGATTTAGATTGAAATCTAAACGAAACGGATATCGATTAACAAACTCGCCACAATAAATTCTCGTAGTCTCATTGAATCATCTAGATTTTTTTTTTTAAGGTTCATCTAAAGATGAAGGTGAATCTAGATGAAGAAGAAAGAGAATATCAAAGTATTTGAGAATATTTTAGTTGGCTAGGCTCAACAGATACTAAAGATTAATAATCTTCATGGGTTCAAGGAAAAGTGATAATGGCTCTCAAACAGTTGCTAAGTGTTAGTGACATAGTTTCACTTATTCGTTTTCTAACTGCATATCCATCACCTTCTTGTACTCGGATAGTAGTGACAGAATTCATAAACGAAACGTTATGATTGTTCCCTTATACTCCACGAAGGCATTTTCTGGGACTTAAAGTTATACTCTCATATTAGGTTCTGTGCCATATGAGATTTTTCCATCAACATTGGTCACAACGGATTAAAGGTTTCAAGATTTCTCGTATGATTTCACTGGCGAAGTTTTAGTTTAATACCTCATTACCATCGTTTGCACTGCACTTCTACTGTAGTCTGGTATTTAGGCTGTAATATCTTGATTTGTGAACTCATGACCTGACTATCATGTCCACGAAATAGATAAGTCTTAAGAAGTTCTATGTTTACTTGGAAAAGTCGCGGTTCGTCTAGATGAGAAGGTAAACAGTCGCATCGTGGAAGTAGCCTCATAAGAATGGTGTTTCCCCGAAACTGATTCAGCGCTTGCTAACCCACTAAATTGGTAGACTGCGATGTGAAATCATGGTTTGTTTAATCAAAGGCTTGACTTCTCATTAAGCGGATGTTAGGAAATAGACGACAATCAAGTAAAACTTCCGGAATTGATTCGTCCTTTGTTCATCTTCCTGGTAGCGTACACAGAATTAAATCCTCGGATTTTGACTTAGGTTCTTTATTTCCTATCAAAGTTGGTCGGAATGGATCACGGAGTTTCAGAATTTGCTAACAACTGATACTACAGTTTGTCTGCAACTTCCCTGGCATTCGAATGGTATTGTCACGACTTACCAGTACGTATTTCACTCATATCGGTTATAGCCTTTAAGTCCCTAGTCCAAGGGTTTAAGCTATAAAATTGAGGTAATGAGTGTTAAATGTCAAAGCTTTGTATTTTCCCTCAGTATGTGTTAAGAAGTCGTTTCCTAAGAGTAGGCGCTCTAGAGCTCTCTAACTATAGAAGGCTGAGAGTAAGAGATGTGGATACGTCTTTCTTGCGGTATGAAGTCAGAGATTCAGCCAACAAAATGATTCTTGGAAAAATACAAGCACAAAAGTTTGTAAGATTATCCATTAGTCTCAAGTCGGGTTTCCATAATACCCTATAGGTGTCACGCGTAAGAGAGTCAGAATAAATTTCCATCCCATTACAGGAGTTAGTGCATAGCACTTCCGATGTAAATTTCAGTAAGTGTGATACTTAATTGTAAGACAGACCCTGAGATTATGCCGTGTTTTCCGATAATAGTTGTGCAATTACTGCAAGTGTTGATCGTTGTAAGGGTCAACATGGGGTTTTCGTGGCAAGTAAGATCTCAAAGGACATGATTTAGCAAGTAAAAATGGATAAGTGAAAATCTTCGTCGCTCAAGATCCACTAAGAGTTGGTTAGATCCAATTGAGTTTCTCCCGTTCTTCCAGAACTGCGAGAATGTTACATGAAAAATCAATAGGGAACTCAAAAATGTTAAGGTCTGACTCAAGCTAGACCGAAGATCAGCCACAAGCGTTGGTAGATAAGTAATGAGATCGAAAAGAGAATTTTTATAGCTGAACCTCAAAAGGTGAAACAATTCTTTACAAGGAATTTCTAAATTCGATCCGAGTATTGAGGTCAAATTAACTGAGAATAGACATCTTCAGTGCCTCAGTCAAGATCGACATGCCCATGAAGTCTCGATAAGAATTTTAGATCCATTAGGATTCGAAGATGAAGGAGATGATGTATACTTCCAATCACTTGTGATAGCCTATCGCATCCTCCTATGCCTTTAGGCTAAACCCTTTGGTTATGGTAATTTTGATCATTAATCGAGTGACTGTGAAATGAGATTAGGAATACAGATTAATCATGAACATTAACTCGGATAGTAAGACTCACCAGACTTCTCATGCGCCGTAAATTATGATTACGTGTGCACCCGTAATGATAATTTATTTCGCATGGTCCCTCTAGTGTTTTCTCTATCTCAAGCTCTCAACTAAAAGGAATCTGTAATGTTCATTAGTTTGTGTCATCGTGTTGCACTCTTGCGTAAGAGTGTCTATGTTCTATCGGATTACTCATAGTCATGGTATCAGCACCCATGGATCTGCCGACTAAAGCTGTTGTTGGATGGTGTTAATGGTAGAGAGACACAACCGGTGTCTTCTAATGTTGGATCGGGATCTACCTTGATCCAATGATTCAACACATTAACCGAACCAAATCGTGCGGAATCCGATTTGATTGGCAATCCAATCTATGACACGGATCGGGTCGTAAGAAACGAGCGGATTAGACGACGAATCGAAGGTTTCTATCGACCCTTTGGTGTAGAGAAGTTGGATACAAGACCTGGAAACTCTCAAGAACCGAGATTCGACAATACAGATGCAGAGAGTTTGTGTGTTCTGTTCTTTTTCTTGTTCTACTCTGGACAGTATATGTATATGTGTTGTATATCTTCTCTGTTTTGTGCTCATGAAGTGAAACTTCTATATATAGTGCAGAGGCCATTCGTACGAATGAGCCATGTGAATGGACTCATTCGTGCGAATGAATCAACAGAATGGTTCATTCGTAAGAATGAATCATCAGAATGGTTCATTCGTACGAATGAATCATTCTCATGACTTATTCTAGTGAATGAATCATTCTCGTGATCTATTCGTGCGAATGGATCATTCTCATGATCCATTCGTGCGAATGGGCCTTTCAATAGCACGATTGATTAACGTTATCGATATTTATCAGATCATTTAATACACAGTCGTTATATATGAGTAAACATTAAGGATAAACATGTAATTTCATTAATACATCAAATAGTTACATTAAACATAGATGAAATACATATTACATGGGATTAGGGACATAATATGCATCTACATACTCCCCCTTGGACCTAGATCCCTTCAAAATGACCTAACTAACATTAGTTGGTCTTCAACATCTCTTTTGAACGAGTTTTCCAGTTGACCCCGGCGTGTATGTTAAAAGCAAAGCATATACGTATCACCTTCACATACTGCAACGCCTGGTCTATATCTTCAACTTCAAAAAACGGCTGACACTTGTATAAAGTGGTAACATCCTGTTCAGACAAGTTCGTCAGCCACAACGGATCAAAGACCCTGATGGTCTCCCATGACCCTTCTTTACAAAGCACTATTACAGCTTCACCAGTACGCCCATCATAGTACCACCATTTGAACTGATCTGAGAAGTCCTGGATCATTTTCCTTAAAGGAATCTTCTTCATGATCGTTGGAGGTTTCCACTTTAATACAATTAGGGGCTTCTTGGTGATTGGATGAACCTTTTCCTTGTGAATGTAACGTGTAGGCATTTGTGGCTTGAAGTTCACCCAATTCTTCCGGTATTCATACTGTAATTGACGTTCAAACCATTCGGACAGACCGGAAGATTCGCTGTATAGAAGCTTTAGACACGCCAATTGATTTACTTCAAATGCGGGCAGCGTCTTGAAGTCATGAGGGTACCTGAAATATTGTATGCCCTTCTCTCTTTTTATAGCATAGCAGCTTAAGTCGTTGAAGTATGCCCAACTGATTATACGACCATCAGACTTGTGTCCTTTGAGTCGATAAACTTTAGTGTACTTGGTTGGAGGAGAGGGCTTTGAGTTCTTCTTTAGTTCAGCCATGTATTCCATCCACTGACTTTTACGTTCATTCAGCTCGTCAATGTCAAAAGTGGAGGGACCGGCTTCATCCTCTTTGTTGTCGATAATGCGGTTGACCTCCTCGTCGGACTGCTGAGTGAATAAGTCCGCGAAGGAGGGAAGATCATCACCATCTACTGATGTGTACTTTGGATATTCTTGATCAGTGATGTCTTCGACTTCAACCTCATCAACGTCTTCTAGTTCGTCAGAGGAGGGATAATCAGTTGTAGGAACAGATGCCTCTTCAGTAATGACTTCGTCGGGATTCATTTGAAATAGCTCGGCAATCTGTTCTTTTGACAAGCAGTGTACGATTTCCCCTTCCTCTTTATCATAAATCACTGAATGTTGGATGATCCCTTGCATGTCAAGCACATAAGTTAACTTTGAAGGTTGTTGCTTGAGAGGCATCACATCCAAAACTATTTTCATAAACAAACAAAGAATAAACATGTGAGAGTTTGAAATTTCATTGATTTAATCAAAATAAAAATGAAATTATTTACATAATAATCTAATATTTACAATAAGACAACTTAAAACACTTAAAACAAAAACTATCAACCTTCAGTTCCCTTTTGTGTATCTGATGATGGGCCTACTGGTTTGTCTAATTTTTGCTTCGTGCGTGCCTCTGCTTCTGCTGTCTTTGAAGCACTTGATGCAGCACCAGCATTGGCACCATCATCCTTATCTTCGTCATTCTTGTCATCATCATCATCATCATCACTATCATCATCATCATAATCGTCGTCACCATCATCATCCTCATCATCATCATCATCACCATCATCACCATCATTTCGAGCACCCTCAATTCTAGGTGTCGTGTCCCTTCTGCTTTCTAAGTCTTCCAACAGTCTCTTATTTTCCTCCTCTATCCTTTGTATTCTCTGAGCATGTGCATCAACAGTTTTAGACAACTGTTGATTCTGGTTTGTAGCAGTGAGAAGGAGGGCTTGTTGATCATTGCATCTATTGGAAAGACTTGTGATGGCTTGGGCTTGTTCAGTATTTTGCAGAGTCAACTGACTGATCTGCGAGCCCTGAAGATCTAAACGCTTTGACTGTTCTTGATTTTGAGCCAGAAGCTGCAGCACCAAGCTGTTTAGAGTGATGATTTGATCGTTCAACGAAATAGTCGGCAATGATGTTGATGGCTCAGCTCGAGTAGTGGCTGGCTGTGATGTATGAGCAGTCGTGTAGATGGGAGGAGGAATCGGAGGCACAGTTTGTGTCTGAGGCATGGATGTTGACATTGGAGCCTCAGACCTGGTGGCAGTTGCTGTTGTAGCAGAGGTGCTCTCCGTCCTTCTGACAAGTTTGAACTTTTGGCGTTTGGCCATTCTCTTCATTCTTCCTTTCTTGACTGGGGTAGATTGGGAAGAAGGAGCAACATATACTTGTGGACAGTCAGGGACAAAGTCAGCATCCCTGACGTCATCATCATCAACCCTTGAGCTTCCTTGATCTGCTCCCCTCTTTCGTTTTGTGGCGACCAATCTTGCCCCTTGTTGACTGATTTCGAATTCATCTTCAGTTTCCTCAGAATCAGTAAACAGGACGGTGTCCAGGTTAACGTCTTCTGGGTTAGTTGGAAGGGATGAATAGATAGCAGTAACAGTAGGAGTGGTGGCAGCGGTAGATGGAACATTATATGTAGATGGAACATTAGGAGCATTGCCACCACCTCCCTGACCATCTTGGTCGTCGTCATCTTGGTCGTCAGCTGGAGGCACAACAATATCCTCCCTGTCAGAATCACTATTATCGTGACGCCAATTTCTGTTTGCAGGTGCCATATAATCAGAATTTGCCAGATGTCCAATAAGGCGTTTATGTGGAGGCTTTGTTGGTCTTCCCCTATAAGTCTGTACCTGGTTTAGTGTGACATCAGTCATATGCTCCAGCCTTATCATGTCAATATCGGATCGTGGCAGTAGAGGAAGTTGGTCATCGATTATCATCTGTAAGAATCGGGGGTACATGAGATACGCATTGTCCCCTCTTAGCGAGATGTTTTCCTTCAGGTGTGTGAACACCATCTCTGAAAAGTTGAATGGTATGTTCAACACCAGTGCCACAAATGCGCTCTGTATTGTTTCGCGCATATCATCAAATCCGCCACTACGGGAACCGAGGCAGTGAAGAAGAACGTGTCCTAGATATTTATACTGGGGACAGAGGTTCGCCTTGTTGAGAACGCCTTCGGCGACATTTCCGTCGTACTTTATTCTCATGAAGCATCCACAGACCAGATATTTATCCAGTGTCACTGGATCTTCAGGATGATCACCGAATTGACACAATCGGCGAATGTGAGAGGCAGATACAATAACCTCCTGTCCTGCAATCTTTCCCCGTATCACAGTTGGAGAAACTTCACAGTCTATTTCAGCTGTGGCCCAGAATTACCGTTGATGAGAAGCATAGGGAGTGCAGATATAAGATATAGCATGGGCTATCCTGGATCGAGACAAGAACTCGATCATTCCAATAAACGGTCTTGCATTCTTTGAAGTTGGGATCATGTAAGCACAAATGTTGCTTTTTGTTGAAGCTTTAAGAACAACTGGAGCTCTGTGCGCCATAACGATCAGTCTGCAAACACAAAAACATGAAGCACATCAGATCAGTACATGCAAGATTTTGGAAATATGAACTTTTGGACCATTTTCCCTCTGTACGAATGAACCCTAAAAGTTGGTTCATTCGTGCGAATGGATCATTCTGCCTATTCATTCGTGCGAATGAGTTTCATTCATATGAATGAGTATTCATTCGTGCGAATGAGTTTCATTCGTGTGAATGAGCGTTCATTCGTGTGAATGAGCGTTCATTCGTGTGAATGAGCGTTCATTCGTGTGAATGATTGTTGTTCTCATTCGTACGAATGAACATGAAGAGTGTGTCCATTCGTATGACAGACGGGTCGCAATCCAATTTGTCCAAAAATCAACCAACACTTGAAAAGATTTGCCGAAAAAGACACCAAAACACTCGACTATGGTTTTCAACCAGTATT
Source organism: Smallanthus sonchifolius (assembly GCA_023525975.1). Lineage (NCBI taxonomy): Eukaryota > Viridiplantae > Streptophyta > Magnoliopsida > Asterales > Asteraceae > Smallanthus > Smallanthus sonchifolius. The sequence goes on from CM042019.1 coordinate 93,827,068, forward strand.
TAGCATTTTAATCGGTTTATTAAGTCATTTTTTACGTTTTTAAGTTTGGTTTTCGGTTTTTAGCCCTAGATCTAGTCGAACATCCTCGAATCGGTATACATTTGATGAATACTTGTGGGGTTATACCTGTAAAATGAAATCAAATGATTAGATCGGTGATTGGACGGAGTTTTGTTCAAAATCAGAATTTCAATCAAACAGACGTGCGAATGCTTTCTGAAATGTGCGAATGAGACTGCACATGCGAATGAATGGCATATTTATAAGATGGCCTGGTTCATTCATACGAATGGACCATTCTGGTCATTCCATTCGTGCGAATGAGCTAGACTTGATTCATTCTGTCACTCATTCGTACGAGTGGACCATTCTGGTCAGTCCATTCGTGTGAATGAGCTAAACTTGATTCATTCTGCCACTCATTCGTACGAGTGGACCATTCTGGTCAGTCCATTCGTGTGAATGAGCTATTTTCCTCATCCATTCGTACGAGTGAGCCATTCTGCTCATCCATTCGTACGAGTGAGCCATTCTGCTCATCCATTCGTACGAGTGAGCCATTCTTCTCATCCATTCGTACGAATGGGACAATCCCCTTATGCAAATTAAACTTTTCAGGTTAAATGGGATATCCGACCACATTGGTCTTGACAACAATTTGATTATGAAGTATTAAATTATGAAGTTTTGGAATAGGTTATGAAGTAAAGGAACGATTTGATCAATCAGGAAGTCAAGCGGTTTTCAAATTTGGTTGATAACAGTCGTTCGAGTCTTATCGAATAATCTAAAATTCAGAAAAATTAAAATCTTTTTGGATTTTTTGAATATGTAATACTGAAAATAATATCAACAAGATATATATACACATGTCTTAGTAAGAATGATCCTTATGAGAAATCATACAGACTTAATGACTAATGATCTGAGACATTTTGAATTTTGTAGATACAACTATACAATGGTATTTACACATCTTTTTGTGAGAAAGATCCGAACATGGGATCAGTACTAGACTCATAGCAATCATCAACATTGCAAATTATCTGAGCTTTAAGTACACTTAGTCAAAATCCGATCATTGATATGTCTGTCCATCTTAAACTTATGCATACCTTTTCTCAACACTTACAAGATGATCTTGAAGGATTAAGTCCATTATCTGTGTATCCCACACTAGTTAAGAATTGACTTGAATTACTTTTCAAAACATGTTAATGTTTCAAATCAGCACAACTTACTTAACCAGTCATCATAAGTTCATGAGATCTCAGTTATTCCCTGTTACTTCTTTACTGCACCAAATTTTTTTTTTTTTTTTTTTTTTTAGTATTCACAGTGACAGCCATCAGCTCATGGACGGCTTCAGCCAGGTATTTACAAGGCAATATGGCACGTATGCAGCTAACGGTGTTTGTGTTCATCTTATCCCATGGATGGCTTCAACCAGGCTGCAACCCGGTAATATGGCACATATACGGATTCGGATTCATACTTTTATTTTATTCTTAATCGCATGGACGGCTTCAGCCAGGTATTTACAAGGCAATATGGCACGTATACGACTTCAGAATCTAATTTTTAATTTTATAACTACTTTCTGATATCTCATTAAACCGATGATAACTGGTGTGCACAGAATGAGAAACACCTTCAGTTTCTATTGTTGATTTTCGTCAATCCTTTCACCATTATGTGACTCACAAGACAATATCTAATATGGTATAGATTGATCATCAATGGTCGAGATTCAGTAAGATAAGCCTATCAATGCATCACATGTCGACTTAGTGTGACTATTCACTATGACATTAAATGCAATGTGTTTCATACATATGGTTAGTGTGCCATCACTTCCCAAATGTTGGATACGATTTCTCATTTTTGAGTTTTTCAGATGTTTTTGGGTTTTAGACTGTACAAAAATGGAAAATCTTTTTTTTTTTTTTACTGTACACAAATAACTGTACACAAATAACTGTACACAATTTAGAAATCTTTTTGGAGTCTCATATAACTAGCGTCTGTGTACTATCATTTTTCTCAGTGAGAGATCATTTTCTTACTGACATTTTCTCCCCCTAAAATTTCAAAATGAAAAATCTTTTTGAGTTTTTGAGATTTTTAATAAACGCAAGAAAGAAAATATATACAGGAACGTAATTGATAAAAATGATTATTGACTCGACTCTTGGTCCGGAACAACGTTATCCTTCTTTTTCATGCCGTTTACCTCTAACAAGAATAAAAATCTTGGTTTGTCAAAGGCTTTTGTATAGAGGTCGGCCTTTTGGAAATCAGTGTTAATTTGAACCATATCAATCAGTTTCTTTTCAAAACAATCACGAATGAAGTGATATTTTATGCCGATGTGTTTGGTTTTTGAATGTTGAACCGGATTCTTAGTGATAGCTATGGCAGCAGAATTATCTACATAAATAGGAGTGTTAGAGAATTGCAAACCGTAGTCCCGAAGTTGCTGTCGAATCCAGATAATCTGAGAACAGCAACTGGCAGCAGCGATGTATTCAGCTTCACATGTAGATGTAGCCACTGAAGTCTGCTTTTTTGCATTGCCATGTCACGAGACGGTTTCCAAAGAACTGACATCCTGCAGATGTAGACTTGAAGTCTGTTTTGCAACCACCATAATCAGAATCACTATATGCAGTAAGCTCAAAGTTATCATCATTAGAGTACCATAATCCAAGATCAGGAGTACCCTTCAGATAACGAAGAATCCTTTTGACAGCAGTTAAGTGGGAGACTTTTGGTTTTGACTGATATCGGGCACAGAGACACGTGGCGAACATGATGTCTGGTCGAGATGCCGTGAGATACATGAGAGATCCGATCATGGCTCGATAGAGAGTAGCATCAATATACTCCCCCTTGACATCAGGCGAAATCCCGTGATTGATCGCCAATGGAGTACCAGCAGGTTTGGCATCAGTCATACTGAATCGGCTCAGTATGTCTCCAACATAATTGGTTTGATCAAGGAAAATCCCTGTCTCAGATTGATCTACTTGTAGCCCTAGAAAGAACTTCATCTCTCCCATAGAACTCATCTCGAACTTGTCCTGCATAACTCTTTCAAATTCTTTGCACAGAACATCATTCGTCGATCCAAAAATAATGTCATCCACGTATACCTGTACCATTAAAAGTTCTCCACCCTTTTCCCGAATAAACAACGTGCAGTCGATGACACCTCTTCTAAATCCGTTGTTCAGAAGATGAGTGGAAAGTGTCTCGTACCACGCTCGTGGAGCTTGGTGCAATCCGTACAGTGCCTTGTCCCATTTGTAGACACGGTCACGATGCATAGGATCTTCAAACCCGGGAGGTTGACTGACGTATACGACTTCACTGATTTCTCCATGAAGGAATGCACTCTTTACATCCATTTGATAGACTTTGAACCTTTTGTAGGATGCATAAGCAAGAAAAATTCGAATTGCTTCCAGACGAGCAACCGGTGCAAACACTTCATTGTAGTCTATACCTTCAATTTGCCTAAATCCCTGAACGACCAAACGAGCCTTATTTCTTATGACTATTCCTTGATCATCCCTTTTGCAACGAAGAACCCATCGAGTACCAATCTTCTTAGCTCCTTTTGGTAAATCAACTAACTTCCAAACTCCGAGCTTCTGAAATTGGAGTAGTTCTTCCTGCATTGCATTTACCCAAGATTCTTCTTTTAAAGCATCTGTTATAAACCGTGGTTCGATTTGCGAGACGAAACATGAATGCGCACAATCGTTGACCACACCAGATTCCATGATTTCTGAGTAGACTCCAGAGTTGATCTGACCCCTAGTTTTGACACCAGATGTGGGATCACCAATAATGTTCTGTTGAGGATGAATTCTATCAATCCTACCCACAGGATGAGCAGGAACCTCAACAGTTTGATCAAGATTTGTGATACTCTGTTCAATTGCCACAGAATGTGAAACATCATCACTAAGTTGTACAACATCATGGGAAGGATCTTCAATTTGCTGGTCTATTTCTTGTAGAGAATCCTCATACTCTGAAGAAGAAGAAGAATCATCATCCTGTGTGACTTGTGTGTTACTGGAGGACTCAGGAATGTCAGATGATGAGGGAGTAGGTTGCACATGTTCATCAGGTGCATTTTGAGCATCATACATCATTTGAACAGCAACTTCCTCATCTGAACATTCTGGAGGAAGATTAAACGAGGCAAAAAGTTCTTCATAATCAAACATCCAAGGAAGACCTTTTCCAGCAGCAGGAGAGGTATACTTTTGAACATCAACATGGTACCATTCTTCTACATTCCCAGAAGCTTTGTTGTAAACTCTTTTATTGGGAGTGCTGTACCCTAAGAAGTAACCTTCTTCTACTTTCTCGTTAAACTTGCCATGAGCATCTTTTTTCAACATGGTACATGGAGCGCCGAACGGTTCAAGATACTGTAAGTTCGGTTTCCGTCGATGCAACAATTCAAAACAAGTTTTATCGTGACGCTTGACAACTAGAACCCGGTTGAGCGTGTAACACGCATTAGCAATAGCTTCATTCCAGAACTGCACGGGTAAATGTGAGTCAGCGAGTATAGTCCTTGCCGCTTCTATCAAGGTCCGATTCTTCCTCTCAGCAACACCATTCATTTGTGGAACATATGGCGCACTGAATTCATGGTGAATACCAAGTTTTTGACAGAACGTTTCCATAAGGTGATTTTTAAATTCAGTACCATTGTCAGAACGGATCCTCCTAACCTTTAGCCTATACAGAGACTCCAATTTGGTAATCAGAATCTCCACATATTCAAAAGTATCAGATTTTTCTTTCAAGAACATCACCCAAGAATATCTCGAATACTCATCCGTCACAACCAAACAATATAAGTCTCCAGCAATGCTCTTCCGGTTGATAGGACCAAACAAGTCCATGTGTAAGAGCTCTAGTGGTATAGTGATGGAATGTTGAGATTTGGGTTTATGAGATTTCTTGGTTTGTTTGCCTCTCTTGCAAGAAACACACACGTCAGGAAGATGAAAACTTTTCACAGTGACTCCTTCAACAAGATTTTTGTGCACCAAATGATTCATTTTTCTGAGACTAAGATGTCCCATTCTTTTGTGCCATAAAATAGAATCCTTCTCAGTGGCTTTTGAAACAAAACATGATGCTGTGGACACTGAGGATGATGCTTGTGACATGTCAAGAATATAAAGGTCATTCACTCTTGGAGCAGACATAACCACCATGTCTTCTGGAATTATAAACTCCTTTTTCAAGATATAACAATGCTTGTCATCAAAAATAACCTTGAACTCCTTATCACAGATTTGAGAAACAGAAAGCAAGTTGTTATCCAACTGTTTGACAAAGTTGACCTTCTCAAAACTGACAGCTCCATTAGACAGTGTTCCCTGAGCTGAGATAAAACCACCTTTATCGCCTGCAAATGAAACATAGCCCCCTTTGATATTTCTGACGTCGAAAAGGAGAGCTAAGTTTCCAGTCATGTGCCTGGATGCCCCACTATCAACAATCCAATTATTGCTAATAGGATTGTAAAGGACAACCTGCACAAGAAAGAAGGTAATTAGTTTAGGTTAGGAACCCAAGCCTTTACGGTCTTGGGTTTCCCAGACTCATCTACAACAGTACAATCCATCCACTGTCCTTGTGGACTTTTGGAACAACCATTTGACTTTGAAGTACAGTCGTCAGAAGCATCTTCTGATTTTGCTTTCCACACATGTTGGTTGTGCAACGACTGTTTGTGGTAAACAGTGGATTGCTTAACGATTTGTACATGTGTGGAACTCGAATCAGAGACCAACAAGTCATGCATCTTTTGTTTAACTTTCTTTTGATGCACTTGTTGTTGGGTAAAAGAGTTAGATTTTGACTTTAAAAACTTTTGTTTATTTTCTGGAAAATGGTTAACTCTTTTACTTGGTTTCTGAAGATAAGGACAGTTGACAACAACGTGTCCTTTTGTACCGCACTCAAAACAGTATCTCCGCTCAACCAACCTCTGAGATCTGTAATGATTTTCACTTTGGTGAGTTTTTGAACCACCAGCCTTAGCTTCTTTTTGTTCAGCTGAAGAGAGTGACTTGTTTGATTGAACAGACTCTCCAGCTTTAACAAAATTAACCTTTTTGATTGAGGCTTTGGTTACTTGACTCTTCTGATCAGAAGTAGTGGGATAAGATGGACGACGATTGGTTTGTTTAATTTTAAAAACATTTTTAGAAGCTGATTTTGAAATACCAATGCTGTCATTCTGTGGAGCAGACGAGATTTTGTGTCCCAAACCACGAGTAGAGCATTCATCGTCGTCTTCATCCCACTCTTCTACCATTCCATCAACACACTGGGACTTCGAGGTCGAATCACCATTATCGTTAACCTTTGGTTGACAAATTTTATTTTCTGTTGGATCAACGACAAGAGGCGTTTTGACCTTAAAGTCAATGATTGGGTTATCATCAGGTGTGTTTACCATAGTATTCAACACCGGAGGAGGACAATTTTTATACCCCATCGCAGCATTTTTCTTTCCTGGACTCCGTGAAATCATGTAATCAAGAATGTAAGAAGAATTTGAATAACTTTTTAGCTTTTGATTTAAAGTTTCATAATCACATTCGACTAGCGCCAGCTTTCTCTTTGTTTCATCAATCGTGTTTAAATAAAAAGTGATGGCATTTTGTTTGTTGATAACACAGATTTCTAATTCATGAACTTGTCTGTTTAAAAGATCAATTTTGTTTTTGAAGGCAAGTTCGTTTCCCTTTAAAACACGGTTTGCTTCAAGACAAGCAGTTAAATCAGTAATTAAGTCTGTGTTGTGACTTTTAAGTGCCTCAACTTTCTTTTCAAGTTCATCACAAATTAAACACGGTTGAGATTTAGACTCACTTTCAAAACTGTCAGAATTTACTTGAATGCCTGTGGATGTTTTTACCATAAAAGCACAGCTACAGGTAGATTCAGAAGAGGAATTGTTATCATCCACATCAGCTGTCGATTGACTTGCAGAGACGACAGATGATTTATCCTCATTCTCAGCTGTGAAGCCAGAACTGTTTGAAGATGTGTCGTCTTCATCCGATGAACTTTCTGAAGCAATCTCTTTATCAGCATCAGAATCTGATTCTTCATTGATTTCTACAGCCTTTGCCATGCAAGCTCTATCCCCTGAACTGACATCAGCTCCAAATTTAAAAGACCAGTCAACAGTCTCATCTGTTTGAACAACCATAGCTTTTGTTCCACTTGAAGTTCCTTTATCTTGTGCAAGAGTAACTGGAACAATGTTTGTTTCTGTATTTTGAGTTTGTGGCTTCGGTTGGCTTTGACGGTTGTTGAAAGGGTTACAGTTTCCAGTCTGTTTAGGCTTTTCACATTGCCTAGCAAAATGACCTTTCTCACCACAGTTAAAACGAACAACAGCAGACAGATCAAAACCATAAGTAGTGTCTTTGTTCCCTTCGAGAGTTTTTCCTGTCCTTTTTACATAATCTCTCGCTCTTCTGACTGCACTTGCAAGAGCCCACATTATATCAATTCTATCCATTTCATCCTTTTCAATCTGAGCATAGTCTTCTACTGTCAGATGACTGTTTCCAACCTGTCCAGCAACAAGACTGTCATATGAATTGACAACGGTAGACAACAGTGCCATGTGTTCCTTGGCCACTTCGATAGTAACCTTGTCGAAGTTGTCTGTTTGCAATTTAATGGGGCTTGGTGGAGGAGTACTAGCAGAATTTCCCTGCTGTGGAATCGAGCTTGATGAAACTGAAGCATGAGCTGTTGAAGACTGGCTGGCTGAAACATTTGACTTGTTTGATACAAACGCAGTCTGCAAAGGAGCATTTTGTTGAGTTGATGTAGAATAGTACAATGAAGGATCCTGAGCTTGTACACCTCTCTTTAACTTCCACTTATTCATCACCTCTTGTTCTCTCAATTTCTGAAGAAATTCATTGATGTCAATAGTTTCAAGAGTATTGTTCTGTTTGAGAACCATCAAGAATGAATCCCATTTTGGTGGTAGTGCATCTGCCATGCATTGAACCTTTTCTTTTTTCGTTGTTTTGACCCCATGGGCATGTAATTCACTCATCAAGTGATAGAATCTCTCAAATAGATCATCTAAGGACTCATTTCCAATATACATAAAATTATCAAATTCCTTCCGAATTGCCTTAGCATTGATAGCTTTCAACGAAGCATTTCCTTCATGACGTTGTTCTAAGGCATCCCACAGAGATTTTGAAGATGTAAACAGCCTGAATTGATGAAATATTTCTCTTGACATGGCCTGAGATAGGATAGCATATTCCTTCTTTTCTAAGTCATAATCTTTTCTTTGTTGTTCGCTTAAAAGTGAAGCCAAAACAGGAGTTCCATCCTCACTCAACACTTTTTGATATCCATTCTCTATCATCATCCATAAGTTTGTATCAACTCCATTAATGTGTATCTCAAACCTGTTTTTCCAGTGATGATATTCGTCCATTGTCATGTGTTTTGGAGCCTTGTTAGCATTTCCAGCTTCATTATCGATTAATAACAAGTTTTGGATTTTGCTGTTCTGACTGGCAACAAAGGCTAAGTCCGACATGATAAAAAACGAAGTTTTTCGACACTTAGAAAAAATTCAGAAGAGATTTGTACGAATGGGTCTATTCGTGCGAATGGAATTTTCTATTCGTGCGACTGGAATTTTCTATTCGTGCGAATGGAATTTTCTATTCGTGCGACTGGAATTTTCTATTCGTGCAAATGGAATTTTCTATTCGTGCGACTGGAATTTCTATTCGTGCGATTGGAAGTTTGAACAAACGAGCGGGAGACTTGATCTATTCGTGCGAATGGTAGGAGCCATTCGTGCGAATGAAGTTCAACATAGTAGCCATTCGTACGACAGAGGGCAGTTTGACTTTTTTGCACCAAAAAGCACCAATGATTGAGCCTTTTATCAGATCTGGAATCTGAGATGATCAGATCACTCAGAAGCAATAATCACAAGATATGAACGTGGAAAAACAACGATCAAGTGATCTTTATAACATTCAAGAAGCTAGAAAAAGCAAGATCAAAAGCAAGATCAGATTTTCTATGTTGAATCTAGAGCACAATCAGGCTCTGATACCACTTTGTTGGATTAGGATCTACCTTGATCCAATGATTCAACACATTAACCGAACCAAATCATGCGGAATCCGATTTGATTGGCAATCCAATCTATGACACGGATCGGGTCGTAAGAAACGAGCGGATTAGACGACGAATCGAAGGTTTCTATCGACCCTTTGGTGTAGAGAAGTTGGATACAAGACCTGGAAACTCTCAAGAACCGAGATTCGACAATACAGATGCAGAGAGTTTGTGTGTTCTGTTCTTTTTCTTGTTCTACTCTGGACAGTATATGTATATGTGTTGAATATCTTCTCTGTTTTGTGCTCATGAAGTGAAACTTCTATATATAGTGCAGAGGCCATTCGTACGAATGAGCCATGTGAATGGACTCATTCGTGCGAATGAATCAACAGAATGGTTCATTCGTAAGAATGAATCATCAGAATGGTTCATTCGTACGAATGAATCATTCTCATGACTTATTCTAGTGAATGAATCATTCTCATGATCTATTCGTGCGAATGGATCATTCTCATGATCCATTCGTGCGAATGGGCCTTTCAATAGCACGATTGATTAACTTTATCGATATTTATCAGATCATTTAACACACAGTGGTTATATATGAGTAAACATTAAGGATAAACATGTAATTTCATTAATACATCAAATAGTTACATTAAACATAGATGAAATACATATTACAAGGGATTAGGGACATAATATGCATGTACATCTAATATCAGGACGTGTGCGGTGGAAGTCATGGACTATGTCAGGGTAGAGACCCTCAAATCAGTGTCGAGCAACTCATGCTCCAAGTTTGTTTGTACGTGTGGATCCACATGATCCCAATGAGTCTATGGGTCCCCTGACCCTTATAGTTCTCTCCCGTTTGGCCCTGCTCCTCCACCTCAGGTTCCCATCAGATCGGGTAGTTCCGTCTGCCATATCTCATGGCAAAAGTTTTTGTCATCCAAGCCTGCAAATCATAAAAGGGGGTATATATATACCACACCGAATGAAGACGACATATGTCGGAAAAGAAAACTGACTCCTCGGCTGGAGTAGATGTAGGTGTTTATTACGTATGCCACATAATTATACTTCGTATTAATATAACTAATAATACTGCTAGTGTATGGTCAACTCAAGTTATTCGGCAACGGTTGGAATATCTATACTCAGGTCTTGGGTGTACTTAGTGTGATGCAGGTCTTAGAAATTTTGGTCCCTAAATGAGTCAGGTTAGAGCCTAGGTGTCACTAAGGAAACCTAATTCGTTAAAACCATTGGCTCTGATACCAATCTGTAACACCCCCAAATTTATTCACTTAATAAATAAATAAATAAATTAGGGTTGCAACGATTGATAACATTACACAACAGCGGAAGCTAACTAAAGACTTCTAAATATGTCGAACACCCTGCGTCTTCATCTTCTAAGGGCTTAATCCAAATGTTTAACCTATTCCAACCGTGCCGTATATATATTACCTGAGAAACATGCTCAAAAATGTCAACGCAATGTTGGTGAGTTCACAGGTTTTAAATGAATACATTTGTCAAAACCATACGTATGAAACTGTTTGACAAAAACCATTTATACGAAATCCTTCGGCAAAAACCATTTGCACGAAAACGTTTGAAGAAACTGTTTGTACGGGTACCATTGGCAAAATCCTTTGCTCGAAATTTACTGGCAAAACCATTGGTACGTATACCATTGGCAGAAGCCTTTGCTCGAATTTTACTGGCAAAACCATTGGTACGTATACCATTGGCAGAACCCTTTTCTCGAATTTTACTGGCAAAACCATTGGTACGTATACCATTGGCAGAACCCTTTTCTCGAAATTGACTGGCAAAACCATTGGTACGTATACCATTGGCAAAAACCATTTATGCGAAATCCTTTGACAAAAACCATTTGCACGAAATTTACTTTATGCATATGATAAACAAAACAAGTTAGCGGTTGATTCATCGAAGTCTAGCTAGCACTTACGAATTATGTGATGCATAAGCCTATAACCAAACCTTTAACGAATTCTCGAAATTTGCCCCAGCCCATTGTCCCTTTAAACAATGAGAAAAACAAGACCTAATATGCAATCATTTGACCCTGCTGGTCGTGGTTAGCGCGACTAACCATGATTGGGGGTGTCAACCCGAATAGTACTATTCATATCGATCTACGGCTAAGTCCATAGCTAATGGTTATAGTTCGAAATACCGAGGACCTTTTAGTGTCAACTCATGCTCACAAGGGAATCAGATGCTTGTTTCTCGTTTTCTAGTTATCATACCATTTGAAATTAACATGTTTTCCCCAAATATAGAAAACAGTAAAAAGAGGTCGTGAAACTCACAAGGAGTTAAACCAAAATGTTCATGTTATCCAGAGTGTAAACAAATATGTTTCATTCTTTCAAATATGTCGTATAAGCATGTTTCCCCCCCCCGATGTTTACAAAACATTAAAAAGCTAAAAGGGGGCCGTAAACTCACCTTAAGTCCAGCTAATGCGATCACAAGCTCAACTGACAACAAGTGAGCGCAACGATCCTAAACGGTTCCTATTGTTCAAACAAGTGTTGTCAATATCAACAACAATATAACTAGGATCGTGCCCTAACATTACGGTTTCAAATCTAAACCCAACCCATGTTGAGGACATCTAAGTTGTAGAAACCAAATTCTTTATTTTTAACGAAAATTGGGCAGAGTCCCGTTTGTTTTTGGCTAAACCCGACAATATCCAATTGTCCAAATTACAACATCAACTTACACCAATAATCCAATAAACCGCACTTTAGATCCTAATACTAAAGTCATACTTCAATTCGACAATTATTTAATAAATATATAAAAACTATATAATTATAATACAATTTAACGTGTCCGAAAAACGTTCTCAAAAGACGTCCCCGACAAAATTTATAGGTCCCGTGCTACTACCCGACAATAGATATATAAGTGTTTCGGGTCATACCTTAGCCTACAAGCCGTTCTAAGCGGTTTTGTACGAAAAGCTGAGCACGACGCGAGAAGAAACTTGTTTCGCTCATAACTTGGTCATACGAACTCCGATTGAGGTGATTCAAGCGGCCATGAACTCGTCTCGCCAAGCCCCACCAGCGCCGTCGGTCTCCGCCGCCGGCCGCCGCCGCCGAAAAACCGGACAGTGGCCGGATTTGGTGGTTTTGGCCGGAAAACTTCACTTTTTCGACCCAAACTTCTTCGTATGCGTAGATCGGACCTTTAGGAACCCTTTTCTAGCAACAGCCCCATTTGTCGAGGTCGCCGAAAAAGTGTTTTGGCCTGAATCTCCACCACCGTCGCGATCTAGTGCAAACCACCACCACCATCGGACTCAGGACGTCGAGATCTATCAGATGCTGTGGTGCACTTGCCGCCACTCGTATGTCCGCTGTGATCCGCCGCTGCGCGCCACCGGCTGCTCGGCCGGACTCCGCCTCCGTCATGCTCGCCGCTGTGTTGTCGTCTTCGTCCGCCGGAGGAGGCCGCCGGAAGGGTGGCCGGCCCCTCCATTCCCCTTCTTCCTCTCGGTTCTCTCTCTAGAAACACACACAAGTGTGTGTGATTATTGTGTAAATGAGGAAAAAGATAAGAAGATTATATATATATATCTAGTGTTTTAAGTGGGTAGGCTACCTACCAGTAACGCGTGTCAAACCCAAAATATCGTCATGTATTTAGTTCCCGATTAATATTTGTCGTTCCTAATATAAATATTAATACTAAAATAAATATTCAAATAATTTATTTTGTTAGCTTATTACCGGAGAATATTCGAGTCGGTATGAGCTGACAACGCGTGTGTGAGTCTCTTCGTCGGATTTATCGTTTCACTCTCCGGTTATTAATAACATTTTTATTATAAACAAATATTTATAATATTTGTCGTATCGGTAATAACCGTACCGCTATCGTTAGTTTTACGAGGATCTAAAGCGGTTTAACATTCGTATACACGTACTACACGTGTATTTATCCGAACAGTCTTTTCAAATGAATATTAATACTTAATATTAATAATTCATTAATTCATTTAATCGTTCTGTCGAATACCCGGTAAAAACCGTTGTTTAACACGTTTAACGTTTAGAATTTCTGAACCGCGCACGTTCTTATATCTTTTCTTAAATTCTCAGAATCGCGTAACGAGTCATTTAATGAAATCGTGTGACTAATATGATATTCGGATTGTGTAAATTTGGATTTCTAACGGGCTTGGATCCTTACCGGGCCTCAAATGGACTTGACTTCCTATTGGGCCTAGTTGGGTTTTAGCCCAACAACTGGGTTTTGGATTCTGAAATTTTGCAGGTGTCACACACGTTACTGCTGAGCTCGTGAGCAAAACCTCTGAATTAGAATTCCAATCCAGGTAACGATTCGACCATAATCTAAGTTTTTGTTCATTTTGGGGTTTCTCGGGTTTTAGCTAAATAGGAGACGTTTTTGTGGATGAAACCTGATAATAAGCTTAGAACTAACATCTAGAATGAAAACCACTCGTTTTGATCAAAGAAATTTGTAAGATTAACATGATCGAGTTAGCATGCAAGAATTTCGGATTTTTGTCCAGGAAATAGGTACTGCGTACTTATCAAGTACGCAAGAAGGACGTCCTGCGTACTTACCAAGTACGCAGGAGAAAGATCATGCGTACTTACCAAGTACGCAAGAAGAACTCTCTGCGCACTTGTCAAGTATGCATGAGCAAGGCTCTGCGCACTTACTAAGTGCGTAGGCAACAGGCATCCGGCTAGATAGTGAAGTCAGTAGGGTCGCCTAATTCAGTATGATTAAACCGTTAGAGTCGGGATTTGGTCTGATGTGTATTTAACTACCTAATTCAGATCGTACGTGATGTTGTTGGACCTTTGTTTAGGACAACCAAGACTAGCTTATCAGGTGAGTTCTATGTGCCCCCTTCTATGTTATCTGCAAACCTTATTAAATGTTTTGGGGATGGAATGTATACACTAAATGAATAAATGATATGAATGCTAATGTGATCATACGTGATATACTAATATATATTTATATATATGAGAATGAATTATTTACAAAGAATGAATGAAAGAATGGCATAACGTAAATAAATGAAATCTTGCTTTATAACCATTTATATTGCATGTTATGAATGTATGTATACGTTATGGACGGAAACGAAGCTAACGGCTACTTCTGTAGACGGACAACCACGCGACTATTTTGCAACCGGGAAAGATACGTTCCTTCGCAAGCTAGGACGTACAAAAGTCATTAATGGGCGGTCGAAGTAAATACTTAAATAGTATAACGGTTGCATAAAAGATAGTTCGCGTGGGAAACGGATGCCTTAGGGTATACGGGCGAATATGACGGACTACGACGGTAGGACGGTAAAGACGGACGGCCAAAGGTTGGCCGGACGAAAGTTAAGGCGGACGGTTTCTAGGACCGGACGAGTAAAAGGGCTACTGCGGTAGCTTAAGGGCGTATGTCTTTGTGATATACGCAGTAAAAGACGGGTTGATCACCCTTATGTGTATGACCAATGAATATTAAGGAAAGTAAAGGTGAATACATATCTATGTAATCACATAAGAATGATGAAAGAATAGAAAAAGCTATGAATACGTATTTATATAAAAGTATATATATACAATTATGCATACTTATAAATAAAAGAATGTTCATACTTAATAGTTTTAAACTAGAACTCACCAGCGTTAGCTGACTTTTAGTATACATTTCAGGTAAAGAAAGGAAGGGTCGTGCGGAGGCGTGATGGTTACCCGGCAAGCGACTGACATCCCACTCTTGATTGTTAATTAAAAATGTTGTGTTTTTAATTGTTAAGACTTTCGCTGTTATGTTATGTTATGTATCGAATGATGTTTGTTTTCGCTACTCTCGAATGTTTTAATTTAAGTTCAGTATTTATGACTATGTTCATGAGTAAATCCAACAAGTGAGGTTACCCGGGAAATGGGCCTTACAATAAAACACTTCCAGTTTAAATCATAACTTGTAATACGTTCGTATGATAAAACATGTGAGTATGTACGATAGCCCCAAAACAGTAAAACGTTTAAAGAGGGGATTAGAAACTCACCAGTTACGCTAAGTCTTAGTCCTTTCTCTGCAACTCGCCCGTCCATGCTCAAAACCCAAACCTGTCAAACGTATGATCACACGATCAGGATACATATAAAACATACATTGGGTAACGGGTAACAATATAATAAAGCCTTGAGTCTCATCTGCTTGTCAATCCATCTCCGTGAAACCCTAATCTCATGTCACCTTCGTAACGGGTCGTTCGTGACTCGTTTAAAACTTGTACACCCGGACCTAGGTTTCCATGCACGTACGTGATCATGCACTCTAGCCCCACGAGCACACACGTACTCGGATCGGGTTTCTTTCTCGCTTGCATGCCCTGCATGGTAAAATCCTAACCACGTAACACATAGGCACCTACGTCGGGTTTCCATGCATGCACGCCATGCAACAACCCTAGCCGAGCCCGACGTTGCCAATGCATGTGTCCTCCTCGTACTCTACCATCCCCGTCGTCTTTGCTTTCCTTGTCGGCAAAACCCTATCCGGTTACCACAAATCACCGCCACCATGCGCCACCACCGTGCACCATCGTGTACCATTACCACCTCCACGCGCCACCACCGTGTCACCATGGCTGCCACCATGGCTTTCGACATAGCCACTCACCCCTGTCCTCCCCATCTGGTCCGTCGTCTCCATCGAGAAAACTGCTACGGCTCTCACTGTGCTCCTTTTCCTTTCTCCGAAGCTGCCGCCTTACACCGCCGCCTACATCTCCGCTTCACTGCCATCGTCTCCTGCTACCTCTAAACCACCACCTCAGCTGGTCATCTCCCCCATCCGTGTACCTACCTTCGACCGGTATAAATAAACCTAACCCTAATCGGGTTTCCACTCTAAAAACATGACAAAACACATAAAAGGGCATGAACGAAGATTACCTTGGCTGCGTTTGGAGTTCCTCGTCCGATACCTCCGTGAAACCTCCCTCTCCGACGTTCCTCCGATGTCCCTCCAATGTCCCTCCGTGCCCTCGTCCTCTAGTTGCTGCCGTCGCAATCCCCTAGGCCGAATGTGTCACACCCCGCCAAGGCGGAAACGCGAGGCACGACGTTCACTGGTTTCCAAAGCATATGATTATCGCAAACACATACATGTAATTGGATACATAATCGAGTTTAAAATATTTACATCACAAAGTATCAAATTGTGTTTACAAAAGTTTAAGATTTCGCAAAGATGACTCAAGACCATGAGTTATACAAGAGAAATCCTCCCAAAAAGCCGTATCCACGTGCATGCATGTATCCTATATTGCTAACCTGATGGCCACGTTCAATTTCCTGAAAACATACTTAAAAATGTCAACACGAGGTTGGTGAGTTCACAAGTTATTATAAAGAGTTATCATAAACCCAATGTTTAAATCTGATCATTTTCCGATCAAAACTCTTTGTTAAACCTGATCACTTTAACCTGATCAGAACTCTTTTGTTTAAACCTGATCAGAACTCTTTACTTTAAAACCTGATCACTTTACACTGATCAGAACTCTTTTGTTTAAAACCTGATCACTTTACCCGGATTAGAACTCTTTTCTTTAAAACCTGATCACTTTACCCTGATCAGAACTCTTTTGTTTAAAACCTGATCACTTTACCTGGATCAGAACTCTTTTGTTTAAAATCTGATCACTTTACCCGGATCAGAACTTTTTTTGCATGTATTACCAATGAATATGATTACTAATCCGATCTATTGACCCCATTTGTAAGCTTGCAAGGAATACAAAATAGTATGTAATGTACGAGACCGTAACCAAACCCCAACATTCTGTGCCTCCCCTCGCCTTTCTGCGAGTAAGACAATATGCGGTCATTCGGCCATTTTGACCCCTGGTTAGCGCGACTAACCATGACCGGAGGCGTCACCCCCAATAGTACTATTCATATAATCCCGGGCTAAGTCCATAGCTAATGGTTACTAATTTATTCCGAGGACTTTAAGCGCTTTATTGTTCCCTCAATACATACATACGGTCAGATCATTAGTTTCATTCATTTACATACGAAAATTCTTTACAAGTATGTTTCCACCCCAAATCATTTCAAAACTTAGAAAAAGGGGGATTAGTGAAACTCACCTCGACAGTATGAATGCTAGCAAATATTTGGATAACAGCAGACTCGCTTATCCGTATCCTAATTACACAAGGATAACATACACGTTAAGACTACCCGTCTTAAACGCAAGTTGTTCACCCGACTTAGCCGATCTGATTGCTTTTGTTTTAATTATCTTTTTAGTTTTTCCCAACACTTGTTTCGTTATAAAAATAGTTCTGAGTTATTGCCCCAAGGGCTGATGAACAGGTATCGAAACTCCTAGTTTCGATTGAGTAAATAGATATCGAAACTCCTAGTTTCGATTGAACAACTGGTATCGAAACTCCTAGTTTCGACTCAACAGGTATCGAAACTCCTAGTTTCGACTGAACAACATGTATCGAAACTATAGTTTCGATTACTGCACTTTGATTGACAGAATTCGTCCTGTATATTTTTATGTTCAAAACTTGAATTTGACACACTTTTCTTGTTGTCTTACTTGCGTTTGAACGATTTGTATGTTCAGCTACGAATTAAAAAGAAAATGAACTGGATAATAATGAGTTTTTTTTACCTCTAATAGAGATGATGATTTCTGAGATAAACAGAGAAGATAGTCTTGATTTCTTTTTTTTACTAAGCTTTCTTCAAGAACACTTGAAATTCTCCTTATGACACTGAATTATGGTGATTTTCGCTTTAAAACTGGACTTCGAGATGAAGGAGAATTGGGAATTTGCCGTAAGAAAATGAGAAGGTTTGAAAGGGATTGAGAGATTTGGTACTGAGGAGGTATGGTTTTTATCGCAAATTTGAGTGAATTTGCAAGTGGGAGAATGGCTCCCCTGACTCTCGGCCGAGAAAGTCAAGAAAACAGTTTGGGGTTAATGATAACCAATAAATTAATTATTAATTTATTAATGGTATTAGTATCAATTAGAGTTCCAACTGGCAATTTAATTCGGTTTCGATTCTTCACGGTATTAAAATTTTTAACCATTTTATGGCTCGTTGAAGAAATTATTAACATCTTGGTTCAACGTAAATTTTGTGTAATATATATATATATATATATATATATTTCTGGTTATTTAGTTTAACCATTAACGTTCGTATTAAGTCGGATTATTCTGCTTACTTTTTCTAGTAATTCTTTAAGATTTACTAGATTTGGAATAAACTTCTTTGCTAGACTTCTTGACTTTACTTAGTCAAAATAAAATATCAGGAAATAATAATTATGAACGTGCGTTTATGAAATGTGGATATTGACCTGAAATGCTGGGTGTCACATTCTCCCCATGTTACAGAGAATTTCGTCCCGAAATTCATTTCCTGTCACTCTGATTTGGAGTTTTTGTAAACAAGGATGGGTACTTGGATTTCATTTTATCTTCCCGCTCCTATGTATACTCAGGGCCGCGCTTTGAATTCCAACGTACCTTGACCAGCTTAACACGGCTGCGCCTTGTTCTCTGAACCTTCCAATCTGTGACTTCCATAGGTTCCTCAATGAAGTTCAACTTGTCGTCTATGTGAATCTCATCAGGCGGTATAATTAGTGTGTCGTCTGATAAGCACTTCTTGAGATTTGACACATGAAACGTATCATGTATATTGCTTAGTTCTTGTGGCAACATGAGCTTGTAAGCTACAGGGCCAACCCTAGCCAAAATTTCAAACGGTCCAACGTACCTAGGGTTAAGCTTGCCACGGTTGCCAAATCTTGCAACTCCTTTCCAAGGTGAGACTTTTAACAAGACTTTGTCTCCCACTTGGAATTCTAAAGGTCTTCGTCTGTTATCCGCGTAACTCTTTTGTCTGTCACGGGCGGCCTTCAGACGATCCTTGATTTTGAAAATCTTGTTTGTGGTCTCTTGAATAACTTCAGGACCGGTTAAATGCTTGTCACCAACTTCTGCCCAACATAGCGGTGAATGACATTTTCGACCATACAAAGCCTCAAACGGAGCGGCTTTGATGCTGGTGTGGTAACTATTATTGTATGAAAATTCAGCTAGTGGCAAATGAGTATCCCAATTTCCACCGAAGTCAATTGCACACGCACGGAGCATATCCTCTAAGGTTTGAATGGTCCTTTCACTTTGACCATCTGTTTGTGTGTGATATGCCGTGCTCATGTCAAGACGTGTGCCCATGGCTTCTTGTAATGATTTCCAGATTCTAGACACGAATCTGCTATCTCTATCAGAGATAATAGAAATTGGCACTCCATGCCTAGCCACAATTTCCTTAATATAAAGCCTTGCAAGTTTCTCGGTTTTATCCGTCTCTTTGATGGGTAGAAAATGAGCTGATTTCGTCGAACGATCGACAATTACCCATATAGTGTCATACCCGCTCGACATCTTGGGTAACTTTGTGATGAAATCCATTGAAATTTGTTCCCATTTCCATTGAGGTATCTCGGGTTGTTGTAACAATCCCGACGGTTTCTGATGTTCTGCCTTTACTTTTGAACATGTCAGGCATTTACTGACATAAATAGCAATTTCTCCTTTCATGTTCGGCCACCAGTAGAGTTCTTTCAGATCCTTATACATTTTATCCGAACCTGGGTGAATGGAGTACCTGGACTTGTGGGCTTCGTCCATAACCAACTCCCGTATGTTACCAAAACATGGCACCCAAATTCTATTCATGAAGTATAAAGTGTCATCTGGCTTTGGTTCCAACTGCTTTATCATTCCTCGTAAAGCTTCACTCTGAATGTTTTCTTCCTTAATTGCCTCTTGTTGTGCCATCCAGATTTGAGTCGTGAGACTCGTATGAATTGTCAATTCTAGGGCACGAACACGGAGTGTTTTAATCCGTTCTTTACGACTCAAGGCATCTGCTACGACGTTTGCCTTACCGGGGTGATACTTGATATCACAATCGTAATCATTCAGTAGCTCTACCCAACGACGTTGCCTCATGTTGAGTTCTTTCTGATTAAAGATGTGCTGGAGACTCTTGTGATCTGTAAAAATAGTACATTTTGTACCGTATAAGTAATGTCTCCAAATCTTGAGTGCAAACACGACAACACCCAATTCCAGATCGTGAGTCGTATAATTTTTCTCATGTAATTTTAGCTGTCTGGATGCATACGCTATGACTTTTTCTCTCTGCATCAATACACACCCCAGACCTTGGTGTGATGCGTCACAGTACACGATGAAATTGTCAGTTCCTTCGGGAAGGGATAGGATTGGTGCACTGCAAAGTTTTTGCTTCAGCAATTGAAAAGCTGATTCTTGTTTATCAGTCCAATCAAACTTTTTGTCCTTCTGAGTTAACGTGGTCATAGGTAAGGCTATCTTTGAAAAATTCTCGATAAATCGCCTGTAATATCCTGCCAAACCAAGAAATTGACGCACCTCAGTCGGAGTTCTTGGTGCTTCCCAGTTTTTGATAGCTTCAATCTTAGATGGGTCTACGTGAATACCATTCTTATTGATGACGTGTCCGAGAAAGTGAACCTCTTGGATCCAAAACTCACACTTAGAGAATTTGGCATAAAGCTTCTCATTCCTGAGTAGTTCCAAGATTAATTTCAAATGATGTTCATGTTCATCCTTGGTTCGTGAATATATCAATATGTCATCGATAAACACAATCATGAACTTATCCAAGTACGGCTTGCACACGCGGTTCATGAGATCCATGAAGACAGCCGGTGCATTAGTCAAGCCAAATGGCATAACTAGGAACTCGTAGTGACCGTAACGAGTCCTAAAAGCCGTTTTTGGTATATCTTCTTCCTGAATTTTCAGTTGATGATACCCTGATCGTAGATCAATTTTAGAATAGAAACTAGAACCTTGAAGTTGATCAAACAAATCGTCTATTCGAGGAAGAGGATACCGATTTTTGATTGTCAGTTTGTTTAATTCCCGGTAATCAATGCACATTCTAAAGGTTCCATCCTTTTTCTTTACAAATAGGACCGGAGCTCCCCATGGTGAGAAACTCGGTCTTATGAAACCTTTGTCAAGTAATTCTTGTAGTTGACTCGACAGTTCCTGCATCTCGGACGGGGCTAGACGATACAGCGATCGTGCAACTGGTGCGGCTCCTGGTACTAGGTCGATTCGAAATTCGACTTGTCTTGATGGTGGTATTCCTGGTAAGTCCTCAGGAAATATTTCCGGGTAATCCCTAACGATTGGTATGTCCTCAAGTCGACGTGCTTCGGGTTTCTTCTCGACAATGTGAGCCGGGAATGCACAATAACCCTTGCGTAGATACTTATGAGCTTTCATGCAGTTTATTGTCTTCAACATCATTCTACACTTTTCGCCTTGAATTGAAAGAATTTCTCCGCTTGGTAGTGGGATACGTACAATCTTTTCGAAGCATACGATTTCGGCAAGATTCTTTGATAACCAATCCATGCCAATAACAATATCAAAACTCCCTAGTTCAACGGGTAGAAGGTCTATACTGAATGTATGGTTTTCTAAACATAAAGTACAACCCTTAATGACCTCTCCGGTTTCTATTAATTTCCCATTTGCTAATTCAATTGTATAACTTTGATCTAGTTTGCTGGCCTTAATACCGAGTAAGAATTTAAAATCATTCGACACAAAGCTCATTTCCGCACCCGAATCAAAAAGTACAGAGGCATAGTGATTATTTATTGGGAACGTACCAGTGACGATGTTCGGGTCCTGGCGTGCGTCCCTTGCACCCATCACAAATGCCCTCCCTGGTGCCTGAGCATTGTTCTGATTCTTCCACTTGGGACAATCCTTCTTGAAGTGTTTCAGGTCACCACATACGAAACATCCCGGTTTAATTCTTCCCATTCGGTTGTTAGTTCGACAAGCTTGAGTGGTGTGACCAAACTTGTCGCATTTTCCACACTTGATGCACACACCGGCATGATGATTTCCACACCTCCTACATCTCGGTAGGCCCTTATCATACTCCTTTCTTTCCACTGTGTTGGCTGCAAAATCCTTCACAGTTCCTTGTTTCTTAAACTCTTGTTTTCCAAATTTGTTACTTGAATTTCCCATCCATTTCCTTTTCTCCCCAGATCTACCTTCCTCGTTCTCCTTCCTCACAAACAATTCATTACGTACTGCATCATCCTTTAGTTTGAATGCTATAGTTATAGCACTCTTGGCATCTATTGGATTAGATGATGTTACCATGCTACGAATTTGAGGCGCAAGGCCCCACAGATATCTCTCAACACGCTTATATTCTGGTGTGACCATATGCGGTACTAAAATCGCCAATTCATTGAAACGGTCGGTGTATCCCGCTACATCATCTCCTATCATCTGTAGGTTCCACATCTCAGTTTCAATATTTTGCAATTCGTTTCGAGGACAGTATTCCTCAATCATCATGTTTTTCAAGTCTTCCCAAGATAATTGGTACGCTGTCTCTCTCCCCAAAGTTTTCATTTGAGTATTCCACCAAGTTAAAGCTTTATCAGTGAGCATGCATGTAGAATACTTCACCATGCAGTCAGCGGTGCATATCAATCACCGACTCTATCCTTTCTATCCATCTCATTAGACCTACTGCACCCTCGGTGCCATTGAAACTGCAGGGTTTGCAGGATAGGAAGGCCTTGTAAGTGAACTTCCTATTTGGAGCATCTGTAGAATCACAAGTCATAACGTCATTAATTCGGATCATGACTATGTGTTATGGCTTATTTATTCTTATTACCTCCGGAACCTCCGGAACCTCCTGCTGTACCACTACCTCCTGCACCTCCTGCACCGGTACCGCTGCCGTTCCCTCCGCCACTATTTTGATTTGCTTCATACTGCTCCATGGCGGCAACTACTCGTTGTGCTATGAGTTGTTCTATGTTTGGGGAAATGGTCTCGTTGTTGCCACTAGTAGTGTTACGGGGCGTCCTTCGCTTAGGTGCCATGACGTTCTTTCTAACATATCAATTAAAAAGAAACAACATTATATAATAATAATGATAGATCATGACATAAGGATACAACAACATCAAACGTGAACAACCATCATTTCAACATAAACCATCACATACATAGTTAAAACATACATAGTACATTGTTCCAAAAGACAAGGATACAAAAGGGATGGGTTCTTATGACTACATCAGTACCAAAGTTTTAAACAACATAATGTGCTATGGGACAACCCGCCCATAATAGGTTTAAAAGAAGAAGTGGGAGTACAACCCAATCATCATGGCAAGTCCTGCTATGACAAAGCTTGCCCTAGCCACAAACTCTGCGGCTAAAGTCCTTTCTTCCAGCGCCTCCACCATGTCTCGGACTGTGAGAGTGAACTGACAGTCCATGTCAGCTCTCAACTCTAGATAGTCAGTGGCACCCTGTATGTCTCGAGTGCTATCCTCCAGAGTCTGTACTCGAGATCCGAGCCTTTGACGTAAGCGCATGGCTGCATCCCCATGTGCCCGAATATCATCTAGGAGATCATCAAGACGCTCCTCGTGCGTATGAACGCGTGCTACCAATGTAGGCACTGTGAGCTCCATGGCTTCCCCAGTGTGAGGTAGGGGTGTTGGAGAGTTGGAGGACTCTCCGAGCTCAAAGGTAGAGGGAATGCTCTCCATCTCCCTCCATCGCGCCAGGGTACGGGGCATCCAACGGATAGTCCCCACGGTAGGGTGGTAACAGGGCGTTTCCTAGATGGTTCCTCATCGGTCTCCAAGTCTTTTGGGTCACGGGCTGCCAGGTTTCTCTTGCGTGTAAGTCGAACCTTCTTCTTAGCACTTTGTACCTTAACTGGTCCTCCGCTTTTCTTTCGGTAGACGATAGACGGTTCTCCCAATGCAACATTAGGTGGTGTGGAGCTGCGTACTTGTACTCGATTTTTGGGACGTGTGGCAGAAAGTTCCTCGTTGGATTCAGGGTCAGAGACTGGGTCAGTGTGTGAATGTGACGACATGCTTGTGACTACAATATCCACATGACATGATGACTGGTTATGCAATGCTTATGCAATGAAAACGTTTTAGTGAGTCATTCAAATTATAGACTAGGTTCAGTTTTAGACACCTAGTTCGCTATAATCAATGGCTCTGATACCAAGTTCTGTCACACCCCGCCAAGGCGGAAACGCGAGGCACGACGTTCACTGGTTTCCAAAGCATATGATTATCGCAAACACATACATGTAATTGGATACATAATCGAGTTTAAAATATTTACATCACAAAGTATCAAATTGTGTTTACAAAAGTTTAAGATTTCGCAAATATGACTCAAGACCATGAGTTATACAAGTGAAATCCTCCCAAAAAGCCGTATCCACGTGCATGCATGTATCCTATATTGCTAACCTGATGGCCACGTTCAATTTCCTGAAAACATACTTAAAAATGTCAACACGAGGTTGGTGAGTTCACAAGTTATTATAAAGAGTTATCATAAACCCAATGTTTAAATCTGATCATTTTCCGATCAAAACTCTTTGTTAAACCTGATCACTTTAACCTGATCAGAACTCTTTTGTTTAAACCTGATCACTTTAGCCTGATCAGAACTCTTTACTTTAAAACCTGATCACTTTACACTGATCAGAACTCTTTTGTTTAAAACCTGATCACTTTACCCGGATCAGAACTCTTTTCTTTAAAACCTGATCACTTTACCCTGATCAGAACTCTTTTGTTTAAAACCTGATCACTTTACCTGGATCAGAACTCTTTTGTTTAAAATCTGATCACTTTACCCCGATCAGAACTCTTTTTGCATGTATTACCAATGAATATGATTACTAATCCGATCTATTGACCCCATTTGTAAGCTTGCAAGGAATACAAAATAGTATGTAATGTACGAGACCGTAACCAAACCCCAACATTCTGTGCCTCCCCTCGCCTTTCTGCGAGTAAGACAATATGCGGTCATTCGGCCATTTTGACCCCTGGTTAGCGCGACTAACCATGACCGGAGGCGTCACCCCCAATAGTACTATTCATATAATCCCGGGCTAAGTCCATAGCTAATGGTTACTAATTTATTCCGAGGACTTTAATCGCTTTATTGTTCCCTCAATACATACATTCGGTCAGATCATTAGTTTCATTCATTTACATACGAAAATTCTTTACAAGTATGTTTCCACCCCAAATCATTTCAAAACTTAGAAAAAGGGGGATTAGTGAAACTCACCTCGACAGTATGAATGCTAGGAAATATTTGGATAACAGCAGACTCGCCTATCCGTATCCTAATTACACAAGGATAACATACACGTTAAGACTACCCGTCTTAAACGCAAGTTGTTCACCCGACTTAGCCGATCTGATTGCTTTTGTTTTAATTATCTTTTTAGTTTTTCCCAACACTTGTTTCGTTATAAAAATAGTTCTGAGTTATTGCCCCAAGGGCTGATGAACAGGTATCGAAACTCCTAGTTTCGATTGAGTAAATAGATATCGAAACTCCTAGTTTCGATTGAACAACTGGTATCGAAATTCCTAGTTTCGATTGAACAACTGGTATCGAAACTCCTAGTTTCGACTCAACAGGTATCGAAACTCCTAGTTTCGACTGAACAACAAGTATCGAAACTATAGTTTCGATTACTGCACTTTGATTGACAGAATTCATCCTGTATATTTTTATGTTCAAAACTTGAATTTGACACACTTTTCTTGTTGTCTTACTTGCGTTTGAACGATTTGTATGTTCAGCTACGAATTTAAAAGAAAATGAACTGGATAATATTGAGTTTTTTTACCTCTAATTGAGATAATGATTTCTGAGATAAACAGAGAAGATAGTCTTGATTTCTTTTTTTTACTACGCTTTCTTCAAGAACACTTGAAATTCTCCTTATGACATTGAATTATGGTGATTTTCGCTTTAAAACTGGACTTCGAGATGAAGGAGAATTGGGAATTTGCCGTAAGAAAATGAGAAGGTTTGAAAGGGATTGAGAGATTTGGTACTGAGGAGGTATGGTTTTATCGCAAATTTGAGTGAATTTGCTAGTGGGAGAATGGCTCCCCTGACTCTCGGCCGAGAAAGTCAAGAAAATAGTTTAGGGTTAATGATAACCAATAAATTAATTATTAATTTGTTAATGGTATTAGTATCAATTAGAGTTCCAACTAGCAATTTAATTCGGTTTCGATTCTTCACGGTATTAAAATTTTTAACCATTTTATGGCTCGTTGAAGAAATTATTAACATCTTGGTTCAACGTAAATTTTGTGTAATATATATATATATATATATATTTTTTTCTGGTTATTTAGTTTAACCATTAACGTTCGTATTAAGTCGGGTTATTCTGCTTACTTTTTCTAGTAATTCTTTAAGATTTACTAGACTTGGAATAAACTTCTTTGCTAAACTTCTTGACTTTACTTAGTCAAAATAAAATATCAGGAAATAATAATTATGAACGTGCGTTTATGAAATGTGGATATTGACCTGAAATGCTGGGTGTCACAGAATGGCCTAGGGTTTTCCCTTTAATTCATATATAAAGCTTCAAGGTTTACATTCGGGTCCTTGTGTTTCTTTTCTGCACGTTTCAACCCCGAACTATCTTTTAAACGAACACTCGTGTCCTTCCCGGTAGTGGAACATACCTCGTATGAAAATCTTACTCATTTCTCGTATCCAAATAGAGTTCGGGTTGTTCACCAACCCGCACCATAATCATATGAATTTTCGGGATGTTACACTTGAAGCTAAAAGTGTCATTATGGCAAAGTAAAGGGGGGTAACAAGGAAAATGTTTAAAAACCTAATCACCATTTCATGATTGCAGTCACCACATGCTATTCAATTTTTCCTTCTTCATCGGCTGCAACAAACCCCATCGAGCACTTCTTCCAAACCACACCTCACCTCCCCTAAACCTTAAATTCGTCCATTCTCTCGCAATATCTCATCCGGTTCTCATCAGGGGCGAGCTCGTAAGGCCAAGGCGACCACGACAATGCAGCTTAGTCGGAGAGAGAGAGAAGACTGGAGAGAAAGAACGATAGTGTGGGTACTCCGGTAGTAGGGGCCGCGTACGGCTCAGCGGCGGTGGTAAAAAGGGTCTGGGTGGAAGTCTCACAACGACAATGGGCGGATAAGCTGTCGCCATGGCTCCGAAAGCAATAGTGGGTTCATTGCAACGGGATTATGGTAGTGACAGCGGGTGTTGACACAGTGGGAAGTTGATCATGTCGGAGAAGGTAAAATGGAGTGTAGGCAGTGTGGGTTCAGGACGACGGATTCACGACAGGAATGGTTCCTTCGGTGGCAGCGTAGTTGGAGGTGGTGGGTGGTAAGCTTCATGGCAGAATGGTGGTGGTAACCTCGACTATTTGCGGTGATCACATTGGTTTCACAAAAGTAGGTTCTTGCAGCGTGTTGTGATGGTGGTTAGCGGCCTTATGGTGGTCGTGGTGGTCATGGTAGTTCACGGTGATACTGTGGTGACGGGGATGACACAGACTTCATGGCATGGGTATGGTGGAAGTATGATGAGGACCGACAGCAATGAGTTTCATCTCGTGGTAACCGGCGCGTTGAGACTAGTTTGGGGGTTTTCATTGTAACACCTAGATAATTCCCAAGTATTACAGGGGCTAAAAGTATTCAAAGGAAAAGCCCAAGGGTTGGAAATGTAAGTTCCTAGGAGTTGAAGGACAAAAAATGACAAAATAGAAATTTCTAATTGTGACGGACCGTCACAGGTAGATAGCGGTCTATTATGGTGGTGACGGACCGTCACAGGTCATAATGGTCCATTACGGGCTCGGCACGACAGTGAACTAGGGAATGACACGTGTATGCTGACTAGCGAGGCAATTATGACGCGTGTAACCCTATGACGGACCGTCATAGGGCGTAACGACAATGAACCAGGGAATGACAGGTGTATGCTGACTAGCGAGGCAATTATGACGCGTGTAACCCTATGACGGACCGTCATAGGGCGTAACGGTCCGTTACCCTTGCCGCCCCAAATTGGGTAACGGATCGTCACCAATGGTAACGGTTCATCACGACCCTGGAATACTCCCTCTAAATAGAAGTTCGATCCCAACTCATTCTTCACATTCACACTCTTAAAACACACACACACACACTCTCTGGTGATTTCATTCCCGAGCCGTGGTTCGCGTACGAGGGTTCGATTTCTAGGAAAACGCCTGCAAATTGCAGGTAGATAGTGCCAAGGTAAGGTTTCCGAACACCTTGAGGTTCCTTATGCAAACCTAAGATAGGTTTATTAATTATGATAATGTCGAATATGATTTAGGGTTCTATCAAGGTGCTGATTATTATATTTGATTCAGAAGGAGGTTCTGCTTAAGGTGAGTTCCTCTGAACTGTGCTCTATAAAATATTTTATAAAGGATTTGATCTGAGATCCCAATATCATTCGTGCATATATCCTATAATAAGTACTTATTGTGGCCACGATTAGGGGGACTGACGGGCGAGACTGACCCTCTCGTATTTGGCTGGACTTGTATCCGGAAGCCAGGAAGTCACCCATATATATGTATGTTGTAGACTCAGAACCCGAGTAAAGCTGAGGTTACTAGGTGATGGATTGGGAGGGAAGATTATTAGACCCAGACCCGAGTACAGTTGAGGTCCTGGGGTGTTCTTGTATCAAGGATACAAGTTGTGAAAATATGATTTTTGTTTATGAACTCACCAGCCTTGTGCTGATACCAATGTTTTAAAATGTTTTTGAGCACATGTGAAGACTAGCTTGTAGTTGGCATTGTAGGAGATGTACAGATGTTTTGAGATAGGGATGACTAATGGCAGGTTCTTGGGTAACCATAAAGCCTGAGCAGACGGCATCTTCTTTGTGAACTATAAGGCCAGGATTATATGTATTCCTGCTAGGAACAATATGTTGTATTTACCAGTCAGTCCTTATTGTAAAACATTATTATATATGAAATGAAATAGTTATGATTTTTCGTTTTCCACTGTGTGTTTTTGGTATCAACGTCAAAGTGACTAGAAGGCGACCTTCTGACCGATATGTAGGTAAATAACAAACATAATGTTCTGTCTAAGGAAATAGCGGTGTATAAATCTCTCCTAGACCCGTCGTTCTTTCCTTGGAACATATCTGTTGGAGGTACTACTCTAGTAGATAACTGTCATGTGTTACGGATGTGACAAGTTGGAATCAAAGCCGCAGTTTAAGAGATTTAGATACTAATAGGAAAGATTAGTATCTAGACTTAAACTAAGAGCTCTGAGAATAGCTGGAATGCCATAGGATGTAAGTTAAGATGTTGATTATCATTATGAATATAACAGGAAATATCGAGAAAATAGATATTAATTACATTCTTGGATAAATGTCTTTAAATTTTGATTTTCTAGATCATAGCCAGTTATATGAATTCTGATGTCATACATCCGTGTGTATAGGTAACAATGGTTGGAAAAGGAAGAGGTAGAGGAACATGTCGTACTTCTATTACTAAGTCTCATAGGCAGACCGAGAATAACACTGACACTAACAATCATCTTGAAACAAACGAGAACGACAATAACACGAATCTTCATGCTGAAGAAGTAGTTATGTCTGAAACTCAATTCCAAGATGCTGTGGCCAGTGAAGTAACAAAGGCTTTACAAACCACACTACCTGGATTGTTAGATGAAGTTCTTACGAGGATAATGGGTACTGGAACTACAGAAGGAGGAACCAACAACACGAAAGGAGCAAATGGAAACACCAATACTAGCTCATCAACGAGAACTGAGAATCGTGAAGGATGCAATTATAAATCCTTCGGAGGATGCAAACCCAAGCCATTTGATGGCAAGAAGGGAGCCGTTGATACTACTCAATGGATCACCAAAATGGAAGTGGTTATTAAGCTTAGTGAATGCAGAAGCGATCAGGCAGTTAAATTTGCTGCCAATTCCTTGGAAACTACAACATTAACAAGCCAAGGGGAACAAACTGTTAATAACATGAAATGGAATGAGTTCAAGGAGCTAATTCTACAACAATTCTGTCCTCAGAATGAGCTTGACAAAATAGAGGAAGAGTTTTAGCATCTTGAGGCTGGAACAATGACTCGTTAGTAGTATGCAACAAGATTTGATGAGATGTCTAGACTGGTGCCACATCTGTTGACACATGAGTCCTGAAGAATCAAACACTTTATTAAAGGATTGCCACTAAAGGTACGAACCTTAGTAAAAACCTCCGCACCTTAAACAATGGATGCTGCCTTGTCAGTTAGTGCCACAATTTATGATGATGTGGCAGCACAAGAAGCCAAGAAGTAGGCTGAAAAGGCAGTTGAGATAAAACCAGTGGAAGCAAAGAGGAAAAGTGAGGAAATAATGTATCGATTTAAACCAAGGAATTTTTTAAGTTCCCTAGGAGAGAGGGAAACAATTTGGTAAGAAATTCCCAAGAGGTGAAATGCAACAAATGTCAGAAACCATGACATGTTTCATCATACTGTCCATCCCTGGAATGTTATAATTGTAATGAGATGGGACATATAGCAAGAAATTGTACTAAACCCATCTAACAGAAGCCCAAAGAAGGGGCAAAAGGACGGGTGTTTGTGATAGGTGATGGAAAGATGAAAGATAATGCCAAGGCGGTAGCTGGTACGTTCCTAGTTAACGATATTTTTGCTAAACTCCCGTTTGATACGGGAGCAAATAAAAGTTTGGTTTCAGATGCCTTTAGTTTGCATTTAGGCATAAAACCTACCCCACTTGATCATGCTTACGTAGTTGAGATGACAAGTGGAGAACAAATTAGGATAACCGAATCGTATGCGAATTGCAAGATGACTCTGGGCAACGAGAATTTAGCGATTGAATTAATGCCAATGAGTTTAAGCAAGTACGGTGTTATCATTGGAATGGGTTGGTTAAACCAATACCATGCTCAGATCGATTGTGATCAACAGACTGCTAAGATTTATATGCCTAATGGAGAGTCTATGTTGAAACAATGTGATAATGATAAGAATAAGATTGAAACGATTTACTAAGGCTAAGAAATGTGTGAATATAGGATGTAGTATATTTGTAGTTTATGCTTTAGACTCAAAACCTGAATTGCAAATTGCGGACATTCCAATAGTATGTGATCATTCCTATAGTATGTGATCATCCGGATGTATTTTCAAAAGAATTACCTGGTCTACCACCAGATCGACAATTTGAATTTCGAATCGACCTTGTACCTGGCGCCAAACCAGTAATTAGAGCACCATATCATCTAGCACCTTCTGAATTGAAAGAATTGATGAAGCAGATCCAAGAATTATTAGACAGAGGTTTCATATGTCCAAGTCCTTCGCCTCGGGGAGCACCGGTATTGTTTGTAAAGAAAAAGGATGGAAGCATGCAGGTGTGCATAGATTATCAAGAATTGAAGAAGCTCATTGTGAAGATCAAATATCCATTGCCAAGAATAGATGATTTGTTCGATCACTTGCAAGGAGCTAAATACTTCTCAAAAATTGATCTTAGATCGGGATATCACTAGTTAAAAGTAAAGGAAGAAGTATCTAAGACTGCCCCGATATGGACACTACGAATTTTTGGTTATGTCATTCGGTCTAACGAATGCTCCCACAGCATTTATGGTCCAAATGAATCGAGTCTGTAA
Source organism: Smallanthus sonchifolius (assembly GCA_023525975.1). Lineage (NCBI taxonomy): Eukaryota > Viridiplantae > Streptophyta > Magnoliopsida > Asterales > Asteraceae > Smallanthus > Smallanthus sonchifolius. The sequence continues at coordinate 93,859,020 of CM042019.1, forward strand.
ACCATTTCTTGATAAATTCGTTATAGTGTTCATTGATGACATCCTTATCTATTCCAGAAATCATGAGGAACATGCTAAACATCTTCAGATAATCCTGGAAACTCTTAGGAAAGAGAAGTTGTATGCTAAATTTTCCAAGTGCGAGTTTTGGAAACAAGAGGTACAATTTCTAGGGCATGTTATAAATCATCAGGGAATCCATGTAGATCCAGCAAAGATTGATATAATTATAAACTGGGAGACTCCAAAGACACCGATGGAACTTTGAAGCTTTCTTGGTCTAGCAGGATACAACTTAAGATTTATACAAGACTTTTCAAAGATTGCTACTCCATTAACTACCTTAACCTAGAAAGCTGTAAAATTTGAGTGGAGTCAGAAACAAGAGGAGGCATTCAACACAGTTAAATAGAAACTTAGCTCTGCACCAATCTTAGCACTACCCGAAGGAAATGATGATTTCGTCATCTACTGTGATGCTTCTCGTATTGGTCTAGGTTGCGTATTGATGCAGCGAGATAAGGTGATAGCCTATGCATCACAACAACTTAAAGTTCATGAACAGAATTATACCACACAAGATCTCGAACTTGGTGCCATAGTATTTGCTCTAAAGATTTGGAGACACTATCTGTATGGTACTAAGTGTTTGATATATACTGACCATAAAAGTCTCTAACATATATTCAATAAGAAGGAATTGAATAAGAGACAGAGGAGATGGATGGAACTCATTAATGACTACGATTGTGAGATCAAATACCATCCTGAGAAAGCTAATCTTGTAGCAGATGCATTAAGTCAGAAAGAGAGAATCAAGCCTATCATGTAACATCTATTTCAGGTCATTATCCATATTCATAATGGCACGTTCGTATTTTATATTTGTTAGGAGTATTATCTTTGACATGATATTGTCAGAAGTCTAGCAAAGGAACACGTGCCATATTTTAGTAATTTTCAAGAGTTACTAGAATAGTAAACAGTTATAACCCGCAAGATACGGTCGTTGGTGATTAAAAAGGATTTTATTCCAGTAAAGTCTAGAGACACACCTTAAAATAAAGAAACAAATATTGGTGACTAACTTTTATAAAAAGTTGACACATAAATAAGTGTTACGTGTCTTTATGTTATTTTATGTGTTATATAGTTAAAGTGGTAACTATAACGGGTGAACTAGTAGTTTATGGAAACTAGTCAAAACCATCCAAAAACTTATAAGTAATGAATCGTTTAAAGGTTTTACACCAAGTATTAGATCACGGGAACATCTACCGGGTATATACTACCTAAAAATAGTTTGACTAATACATAGACTTAGTTAAATGATGGAACAAGACCCAAACTCACCCCCCTTGTGCACCCTTCGGCCGAGAACCACCCAAGGGGCCCCACCCATTTACCAAACCAACTACTCCATCATTATGAATGTCATAAGGCCATGCTTCATCAACCAAATGAGCAAGCAAAGGTCAAATCCATCATATCCAAGTCATGATTATAATTATTAGAGCAAGTTTAACACTCAAGCTCCATCCCCCTTTCACCCTATATATATCGACACATGCACACACACAACCACTTTACATCTTTCAAATCCAAGAGCAAAAAACAATAGAATACCCAAAAATCCTGTCACTCAATTTTTGGCAGATTTTTGGCCAACTTTGCAAGACCATATCTCCTTCGTTACTTGGCCAAATCGGTCCATTCTTCATCTAGAATGAAGCTCCATGTTAAGAAGGAAGAACCCAAGTGGAATCACTCGAATCCATGGAGTATTCGACCTCCAAACAGCCGGCGCGAGAAGGCCGCTCTGTGCAGGTCGAATCTGAACACTTCTTTTCATTTTCCTGTTTTGAGGTACCTATACAACTCCAAATGTAGTAATTCTTTTTCACATCTCCTCTGGTTTCAATAAACTTGATTTTAGAAGAAAACCCCAAGTCATTTGGTCTTCTAAAACCATCCAAAAGTCTATTCGAAGTACGCCTAAAAATCTGAGTTTTCATGGACGAAATAAAACATAAAAGTCTTGATGAGTTTTGGCGTTATTTCTTCATAAGTCATGTTTGAGTACATATATTTATACACGTACATGTTCATACATAAAATACCAAACTACAAGGACCATGGAGAAGACAAGGACACATCAAATATAAACTACATATATATACTATCACATAAAATAAACACTTGGATGATGGTGTTCCTCACAAACCCTTCATTCCATTCATGTGTTATGTTGAAGGATACATGTTCGTGAAGTTATATGATCATGTGTGACTTACCTGGAAAGACCCACGGTAGTGTCCTATGATTCAAGAAGACATACGAACGATTATCATCAACATATGAACGTGAAAGGTGTTACTAAAAGTATAGGTTTATGGATAAAATTATGATATATATGTGTTGATGTACGGTTTTGGTTAAATCATGGAAATGTTCTAAGAATTAAAGATTAGTATCCTAATATGAACATTGGATATATGTACATGGAACATATGAAGAGATTCGGTTAAAAATAAATAATCACGTGACATCGTGGAACATAAGTGAATATATTTTAAGTTACAAAAATAATATTTATTTTTGGTACACTTAATAAGTCACCAATAGGGAAACATATTATTTTCTCAGAAAATATGTAAGCGTCTAGACTGGAATAATAATCACCAACGAGTCGTAAATAAAAACACTATTTTTACTAAACAAAGGCGTACTTAACGGGATTTGTTAAGTCGGATATAAGACGGGTAGTTTTAACACATTAGTACCCTTATGTGATTAGGGTACGGATAGACAAGAACTAGCACAAGTTTGTTTGCTAGGATATCATCGAACACAAGGTGAGTTCACGGCCCCCTTTCGCTTTTTAATGTTTTGTAAACTGCGGGGGAGAAACATACTTACTTGTTATGTTTTGAAAACATGAATTACATTGCTTATACGTTTGATAATATGAACATTCTGGTTTAACTCTTTGTGAGTTTCACTAAAACCCCTTTTTCTAAAGTTTTTGAAATGATTTGGGGTGGAAACATACTTGTAAAAGACTTTTGTGTGTAAATGAATTGAACTAATGATCTGACCGTATGTGTGTATTGAGGGAAAAGTAAAGCGCTTAAAGTCCTCTGAATTAGTTAGTAACCATTAGCTATTTTAGCCCGGTATTATATGGATAGTACTATTGGGGGTGACGCCTCCGGTCATGGTTAGTCGCGCTAACCAGGGGTCAAAAGGGCCGAATGACCGCATATTGTCTTACTCGTAAAAAGGCGAGGGGGAGGCACAAAAGGTCGAGGTTTGGTTACAGTCTCGTACATTACATACTATTTTGTATTCCTTGCAAGCTTACAAATGGGGTTAATAGATCGGATTAGTATTCAAATTCATTGGTATGCAAAAGGGTTCTGATCTGGTTTTAAGCAAAAGAGTTCTGATCAAGTTAAAGTGATCAGGTTTTAAACAAAAGAGTTCTGATCAGGTTAAAGTGATCAGGTTTTAAGCAAAAGAGTTCTGATCAGGTTAAAGTGATCAGGTTTTAAACAAAAGAGTTCTGATCAGATTAAAGTGATCAGGTTTAAAACAAAAGAGTTCTGATCAGGTTCTAAGTGATCAGGTTTTAAGCAAAAGAGTTCTGATCAGGTTAAAGTGATCAGGTTTTAAACAAAAGAGTTCTGATCAGGTTAAAGTGATCAGGTTTTAAACAAAAGAGTTCTGATCAGGTTAAAGTGATTAGGTTTTAAACAAAAGAGTTCTGATCAGGTTAAAGTGATCAGGTTTTAAACAAAAGAGTTTTTGATCAGAAAATGATCATGTTTAAACATTGGATTCATGACGGTTAAGTCATGGTAATGTTTTCAAAGGAAAAACTACATATTTTATGACGGTAAAGTCATGGACATGTTTTCAAATGAAAACTACTCATTATTATGACGGTTAAGTCATGTATAGTTTTTCGGGGAAAACTACTTAGTTTTATGACGGTAAAGTCATGTACATGTTTTCGGGAAGAACTATAAGCACTGATATAACTAACTCTGTGAACTCACCAACCTTTGTGTTGACACTTTCAAGTATGTTTCTCAGGTAACCTTTAGCTATGGCGCGGTTGGAATAGGCTAGCTATGTTGGATCAATTTCCTAGTAGCTGGAAGGACGTAGAATATCAAGTCTCAAGTCTATCGTTGATCTAGAAGAACTTAGATCATAGTATTACTTAGTTTAGTAATTGTATATGTAATCAAGTCTTAGAAATCACAATTACCGCTTCCGCTATCGTGTAATGAACCAATCGTTGCAACATATATTTATTTATTAAGTAAATAAATTTGGGGGTGTGACAGATTGGTATCAGAGCAATGGTTTTAGCGAATTAGGTTTCCTTAGTGATACCTAGGCTCTAACCGGACTTATTTAGGGACCAAGATTTCTAAGACTTGCATCACACTAACCCAAGACTTGAGTATAGGAATTCCAACCGTTGCCGAACAATTTGTGTAGACTATTAGTGTATGGAGTTACACTAGGGTATCATTAGCTACACTAATACAATTACATGGCACATGTAATGAACACTTAAACACATACAACAATGTGGAAATAATAAACACTTATAACATGTTACTGTTCGGATTACGAGTCATGAATAACGGGTACTCAGCATACTGTAACCTTAGAAGATCGAGTTACGAGCTGAGCTTGGATGACGACGGCAGCGATCGTCAGTTACCGATCTTGGTATCACAACAGGCTGAACCCGTACCAGAATCTGTACCTATACCTGCACCACAACTACTCCAGCCATGGAGGCAACTATCTTTCTAACATATTTGCGGTATAAATACTCTCCTTCATAAGTTGCCGGATCGGATGCCTAGAATTTCGCCATGAGATATGGCAGACGGGATTACCCGGATAGAAGGGAACCCAAGATGGATGAGCAGGACTAAACGGGAGAGAACCATACGGGTCAAGAGACCCAGACATTCATCAGGATCATGTGGATCCATAAGTACATACATACTTGGAGCATGAGCTGCTCGATAATCATTTGAGGATCTCTGCCCTACACATAGTGCCTGACTTTCATACGCATTTTAATTCTGAGACACTGGTAGTGCCTCTCTACCATTAGCCTCATCCGACAACATCCATATTCGGCAGATTCATGAGTATTGGTACACATAATTAAGAGTAATCCGATAAAACAATACACACTCCTGTACAAATGTGCAAACGCAATCTAATGATCATTTCAAATCCCTTTTGATTAAAAGCTAGGGATAGGGGAAACACTATAGGGATCAGGCAAGGCAAATTATCATTACGGGTGCACACGTAATCATAATTTGCAGTGCATGGGAACTTTAGTGAGTCTTGCTGTCTAAGCTGATGATCAACCCATGTTCTCAGTCAATTGATTAAGGATTGGATCTTAACAAATCGAACTTCTCAATTAGGTACTCACAAAGCACTCTCCTAGTTTTGGGAGGAACGAGAGAAATTCAAATTGAATTCAACCAATCCTTAGTGAATCCTGAACGGCGAAGGATTTCGCACATTCATTCTTTGAGATTCTGCTTGTCAAGATGGCTTCAAATTGAGCATTACCACAACCCACAATTACAATAATTGCAAAATTATTATGGGAGATTATAGCATAATCTCGGGATCTATCATACAATTTAGTCTCACAATTACTTGAAAGTTACGTCAGGAGTGCTAAGCACTAGCTCCGGTAATGGGGCAGAAAATCTTTCTGACCCGTATACACATAGCACCTATGGGGTGTTGTGGAAGCTCGACATGAGACAAGTAGGCAATCTGACATTTCATAATATTGGTCAAACAGGGTTGCTCTCGCAACCATTGACATTCAGTACACCTTTAAGTCCGACTATTCTCCCGATGATGAATAGGTCGGGGATGATGCTTAAGCAAATGCCAAAGAAACCTAAGTGTGGACTAACGACTATTGTCGCACTAACAGGAAAACGACATGCAAAACTCTTAAAGGAGTCCCAAATGCGGAATTTCATTCTAATCTCATTAGTTCATGATATGCATAAGGGACGTAAGCTCGAGCTATTCACAACAGGCCACTGTCCACAAAGAGTTGAGAAGAATAATTTATTTTTGTACTCGCACTTCCCCAAAGTTCATCTTGTTGGATGGATCCCAGATTTTAGCCTAGAAGAGAGGCGTGATTACATCTTTCACTCCTAGTTTTCTATAGTTGGGAAGCTCTAGAGCATCTATTGTTAAGAAAGGATCTCCTGGAGTAGGCTCAGTTAGAATACAAAAGTCTCGACGTTCAACACTCATTACCTCAAGTTTATCCTTGTGCTAAGGATTTTGAGGCTATAACCTGAATGAGTGGAATACGTAATGGTATGTCACCAAAGTACCATTCAAACCCTAAGGAAGTGCAGATACACTGAATGACTACAAGATGGAAATTGTAAAACTCCCAAAACATCTCAGCCAACTTAATGGGTTGACAAGCCCATAGCCCATTTTGGGGAAAGCACTAATTCGATGAGACCATTCTCATAGTATCACTATTCATTTCCTCACATAGACAGAATGTGAATATTCCAAACAAACATCGAACTTCGTATGGCTTACATACTTTGAAGGTATGGTAGTCGAGACATGAGTTTACATATCAGGACGCTACAACCCAAAGGCTAGTCTGCCTCGAAAGGTAGTGCGAGCAAAGGGGTAAAGTGGTGATTAGACTCGAAGTTCACAAATAAGAGCTCCCAAGGAACATCAAATCTTAGCTCCATGAAGGCACATGGAGAGGGAAATCCTAGAAAACATGAAACCTGAAATAAGAGAAAGGTCTTAGTCCAGGAAAATGCTTTCGAAAAGCATAAGAGGGACAAACATAAAGTTTCATTTTTGTATTGTTTCATTACTACCTAATATTCAACTAAAACCTGGACACCTCGTCGAGTAATTCTTTCCTAAGATCTATAGTGCATAGACGAATTCGCAGGCACCATTCCTTTCATTACCAGGAATGAGCATCACATAACCCTACCATATTGAGGGTAATCAAATAAAGGGGTTCTTGCACGTTTAATATTGTTAGTCGGAGAAGTATTCGCTTTGCTTTCGAATACCGACTACCAAGTAAATGGAATCAAACAATTAAAATCTAAGTTGGATGATACAGATAGAATTTGGGTACCAGGTATCGGTAGCCTATGTGGAAGGTTATGGATGAAGTCCATAAGCCCAAGTACTCCATTCATCCAGAATCGAATAAAACGTATAAGGATCCCGAGGAACTCCATTATGTGGCAAAACATGAAAGGAGAAATTGCTATTTATGTTGGGAGATACCCGACAGTAAAAGCAGAATGTTAGGAATCACCTGAGTGAACGCAAAAACCGCAGATTCCTCAATGGTGATGGGAGGAGAATTCCATAGGTTTCATTACAAATCTACCCAAAACACCTAGCGGCTATGATACTATATGGGTAATCGTCAGTCGTTTGACAAAATCCGCTCGCTCCCTACCAATAAAGGAGACAGATAAAAGTAAGAAGCGTGCGAGGCTAAATATTAAGGAAATTGAGGCTTGGAATGGTATGCCAATTTCCATTTTCTCTAATCGTGTGTAATCGATTTCGGAGGAAATTGGGATACTCACCACCGTTGGCTGAGTTTTCATATAATAAAAACTACCATACCAGCATTAAAGCCGCTCTGTTGAGGCTTTGGATGGTTTTAAGTGTCGCCCATCGCTATGTTGGGCGGAGGTTGGCGAAAATCATTTGACTGGTCCTGATATTGGCTAGCAAACCATGGACAAGATCGTCGAAATCAAAGATCGTCTGAAAGCCACTAGAGACAGTCGAAAGAGAGTTGTGCTAGCGACAGACGATAGAGAGTTGTGCTAGCAACAGACGAAAGCCATTAGAATTCCAAGTGGGAAACAAAGTCATGTTGAAGGTCTCACCTTGGGAAGGAGTTGCAAGATTTGGCAACCGTGGCAAGCTTAACCCTAGGTACGTTGAACCATTTGAAATTTTGGCTAGGGTTGGCCTTGTAGCATACAAGCTCAAGATGCCACAAGAACTAAGCAGTGCACATGATACGTTTCATGTATCAAATCTCAAGAAGTGTTTACCAGACGAGACATTAATTATATCGCCTGATGAGATTCACATAGATAACAAGCTACACTTCATTGAGGAACCGATTGAAGTCACTGATTGGGAGGATCAGAAAATAAGGCGTAGCCGGGTTAAATTGGTTAAGGTACGTTGGAATTCAAAGCGCGGCCCCGAGTATACGTGGGAGCGGGAAGATAAAATGAAAGCCAAGTACACGTCCTTGTTCACGAACACTCCAAGTAAAGATGACAAGAACTGAATTTCGGGACGAAATTCTCTTTAACATGGGGAGAATGTAACACCCAGTATTTCAGGTCATTATCCATATTCATAATGGCACGTTCGTATTTTATATTTGTTAGGAGTATTATCTTTGACATGATATTGTCAGAAGTCTAGCAAAGGAACACGTGCCATATTTTAGTAATTTTCAAGAGTTACTAGAATAGTAAACAGTTATAACCCGCAAGATACGGTCGTTGGTGATTAAAAAGGATTTTATTCCAGTAAAGTCTAGAGACACACCTTAAAATAAAGAAACAAATATTGGTGACTAACTTTTATAAAAAGTTGACACATAAATAAGTGTTACGTGTCTTTATGTTATTTTATGTGTTATATAGTTAAAGTGGTAACTATAACGGGTTAACTAGTAGTTTATGGAAACTAGTCAAAACCATCCAAAAACTTATAAGTAATGAATCGTTTAAAGGTTTTACACCAAGTATTAGATCACGGGAACATCTACCGGGTATATACTACCTAAAAATAGCTTGACTAATACATAGACTTAGTTAAATGATGGAACAAGACCCAAACTCACCCCCCTTGTGCACCCTTCGGTCGAGAACCACCCAAGGGGCCCCACCCATTTACCAAACCAACTACTCCATCATTATGAATGTCATAAGGCCATGCTTCATCAACCAAATGAGCAAGCAAAGGTCAAATCCATCATATCCAGGTCAAGATTATAATTATTAGAGCAAGTTTAACACTCAAGCTCCATCCCCCTTTCACCCTATATATATCGACACATGCACACACACAACCACTTTACATCTTTCAAATCCAAGAGCAAAAACCAAAAGAATACCCAAAAATCCCGTCACTCAATTTCTGGCAGATTTTTGGCCAACTTTGCAAGACCATATCTCCTTCGTTACTTGGCCAAATCGGTCCATTCTTCTTCTAGAATGAAGCTCCATGTTAGGAAGGAAGAACCCAAGTGGAATCACTCGAATCCATGGAGTATTCGACCTCCAAACAGCCGGCACGAGAAGGCCGCTCTGTGCAGGTCGAATCTGAACACTTCTTTCCATTTTCCTGTTTTTAGGTACCTACACAACTCCAAATGTAGTAATTCTTTTTCACATCTCCTCTGGTTTCAATAAAATTGAAATTAGAAGAAAACCCCAAGTCATTTGGTCTTCTAAAACCATCTAAAAGTCTATTCGAAGTACGCCTAAAAATCTGAGTTTTCAAGGACGAAATAAAACATAAAAGTCTTGATGAGATTTGGCGTTATTTCTTCATAAGTCATGTTTGAGTACATATATTTATACACGTACATGTTCATACATAAAATACCAAACTACAAGGACCATGGACAAGACAAGGACACATCAAATATAAACTACATATATATACTATCACATAAAATAAACACTTGGATGATGGTGTTCCTCACAAACCCTTCATTCCATTCATGTGTTATGTTGAAGGATACATGTTCGTGAAGTTATATGATCATGTGTGACTTACCTGGCAAGACCCACGGTAGTGTCCTATGATTCAAGAAGACATACGAACGATTATCATCAACATATGAACGTGAAAGGTGTTACTAAAAGTATAGGTTTATGGATAAAATTATGATATATATGTGTTGATGTACGGTTTTGGTTAAATCATGGAAATATTCTAAGAATTAAAGATTAGTATCCTAATATGAACATTGGATATATGTACATGGAACATATGAAGAGATTCAGTTAAAAATAAATAATCACGTGACATCGTGGAACATAAGTGAATATATTTTAAGTTACAAAAATAATATTTATTTTTGGTACACTTAATAAGTCACCAATAGGGAAACATATTATTTTCTCGGAAAATATGTAAGCGTCTAGACTGGAATAATAATCACCAACGAGTCGTAAATAAAAACACTATTTTTACTAAACAAAGGCGTACTTAACGGGATTTGTTAAGTCGGATATAAGACGGGTAGTTTTAACACATTAGTACCCTTATGTGATTAGGGTACGGATAGACAAGAACTAGCACAAGTTTGTTTGCTAGGATTTCATCGAACACAAGGTGAGTTCACGGCCCCCTTTCGCTTTTTAATGTTTTGTAAACTGCGGGGGAGAAACATACTTACTTGTTATGTTTTGAAAACATGAATTACATTGCTTATACGTTTGACAATATGAACATTCTGGTTTAACTCTTTGTGAGTTTCACTAAAACCCCTTTTTCTAAAGTTTTTGAAATGATTTGGGGTGGAAACATACTTGTAAAAGACTTTTGTGTGTAAATGAATTGAACTAATGATCTGACTGTATGTGTGTATTGAGGGAAAAGTAAAGCGCTTAAAGTCCTCTGAACAAGTTAGTAACCATTAGCTATTTTAGCCCGGGATTATATGGATAGTACTATTGGGGGTGACGCCTCCGGTCATGGTTAGTCGCGCTAACCAGGGGTCAAAAGGGCCGAATGACCGCATATTGTCTTACTCGCAAAAAGGCGAGGGGGAGGCACAAAAGGTCAGGGTTTGGTTACGGTCTCGTACATTACATACTATTTTGTATTCCTTGCAAGCTTACAAATGGGGTTAATAGATCGGATTAGTATTCAAATTCATTGGTAATACATGCAAAAGGGTTCTGATCAGGTTAAAGTGATCAGGTTTTAAGTAAAAGGGTTCTGATCAGGTTAAAGTAATCAGGTTTTAAACAAAAGAGTTCTGATCAGGTTAAAGTGATCAGGTTTTAAGCAAAAGAGTTCTGATCAGGTTAAAGTGATCAGGTTTTAAACAAAAGAGTTCTGATCAGATTAAAGTGATCAGGTTTAAAACAAAAGAGTTCTGATCAGGTTCTAAGTGATCAGGTTTTAAGCAAAAGAGTTCTGATCAGGTTAAAGTGATCAGGTTTTAAACAAAAGAGTTCTGATCAGGTTAAAGTGATCAGGTTTTAAACAAAAGAGTTCTGATCAGGTTAAAGTGATCAGGTTTTAAACAAAAGAGTTCTGATCAGGTTAAAGTGATCAGGTTTTAAACAAAAGAGTTTTTGATCAGAAAATGATCATGTTTAAACATTGGATTCATGACGGTTAAGTCATGGTAATGTTTTCAAAGGAAAAACTACATATTTTATGACGGTAAAGTCATGGACATGTTTTCAAATGAAAACTACTCATTATTATGACGGTTAAGTCATGTATAGTTTTTCGGGGAAAACTACTTAGTTTTATGGCGGTAAAGTCATGTACATGTTTTCGGGAAGAACTATAAGCACTGATATAACTAACTCTGTGAACTCACCAACCTTTGTGTTGACACTTTCAAGTATGTTTCTCAGGTAACCTTTAGCTATGGCGCGGTTGGAATAGACTAGCTATGTTGGATCAATTTCCTAGTAGCTGGAAGGACGTAGAATATCAAGTCTCAAGTCTATCGTTGATCTAGAAGAACTTAGATCATAGTATTACTTAGTTTAGTAATTGTATATGTAATCAAGTCTTAGAAATCACAATTACCGCTTCCGCTATCGTGTAATGAACCAATCGTTGCAACCTGTATTTATTTATTAAGTAAATAAATTTGGGGGTGTGACAGATTGGTATCAGTGTAATGGTTTTAGCGAATTAGGTTTCCTTAGTGATACCTAGGCTCTAACCGGACTTATTTAGGGACCAAGATTTCTAATACATGCATCACACTAACCCAAGACTTGAGTATAGGAATTCCAACCGTTGCCGAACAATTTGTGTAGACTATTAGTGTATGGAGTTACACTAGGGTATCATTAGCTACACTAATACAATTACATGGCACATGTAATGAACACTTAAACACATACAACAATGTGGAAATAATAAACACTTATAACATGTTACTGTTCGGATTACGAGTCATGAATAACGGGTACTCAGCATACTGTAACCTTAGAAGATCGAGTTACGAGTTGAGCTTGGACGACGACGGCAGCGATCGTCAGTTACCGATCTTGGTATCACAACAGGCTGAACCCGTACCAGAATCAGTACCTATACCTGCTCCACAACTACTCCAGCCATGGAGGCAACTATCTTTCTAACATATTTATTCCTATCAAAGAGAATTATTCAATGGATAAGCTAGCCCGACTCTATATTAATGAAATTGTGAGCCGTTATGGTACACCGCTATCTATTATATATGATAGAGATAGTCGGTTAACTAGTCCAGATTTTGGACTAGTTTCCAGAAAGAATTGGGAACTCGAATTACCATGAGTACGGCATATCACCCTCAAACCGACGGACAAAGTGAAAGAACAATCCAAACCTTAGAAGATACACTGAGGGCTTGTGCAATTGAATTTGGAGGTAGCTGAGATAGTCATTTACCACTGACAGAATTTTTCTACAACAACAGCTACCATTCTTCACACATTCACACTCTTAACACACACACACACATCCCGAGTCATGGTTCGCGTACGAGGGTTCGATTTCTAGCAAAACGCCCGCAAATTGCCATAGATAGTGCCAAGGTAAGGTTTCCGAACACCCTGAGGTTCCTTATGCAAACCTAAGATAGGTTTATTAATTATGATAATGTCAAATATGATTTAGGGTTCTATCGAGGTGTTGATTATTATATTTGATTCAGAAGGAGGTTCTGCTTGAGGTGAGTTCCTCTGAACCGTGCTCTATAAAATATTTTATAAATGATTTTGATCTGAGACCCAATATCATCTGTGCATATATCCTATAATAAGTACTTATTGTGGCCATGATTGGGGGGACCGATGGGCGAGACTGACCCTCTCGTATTCGGCCAGACTTGTATCCAGAAGCCAGGGAGTCGCCCGTTTATATGTATGTTGTAGACTCGGAACTAGAGTAAAGCTGAGGTTACTGGGTGATGGATTGGGAGGGATGATTATCAGACCTAGACCCGAGTACAGCTGAGGTCCTGGGGTGTTCTTGTATCAAGGATACAAGTTGTGAAAATACGATTTTTGTTTATGAACTTACCAGCCTTGTGCTGATCCAAATGTTTTCAAATGTTTTTGAGCACAGGTGGCCACTAGCTTGTAGTTGGCATTCCAGGAGATGTACAAATGTTTTGAGATATGGATGACTGAGGGCAGGTTCTTGGGTAACCATAAGGCCTGAGCGGACGGCATGTTCTTTGTGAATTATAAGGCCAGAGTTATATGTGTTCCTGCTAGGAACAATATGTTGTATTTACCAGTCAGTCCTTATTGTAAAACACTATTATATATGAAATGAAATAGTAATGATTTTATGTTTTCCGCTGCGTGTTTTTGGTATTAACGTCACAGTGACTAGAAGGTGACCTTCTGACCGGTATGTACTTATCTGACAAATGGAATGTTCTGTATAAGGAAAGAGCGGTGTATAAATCTCTCCTAGACCTGTCGTTCTTTCCTGGGAACATATATATTGGAGATACTAGTCTCGTAGATAGTTGTCATGTGTTACAGATGTTACATTCAAATTATCCCATTCAGATTCCATTTGACCTACATACGAGCAATGGTAAGCGAAGCGGTTCGTGTCGGGTTTTGGGTATGATACGGGTTCATGTTCTAGGCGTCGTGCTCGGAAAGGTATATCTTCTCAAACCTTAGAATGGTAGTTAGAGATTATTAGTGCGGGTTTTTGAATACCATATTCGAGGGGATGTGTAGAGTTTATATTTTGACGAAAACATAACCAACGAAAGATTAATTATTTTTATAAGTGTCCCTTGTCAAAAATAATGGAATTAATGCTATCGATACTAGTAGCTAAAAGATTGTTTACTTATGAATTATTGGCTATGATTTGGCAATGGAAATAGACAATTATAATTGTCGGGTTTAGACCAAAAACAAACGGGACTCTGTCCGATTTTCGTTAGAATTAAAGAAGTGTATATTACCTAGACATCCTCATTACAGTTTGGGTTATTTAGGGGGAAAAGAACCAGTTCAGGAATATCTAGCTTGTTCGCCTGAAGGATGAATGGCGAACTTAGCATGTTCGCCTATTGAAGATGAGGCGAACTTACCACAAGTTCGCTAGGTCAGGGAGGCGAACTTATCATATGTTCGCCTAAGTCAAAGTAGCGAATTTGCCATGTTCGCCAAGTCTATGAGTGGCGAACTTGCCCAAGTTCGCCAAACCTTAAAGATAGAAACGTCTACAGTCGGTTAGGTCTGTTATCTTAACTTATATGAATGATTTTTCCAGATTGTGCGTGACATAGTTTGAGCAGTAGAGAATACTTGAGGCTAGCATGTCAGGTGAGTTCTAGTGCCCTCTTTTAAATGTTTTAATGATGTTTTGGGCTGGTGTGCATACATACAAAATTATCTTTACGAAATGTTGCTTGCGAAACTATGTTTACGAAATGAAATGATTTGGAACGGACATTTTATTAAAGGAATGATTTTTGAAACAAGAAATGTTTATGAAAAGAAAGTTTTTATGAAAGGAATGTTTACGAACGGAATGTTTTTAAAGAACTAAAAGTAAAGGGTTTTGAAAATGAATGAAATGTTTTATGAAAAGGAAAACGGGCAAAGGTTTTAAAGAAGTCATTAGAAATCTAATTTGTCGAATGAATGGAATTGATGAATAAGTCTGGGAATGTAATTCCTAGCCTTATGGTAGATTATGGACATCGAGCCATAGTCGCCATAAGAACAACAGGGGCAGTGTCTTTGTGGCCTGACAATGGTTTTGATGTTGTACAACTTGTATGGGAGTAATGACGGTTACTCAGGGTTAACATGACCCACGTATGGAATCACTCTAAAGCATGCGGGTTCTAAGAATGATAAGTGAATGGACGGAATGAATATTGTACTGTCGGTCTTCGTGCAGGTAGCCTTAGGGGCAGTACAATATGAATGGACGAGATTTATTATATTGTCGGTCTTCGTGCATGTAGCCTTAGGGGTGATACAATACTGAACGTGGGAATGGACGGTAAAACAGATTTAGATATTTATTGTATGACTTAAATGGAATGGTAAATGGTTTATGAATGAATGAATGAACGTATGTTTGAATGGAAAATGAATGTTAAGCCTCGTTTTAATTATGAATGATAAAACCCTAATGAATGATGAATGGTAAACCATTTTCTTATAATTGAAAGAAAAACTTGAACTCACCAGCGTAGCTGACTTTTAGTATGCACATTTAGGTTAAGGACAGGTATGGGCGATGAACAGTGTTGCTTGGAAAGCGAGAAGAGTTACCAGACTGATTATGAAGACTGGCATCCCGTTTACGATTATGTTTATGTTGAGACAAATGTTAATGTTTTGATACAATGAACAACTTTATGTTATGGTTGAATGAAAGTTTTCCACTGCCTTATTGATATTCGAGTTTAAGAATTGTATGTTTATGAGTAAATCCAATGAGTGAGGCCTCTCGAGTTTGGGGCCTTATAAGTTGGTATCAGAGCAATAGTTTGAGAGATTCGGACACTCCCAATGTCTGAACTTAAACTATGAATGGGACAGGGAGCGGATGCCAGTACGGGTAACTCGAGCCACAACATCAGGTATGAAAGTAGTGTACGAATAGCATGCCTTAGAACGTGTTAGGTTAGGACTTGTGTTCTAATGAAATTATAAAGGTGGTCAAATAGAAGTCAAAAGGTAGTGTAACGGTTAGTTACAGATGGCCAGTGTATATTACCATCTTACAATACGTGTTGAATTCTATTTGTTAACTATCGTGATGACATTAGATCCCTTCTATTATACAACAAAATGGCCGGAAGGCATGGTGGTGGTGGTGGTGGTGGGGGGGGGGGTCGTACCGGACGACACGGTAGGATGCCCGCCCACCAATTTTACTATTGAAGCACTTTCCTTTGACAACACTCTGGATAGAGTCTTAGTTTGTATTTTCATGTCTGTAATTGTCTTTGTATGTAAGAGTCTTTATGTATTAGTTTATCGAGTTGTATTTACTTTTACATATTGAATGTTGCATTTCTTTCTAAGTGTTTTGTGCACTTACATGTGCGCAGGAGAAAACTCCTGCGTACTTAGCAAGTACGCAAGAATACCTTCGCGTACTTGTTAAGTACGCAAGAGCATTTTGCCCTGCGCAGGCATCAGGTCCTGTATAAGTAGGATAGGTTGACAGAAGTTAAGTACGCAGACATTATAGCAAATACGCAGATTGTAATCTCAGTGCTTTTCTCTGTAACCTTCAAGTGTTTATAATACAAAGAACGTTTAAAGTGTTTTCTCTTGTCGGTTTACTTTGTTTAGCTAGACTCTCCGCCTAGTCACGGGTATTCCGCACCCGGTCCGACTAGTAGACCCACTTTCATGTGTTGATCCGCCACACCCGAGGGACCTACAAGTGGTATCAGAGCGTTGCTCCTGATTTCGAGTGTTGATGCACTTTCCTGTGACAACACTCTGGATAGAGTCTTAGTTTGTATTTCTAATGTTTGTAATTTGTCTTTGTATGTAAGAGTCGTTATGTAATAGTTTATCGAGTTGTATTTACTTTTACATAGTGTATGTTGCATTTCTTCTAAGTGTTTTGCGCACTTACATGTGCGCAGGAGAAAGCTCCTGCGTACTTAGCAAGTACGCAGGAAGACCCATGCGTACTTGCTAAGTACGCAAGAGCATTTGGTCCTGCGCACTTGCTAAGTGCGCAGGCATCAGGTCTGTATAAATAGGTTTGGTTCACAGAGGATAAGTACGCAGAACTCATACCTTATACGAACTCAGTTTGTTAAGTACGCAATTTGTAATCTCTCTGTAACCGTTGAGTGTTTATATTAGAAAGAGCTTTTATTGTGACTCTCGTGTTTGGTTTACTTTGTTTTAGTTAGACTCTCCGCCTAGTCACGGGTATTCCGCACCCGGTCCGACTAGTAGACCACTTGCATGCAACGATCCGACACACACGAAGGGACCTACAAGTGGTATCAGAGCATTGCTCTTGAATTCGAGTGTTGTAAGTGAGTTTAGAGACGTTTTTATTGAGTTTTACAAGCAAAAAAGAGGTATTTTTATTGAATTTTGTGATAAAAAGGGGTAGCTCTTGAGCACTTTTTTAGAAGCAAAAATCTCTAAAAAAAAACCAATTTTTGTTGTGTATTTGAGTTATTTGAGCATCAAAGGTTGGTTAGAAACAAGTTTCTGACCCTTTGGCTCATTTGCATTAATCATCAGACCAATTTTTACCATCTCCGACGATTTTCAGGTCACCGGAAAAGGTTGGTGAGAGTTGCTGAAAAGGTATCCTGCGTACTTACCACTTTTAGCAAAAAGTACAGTCTTCTGCGTACTTACTAAATACATAAGAGTTATCTCCTGCGTACTTACAAGTGCGCAAGATTGAACTTGTGCGAACTTAAGTTATATCCTGCATACTTACATTTAGGAAATCTAAATACGCAAGACCATTTCTCAAGTGTGCAAGGCCAAAACCAAGTGCGCAACTATGTTTGACTTTTCTGAAATTTGACTAAGTGTTCACTATGTCGAATTTTTAGAATCTTGGAAACCTGCTGAATTATGATAATGAGATCGGTACACCACAGAAACCACCAAAGTTGCTGAACGTGAACGATTATTCTAATTGGAAAGCACGTTTTGAGCACTACATTTCATATACCGACTCATCATTATGGATACCAATCCTTGAGGGATATAAGCATCCCACACACATCTATCTTGATGATGAATTGCCCAAGCCTATCTCTAAGCTTTCCGACGAAGAAAAGAAAGCTTATGATCGAGAAAAGAAGGCACTTGGTTCGATCACTATGGCATTAACTCGGGAATTGTTCCACAGTTTCCGAGGGTATGACAATTCTAAGGATCTCTGGAAAGCCTTACAGAAGAGATTCGAAGGAAATAATGACATCAAGAAGAGTAAGCGGGATCTTCTCAGGAAGCAGATTGAGTGCTTCAGATTCTTTGAGAACGAATCTTTAGATGACCTCATCTCTAGGTTCTATCATTTACAGACTGAGTTGAATGCTTTTGACCTCAAGTATCCAGATGAAGAGATGGTGGAAAAGTTTTTGGATGCCTTACCACCCAAATTTGAGATGTACACAACCCTGATGAGGGAAAACCCTAAATTCTATGAGTTGACAGTTGAGGAAGCAATAGGAAAGATTCAAGCTCATGAAATGAACTTGAAAAGAAAGGAGAGCTCTGGAAGACCCCAGATACAAGACCCTTCTATGTATCATGGGACGACTTCTACATCCAAGTCATCTGGCTCTGGAATTGCCCTCTTCACTGGAAATCCTACTGAAGAAGACCACTCAACTGGATGTGGTGGTCATGCTTGCTATGCTTCAGGATCAGGGTTGGGGTCTCATCATCAAAATACCTCAAGAAATCCTCCTGCTACGTCTTCAGCTAACAACTCAGCTATAGCCAGAATAGCTGAAGATCATGTAGCTTTATTCTCATCTTGTATGCTTGCATATGAAAATTTCATAGGTGGCAAGCTTACTGATCCAGAGACGATTGAAGAAGATTTTAATCAAGTGGATCCTGACGACATGGAGGACATGGATATTCAATGGAATATGGCCATGCTTTTGAGGAGAGCCAAGCGTTTCCTGAACAGAACAGGAAGAAAGTTTATTGGCGGGCATCCTAATGCCAAGGTAGGGTTTGACAAATCTAAGGCCAAATGCTACAAGTGTCTGAACTATGGACACTTTGCTCGTGAGTGTCAGAAAGACAGAGCACCTGTCTCTGGTTTTACCCGACCCAGCCAAGGAAACAGCCATGGCCAAAACAATCCAAACCACCACAATCAAAGCCAAAGTGGAACGTCTAATGCACTGGTAGCCCAACAGGTCGACAACTTTGATTGGGGCGTTCATCTTGAGGATGCCATCATCACACAAACACAGGTTGGTCTCATGGCTGAGATCATGGAAATGATGGAAGCAGAAAGAAGGGAAGCTTCTATTGCTGAACCAAAAGAGTCTACTACTGCTGCTACAGAGGTAGAGGAGGAAGCTGAAGGAAAGGAAGCTTCGGTAGCTGAGAAAGAGGAGTCGACTGCTGTTGCTCTCATGGCCATTGGAGAAGCAACAAGTTCATCTCATGAGGTAGACTCTAATCCCTTTTCTGTTGTTTCATGTTCTAAGTGTCTAGGGCTAAAACTTGAAAACTCTAAGCTCCAAGACAAAATCGAACCCCTAAGTATGGCAGCTCTAAACTATAAAGAAAACGAAAAACGTTTTAAAGAATCTATTGACACATTGACAAAGGAAAAACGTGAGTATTCTTTAAAAATGAGCGATCAACAGCTTCACTTGGATATTGCTTATAAGGGGTTAGAAAAAAGGAACAATGAAATCAACAAGCTGCAAAATGAGATCTTGCAGTTAAAATGCACTAATGAGAAGTTGAAGAACTCTCGCTTTGTGGTGGAACACTACGAATCTGTAGTGAGGAAAATGAATGGTCTAGGTCTTGGTACCAATGCCATTCCTCCACCAGTGAGCGGGAAGTTTGTCAATAGCTTAATAGACATTGATCTCACTTGTCTAGATGAGTCCTCTGATAAGGATGATTCCTCTAAGAAGGATGAATCCTCAAGTAAGGCTAACTCCACATCTAGTGAGGAGTTTGTTACTGCTTCTGAAGATGGGTCGGTTAACTCTTGCCCTGAAGGAATAGTATCTGAGGAGTTGTTGACTGAACAGAAAGTCAAGAAAAACATTATCACTAATGGTGATAATTGCATTTTAACTGAACCTGATGTCATTGAATCAAATGATAAACTTAAGGTAATGCTTTATGGGGGGTATAAAAACCTTAACCAAGTAAAGAAAGAGGCTTTTTCAGCTCACTTTGGTCTTGGTTACAAAGAAAATTTGGAAAAATACTATACTCCCAAAAATCAAATTGCTAAGGTTCAGACTGCTATTCAGAAACCAACTCTTCCTGCTCATAATGGAGAGTTTTCTAAGGCCAGATCCAATGAGCCTTACAAGAGAACTTATGTAGACAAGAGGAACTGTTTTCACTGTGGCTTGGTTGGTCACATTTTTGTGAACTGTCCTTCTAAGAACCAAGGGAAACGGCCTGTTGTTTCACAACCAGCTGTTATTTCCAGGTCGCCACCAGTGAAACCATCTCCCAAACATCCAAAGCAGAATGTGGTGAAACCACCAGTCCAACCAATGGCAAAGCCAAAGATCAAATCTGAGGCCAAACCATCTGTTGCAAGAAAGGTAAAGCAACCTGCTGTACCTCGTGTATCTACATCTGGTAGTACACGTACTGGTGAGAAATCTGTGGCTAGACTATCTAAGCCACAGAGAAGAAGAAGGAATAAGAGGTTGAGAAAGCTGGAACAGCTGACTAAAGCTCAATCAGGTGAAGCTTCCACAAGTTCACCGGCTGTGGTTGAGCCAAAGTCTCCTGTTCTGGTTAAGAATGAAAAGAGATCCTGGAACAAGAAAGTAAAAGGTTCTCAATCTCCTGTTCCCAAATCCTCCAAAGATTCACCAATTTTGAACAGTTATCATGACTGTGAGTTGAAAGAAGTAGTTTATTTTGAGAAACCATCAGTGAAACCATGACTGTTCCCAAATCCTCCAAAGATTCCAGGTCGCCACCAGTGAAACCATCTCCCAAACATCTAAAGCAGAATGTGGTGAAACCACCAGTCCAACCAATGGCAAAGCCAAAGATCAAATCTGAGGCCAAACCATCTGTTGTAAGAAAGGTAAAGCAACCTGCTGTACCTCGTGTATCTACATCTGGTAGTACACGTACTGGTGAGAAATCTGTGGCTAGACTATCTAAGCCACAGAGAAGAAGAAGGAATAAGAGGTTGAGAAAGCTGGAACAGCTGACTAAAGCTCAATCAGGTGAAGCTTCCACAAGTTCACCGGCTGTGGTTGAGCCAAAGTCTCCTGTTCTGGTTAAGAATCAAAAGAGATCCTGGAACAAGAAAGTAAAAGGTTCTCAATCTCCTGTTCCCAAATCCTCCAAAGATTCACCAATTTTGAACAGTCATCATGACTGTGAGTTAAAGGAAGTAGTTTATTTTGAAAAGGATGGACGACCCAAGACCACAATGGCTTGGGTATACAAATTTAACTAATTCTTTTGTGACTCGTGCAGGGACGTCCGAAGGGTACTATCTCTAACCGCTGGTATGTAGATAGTGGATGTTCCAGGCACATGATAGGAAACATGGCCCTGCTTCAAGATGTTAAACCATTCAGAGGCGGCTATGTGGACTTTTCCAGAGAAAAAGGCGGCAGCATCACGTGTCAAGGCGTGGTCTCGAACGGTTGTGTCAGCTTTGACAATGTCAACTTCTGTGAGCAGCTGAAGCATAACCTGTTGAGTGTCTACCAAATGTGTGATAAGGAGTACTCGGTGATGTTTGACAAGTCAGAATGCCTGATTCTCAAACCTGGTTATGAGGTTCCCAAAGACTGGATTCTGATGAGAGCACCAAGAACGAATGACACATATCAGATCGATATGAGCGTTGCCACAACCACCTCATCAGTTGCTACTTGTTTGCTTACAAAAGCGACAGAACTTGACTCTATCTTGTGGCATAGGAAACTCGGACATATTTTGTATCGTAAAATGAATCATCTTGTCCGAAACGGTTTGGTATCCGGGGTTCCTAAGCTGAGGTTTACCGTTGCAGATGACTGTATGCCTTGTAAGAAGGGCAAACAGCATCGGAAGTCTAACAAGCCCAAGCTCCAAAACTCTTTTGATACCCCTTTGGAGCTATTACACATGGATCTGTTTGGCCCCATAAGTATCAGGAGTATTGGAGGTAATTCGTTCTGTCTGGTTGTAACTGATGATTTCTCACGTTTTTCTTGGGTGCATTTTTTAGGTACTAAAGACGAGACTGCTGATATCCTTCAATACTTGATCCTGAGCTTGGAATCTTTTTGCAAGCTGAAAGTTAGAAGGATAAGGAGCGACAACGGAACTGAGTTCAAGAATAATTTGATGGAGCTTTTCTGTCTCAAGAAAAGGATCCGTCACGAATTCAGCGCGCCGTATACGCCTCAGCAGAATGGAGTTGCTGAATGGAAGAACAGAACACTGATTGAGACAGCAAGGACTATGCTGTCGGATGCAAAGCTTCCTGTCACTTTCTGGGCAGAAGCAGTTAATACAGCGTGTCACATCTTAAACAGAGTTCTGGTAGTGAAGAGGCACAACAAGACTTGTTATCAACAATCGACTTCCCAATCTTGATTACCTAGTTTCTTTCGGTAGTCCTTGCTCCTTGTTGCTACAGTACAAAGACCGCCAGTCTAAGTTTCATGCAAAAACGGTGGAAGGCATCTTTTTAGGATACGTTGCCAACTCGCCTTGCAAGAGAGTGTACAACATAGGAACTCGTACTGTCGAGGAATGGTTTGAAGTGGATTGTAGTAAACACAGCATTCCACCCGAACCAACAGGTCCAGCTTGGGGTTTTGATTATGATGCGCTATTCAAGTCATTCAATCTTCCTGATATATCTGCAGATGACACTGCAAATGTCTATGATTTATTGGGTGGCAGCGATGACTCCAGCTTCTCTACTCGTGCTACTGTACCGATTGTAACTCCTGATTCCAATGCTGCATCTGCATCTGGAACTCATTACAGTGATAACAGTGAAGATGTTCTTGTCGTTGGAGATGACGCTCCAGCTAATCCTAACACAACTGTAGGAAATGAAGCTCCAGCTGATCCAATTAACATTGAATCTTCTTCCTCTGGAACACAGGAAATAGGGGAGTTAAGCACGAATCTTGATCCAGAAATTCAGGAACCAAATGTACCAGAGACAAGAGTGCATAGGAATCATCCAATTAACAATATTATTGGTGATCCTAATGCCGGCGTTCAGACTCGTCATCGAACCATCACTGAAAACACCAGTCTTTACACAGAGATACTTGACACTGGTGTCATGGAAACATGTCTGCATGCTGCATTCGTGTCCCAGTTAGAGCCGAAGAATGTGAAGGAGGCTCTTACTGACAACTGCTGGACTGAGGCGATGCAAGATGAACTGTCTCAATTCCAAAAGTTTCACGTGTGGGATTTGGTTGACTTGCCAAAAGGCTTTCAGCCAATTGGAACCAGATGGGTGTTCAAATGCAAGACGGATGATCGTCATGTTGTTGTGAAGAACAAAGCAAGATTGGTTGTTCAGGGTTTTTATCAGCAAGAGGGCTTGGATTACACGGAAGTATATGCCCCAGTTGCCAGAATTAAAGCCATTCGACTGTTCTTGGCTTATGCCACATATGTCGGCTTCAAGGTCTATCAACTTGATGTGAAGAGTGCTTTCCTTTATGGTAAAGTTCATGAAGAAGTCTATGTCACTCAGCCTCCCGGTTTTGAAGATCCGCATAATATCAATAAAGTGTATAAGCTCGACAAAGCACTTTATGGTCTTCATCAAGCACCGCGGGCAAGGTATGAGACATTATCTAAGCATTTACTGTCTAATGGTTTCGACCGTGGACAGATTGACTCGACTCTCTTCATTAGGAAAGCAGGAGGTGACATTCTTCTTGTACAAGTATATGTCGACGACATCATTTTTGGATCTACCAATGAAGGGATGTGTAGGGAATTCGAGCAGGTGATGAAGTCCAAATTTGAAATGAGTAATATGGGTGAATTGTCGTTCTTTCTGGGTCTGCAAGTCAGTTAAAGAGAGGTTGGCATTTATCTACATCAAACTAAGTATGTGCAGGACATCTTATCAAAATACAAGATGAATGATAGCAGTACTTATGGTACACCTATCCCAGTTAATCATGGTTTGCATCCTGACAAAGATGGAAAGGATGTAGACAGCAGATTGTACTGTGGGATGATCGGGTCACTTATGTATCTCACAGCTTCAAGACCCGATATAATGTTTGCTGTATGCTTGTGCTCAAGGTTTCAGTCTCAACCAAAGGAGTCACATATGATAGCCGTGAAGAGAATTTTCAGATACCTGAAAGGGAAACCCCGATTAGGTCTTTGGTACTCTAAGCAGCAGTCATTCGAATTCAAAGCCTACACTGATTCAGATTATGGCGGTTGTAACCTTGACAGAAAGTCAACTTCTGGTGGATGTCAATTCTCAGGAGACAGACTGGTCTCCTGGCAGTGTAAGAAGTAGTCAACGGTTTCTGTCTCAACCTGTGAAGCAGAATACATTGCTGCAGCGAGCAGTTGTTCTCAGATACTGTGGATTCAACAACAGTTGAGAGACTACGGATTAAACTTCACTGGAACTCCTCTATTCATTGACAACAATGCCACCATGTCCATCACAAATAACCCGGTGAAACATTCCAAAACTAAACATATAGAGATTCGCCATCATTTCATTCGTGACTGTGCTGCAAAGCATTTAATTGAACTTGTAAAAGTTCACACGGATGACAATCTTGCTGACCTTTTCACAAAGACATTTGATCGATCCCGTTTTGAGCATCTTGTCAACTTGATAGGAATGTTCAATCCTGAGTGAAAACTAAGTTTTCTTAACTCAATTCAATTCATGAAAGTTAAATTTTTAATTCCTTTAAATATTCTGTATAGTTCTTTTAGCCTTTAAAATATTTTACAAAAATAAAAAAAAAATAGAAAATGAAGAAAATTTCAAAGTTAACTTGAGAAAAGAGGAAATGATAGTACATCAGAAATGATCTAAACACCATAGACTGCTCATATGGGAAATGATTGCGTCATGGTTACTTAATTGTTTAAATTATTATGTTTTTAATCTGTTTATTAACAAGTAATTTGAATTGTCAGTAGGCTGTATGCGTCTTTGAATCACTAGTAGTGTGGAAACTAAATCTAAATTACAACCGTGATTTGAACCCATGTTTACAAGCGTGTCTGCGTAAAAGAATAGAAAAGATCATTATCAGATAAAAGATATTAGATTTTGGCAATAATTTTCTTTTGAGATCAGTTTCGGGTTATGTCATTAGCACAATTAATGCGGTTCATCTCACTGCCCATACTCACAAGTATGTAAGGAGAGATTGAATCAAGATATGTCTCTACATTAACTGTTGAGCATGTATTCACCCTTGAATCACTCCTGATTCATTGAAATCAAATCCAGATAAAAGTTGGATCCCCTTACCTGATAATCAAACACCATATCTATTATCCTGAATCATCATCCCGATATTCAAAGAAGAAAATCACATGAAACCAAAACAAATGAATCACTCGATTCTGAATCTTATGATTCCCGATAATCCTTATGGATTCTGCTTGATTTTTTCCTGTGCTAATAGATGTAGCTTCATTCTGAAAATTTAGAAAATCATTGGAAAAATCTTAGATGCCTTGAGATAGTGCAAGTTAGAATAGCATATCAGTGGGGTACACGTTGTATATCTTATAAATAATACCTTAATACACAAGAATGTCATAAAAAGATGCTTATAGTTTCAAATCTTATAATATTGTCAACTTGAATTACTTGTCCATATGCTTATTACGTATGAATAAATAGTAATCCATGACATGATCCCATATTCTTTGATGTTTATTTTGTATCGTTTTTGCTAAAAGATAGCCTGATATGATCCTCTGCTCGTGTCTTTGATCAAAAATAGTTTGTGTGAATACTTGTATATTTCTATGAGAAAAGATCAAAAATATTTTAAGTTTATGCATAGTTCAACTTTATTCAGAAAAGCCAAAAATATTTGTATTTAACCTTCTTGAATTGATTTTGAATCCTCTTGATTGAACGCTTTTATCTTGTTCGTTATTTGAATTAAAATCTTCATAATTTGAGTTGAAAGTGTGCGCACATAAGGGTCTCTGCGTACTTGATAAGTGCGCATGAGGTAAACTACGCAAGACTTAAGTCATGCGTACTTAGTAAGTACGCAGGAGTTAAGTCCTGCGCACTTAGTAAGTACGCACGACCAATATGTGTTGGGTATAAATACAGGACTTAGAAAATTTTTTAGGGCTTATCACTTTCAAATCGTTTTCTCCTGTGATATTCCCTCCGACCATCTTCCTCAAAAAATTTCGAGTGTTCCAACCGGATTTTTCATCCCACTCATTGTTTAATCATCATCAAACATTTACTTGGTGAGAATCTCGGTCCGTATCATCCATTAAATCCCAAGTTTTCGACCGATTCATTGACGGTTTTGGAAATTATTGACCGATTTTGGTGTTCTAAATACAAATTAAGACCTAAAACTTGTTAATAATCACTAATCGAAACCTATTGACTCCGAATTTGTCCCTAACATGGTTTGATTTTGGCCTTGACCCTCGATTGACCGTTGTTTCCACTAGGTCGTCGTCTAGGTCATAAAATTGACGAGTTTAGCAGTAACTTGAGGTGGATAGTGGTCCCATAGGTCTTAATCAAGTATTTCGACCTTGTGGTGACCATAATCCACGGCAATGCATCACTTCTGTTTGAAATTGAGACTTCTGGAATTTTGGCTAAGTACAAGTCTTGCGCACTTAACAAGTACGTAAGAAGTAATTCCTGCGTACTTGTTAAGTACGCACGAACAAACTCCTGCATACTTGCTAAGTATGCAGGACCAACACTTAGCAAAATTTCCTAAGTCTGAAATTCACTTCATTGAGTAACTACTATACTGAGTCATGTTTATCCATTTCCAATGATACGTGTTGTTCTGATTATGTTTTCTGTGTGTTTTTGCAGATCATGGCTTGGGCTTTTTCTAACGAATTCAACCTTTTAGCTAACACTGAACCAGAATGGAAGGGTGCAGCGTTGCAGTATAGAGACATAGTTGATTTCTTGAACCGTTCAAGAATCAGCTACGCCATTTCTGCTGACCCTATCGTGTCAAGACCCTATCTCGAACAATTCTGGGAGACGGCGGAGCACGACTGCACGGTATCCCCCAATGTCATTAGGGCTACCGTTGCAGGTCAAGCTATCGCATTTTCTGAAGATACCATTAGAAGGGTCCTGCAGTTCAGAGACCTTGCTACCGACCTGACAGCCTATCCAGACTACTTTGTGGATGGGTGTTGGAGGCAACGAATGGGATAAGTTGGAGCAAGGGACTATGCTTCTTATAAAAAGATGTGGGTATTAGACCAATGGCGGTATTTCGCCCACGTCATGATCGTGTGCATCTCGTCTAGGAAAGCTGGGAAAGGTGCCATGGGTCATGACCTTGCAGCAGCCATGGTCGGCCTTTCTCTCAACAAGGGCTACAACTTCTCCCGCTACATCTTTAAGGCCATCAATGACCAGATCAACACAGCGGAGTGGTTTCGGTTCTTGTTATACCCTCCGTTTGTGCAACTTTTGATAAATGACGCATTGCCAAACCTTCCTGCTATAGGGGAGAGACTGCAAGTCAAGCGGGTGGACAAAAGAGTATTTGCTCAATTTCTAAAACCAGGCAGTGTAGAACCTACCCCTGTGCACACAGAACTCTTTGGCCACCTTCTAAATGAAGCATATGTGGCACCTGAAGACTTGAGATGGTATAGCCACGACTCGGAACCTGACATGAGTGAACACTCCGATGAGCAACAAGAACAACACCATGAGGAAAATGATAGTGATGATAGCTCGTCTGAGGATGGAGACGACGAAGGCGGTGATGGTGGTGCTGAGGAATCCGATTCAGAAGCAACAGAATCAGATTCTTCTGATTCTGATGACGCACCATCACAGGTACACCCACGGAGAATGGCTAAGGTAACCCTACCTGGGTCGTCCTCCAAAAGAAAGCGACAATGAGCCAAATTCTGACTCTGATGCTGATGTACAAAGACAAAGACGGGAAAGCATTCATAAGAACTGGGGAGATAGGTAAGAGGTTGCTATCCCCAGGGTGGTAGAGGTCCCGACTGTGCAGCAAGTACAAGTTCCAGCTGCCAGTCCAGATTCAGCCTCTACCCCACCAGAACATTAATTGCACCGAAGGAGAAAAAGGCCACAAGTTCAAGCTGATGTGGCAGTCACGACAGTCACAGAGGAGGTTCCTGTGACGGTGACCCTCCCTACAACATCCGTCCAGGTGACAGTGACTACTCCACTTCTCACGGAGTCAGTCACCATCGCCCCAACCATAACACCCACTCCCATCATTACATCCCCACACCCACCTCACACCACTGAGCCGTCAGGTCAACCCTTCAACTATGGTGATTTCTCACAAGGGTTTGACTTTGACACAATCTTCTCCTCCCCCATCCATAATGCTGAAGCATCATCATCTAGGCATTCTGATCCGTATGATGCAAGGATCAATGTCCTAGAGACCCAAGTTGCTGAACTGTTGAAGACCATTCAAAAGTCAAAGGAGGAGTCTTATGCTCAACAAGCAAAGATTAATTCCCTGGCCGATGAAGTTAGGATTCTCCACAGCCAGAGAACAGGGAAAAATGAGCAACTGAAGAATGTTATGGCACAGAACGAGCTGCTGATGAAATCCAATGAAATGATTCTAGGCCACAGAACTTCACTTGAGCTAAGGATGGATTTGCAGAGAAAAGAGCATGAAGCGATGGTCAAATTAGTTGAAGAACTGACCAAGAAGCTTGATGCTCAGGGGGAGAAAGGGAAAGAGAAAGAACAGGAGAAAGAAAAAGAGAAGGAGAAAGAACATAAATCCACTGGTGCTGAGCCTTGTCATCCAGTCAACTTGACTAAGGATGATGATAAAGACAAGGATCCTGAAGCCGGTCCTAGTGGAGGTGAGCACCAAGCTTTGGCGATTGTGCCCATCTCTTCTATTCCAATGGCTGAGGGGGAGTCTACTCAGCAAGAGGGTGGTGATACATCTGGTGGTGGTGGTGATAAAGGGAAGTCAGTGGCTGAAGTACTTAAGGACTTATCTGATGATGAGATCCTATATCTAGAGCCTGACTACTCTAAAGAAGCACAGATCGATGCTCTCTTTAATCTAGAAGAATGAGAGATCGACTCTGGTGATGACTGGAATGATGAAGATGAGGATATGGTGATAGAGTTTCCCAAGGGCGACGGGGAAGGAGAGTACGAGTTAGAGGATGGTGAGATCTTTGAAGTACCATCGCTCGAATCTCTGCTCGACACAGGCTCAGTTGACATGACAAGTAATGTTGAAGCTACAACTGAAGCCTCCCCAGCGACCCTCCACCTGTGGACCCCGAGACACCAAAAGATAAAGACATGCCTTCTGCATCATCTAAGGGTCCAGCTCCCGTGTGGCAAAAGACGTCCATCACAGACAAGCACGGAGCTACAGGTATGATCTTGGCTGTTAGGTTCGAGGAGAACAAACAGTTGTTCGCCATCAAAAGATCTGGGGGGGTTCAATACTTGAAACCAACCAGTGAGGTGTTCAACTCTTTGCCCAAATACGACCTTGTGAACCTCGCTAACCGCGACCTGATGAGTCACTCGAGTCATGCAGTAGCAATGGGTTTGTGGGTAACACTACAGCGGGAAGCAAGATCAGGGAAATTTGAATACTTCAAGCCTCAAGTGCCAAGAAGAGTCAAGGATAAGCACGATGTACATCCTGTGACTAAGAAGCACATAAAAAGATTGGTATACAAGCCAGTGCAATGTGAAACTAAGATTCCCTTGTGCAAGTTATCTCAGGATATTCTTGGTGACATGTGGTACTGGTATGTAGATCCAAAAACGGGCGAGGCTGTGATCATGGGAAAGGTTCGTTCCGAGAGTGGGAACACAGTACCAAAAGAACTGATCAGAATCTTTGATGAAGTCTGCTTCATCAACTTTTATGTGAAAGATCTGGAGGTACTAGCGGAACGCTACTGTGTCCACACGGACGAATGGACAAAGCTCCTTGCTTCTAAATATGACAAGGTGATTAAGTTATGCCTTGATTACAAGAAGAAGATGGAAGCTAAGGGACCAATGCTGTGAATACTGAAGATTGAAGACTGAAGACGATGAAGATCCCGAGCTGTTGTCAAGGGGGAGTTTGTTGATGCACTTTCCTATGACAACACTCTGGATAGAGTCTTAGTTTGTATTTCTAATGTCTGTAATTTGTCTTTGTATGTAAGAGTCGTTATTAAGTTTATCGAGTTGTATTTACTTTTACATAGTGTATGTTGCATTTCTTCTAAGTGTTTTGCGCACTTACATGTGCGCAGGAGAAAGCTCCTGCGTAATTAGCAAGTACGCAGGAAGACCCATGCGTACTTGCTAAGTACGCAAGAGCATTTGGTCCTGCGCACTTGCTAAGTGCGCAGGCATCAGGTCTGTATAAATAGGTTTGGTTCACAGAGGATAAGTACGCAGAATTCATACCTTAGACGAACTCAGTTTGTTAAGTACGCAATTTGTAATCTCTCTGTAACCGTCGAGTGTTTATATTAGAAAGAGCTTTTATTGTGACTCTCGTGTTTGGTTTACTTTGTTTTAGTTAGACTCTCCGCCTAGTCACGGGTATTCCGCACCCGGTCCAACTAGTAGACCACTTGCATGCAACGATCCGACACACATGAAGGGACCTACATCGAGTGTTGTGAGTGAGTTTGGAGAGTTTTTACAAGCAAAAAGAGGTATTTTTGTTGATTTTTGTGATAAAATAGGGGTAGCTCTTGAGCACTATTTTAGAAACAAAAATCACTCAAAAACTGATTTTTGTTGTGTATTTGAGTGTTTTGAGCATCAAAGGTTGGTTAGAAACAAGTTTCTGACCCTTTGGCTCATTTGCATTGATCATCAGACGAATTTTTACCATCTCCGGCGAGTTTCAGGTGACCGGAAAAGTTTGGTGAAAGTTGCTGAAAAGGTATCCTGCGTACTTACCATTGCTGGCAAAAAGTACTGTTTTGTGCGTACTTACTAAATACGCAAGACTTATCTCCTGCGTACTTATAAGTGCGCAAGACTGAACTTGTGCGAACTTAAGTTATATCCTGCGTACTTACATTTACTCCTGCGTACTTGTTAAGTACGCAAGAGGAAATCTAAATACGCAAGACCATTTCTCAAGTGCGCAAGGCCAAAACCAAGTGCGCAACTGTGTCTGACTTTTCTGAAATTTGACTAAGTGTTCACTATGTCGAATCTTCAGAATCTTGAAAACCTGCTGAATTATGATAATGAGATCGGTACACCATAGAAACCACCAAAGTTGCTGAACGTGAACGATTATTCTAATTGGAAAGCATGTTTCGAGCACTACATTTCTTATACCGACTCATCACTATGGTTGCGGGATATAAGCATCCCACACACATCTATCTTGATGAAACCATGACCAAACCTATCTCTAAGCTTTCTGACGAAGAAAAAGAAAGCTTATGACCGTGAAAAGAAGGCACTTGGTTCGATCACTATGGCATTAACTCGAGAATTGTTCCATAGTTTCCGAGGGTATGAAAATTTTAAGCATCTCTGGTAAGCTTTACAGAAGAGATTCGAAGGAAATAGTGACATCAAGAAGAGCAAGCGGGATCTTCTCAGGAAGCTGTATGAGTGCTTCAGATTTTTAGAGAACGAATCTTTAAATGACCTCATCTGTAGATTCTATCATTTACAGACTGAGTTGAAGGCTTTTGAACTCAAGTATCCAGATGAAGAGATGGTGGAAAAGTTTTTGGATGCTTTACCACCCAAATTTGAGATGTACACAACCCTGATGAGGGAAAATCCTAAATTCTATGAATTGACAGTTGAGGAGGCAATAGGAAAGGTTCAAGCTCATGACATGAATCTAAGAAGAAAGGAGAGCTCAGGAAGACCCCAGATACAAGACCCTTCTATGTATCATGGGACGACTTCTACATCCAAGTCATCGGGCTCTGGAATTGCCCTCTTCACTGGAAATCCTACTGAAGAAGACCACTCAACTGGGTGTGGTGGTCATGCTTGCTATGCTTCAGGATCAGGGTTGGGGTCTCATCATCAAAATACCTCAAGAAATCCTCCTGCTACGTCTTCAGCTAACAACTCAGCTATAGCCAGAATAGCTGAAGATCATGTAGCACTTTTCTCATCTTGTATGCTTGCATATGAAAATTTCATAGGTGGCAAGCTTACTGATCCAGAGACGATTGAAGAAGATTTTAATCAAGTGGATCCTGATGACATGGAGGACATGGATATTCAATGGAATATGGCCATGCTATTGAGGAGAGCCAAGCGTTTCCTGAACAGAACAGAAAGAAAGTTTATTGGCGGGCATCCTAATGTCATGGTCGGGTTTGACAAATCTAAGGCCAAATGCTACAAGTGTCTGAACTATGGACACTTTGCTCGTGAGTATCAGAAAGACAGAGCACCTGCCTCTGGTTTTACCCGACCCAGCCAAGGAAACAGCCATGGCCACAACAATCCAAACCACCAAAATCAAAGCCAAAGTGGAACGTCCAATGCACTGGTAGCACAACAGGACGAAAGCTTTGACTGGGGTGTTCATCTTGAGGATGCCATCATCGCACAAACCCAGGTTGGTCTCATGGCTGAGATCATGGAGATGATGGAAGCAGAGAAAAGGGAAGTTTCTATGGCTGACCTAGAAGAATCTACAACTGCTGCTACAGAGGAGGTGAAGGAAGCTGAAGAAATGGAAGCTCCTGTAGCTGATGAAGAGGCCTCGACCACTGCGGTTGCTCTCATGGCCATTGGAGAAGCAACAAGTTCATCGTCTGAGGTAGATTCTAACCCTTTCTCTGTTATTTCATGTTCTAAATGTCTAGGGCTAAAACTTGAAAATTCTAGGCTCCAAGACAAAATCGAACCCCTAAGTTAGGCAGCTCTAAACTATAAAGAAAATGAAAAACGTTTTAAAGATTCTATTGAAACGTTAAAAAAGGAAAAATCTGAATATTCTTTAAAAATAAGTGATCAACAGCTTCACTTAGATGTTGCATACAGGGGGTTAGAAAAACGGAACAATGAAATCAACAAACTGCAAAATGAGATATTGCAGTTAAAATGCACTAATGAGAAGTTGAAAAACTCTCGCTTTGTGGTGGAACACTACGAGTCTGTGGTGAGACAACTGAATGGGTTAGGTTTGGGTACTAATGCCATTCCTCCACCAGTGAGCGGGAAGTTTGTCAATAGCTTAATAGACATTGATCTCACTTGTCTAGATGAGTCCTCTGATAAGGATGATTCCCCTAAAAAGGATGAATCCTCAAGTAAGGCTAACTCCACATCTAGTGAGGAGTTTGTTACTGCTTCTGAAGACGGGTCGATTAACTCTTGCCCTGAAGGAGTAGTATCTGAGGAGTTGTTGACTGAACAAAAGGTAAAGAAAAACGTTATCACTAATGGTGATAATTGCATTTTAACTGAACCCGATATCATTGAAACAAATGATAATCTAAAGGTAATGCTTTATGGTGAGTATAAAAGTCTTAACCAAGCCAAGAAAGAAGCTTTTTCAGCTCATTATGGGCTTGGATATAAAGAAAATTTGGAAAAATATTATACTCCCAAAAACCAAACCGGTAAGGTTCAGACTAATGTTCATAAACCAACTCCTCCTTCTCATAATGCTGAGTTATCTAAGGCAAGATCTAATGAGCCTTACAAGAGAACTTATGTAGACAAGAGGAACTGTTTTCACTGTGGCTTGGTTGGTCACATTTTTGTGAACTGTCCTTCTAAGAACCAAGGGAAACGGCCTGTTGTTTCACAACCAGCTGTTATCCCCAGGTCGCCACCAGTGAAACCATCTCCCAAACATCCATAGCAAAATGTGGTGAAACTACCAGTCAAACCGATGGTAAAGCCTAAGATCATATCTGAAGCTAAACCATCTGTTCCAAGAAAGGTAACGCAACCTGCCGTACCTCGTGTATCTACCTCTGGTAGTACACGTACGGGTGAGAAACCTGTGGCAAGACTCTCTAAGCCACAGAGGATGACACGGAACAAGAGGTTGAGAAAGCTTGAACAGCTGACTTCAGTTCAATATGGTGAAGCTTCCTCAAGTTCACCTGCTGTAGTTGAACCAAAGTCTCCTGTTCCGATTAAGAAATAGAAGAGATCCTGGACTACAAAATCCAAAACTTCTCAATCTCCTAGTTCTATTTCTTCTAAAGATTCATCAATTTTGAACAGTCATCATGACTGTGAGTTAAAGGAAGTAGTTTATTTTGAAAAGGATGGACGACCCAAGACCACAATGGCTTGGGTATACAAATCTAACTAATTCTTTTGTGACTCGTGCAGGGACGTCCGAAGGGTACTATCTCTAACCGCTGGTATGTAGATAATGGATGTTCCAGGCACATGACAGGAAACATGGCCCTGCTTCAAGATGTTAAACCATTCAGAGGCGGCTATGTGGCCTTAGCCGGAGAAAAAGGCGGCAGCATCACGTGTCAAGGCGTGGTCTCGAACGGTTGTGTCAGCTTTGACAATGTCAACTTCTGCGAGCAGCTGAAGCATAACCTGTTGAGTGTCTCTCAAATGTGTGATAAGGAGTACTCGGTGATGTTTGACAAGTCAGAATGCCTGATTCTCAAACCCGGTTTTGAAGTTCCGGAAGATTGGATCCTGATGAGAGCGCCAAGAACAAACGACACCTATCAGATCGATATGAGTGTGGCAACAACCACCTCATCAGTTCCTACCCATTTGCTTTCTAAAGCGACAGAGCTCGACTCCATCTTGTGGCATAGGAAACTCGGACATATTTCGTATCGTAAAATGAATCATCTTGTCCGAAACGGGTTGGTAACCGGGGTTCCTAAGCTGAGGTTTACCGTTGCAGATGACTGTATGCCTTGTAAAAAGGGCAAACAGCAACGGAAATCTCACAAGCCCAAGCTCCAAAACTCTATTGATACCCCTTTGGAGCTATTACACATGGATCTGTTTGGCCCCATAAGTATCAGGAGTATTGGAGGTAAGTCGTTCTGTCTAGTAGTAACTGATGATTTCTCACGTTTTTCTTGGGTGCATTTCTTAGGTACTAAAGACGAGACTGCTGATATTCTTCAATATTTGATACTGAGCTTGGAATCTCTTTGCAAGCTGAAAGTTAGAAGAATTAGGAGTGACAACGGAACTGAGTTCAAGAATAATTTGATGGAGCTTTTCTGTCTCAAGAAAGGGATCCGTCACGACTTCAGCGCGCCGTACACGCCTCAGCAGAATGGAGTTGCTGAACAGAAGAACAGAACACTGATTGAGACTGCAAGGACTATGCTGTCGGATGCAAAGCTTCCTGTCACTTTTTGGGCAGAAGCCGTTAATACAGCTTGTCATGTCTTAAACAGAGTTCTGGTTGTGAAGAGGCACAATAAGACTTGCTACGAGTTGATCAACAATCAACTTCCCAATCTTGATTACCTAGTTCCTTTCGGTAGTCCTTGTTCCTTGTTTCTACAGTACAAAGACCACCAGTCTAAGTTTCATGCAAAAGCGGTGGAAGGCATCTTCTTAGGATACGTTGCCAACTCACCTTGTAAGAGAGTGTACTTTGAAGTGGATTGTAGTAAACACAGCATTCCACCCGAACCAACAGGTCCAGCTTGGGGTTTTGATTAGGATGCGCTATTCAAGTTATTCAATCTTCCTGATCTATCTGCAGTTGACGCCGTAAATGTTTATGAATTATTGGGTGGCGGTGATGACTCCAGCTTCTCTACTCGTGCTACTGTAGCAATTACAACTCCTGATTCCAATGCTGCATCTGCATCTGGAACTCATGACAGTGATGACAGTGAAGATGTTCTTGTTGTTGGAGATGACGCTCAAGCCAATCCTAACACAACTATAGGATATGAAGCTCCAGCTGATCCAATTAATATTGAATCTTCTTCCTCTAGAACACAGGAAATGGGGGAGTTAAGCATGAATTTAGATCCAGAAATTCAGGAACCGATTGTACCGGAGACAAGAGTGCATAGGAATCATCCAATTGACAACATTATTGGTGATCCTTATGCCGGTGTTCAGACTCGTCATCGAACCATCACTGAGAACACCAGTCTTTACATAGAGATATTTGACACTGGTGTCATGGAAACATGTCTGCATGCTGCATTCGTGTCCCAGTTAGAGCCGAAGAATGTGAAAGAGGCTCTCACTGACAACTGTTGGATTGAGGCGATGCAAGATGAACTGTCTCAATTCCAAAAGTTGCACGTGTGGGATTTGGTTGACTTGCCAAAGGGCTTTCAACCAATTGGAACCAGATGGGTGTTCAAATGCAAGACGGATGATCGTCATGTTGTTGTGAAGAACAAAGCAAGATTGGTTGTTCAGGGTTTTTATCAGCAAGAGGGCTTGGATTACACAGAAGTATATGCCCCAGTTGCTAGAATTGAGGCCATTCGACTGTTCTTAGCTTATGCCACTTATGTCGGCTTCAAGGTCTATCAACTTGATGTGAAGAGTGCTTTCCTTTATGGTAAAGTTCACGAAGAGGTCTATGTCACTCAACCTCCCGGTTTTGAAGATCCGCATAATATTAATAAAGTGTATAAGCTCGAAAAAGCACTTTATGGTCTTCATCAAGCACCGCGGGCATGGTATGAGACATTATCTAAGCATTTACTGTCTAATGGTTTCGACCGTGGACAGATTGACTCGACCCTCTTCATTAGGAAAGCAGGAGGTGACATTCTCCTTGTACAAGTATACGTCGACGACATTATCTTTGGATCTACCAATGAAGGGATGTGTAGGGAATTCGAGCAGGTGATGAAGTCCAAATTTGAAATGAGTAATATGGGTGAATT
The DNA here is from genome assembly GCA_023525975.1 of Smallanthus sonchifolius. Taxonomy (NCBI): domain Eukaryota; kingdom Viridiplantae; phylum Streptophyta; class Magnoliopsida; order Asterales; family Asteraceae; genus Smallanthus; species Smallanthus sonchifolius. The sequence continues at coordinate 93,896,117 of CM042019.1, forward strand.
GTCGTTCTTCCTGGGTCTGCAAGTCAGTCAAAGAGAGGATGACATTTATCTACATCAAACTAAGTATGTGCAGGACATCTTATCAAAATACAAGATGAATGATAGCAGTACTTATGGAACACCTATCCCAGTCAATCATGGTCTGCATCCTAACAAAGATGGAAAGGATGTAGACAGCAGATTGTACCGTGGGATGATCGGATCACTTATGTATGTCACAGCTTCAAGACCCAATATAATGTTTGCTGTGTGCTTGTGCTCAAGGTTTCAGTCTCAACCGAAGGAGTCACATATGATAGCCGTGAAGAGAATTTTCAGATACCTGAAAGGGAAACCCTAATTAGGTCTTTGGTACTCTAAGCAGCAGTCATTCAACTTCAAAGCCTGCACTGATTCAGATTATGGCGGTTGTAACATTGACAGAAAGTCAACTTCTAGTGGATGTCAATTCTTAGGAGACAGACTGGTCTCCTGGCAGTGTAAGAAGCAGTCAACGCTTTCTGTCTCAACTTGTGAAGCAGAATACATTGCTGCAGCGAGCGGTTGTTCTCAGATACTGTGGATTCAGCAGCAATTGAGAGACTACGGCTTAAACTTCACTGGAACTCCTCTATTCTTGACAACAATGCCACAATGTCCATCACAAATAACCCGGTGAAACATTCCAAAACTAAACATATAGAGATTCGCCATCATTTCATCCGTGATTGTGCTGAAAAGCATTTAATTGAACTTGTAAAAGTTCACACAGATGACAATCTTGCTGACCTCTTCACAAAGGCATTTGATTGATCCCGTTTTGAGCATCTTGTCAACTTGATAGGAATGTTCAATCCTGAGGGAGAATTAATTTTTCTTAATTCAATTCAATTCATGAAATTTAAACTTTATTTCTTTTTAAATTTTCTGTATAGTACATCAGAAATGATCTAAACGTCATAGACTGCTCATATGGGAAATGATTAAGTCATTCTTACTTAATTGTTTAACTTATTATGTTTTTAATCTGCTTATTTACAAGTAATTTAAATTGTCAGTAGGCTGTATGCGTCTTTGAATCACTAGTAGTGTGGAAACTAAATCTAAATTACAACTGTGATTTGAACCCATGTTTGCAAGTGTGTGTGCGTAAAAGAATAAAAAAGATCATTATCAGATATAGGATGTTAGATTTTGGCAATAATTTTCTTTTGAGGTCAGTTTTGGGTTATGTCGTTAGCACAATTAATGCGGTTCATCTCACTGCCCATACTCACAAGTATGCAATGAGAGATTGAATCAAGACATGTCTCTACATTAACCGTTGAGCATGTATTCACCCTTGAATCACTCCTGATTCATTGAAATCAAATCCAGATAAAAGTTGGATCCCCTTACCTTATTCAATCACCATATATATTGTCCTGAATCATCATTCCGATATTCAATGAAGAAAATCAAATGAAACCAAGACAACTGAATCACTCGATTCTGAATCTTATGATTCCTGATAATCCTTATGGATTCTGCTTGATTTTTCCTGTGCTAATAGATGTAGCTTCATTCTGAAAATTTAGAAAATCATTGGAAAATCTTAGATGCCTTGAGATAGTGCAAGTTAGAATAGCATATCAGTGGGGTACACGTTGTACATCTTATAATTAATACCTTAATACACAAGAATGTGATACAAAGATGCGTATAGTTTCAAATCTTATAATATTGTCAACTTGAATTACTTGTTTATGTGCTTATTTCGTACGAATAAAGAGTAATCCATGACATGATCCCATATTCTTTGATGTTTATTTTGTATCGTTTTTGCTAAAAGATAGCCTGATATGATCCTCTGCTCGTGTCTTTGATCAAAAATAGTTTGTGTGAATACTTGTATATTTCTATGAGAAAAGATCAAAAATATTTTAAGTTTATGCATAGTTCAATTTTATTCAGAAAAGCCAAAAATATTTGTGTTTAACCTTCCTGAATTGTATTTGAAACCTCGTGACTGAATATTTTTATCTTGTTCGTTAGTTGATTTGAAAAACTTCATAAATTATGAGTTGAAATTTTGCGTAATTAATCGTTGTGCGTACTTGTCAAGTTTGCACGAAGTAAGTCTTGCGTACTTGTAAATGCGCAAGAGTAAAACTTGCGCACTTATAAATGCGCAAGAGTTAAAGCTTGAGTACTTTTAAGTACGCAAGAGTTAACTCGTGCGCACTTAACAAGTACGCACGACTGATTGTGGCTGGGTATATAAGGGACACGATGAAACTTTTCTCAGTTTCATCGCATTCAAACCGAATTTTTCCCTCTGCAAATTTCACTCAAAATCAAAGTGTTCCTAAACCATCTATTCGTCCTGTCTATTGTTTCATCATCTCATTTCATCGATTTGGTGAGATTCTAGACTAAATCCATCCGTAATTTCGTGACTTTTGGACCAATTGGAGACTTAAAAATTTTAGGGTTATTCTTTAATTTTTGGGTAAAATTGGGGATTGTTTGGGTAATTTCTTATCACTAATCCGGATTTGAAAACTTAATCGACTCCTAATAATCCCATTTGGTCCTTGATTTGATCCGTCGGTGGAATTTTAGTTGGCAGTGGGTCGAGGGCCGTTTTAGGTCAAAATTGGTCCTGGTTAGGAAGTTTGTGGTGTTGATACTGGTCCCATAGGTTAGAATCATTGATTCCGACCTAGTGGTGACCTATTCGACCCACTTTTTGAAAGATCAATCAAATTCTAAACTTTCTGGAATTTTTCTTAAGTGCTGTTCTTGCGCACTTAGAAAGTACGCAAGAGGTAGTTCTTGCGTACTTGTTAAGTACGCAAGAAGAAAAACCTGCGCACTTGCTAAGTGCGCAGCACCAACACTTAGGAAATTTTCTAAGTCTGAAATTTCTGTTCAAAGAGTAACTACTATACCGTGTCATGTTTGTTCATTTCCAATGATACGTGTTGTTCTGATTGTGCTTTCTGTGTGCTTTTGTAGATTATGGCTCGGGCGTTTACTAACGAATTCAACCTGTTAGCGAACACTCAACCCGAATGGAAAGGTGCAGCATTGCAATATAGGGAGATAGTTGACTTCTTGAACCGCTCAAGAGTCAGCTATGCTATCTCAGCTGACCCGACCATGTCAAGACCTTACTTGGAACAATTCTGGGAGACGGCGGAGCACGACTGCACGGTATCCCCCAATGTCATTAGGGCTACCGTTGCAGGTCATGCTATTGCTTTCTCGAAAGATACTATAAGAAGAGTCCTGCAATTCAGAGACCTCGCGACCGACCCGACAGCCTATCCAGACTACTTTGTGGATGTCTGTTGGAGGCAAAAAATGGGATACGTCGGAGCGAGGGACTATGCTTCATACAAAAAGATGTGGGTATTAGACCAATGGCGGTATTTCACCCACGTCATGATCGTGTGCATCTCGTCAAGGAAAGTTGGTAAAGATGCCATGGGTCATGACCTTGCAGCAGCCATGGTGGGCTTGTCTCTTAATAGGGGCTACAACTTCTCGCGCTACATCTTCAAAGCAATCAGTGACCAGATCAATAAAGCGGAGAAGTTTAGATTCATGTTATAACCTAGGTTTGTGCAACTCTTGATCGATTCCGGCTATAGGGGAGAGACTGCAAGTCAAGCGTGTGGACAAAAGAGTATTTGCTCAATTTCTGAAGCCAGGCAGTGTAGAACCTACCCTTGTGCACACAGAACTCTTTGGCCACCTTCTAAATGAAGCATATGTGGCACCTGAAGACTGGAGATGGTACAGCCACGAATCGGATCCTGAACTGAGTGAGCATTCAGATGAACAGCAGGAACAACAAGAAGAGGATAATGAAAGTGATGACGGTGATGACGAAGGCGGTGATGGTGGTGCTGAGGAATCCGATTCAGAAGCAACAGAATCAGATTCTTCTGATTCCGATGATGCACCATCATAGGCACACCCCAGGAGATCGGCATAGGTAACCCTACCTGAGTCGTCCTCCAAAAGAAAGTGACAGAGCTCGAGCAGCGAATATGAGCCAACCTCTGACTCTGACGCTGCTCTACAAAGACAAAGATGAGAGAGTGCTCATAAGAACAGGGGAGATAGGCAAGAGGTTGCTATCCCCATTGTGGTAGAGGCCCCGACTCAGCAGCAAGTACAAGTTCGAGCTGCCAGTACAGATTCAGCCTCTACCCCACCAGCACAACAATTGTACCGTAGGAGGAGAAGACCACAAGTTCAAGCTGACGTGGCAGTCACGGTAGTCACAGAGGAGGTTCCTGTGACGGTGACACTCCCTACTACATCCCTCCAGGTGACAGTGACTACTCCAATTGTCACGGAGTCTGTCACCATCACCCCTACCATAACACCCACTCCCATCATCTCATCCCAAATCCCAACACCCACCATTGATCCTCCAAGTCAACCATTCACTTATGAAGATTTCTCACAAGGGTTTGACTTTGGTACCATCTTCTCCTCCCTTATCCATAATGCCGAAGCGTCATCGTCTAGGCATCCTGATCCGAATGAGGCAAGGATCGATGTGCTAGAAACCCAAGTTGCTGGACTGCTGAAGACTATTCAGAAGTCAAAGGAGGAATATGATGCTCAACAAGCACAGATTAATTCACTGGCCGATGAAGTTAGGATTCTACATAGCTAGAGAACGGGGACTAATGAGCGACTGAAGAACGTAATGGCATAGAATGAGCTGTTAATGAAGACAAATGAAATGATTCTAGGCCACAGAACGTCACTTGAGCTAAGGCTGGATTTACAAAGAAAAGAGCATGCAGCGATGGTCAAATTAGTTGCAGAACTGACCAAGAAACTTGATGCTCAGGGGGAGAAAGAGAAAGAGAAGGAGAAAGAGAAAGAGAAAGTGAAAGAGAAAGAAAAGAAATCCACTGGTGCTGAGCCTTGTCATCCAGTCGACTTGACTAAGGATGATGATAAAGACAAGGATCTTGAAGCCGGTCCTAGTGGAGGTGAGCACCAAGCTTTGGCAATTGTGCCCATCTCTGCTATTCCAATGGCTGAGGGGGAGTCTACTCAGCAAGAGGGTGGTGATACCTCTGGTGGTGGTGGTGATATTGGGAAGTCAGCAGCCGATGTGCTCAAGGACTTATCTGATGATGAGATCCTTTATCTTGAGCCTGACTGTTCCAAGGAAGCACAGATCGATGCTTTCCTTAATCTGGAAGAAGGGGAGATCGACTCTGGTGATGACTGGAATGATGATGATGAAGACGTGGTGATAGAGATTCCCAAGGGTGACGGGGAAGGAGAGTACGAGCTAGAAGATGGAAAGATCTTTGAATTTCCATCTTTCGACACTCCGCTAGACACATGTTCAGTCGAGCAGGCTAGTAATGTAGAAGCCTTGATTGAAGCCTCCCCAGTCGACCCTGCACCCGTGGACCCAGAGGCACCAAAAGAGACAGATATGCCTTCTACTAGTTCAAAGGGTCCAGCTCCGGTGTGGCAAAAGACGTCTCTCATAGACAAGCACAGAGCAACAGGGATGATCTTGGCTGTAAGGTTCGAGGAGGACAAGCAACTGTTCGCCATCAAAAGATCTGGCGGGGTTCAATACTTAAACCCACCAGTGAAGCGTTCAGCTCCTTGCCCAAATACGACCTGGTGAACCTAGCAAACCGAGAGCTGCTGGGTTATTCCAATCACACAGTGGCGATGGGTTTGTGGGTGGTTCTGCAGCGTGAAGCAAGATCTGGGAACTTTGAAATGTTCAAGCCTCAGGTGCCCAAAAGTGTCAAGGATAAGCACGCTGTACATCCTGTGACTAAGAAGCACTTAAAGAAATTGGTATACAAGCCAGTGCGATGTGAAACTAAGATTCCCCTGAGCAAGTTATCTCAGGATATTCTTGGTGACATGTGGTACTGGTACGTAGACCTAAAAACGGGCGAGGCTGTGATCATGGGAAAGGGACGTTCCGAGAGTGGGAACATAGTGCCAAAAGAACTGATCAGAATATTTGATGAAGTTTGCTTCATCAACTTTTCTGTGAAAGATCTGGAGGTACTAGCTGATAGGTATTGTGTCAACACGGATGAATGGACAAAGCTCCTTGCTTCTAAATATGACAAGGTGATCAAGTTCTGCCTTGAATACAAGAAGAAGATGGAAGCTAAGGATGGACAACTGTGAAGACTGAAGACGATGAAGATCCCGAGCTGTTGTCAAGGGGGAGTTTGTTGAAGCACTTTCCTGTGACAACACTCTGGATAGAGTCTTAGTTTGTATTTTCATGTCTGTAATTGTCTTTGTATGTAAGAGTCTTTATGTATTAGTTTATCGAGTTGTATTTACTTTTACATATTGAATGTTGCATTTCTTTCTAAGTGTTTTGCACACTTACATGTGCGCAGGAGAAAACTCCTACGTACTTAGCAAGTAAGCAAGAATACCTTGGCGTACTTGTTAAGTACGCAAGAGCATTTTGCCCTGCGCACTTGCTAAGTGCGCAGGCATCAGGTCCTGTATAAGTAGGATATGTTGACAGAAGTTAAGTATGCAGACATTATAGCAAATACGCAGATTGTAATCTCAGTGCTTTTCTCTGTAACCTTCAAGTGTTTATAATACAAAGAACGTTTAAAGTGTTTTCTCTTATCGGTTTACTTTGTTTAGCTAGACTCTCCGCCTAGTCACGGGAATTCCGCACCCGGTCCGACTAGTAGACCCACTTGCATGTGACGATCCGCCACACCCGAGGGACCTACATTTACAATAAAGATGCAAGTGTTCATGCGGAACCAGAAGGTAGTGTGCATGAGACTGTACGAGTGTGTTCCGAGTTATCATCTGTTGTGTGGACTTAGCGCGAAAGTGATGTCGAGAAGAATACCGGGAAAAAATCTTAACTTTGAAGAGACGCGGGTATTAAGAAATGTTATAAGAGGAACTAGAATGCTCGAGTAAGGTAAATTGGTAATTACGTTTGGATCCGTGAAATTGTGAATTTACAGGTGCACGTGTATGATAGCGAATCTTATGGTGTTGATTAATGCTTACGTATCAGAGTTGACCCAATTACTCAACTATGACTACGAGATGTTAGTCACCCGAGTAATGATTTAAAGAGATTAATGAACATCATTAGTAATAGTAACTATGTCAAAGATGGTGTACCTTACAAAGGTGAATGATGTCAGCAAGTACGAGCCACGGGCAAGATGAGGAGGAATGAAACTTTGGTTTGACCTAAGTCAGACGAGCATGCATATGAAGAAGGCCAGGAGCTAGTGTTGACTACGCTTAGCACAAACACGTTATGATGAATAAAAAGCGGTCTACTGTCGAAGTATGCATGAGTATGAAGGAAATAACCACACAAGTGTATGTGCAAAGAATATACGAGTGCACAAATGTAGAAATGGCATCTATACATGTAGAAGACGATCCTAGACAACTAATATGAGTATCTTCTGAAACGAGAAGATAGATATACCAACAACAACAAGTAACGGGAACCGCAATGTTAATTAGGGCATGCAGGCTAAACCAACTGAAACCGGATCCGACCCAAGGATTGTTTGTTCAAAATGTATGTGAAGGACAAGTTTTGACAAACAATATGAAGTAAGGCATGGGTACTAGGAAGAAATTCAAGACGACTCAGAGAACGTTCTACTATGGCTGAGTCTAATCAATAGCCGCGAGTGTTGTTAGAATTGGAAAGCTGTTAAGTAACCCACTGAAATTAGAAAGAAATGAAAGTACAAGTGTCATTGCACGTGTCATTTACTCGTAACAAAACCTATGAACATGATTCTAAAAGAACCACATACGGAAAATGCTAACGGTCATGAGAGGTTAGAGAATGTATACTATTAGGTCGCAAGGGGATGCCAATCCCTAAGACCATCCAATGGTATGAAAGAAGAATGAGAATAATAAATTGATGATGTGAAATGTAAAACCCTGACAAGTATGCTTTAAAGAAAGCCTAGAAGAATGTTGTGTGTAAGAAAATAGGAATGTAAAGGTCGTATACCTAGTGTTCTGTCTGAATGAATACCTCCCTGACAAGATTGAGTATGATAAAGTAATGCTTCATATGGTTCCTTCGGGAATGAAACGACATGGTTCCTTCGGGAACAAAATGATATGGTTCCTTCGGGAATGAGACGATATGATTCCTTTGGGAACGAGACGATATGGTTCCTTTGGGAACGAGACAATATGGTTCCTTCGGGAATGAGACGACAAGATTCCTTCGGGAACGAGACGATATGGTTCCTTCGGGAACGAGACGATATGGTTCCTTTGGGAATGAGATGATATGATTCCTTTGGGAACGAGATGGTACGGTACCTTTCAGAAACTTGATAGTAGGATTCATTTGGGAACGTGATGGTATGATCCATTCAAGAATGGCATGGTATGGTCCTTCGAGGACGAATGCACCATGAGTACATGAGGTACATACGAAGATCCAAACAGTCGAGAAATGATCGATTGTAACACCCAGATAATTCCCAAAGTAATATAAGGGCTAAAAGTATCAAAATAAAAAGTTCAGGGGTTGAACTATAAATTCTCCAAAGTTGGAGGATTAAAACTGAAAAAATCTGAAAGTTAGAGGGGTGGCGGACCGCTACCATATACCTTGGCAGTCCGCTACTGTAACATCCCAAACTCCAAAAATAAGTTGCGACACGTGTCGGCTAAGAAACGCGACGCTAGAACGTAACCGAACGCGAAAACAGAAAGGCTGTTCGACAAGAATTAGACCAAAATTTCCCATAAGCATATCCCGGTCTAGAAAATGAGTTACGCACGCCATAATATATGAAACTTGGGTGCCTCGGCGAGAAGAAATTGAAAATGTAGTCATAACGGACCGTCAACTGGTGTAATGGTCCATCACGACCCTCCAGAAGCCATAACGGACCGTGACCATCCGTGATGGTCCGTCACGCCGCAAAATCGCGAAAACACTTTGTTTTATGCCACGTATCACTGAGTCATCACACCCTAAGGCCATGACGGACCTTCGTGAGCTGTGACGGTCCGTTAGGTGGTCAGAAAGCCCTTGGAGGCCAATAAAACGGTAACGGTCCGTTATGGGATCATATTTTTGCCTATAAATTGATTATTGAGGCCATTCAAACGGGAAACAACACACACAAACACCATACATCATACACACACTCTGGAGAAGAATTAGGAGCTGGTGCGGCGTGTTAAAGTGCGAGTGCGGTTCAAGTTCAAAGAAGTGTTTAAGTGAGGAACGAGCGTAGGAAACGACCCGAAGTTATTGTAAGGACACTTGACCCGTACCTTAGACATAATTATGTGAATTATGTAATTAAATGATATGTGTTATATGATATATATATATGACGAGGGTACGGGATAATGAGGGGTTAGTCTAAACACTAAACGGGAATAATGGAGTAGCCACGACGTATCCATGGGGTGGTGGATACGCCGCTGGTAATTCCTATATATAGATCTCTTGGTGCTTCGTGGTGAAACAATTATGAATGTTTAAGGGTATAGACTAAAATACAGTAATGAAATTATAGTAAACGTACGGGAGAACTTCCGACCGGTATGTAGTTATCTGACAAACAAAATGTTCTGTCTAAGGAAAGAGTGGTGTATAAATCTCTCCTAGACCTGTCACTCTTTCCTGGGAACATATCTGTTGGAGGTACTTCTCTGGAAGGATAATCACCTCAGTTTACAATATATGATGAATATGAATATGTGATGAAAATGAATGCGTGAATACATGAATATGTTATGCATGATAAAGATGAATTCGTGAATGCATGATGATACGTGCAAATATGAATGAGTATGTTGGAACAAGTCTAAACCCTAAAATGAAATAACGGAGTACTCACGAAGTGTTAAAAGGGTGGTGGATACGCCGCTGATACTTCCTATATATAAACCCTTTTAATGCATCGTGAAGAAACCGTTACGAATTTTTAAGGTGAGGACTGGTTGGGAAATGAATCAAGCATATACATGAATGAAAATAAATGCTTGATACATTTTGGAGGCTGTGAGTATAAAATAATCAAGGTCCCAAATGAAATGAGATACCCGGCCTGTAAGGTGGATCTCAATAAAAAGGAAGAAAACTAAAAAGATTCCAAGCCTACGGGGCTGAGGAAATGATTGAGTCTTCGTGACAAATGCAAGGGGTCTATACTGATGAGTATAAGAACCTTGCTAAAAACTCGGACCGGAGGTACGTCCGAAGATGGTCGCGAGGGGGTTAGCACACCCGTAAAATATACGAATAACGTGACCGGAGGTATGTCCAGAGATGGTCACTAGGGCGCCAAGAGCCTGGGAAACTTGAACAATAATAAGAACCTAAAGGGTTCATAATAAAATGAATGATGCAGCGTACTTACTTAGCGAAAGCTAATTCAAAAATGTTTTCTAAACTCTGTAGGAAAGAAGCACGCAGAATGAAGCTTCCTGAGGACCGAATGATCGGAGTTGAAAGATCCCTATATAATGTAATTATATCATATGTTGTAAAAACAATATTATAATTAAAAGTTACCTTAGCCGGTTATGGCAAAGTTTTGTTAAACTGTGATCGTTTTCCGCATTATAAAACTCTGATAAAGTATGAGATAAGTAAGGTGTTTCAAGTTGGTATCAGAACACGGTTTGAGGGATTTAAGTATCAGAAGGGGATACTTAAACTCAAACCATAAGTGCTCATGATATAAATAGGGATTCAATCTGAGGTCGTCCAAGGAAGCATGTATGTTTAAATTCTAGTGCTAGAACATAAATGTATGAGTTACGTGGGCAGAAATTTGTATGAGATAAGATCCATGTGATAGTTGGGAGTATCATGATATGTAACATACATTGCCTTATACCTGGCCAATATTAGAGCTAATGTATTGGACCTTCATGATATCGCAAACATCATATGATTACTTATATCAGCAGATAGTAAGCCGGGAAAATGTGAATATGCATGATTAAGATGCATAAATGAATGTATATGTGCATATGTGTAAATGCATTAATATGGGCCTTACATGAAACCCTAGAATTCTTAATTAGGGTTAAATTAATATGAGGCCTATAGTATAAAACCCTAGATTATGATTAGGGTAAACGAACTAAAGATTAAAGCGATGCTATATTTCAGCAAACGATGGCTAAACATCAGAATGATGAAATACGCGATAAAGGGAGTCACAGGAGAACCGACTCTCCACCTCCCGAGGAAAATGAAGTTGAGCAAGTTTTGGAAAATATCCCGAGACAGATCGTAATAGAAGTAGGAAAGGCTTTCGATGCAAACTTTTCGATCCTACAAGCTGAACTACAGAGCTCATTAGAGAGCTTGTTCGAAATCCATAAAGATATTACTCATAATGGAGAAGGAGGGAATCCAAAAGTTGATACAAAGTCAACTCGTTGTACATACAAGGATTTCATGACATGCAAACCTTTAGAGTTTAAGGGAGCTGTTAATCCCTTAGAAAGTCAAAGATGGATCGCTTCAATAGAAATAGCTTTTGATACATGTCACCGTGAAAAAGTAGACGAGGTTACCTTCGCCACCAACCAACTAAAAGAAAGAGCCGATGATTGGTGGGCGTGGTAAAGAAAGAGAAAGGAAGAGACATAATTAATGAGATGAGATGGGAAGAATTCAAGGATATCTTCCTGAAGCATTATTGACCTCGAGCAGCAATTGAAAGAATCGCTGAGGAGTTTCTTCAAGTTCGTCAGACTACAGAATCAGTGGATGAGATCACAGGAATTTTCTTTGACAAGGCCAGATTTTGTCCAAATTTGTTAACAACTCTAGAGTTGTGGATGACGAGATACCATCTCATTTTAAAAACTGAAATTAGAGAGTTTATCCATCCATCCAAGTGTGCGAACTTGGAGGAGATGATTGATTGGGCTCGAGAACGTGAGACTGAGCTCAAGAGACAGGCTGAGAGAGATGGAAAGAGAAAAGGATAGAATTATCCTTCTCCTATGCCTCTTAAGAGATTTAAGTTCAATAAACCGGGAGGCGGTTCCTCCCAAATGAAAAATATACATGACTGCAAGACTTATGAAAGAAGGCACACGGGAGAGTGCCGATTCAAGTCTTTGAATTGTAACAAATGCGGGATGGCAGAACACACTGCATTTCTATGTATGAGTGGAACCCGGTTGTGCTACAACTATTATAAGGCAGGACACTTTAGTAGGGAATGTCCTGAGCTAAAATTTCAGACGGAAAAGACCGGAGAAGGGTCAAGAGTAGCAGAGAATGAAGTTAAGAGAATCGAGGCTCCAAAGCCAAGAGGTAGGGCTTTTCAGATCACTACAGAGGAAGCAAAAGATGTTCCTGACATTGTATCAGGTACATTCCTCTTGAATTCCCTACATGTTTGTGCTTTATTCGATACTGGAGCTGGTCGATCATTTATTTCGTTAAAATATGCAAGCTCTAGAAACTTCAATAGAAGTAAGTTGGCTAAGGCATTAGAAATTGAAATCGCGAGTGATCGAAACTGCGTAGTAACTGAAATATGCCAAGATTGCCGACTACTGATAGAAGAAGAATATCCAATCGATTTAGTTCCGATACCGATACAAGAATTCGACGTAATCATTCGAATGGACTGGTTATCTACGCATACTGCAACAATTATATGCAATTAGAAGATTGTACGATTCACGACGCCCACAGGAAAAGAAGTTAGTGTCATTGGTGAACGACAGAACCAGATTACGTTATGTACGATGGCTAAGATAAGTAGCTACATGAAGCAAGGTCACCAAGTGTTCTTAGCTTATGTAGCTGACACAAATATGAAAGAGATGAAACGGAATCAAGTCCCGGTGGTAAAAGAATTCCCAGAAGTATTCCCAGACGATCTTCCAGGTGCTCCACCTGAGAGAGAGATCGAATTTACAATCGAATTATCTAAAGCTAAGCCGGTAGCTAAGGTTCCATACCGGTTAGAACCAACATAAATGAAGGAGTTAATGTCACAACTGCAAGAGTTGTTGGACAAGGGATTTATACGCCATAGTGTATCCCCTTGGGGTGCACCAATTCTATTTGTGAAAAAGAAAGACGGTAGTATGAGAATGTGTATAGACTACCGTGAATTAAACAAATTGACTATCAAGAACAGGTATCCTTTACCTAGGATTGATGATTTATTTGATCAATTACAAGGATCTAGTTGGTTTTCTAAAATTGACTTAAGATCCGGTTATCATCAAGTCAAGGTAAGAGAGGAAGATGTGCCTAAGACGACATTCAGAACTCGTTATGGACATTATGAATTTGTGGTGATGCCTTTTGGAGTGACGAATGCTCCGGCAATTTTCATGGACCTCATGAATAGAGGATGCCGACCAATGTTAGACAAGTTTGTTATTGTCTTCAATGATGACATCCTGATTTACTCAATGAATGAAGAGGAACATGCACAACACCTTCATGAAGTTCTTACTACTTTACGAAAGGAAAAGTTATATGCAAAATTCTCAAAATGTGCATTCTGGTTGAGGGAAGTCCAGTTTCTGGGCCATGTTATAAATGCAGAGGGCATTTCAGTGGACCCCGCAAAGGTAAAGGCTGTAATGAAATGGTCTCCACCTAAGAATCCATCAGAAGTTAGAAGTTTCTTGGGATTAGCTGGTTATTATAGAAGATTCATCCAGGACTTTTCTTAGATAGCCACCCCCTTGACTAAACTAACCCGAAAGAATTCGAAGTATGAATGGAATGCATATCAAGAGAAGGCATTCCAAATACTGAAAGAAAGATTGACACAAGCTCCGGTTCTTGCATTGCTAGAAGGAGTAGAAGAATTTGTGGTGTATTCTGATGCTTCCAAGCTTGGGTTAGGATGTGTTCTGATGCAAAGAGGAAAGGTGATAGCCTATGCCTCTCGATAGCTAAAGACACATGAAGCAAACTATCAAACCCATGATATGGAATTAGCTGCAGTGGTGTTCGCACTAAAGATCTAGAGGCATTACTTGTATGGAATGAAGTGTACGATTTACACAGACCACAAAAGTGTTAAGTATTTCTTTGACCAGAAGGACTTAAACAAGAGGCAACGACGATGGTTAGAACTGGTCAAGGATAATGATTATGAGGTGTTATATCATCCCGGAAAGGCTAACATGGTAGCCGATGCTCTAAGCCGCAAGGAAGAGCATCATCCTATTCGGGTGAAAGCATATAAGTTAGTGACAACTCCTGATTTCTTGAGCTAGCTTCGAGATGCATAAATCGAAGCATTAAAAGGTGAGAATATTAAGAAAGAAAGAAAGGCTGGTCAGGAGAAGTTTCTAGAGGAGAATGAATATAAAGTCAAGACTCAATTTGATCGTATGTGGATACCACAATCAGGTGAGTTTAGACTTAAGATTCTTGATGAAGCTCATAAATCACGATATTCTATTCATTCGGGTACTACAAAAATGTACTAAGATCTGCGCATAGATTTTTGGTGGCCCGGAATGAAGTTTGATATCATGAAATATGTAGCAAAATGCTTGACTTGTTTACAAGTTAAAGCAAAACATCAAAAACCGTATGGGAGATTACAACCGTTAGAAATCACAGAATAGAAGTGGGAACATCTCACTATCGATTTTATAACCAAGCTACCAAAAACAGCTGGGGGTTATGATACCATTTGGGTGGTTGTACATCGGCTAACTAAGAGTGCTCATTTTCTAGCTATACGTGAGACATATTCTTCAGAAAAGTTAGCTGATCTGCTCATTATAGAGATTGTTTCAAGACATGGAGTGCTAGTCTCGATTGTATCCGATCGAGATACCCTTTTCACTTTACGTTTCTGGAAGAAGTTCCACGAAGAGATGGGAACTATATTATTGATCAACACAGCATATCATCGTCAAACTAATGGCCAAAGTGAGAGGACGATATAAACCCTCGAAGATATGTTGCGTGCTTGTATATGTGACATCCGTCAATTTTCCGTTAGTTCCGTTAATCCAAATCCAGTTATCTAGTAATCCTGTTAACTCAACCTTGAACCTCAGGGACCATTCCTGCCAATAATTAATCTTAAACTACAGGGACTAGTCATGTAAATATGCAAAACCAAATCTGTTGACCTGAAAAGTCAAAATCAATTGGTTTTGCTTCAGTTGACTTTTAAAAGTCAAACTGTGATGGTTCTTAACTCAAATTCGCGAGATATATTCGAAATTTGTTCGAATTCACATCGGAAATGGACATTAGTACCATTATCTATCATCATTGTTCCATTAACATTGTTATTAACTTTAACTAATTCCATTAATTCCGTTAAAAGTGAAACCGTCGACTACTCATCAAGAATCCAACGAATTCGATCATTAGACATTACAATGTTGAAATCAAATACTCTAAACATCTAAGTCGCACCCTCCTGAACCTGTAGCATCATTCAATTTCACTGGACCCGAAGTCTGAGTCGTCGAAGAACAACCCACGCGAGCCGGAAACTCCTTTCAGTCGATCTCCACCATTTCGATATTGTTTCAGGTAATCGAATACACCATTAGATTCGATTTCATCTCTTCTATGAAAGCCCTAACATAACTAGCGCTTACAATATCTAATTTAACGCGTACTGATTCTAGGGTTCTTGAAATTTCGGGTTTAATCGAGTTATGTCTTAGACCCAATTGCAATTCAATCGAATCATGTGGAAAGCTTCGCAGTCAGGTATCCTTTGAAAGCCCTATGCTAATTCAGTTCTATAATATCGAATTGAGTAAGAACAAGAATCTAGGGTTTGCTCTTAATATGAATTTGGGGTTTCGATATTGGACTCAACCTCAACTTAATTAAATCTTTTGGTCGGATTCGCAAACCACTAATCAGTAAAAGCCCCATCATTTTAACTCCAAACATTGTCGAATTTGATCAATCTTAATCTGTGTTCTTAAAGCTAGGGTTCGGTTCATGAAACTGAAATTAAAGCCTTTAAACCCGATGTTTTTACAATTAAACTTAAACTCAGATTCGAAATACCTAAACTAACAAAACCCCTCAGCCCTCTGGTTCAATCGAAACTCAAATCGATGGATTTTGGGACTGATTTGCGTCCGGTTTCGCAAGGGGAAGAAGATCCCACGAGATTTTTTTGACAAAGCCATTTGAATCCAGCTTCTTGTTGCGATGGCCTAGCGGCTATGGTGGTTAAGAGTGTCGGCTGGTGTGGGAGAGACCCGGGTTCGAGTCTCTCCACACTCTTTTATTTTTAAAACCATTTTTTAATTACTAATTTATTATGCAAACCATTCCACTATTATTGTTATACAATATTAATGTGTTTTAGCCCGGGAAACCACCCGTAGGCTCGGGTTTGGATTGTAAACATTTTCATTAAAAATACCCACTTTTAAAATAATATGTTTATATTATTTTCAAACCACGACTTCGAATAAAATAAATTGTTTATGTTATTTTCAACTCGTGACTCCTAGTATAAAGTAAAATATATTTTATATATTATTTCGCCCCGTTTATTAATCTCATGTAACGTTTCAAACTAACTAAATAATATGATTATTTATATTATTTACCAACGTTATAATCTTGAATAAAAATAATATGTTTATTATTTTTCCACGCAAACGTTTATTTTATTAACTCTACGAACTTAAAAATAATATATAATGTTATATATATTATTTTCCTACACCATGCTGTATGTCACCAACACACGAATATATATTATTAATATTTGTAACGTTCGACACGAAACTTAGTTATTCTGATTCTTATAGAAATCCTTATTTCCGTGGACACGTTCGTCTACTAAGTAATCCTATGAATATCTTAGGACGTTCAAACTTCCGTGTCGTCGTCACATATTCCTATTGTATCCCTAACTATTATGTGTATAATTCTAGGGCATACGTAAGTGTCACACCCCCAAATTTATTTACTTAATAAATAAATACAGGTTGCAACGATTGGTTCATTACACGATAGCGGAAGCTGTAATAGTGATTTCTAAGACTTGATTACATATACGATTACTAAAACTAAATAAATACAATGATCTAAGTCCCTATAGTTCAATGGTCGACTTGAGACTTGATAATCTACGCCCGTCCGGTTACTAGGAATTGTTCCAACATAGCTAGCCTATTCCAACCGCTTCATGGCTAAAGGTTACCTGAGAAACATACTTGAAAGTGTCAACACAAAGGTTGGTGAGTTCACAGAGTTTGTTAATTTAGTACAGTTAGTTTTCCCCGAAAAACTAGACATGACTTAACCGTCATAAAATAAGTAGTTTTCCTTTGAAAACATGCCCATGACTTTACCGTCATAAAATAAGTAGTTTCCTTTGAAAACATGCCCATGACTTAACCGTCATAAAATAAGTAGTTTTCCTTTAAAAACATATACATGACTTAACCGTCATCAAATAAGTCGTTTTCCTTTGAAAACATGTCCATGACTTTACCGTCATAAAATAAGTAGTTTTCCTTTGAAAACATATACATGACATAATCGTCATCAAATAAGTCGTTTTCCCAATCAAATAGTTCTTGTAAATCCAATTGTTCGTAAATTGTCCCAAGTATATATATGATAAACAGAACAAGTAATGTTGACCCATTTGTAAACTAGGTAGGAATACAAAGAATATGTTCATACATGAGGCGTAACCAAACCATGACAATTGTTCTTTCGCCCCTCATATTCGTTATCAGATGCTATGCGGCCATAAATCCTCCAGATTGTGGTTAGCGCGACTAACCATGACCGGGGGACGTCACTCCCCATAGTACTATTCATAGGACCCTAGGCTATAGTTAATGGTTACTAAATTGTTCCTGGGGACTTTACGAGCTCTATAATTGTTCGTACTCATGCAAACATAAAGGTCGGGTCTTGTTCTCTTGTTACCATATGAAAATGTTTGTAAATGTGTTTCATGTTTTCTCAAATGTATCAAACATTTATTTTTCATGCTTTCAGATATTGTAAGTAATTGTGTCACAAGAGTTAAACCAAAATATTCGTGTTGTTAAACATGTAAGCAAATATGTTTCATATTTTCAAATATGTTATGTAAGTATCTTTCTCCCCCGATGTTTATAAAATATTAAAAAGCTAAAAGAGGGCAGTGAAACTCACCGATGAAATCCTAGCAAATAACAGTGCGCTAAGAGTTCCTGTCTATCCGTACCCTAATCACACAAGGGTACTAATGTGTTAAGACTACCCGTCTTATACGTAAGTTGTTCATCTGACTTAACGAATCCCGTTAAGTACGCCTTTGTTTAGTAAAAATAGTGTTTTTATTTACGACTCATTGGTGATTATTATTTTTAACCGAATTTCTTCATATGTTCCATGTACATATATCAAATTTTCATATTAGGATACTAATCTTTAATTCCTAGAACATTTCCATAATTTAACCAAAACCGTACACCAACATATATATGTCACAAATTTTATCCATAAACATATATTTTTAGTAACACCTTTCACGTTCATATGTTGATGATAATCGTTCGTATGTCTTCTAGAATCATAGGACACTACCTCGGGTCTTGCCAGGTAAGTCACACATGATCATATAACTTCACGAACATGTATCCTTCAACATAACACATGAATGGAATGAAGGGTTTATGAAGAACACCATCATCCAAGTGTTATTTTATGTGATTATATATATATGTAGTTTATATTTGATGTGTCCTTGTCTTGTCCATGGTCCTTCTAGTTTGGTATTTTATGTATGAACATGTACATGTTTAAATATATGTATTCGAACATGACTTATGAAGAAATAAAGCCAAAACTCATCAAGACTTTTATGTTTTATTTTGTTCTTGAAAACTCAGATTTTTAGGCGTACTCCGAGTAGATTTTTAGATGGTTTTAGAAGACCAAATGACTTGTGGTTTTCTTCTAAAATCAAGTTTATTGAAACCAGAGGAGATGTGAAAAAGAATTTCTAGATTTGGAGTTGTGTAGGTACCTCAAAACAGGAAAATGAAAAGAGGTGTCCAGATTCGACCTGCACTGAGCGGTCTTCTTGCGCCGGCTGTTTGGAGTTCGAATACTCCATGGATTCGAGTGATTCCACTTGGGTTCTTCCTTCTTAACATGGAGCTTCATTCTAGAAGAAGAATGGATCGATTTGGCCAAGGAACGAAGGAGATATGGTCTTGCAAAGTTGGCTAAAAATCTGCCAGAATCTGAGTTACGGGATTTTGGTATTCTTTCGGTTTTTGGGGATGGTTAAAAACGAGAGAACAAGATGGAGAGGTTGTGTGTTTAACTTACTAACCATTATGACAAAGTATGGATGGTGGAGTGAAGTGTTGGTGAAGCTAGATGGTGACTTGATCTTAGCTTGTTTCTCTAGTTGACAAAGCATGGTCTTATGACACCCATCATGAAAGAGTTGGTTGAATGAGTATGGGATGTTATGACACAAGAGATGGAGAAAGATAGGTTTGGTGGTGATGATGGGTGGGGTTTTGGGTGTTGTCACATCGCTAGTTGCATCCTAATTACTAGTTATGTTGGTTTTAGTTAGTGTAAACCCGACAGGTGCTCCCGTGATATAATACCCCGTGTAGAAACTTTATATATATTTTGTGCAGTTTTCCCACTAGTCTAGACAATTAACTAGTGGTAGTCCGTCATAGATAATGATTTTCCTGTTTTTATGCATGTCCAAATATAAAGTTAAATCATGGATTGCGTGAATTAATTATCTTCATATCAATTCATGTGGATTATTATTATCACCAATATATGTGTTTTTATATCAAAACGTGTTTCTAGACTTTATTTGTATATTGTTCAATAATCACCAATGACCGTACATTGAACGTTATAAATGTTTATGACTTAGTAATTCTTAAAATTACTAAAATTGTAACTCGTGTTTCTATGCTAGACTCATGACAACCGTTAGTCAAAGATAATATTTCAGGAAATATAAAATATGAACGTGCCATTATGAATATGGATATTGATCAGAAATACTGGGTGTCACATTCTCCCCATGTTAAAGAGAATTTCGTCCCGAAATTCAGTTGATGTCATCTTTACTTGGAGTGTTCGTGAACAAGGACGGATACTTGACTTTCATTTTATCTTCCCGCTCCCACGTATATTCGGGGCCGCGCTTTGATGCTGGTGTGGTAACTGTTATTGTATGAAAACTCAGCCAACGGCGGTGAGTATCCCTATTTCCTCTGAAATCGATTATACTCGCACGGTGCACATATTTTAATGTTTGGATGGTCCTATTAACTCGACCATTCATCTGGGGATGATATGCAGTGCTCATGTCAAGGCGTGTGCCTAAGGCTTCTTGTACAGACTGCCAGATTCTTGACATGAATCAACTTTCCCTATTAGAGAAAATGGAAACTGGCATACCATGCCTAGCCTCAATTTCCTTAATATTTAGCCTTGCACGCTTCCTACTTTTATTTGTCTCCTTGATCGGTAGGGAGTGAGCGGATTTCGTCAAACGACTGATGATTACCCATATAGTATCATAGTCGCTAGATGTTCTGGGTAGATTTGTAATGAAATCTATGGAATTCTCCTCCTATTTCCATTGACGAATCTGCGGTTGTTGTGTTCACTCAGGTGATTCCTAATATTCTGCTTTCACTGTCGGGTATCTCCCAACATAGATAGCAGTTTCTCCTTTCATGTTTTGCCACATAATGGAGTTCCTCGGGATCCTTATACGTTTTATTCGATTCTGGATGAACGGAGTACTTGGGCTTATGGACTTCATCCATAACCTCCCACATAGGCTACCGATACCTGGTACCTAAATTCTATTTGTATCATCCAACTTAGGCTTCAATTGTTTGATTCCATTTACTTGGTAGTCGGTATTCGAAAGCAAAGCGAATACTTCTCATACTAACGATATTAAACGTGCAAGAACCCCTTTATTTGATTACCCTCAATATGGTAGGGTTATGTGATGCTCATTCCTGGTAATGAAAGGAATGGTGCCTGCGAATCTTGAGCGTATGTTGACACATACCCTCTATTCGTCTACGCACTTTGTCACAAAAGCAGATCTCTATAGATCTTAGGAAAGAATTACTCGACGAGGTGTCTAGGTTTTAGTTGAATATTGGGTAGTAATGACACAGTGCGGAAATGAAACTTTATGTTTGTCCCTCTTATGCCTTTCGAAAGCATTTTCTCGGACTAAGACTTTATTCTTAATTCAGGTTTCGTGTTATCTATGATCTTCCATTAAAATGGGTCATAATTGATTTAATATTTCAAGATTCCTTGTGTGCTCTCACTAGTAAAGTTCGCTTGTACCACCTTTCTGAGGCAGACAAGCCTTTGGGTTGTAACGTCCTGATATGTAAACTCATGGCTTGACGACCATACTCTCGAAGTATGTAAGCATACGAAGTTCTATATTTGTTTGGAATATTCACATTTCGTCTAGGTGAGGAAATGAACAGTGATACTGTGAGAATGGTCTCATCGAATTAGTGCTTCCCCAAAATGGGCTATGGGTTTGTCAACCCATTAAGTTGGCAGAAAGGGTTGATAGCCAACTATTAGTCATACAGTGTGTATGCACTTCCTTAGTGTTTGAATGGTGCTTTGGTGACTTACTGTTACGTATTCCACTCATATAGGTTATAACCTCAAAATCCTTAGCACAAGGATAAAATTGAGGTAATGAGTGTTAAACATCGAAAACTTTATATTCTTACTGAGCCTGCGTTAAGAGGTCATTTCTTAACAATAGATGATCTAGAGCTTCCTAATTATAGAAAATTAGGAGCGAAAGATGTGATCACGCCTCTCCTCTAGGCTGAAATCTGGGATCCATTCAACAAGATGATCTTTGGGAAAGTGCGGGTACAAAGGGTATCAAACTATCCTTCTCGAATCTTTATGGACAGTGGTCTATAGTGAACAACTCATGCTTACGTCCCTTATGCATATCGAGAGCTAATGAGATTAGCAAGAAATTCCGCATTTGGGAAACCTTCAAAAGTTTTGTATGTCGTTTTTATGTTAGTGCGACAATAGTCATCAGTCCACACTTAGGTTTCTTTGGCATTCTCTTGAGCAACATCCCCGACCTATTCATTACCGGGAGAATAGTCGGACTTAAAGGTGTACTGAATGTTCAATGGTTGCAAGAGCAACCCTGTTTGACCAGTATTATGAAATGTCAGATTGCCTACTTGTCTCATGTCGAGCTTCCACAACACCCCATAGGTGCTATGTGTATGCGGGTCAGAAAGATTTTCTGCCCCATTACCGGAGCTAGTGCATAGCACTCTTGACGTAACTTTCAAGTAACTATGAGACTAAATTGTACGATAGATCCCGAGATTATACTATAATCTCCCATAATAATTTTGCAATTATTGTAATTGTGGGTTGTGGTAATGCTTAATTTGAAGCCATCTTGATAAGCAGAATCTCAAAGAATGAATGTGCGAAATCCTTCGCCGTTCAGGATTCACTAAGGATTGGTTGAATTCAATTTGAATTTCTCTCGTTCCTCCCGAACTAGGAGAATACTTTGTGGACACCTATTTGAGAAGTCCGATTTGTTAAGATCCAATCCTTAATCAAGTGACTGAGAACATGGGTTGATTATTACCTTGGACATCAAGACTCACTAAAGTTCCTATACACTGCAAATCATGATTACGTGTGCACCCGTAATGATAATTTACTTTGCATGATCCCTGTAGTGTTCCTTCTATCCCCAACTTTTAGTTAAAAGGATTTGAAATGATCATTAGGTCATGTTTGCACACTTGTGTAAGAGTGTGTATTGTTCTTTCGGATTACTCTTGATTATGAGTACCAATACCCATGAGTCTGCCGAATCTAGCTGTTACCGGATGAGGTTAACGGTAGAGAGGCACCACCAGTGTCTCTCAAGAATAAAATGTGTATGGAAGTCAGGCACTATGTGTAGGGCAGAGATCCTCAAATTAGTGTCGAGCAACTCATGCTCCAAGTATGTATGTACGTATGGATCCACATGATCCTAATGAATGTCTGGGTCTCCTGACCCATGGAGTTCTCCCCCATTTAGTCCTGCTTATCCACCTTGGATTCCCTTCGGTCCGGGCAATCCCGTCTGCCACATCTCCTGGCGAAAGTCTATTCGTTCGATCCGGCAACTCATGAATTAGAGTATTTATACAGCACATACGTCAGAAAGAAAGTTGCCTCCATGGCTAGAGTAGTTGTCGGTGTGGTGCAGGTATAGGTACAGATTATGGTATGGGTTCAGCCTGTTGTGCTACCAAGATCGGTAACTGACGGTTGCTGCCATCGTCGCCCAAGCTCAGCTCGTAACTCAATCTTCTATGGGTGCATATGCTGAGTACCCGTTATTCTTGACTCGTAATCCGAACAGTAACATGTTGTAAGTGTTTAATATTTCCACACGTATGTGTTTACGTGTTCATTACATGTGCCATGTAATTGTATTAGTGTAGCTAATGATACCCTAGTGTAACTCCATACACTTATAGTCTACACAAATTGTTCGGCAACGGTTGGAATTCCTATACTCAAGTCTTGGGTGTTTTTAGTGTGATGCAAGTCTTAGAAATCTTGGTCCCTAAATGAGTCCGGTTAGAGCCTAGGTGTCACTAAGGAAACCTAATTCGCTAAAACCATTGCTCTGATACCAATCTGTCACACCCCCAAATTTATTTACTTAATAAATACAGGTTGCAACGATTGGTTCATTACACGATAGCGGAAGCTGTAATAGTGATTTCTAAGACTTGATTACATATACGATTACTAAAACTAAATAAATACAATGATCTAAGTCCCTATAGTTCAATGGTCGACTTGAGACTTGATAATCTACGCCCGTCCGGTTACTAGGAATTGTTCCAACATACCTAGCCTATTCCAACCGCTCCATGGTTAAAGGTTACCTGAGAAACATACTTGAAAGTGTCAACACAAAGGTTGGTGAGTTCACAGAGTTTGTTAATTTAGTACAGTTAGTTTTCCCCGAAAAACTAGACATGACTTAACCGTCATAAAATAAGTAGTTTTCCTTTGAAAACATGCCCATGACTTTACCGTCATAAAATAAGTAGTTTCCTTTGAAAACATGCCCATGACTTAACCGTCATAAAATAAGTAGTTTTCCTTTGAAAACATATACATGACTTAACCGTCATCAAATAAGTCGTTTTCCTTTGAAAACATGTCCATGACTTTACCGTCATAAAATAAGTAGTTTTCCTTTGAAAACATATACATGACTTAACCGTCATCAAATAAGTCGTTTTCCCAATCAAATAGTTCTTGTAAATCCAATTGTTCGTAAATTGTTCCAAGTATATATATGATAAACAGAACAAGTAATGTTGACCCATTTGTAAACTAGCTAGGAATACAAAGAATATGTTCATACATGAGGCGTAACCAAACCATGACAATTGTTCTTTCGCCCCTCATATTCGTTATCAGATGCTATGCGGCCATAAATCCTCCAGATTGTGGTTAGCGCGACTAACCATGACCGGGGGACGTCACTCCCCATAGTACTATTCATAGGACCCTAGGCTATAGTTAATGGTTACTAAATTGTTCCAGTAAAGGTCGGGTCTTGTTCTCTTGTTACCATATGTAAATGTGTTTCATGTTTTCTCAAATGTATCAAACATTTATTTTTCATGCTTTCAGATATTGTAAGTAATTGTGTCACAAGAGTTAAACCAAAATGTTCGTGTTGTGGCAAATATGTTTCATATTTTCAAATATGTTATGTAAGTATCTTTCTCCCCCGATGTTTATAAAATATTAAAAAGCTAAAAGAGGGCCGTGAAAGTCACCTTGTGTCCGATGAAATCCTAGCAAATAACAGTGCACTAAGAGTTCCTGTCTATCCGTACCCTAATCACACAAGGGTACTAATGTGTTAAGACTACCCGTCTTATACGTAAGTTGTTCATCCGACTTAACGAATCCCGTTAAGTACGCCTTTGTTTAGTAAAAATAGTGTTTTTATTTACGACTCATTGGTGATTATTATTTTTAACCGAATCTCTTCATATGTTCCATGTACATATATCAAATGTTCATATTAGGATACTAATCTTTAATTCCTAGAACATTTCCATAATTTAACCAAAACCGTACACCAACATATATATGTCACAAATTTTATCCATAAACATATATTTTTAGTAACACCTTTCACGTTCATATGTTGATGATAATCGTTCGTATGTCTTCTTGAATCATAGGACACTACCTCGGGTCTTGCCAGGTAAGTCACACATGATCATATAACTTCACGAACATGTATCCTTCAACATAACACATGAATGGAATGAAGGGTTTATGAAGAACACCATCATCCAAGTGTTAGTTTATGTGATTATATATATATGTAGTTTATATTTGATGTGTCCTTGTCTTGTCCATGGTCCTTCTAGTTTGGTATTTTATGTATGAACATGTACATGTTTAAATATATGTATTCGAACATGACTTATTGTCACACCCCGCCAAGGCGGAAACGCGAGGCACGACGTTCACTGGTTTCCAAAGCATATGATTATCGCAAACACATACATGTAATTGGATACATAATCGAGTTTAAAATATTTACTTCACAAAGTATCAAATTGTGTTTACAAAAGTTTAAGATTTCGCAAATATGACTCAAGACCATGAGTTATACAAGAGAAATCCTCCCAAAAAGCCGTATCCACGTGCATGCATGTATCCTATATTGCTAACCTGATGGCCACGTTCAATTTCCTGAAAACATACTTAAAAATGTCAACACGAGGTTGGTGAGTTCACAAGTTATTATAAAGAGTTATCATAAACCCAATGTTTAAATCTGATCATTTTCCGATCAAAACTCTTTGTTAAACCTGATCACTTTAACCTGATCAGAAGTCTTTTGTTTAAACCTGATCACTTTAGCCTGATCAGAACTCTTTACTTTAAAACCTGATCACTTTACACTGATCAGAACTCTTTTGTTTAAAACCTGATCACTTTACCCGGATCAGAACTCTTTTCTTTAAAACCTGATCACTTTACCCTGATCAGAACTCTTTTGTTTAAAACCTGATCACTTTACCAGGATCAGAACTCTTTTGTTTAAAATCTGATCACTTTACCCGGATCAGAACTCTTTTTGCATGTATTACCAATGAATATGATTACTAATCCGATCTATTGACCCCATTTGTAAGCTTGCAAGGAATACAAAATAGTATGTAATGTACGAGACCGTAACCAAACCCCAACATTCTGTGCCTCCCCTCGCCTTTCTGCGAGTAAGACAATATGCGGTCATTCGGCCATTTTGACCCCTGGTTAGCGCGACTAACCATGACCGGAGGGTCACCCCCAATAGTACTATTCATATAATCCCGGGCTAAGTCCATAGCTAATGGTTACTAATTTATTCCGAGGACTTTAAGCGCTTTATTGTTCCCTCAATACATACATACGGTCAGATCATTAGTTTCATTCATTTACATACGAAAAATCTTTACAAGTATGTTTCCACCCCAAATCATTTCAAAACTTAGAAAAAGGGGGATTAGTGAAACTCACCTCGACAGTATGAATGGTAGCAAATATTTGGATAAAAGCAGACTCGCCTATCCGTATCCTAATTACACAAGGATAACATACACGTTAAAACTACCCGTCTTAAACGCAAGTTGTTCACCCGACTTAGCCGATCTGATTGCTTTTGTTTTAATTATCTTTTTAGTTTTTCCCAACACTTGTTTCGTTATAAAAATAGTTCTGAGTTATTGCCCCAAGGGCTGATGAACAGGTATCGAAACTTTCTTAGTTTCGATTGAACAGAACAGATGTCGAAACTACCTAGTTTCGATTGAGTAAACTGGGTATCGAAACTACCTAGTTTCGATTGGGCAAGAATAGTATCGAAACTACCTAGTTTCGATTGTAAACAGGTATCGAAACTCCTAGTTTCGATTGAGTAAATAGATATCGAAACTCCTAGTTTCGATTGAACAACTGGTATCGAAACTCCTAGTTTCGATTGAACAACTGGTATCGAAACTCCTAGTTTCGACTCAACAGGTATCGAAACTCCTAGTTTCGACTGAACAACAGGTATCGAAACTATAGTTTCGATTACTGCACTTTGATTGACAGAATTCGTCCTGTATATTTTTATGTTCAAAACTTGAATTTGACACACTTTTCTTGTTGTCTTACTTGCGTTTGAACGATTTGTATGTTCAACTACGAATTTAAAAGAAAATGAACTGGATAATATTGAGTTTTTACCTCTAATAGAGATGATGATTTCTGAGATAAACAGAGAAGATAGTCTTGATTTCTTTTTTTACTAAGCTTTCTTCAAGAACACTTGAAATTCTCCTTATGACACTGAATTATGGTGATTTTCGCTTTAAAACTGGACTTCGAGATGAAGGAGAATTGGGAATTTGCCGTAAGTAAATGAGAAGGTTTGAAAGGGATTGAGAGATTTGGTACTGAGGAGGTATGGTTTTTATCGCAAATTTGAGTGAATTTGCAAGTGGGAGAATGGCTCCCCTAACTCTCGGCCGAGAAAGTCAAGAAAATAGTTTGGGGTTAATGATAACCAATAAATTAATTATTAATTTATTAATGGTATTAGTATCAATTAGAGTTCCAACTGGCAATTTAATTCGGTTTCGATTCTTCACGGTATTAAAATTTTTAACCATTTTATGGCTCGTTGAAGAAATTATTAACATCTTGGTTCAACGTAAATTTTGTGTAATATATATATATATATATATATATATATATATATATATATATATCTGGTTATTTAGTTTAACCATTAACATTCGTATTAACGTTCGTATTAAGTCGTCACATATTCCTATTGTATCCCTAACTATTATGTGTATAATTCTAGGGCATACGTAAGTGTCACACCCCCAAATTTATTTACTTAATAAATAAATACAGGTTGCAACGATTGGTTCATTACACGATAGCGGAAGCTGTAATAGTGATTTCTAAGACTTGATTACATATACGATTACTAAAACTAAATAAATACAATGATCTAACTCCCTATAGTTCAATGGTCGACTTGAGACTTGATAATCTACGCCCGTCCGGTTACTAGGAATTGTTCCAACATAGCTAGCCTATTCCAACCGCTCCATGGCTAAAGGTTACCTGAGAAACATACTTGAAAGTGTCAACACAAAGGTTGGTGAGTTCACAGAGTTTGTTAATTTAGTACAGTTAGTTTTCCCTGAAAAACTAGACATGACTTAACCGTCATAAAATAAGTAGTTTTCCTTTGAAAACATGCCCATGACTTTACCGTCATAAAATAAGTAGTTTCCTTTGAAAACATGCCCATGACTTAACCGTCATAAAATTAGTAGTTTTCCTTTGAAAACATATACATGACTTAACCGTCATCAAATAAGTCGTTTTCCTTTGAAAACATGTCCATGACTTTACCGTCATAAAATAAGTAGTTTTCCTTTGAAAACATATACATGACTTAACCGTCATCAAATAAGTCGTTTTCCCAATCAAATAGTTCTTGTAAATCCAATTGTTCGTAAATTGTTCCAAGTATATATATGATAAACAGAACAAGTAATGTTGACCCATTTGTAAACTAGCTAGGAATACAAAGAATATGTTCATACATGAGGCGTAACCAAACCATGACAATTGTTCTTTCGCCCCTCATATTCGTTATCAGATGCTATGCGGCCATAAATCCTCCAGATTGTGGTTAGCACGACTAACCATGACCGGGGGACGTCACTCCCCATGGTACTATTCATAGGACCCTAGGCTATAGTTAATGGTTACTAAATTGTTCCAGGGGACTTTACGAGCTCTATAATTGTTCGTACTCATGCAAACATAAAGATCGGGTCTTGTTCTCTTGTTACCATATGTAAATGTGTTTCATGTTTTCTCAAATGTATCAAACATTTATTTTTCATGCTTTCAGATATTGTACGTAATTGTGTCACAAGAGTTAAACCAAAATGTTCGTGTTGTGGCAAGTATGTTTCATATTTTCAAATATGTTATGTAAGTATCTTTCTCCCCCGATGTTTATAAAATATTAAAAAGCTAAAAGAGGGCCGTGAAACTCACCTTGTGTCCGATGAAATCCTAGCAAATAACAGTGCGCTAAGAGTTCCTGTCTATCCGTACCCTAATCACACAAGGGTACTAATGTGTTAAGACTACCCGTCTTATACGTAAGTTGTTCATCCGACTTAACGAATCCCGTTAAGTACGCCTTTGTTTAGTAAAAATAGTGTTTTTATTTACGACTCATTGGTGATTATTATTTTTAACCGAATCTCTTCATATGTTCCATGTACATATATCAAATGTTCATATTAGGATACTAATCTTTAATTCCTAGAACATTTCCATAATTTAACCAAAACCGTACACCAACATCTATATGTCACAAATTTTATCCATAAACATATATTTTTAGTAACACCTTTCACATTCATATGTTGATGATAATCGTTCGTATGTCTTCTTGAATCATAGGACACTACCTCGGGTCTTGCCAGGTAAGTCACACATGATCATATAACTTCACGAACATGTATCCTTCAACATAACACATGAATGGAATGAAGGGTTTATGAAGAACACCATCATCCAAGTGTTATTTTATGTGATTATATATATATATGTAGTTTATATTTGATGTGTCCTTGTCTTGTCCATGGTCCTTCTAGTTTGGTATTTTATGTATGAACATGTACATGTTTAAATATATGTATTCGAACATGACTTATGAAGAAATAAAGCCAAAACTCATCAAGACTTTTATGTTTTATTTTGTTCTTGAAAACTCATATTTTTAGGCGTACTCCGAGTAGATTTTTAGATGGTTTTAGAAGACCAAATGACTTGGGGTTTTCTTCTAAAATCAAGTTTATTGAAACCAGAGGAGATGTGAAAAATAATTTCTAGATTTGGAGTTATGTAGGTACCTCAAAACAGGAAAATGAAAAGAGGTGTCCAGATTCGACCTGCACTGAGCGGCCTTCTTGCGCCGGCTGTTTGGAGGATGAATACTCCATGGATTCGATTGATTCCACTTGGGTTTTTCCTTCTTAACATGGAGCTTCATTCTAGAAGAAGAATGGATCGATTTGGCCAAGGAACGAAGGAGATATGGTCTTGCAAAGTTGGCTAAAAATCTGCCAGAATCTGAGTTACGGGATTTTGGTATTCTTTCGGTTTTTGGGGATGGTTAAAAACGAGAGAACAAGATGGAGAAGTTGTGTGTTTAACTTACTAACCATTATGACAAAGTATGGATGGTGGAGTGAAGTGTTGGTGAAGCTAGATGGTGACTTGATCTTAGCTTGTTTCTCTAGTTGACAAAGCATGGTCTTATGACACCCATCATGAAAGAGTTGGTTGAATGAGTATGGGATGTTATGACACAAGAGATGGAGCAAGATAGGTTTGGTGGTGATGATGGGTGGGGTTTTGGGTGTTGTCACATCGCTAGTTGCATCCTAATTACTAGTTATGTTGGTTTTAGTTAGTGTAAACCCGACAGGTGCTCCCGTGATATAATACCCCGTGTAGGAACTTTATATATATTTTGTGCAGTTTTCCCACTAGTCTAGACAATTAACTAGTGGTAGTCCGTCATAGATAATGATTTTGCTGTTTTTATGCATGTCCAAATATAAAGTTAAATCATGGATTGCGTGAATTAATTATTTTCATATCAATTCATGTGGATTATTATTATCACCAATATATGTGTTTTTATATCAAAACGTGTTTCTAGACTTTATTTGTATATTGTTCAATAATCACCAATGACCGTACATTGAACGTTATAAATGTTTATGACTTAGTAATTCTTAAAATTACTAAAATTGTAACTCGTGTTTCTATGCTAGACTCATGACAACCGTTAGTCAAAGATAATATTTTAGGAAATATAAAATATGAACGTGCCATTATGAATATGGATATTGATCAGAAATACTGGGTGTCACAGTAAGTCGTGCAGGCTAACACTTGAGATTTCAAATCTCATACTTGTGTGATACTACCTACTACGCAACGCAGGTGAGTTTCACGACCCCTTTTTACTTGTTTTACTATTGGGGGAGAAACATGCTTACACACAAACGTATTTTACTTGTTTTCCTGTTAAGGAAGAAACAAACATGAATACCAACTATCATACTTTTACTTGTTTTCCCCGTGGGGGAGAAACAGGTACGCAAGCAAATATCATTTTACATGTTTTTCCCGTTGGGGGAGAAAACATAATGCAACTATTTGATTATGGTACTTTATATGATATCACTGTTGAGACTAAGCGTAACACACTATCACAGAAAGTCCTCATCTTATATCGGACCGTTAATATGGATCTTAGCGAGGTAATGTTTAGTAGTACTACTGGGTTTGACAAGCCCTACCCGCGTTAGTCACGCTAACTAGATTGGATATCGAACGGGTGAAATGTTAGCCTACTCACATTGGCCAGAGTTGATAGACCTGGAAGGAGGCATATAAACACAGTCAGCTTCGGTTGCGAGCGCTTTAGTAAAACATGAGCATAGGCTAGCTACCTATAGATATGCATATTGAATGTACATAATCTGGCAAACACTCTCATATTTGGGGTGTGACAGATTGGTATCAGAGCCATTGGTTATAGAGAACTAGGATTGCATACTAGACTATAGCCTCACACATTAGTTACATGGCACAGACATTTATACCCGATACACATAGCACCTATACGTACATTGTAGTGCAGGCATGTAACACCATCCGTATCACCCTCAGTTGGCGAGGGACGCATCATTTGCATTGCATCATCATTCCCAGTGGCGAAACTCGAGGAATCAGCAAAACATCATCCATTCCCGTCCGAGGGCAGCGAGACGAAGCCTTCGGAGGAGTCACTTACATCACCATCACCTGTTGGGTATGGTGGGCTTTCTTAGGTCCATGTTTTGGACGACACTCAGCACTAGCGCATATCTCTTTGGGAGTTGGGATCGTCGGAGGCGAGTCCCTACTATACCCACTAGCAACAATACGCCGAGTGAAGGCAGATCGTTGCACGTATTATTGTAGAATCCATTGACACGTAGATGTCATCACTTTCCCGAGCCATGGGCTCGCGTCCTTGGTCGATATTCTGTTGAGAATAGATTGACCACAGATTTGAGAACGCATCGTTCAATGCATAATCAAACCCTATTCTGACTCAGTGGGAAGAACAACTATTTTCCTTCTTCCAGTAACACATTCATGAACTAGTTTCGCACATCTAAGCAGTATTTCATGTACATGTTTGTTTCGTGTACATGTTCCCACCTACAATCCACTGGATTGTACTCTTGTATTATGTTCCAACTCGAGTGAATACTCGGATCAAACAATTTCTGACTACTCATCCTGATATGAGTCCTAGTCAATCAACTTATGGTTGATGACTACACCATTCAATGACTTATCATCTCTAACAACACTCTGTATTCGGTAATAAAAATTGAGGGACATTTTGACACAGGACAGGGAGAACTAGGGTGAGCATGCAAAGCAAATTATCATTGCGGGTGCACACGTAATAGTAATTTGAGGTGCATGTAAGTCCTGGTGAAACCTAGTGTGTGGATAAATGGTCCTAATCTGTGAATTACAGACTCAACGACTAGTTGGTATCATTAAACTTGTTTAACAGTTGATGGACGCGACTATCATGTTGAAGGTATTTACGAACACACTGAACTATCATCCATAGGACCCACCATTTGATTTCACTCATGTAAGAGCCTTAGTGAACTTAAGACTCTCATCCAGACTCGATCAATGAAACCATCTTGGTTGAAACTATAATAGAACCTCATGGTAAACCCACCGACTCCAACTATGTAAGCGGAAATTGGGAATTCTTCCTAAACTAACACGTTACTTTTTACGCTCCAACAATAAATCTCATTCGACCCTATTGCCTTATCCGATGACTAATCCTTAGTCTAATACGAATTATACCCAGCATATTCAATCCTGTAAACGAATTTCTTTCTTCTCGAAATGATTCCGTTGATCCAATGACATTAGGAAACGAAGATTTAACCTAACCAACCATCAGTTGAACGCAATTACTTAAACATACATCCTGCCTCTTATGCTACTGGAATCTATATCTCATTAGACTTTTCTTCCTTACATGTGAACCTCTTCCCTTAGCCTATGCATTGGCTGATACTTGCCTTATAAGCGCGGGTCTCACTAGAAGTCTCAGCACGATTTCACAAATTCCATATTAGTGTGTCGTGCTCTAACTCTATAAAAAGCCAAGTATACTATTGAGGTAGCAGACTGTAATACCCCGCATCGGTTGAGGGGGAGAACGATACGTTCCTTATTAGGAGGTGGATACCTTCTCTATTGAGACGCGTTTTGCCTGGGCGAGCAACTCGTCGGGTAAAAACAAACCGTGAGTTCCTAGATGGGCAACCCATCGGGGGCAAAGCGGACAATATCTTGGTACGGTTTGCTTGGGCTGTTATAGATAATAACTCGCATTCTTGCAGATGTAAACTAGCATTGGTTAGTGATAAACTTGACATTGACTGTCTACCAGTTACATTTGGCAGTTTCGACCTTATTGTCGGTATGAATTGGTTATCCAAGAACCAACCTGAGGCCATCTGTTGTGACAAAAATGTTTGCCTTCCTCTCCTTAGAGGGGAAATCCTTTCTTCCAAGGCAAAAGGGAGTGGTGCAGTCGTTGGCATCCTATCCTTCATGAAAGCACAGAAATGTCTTTGAAAAGTTCATACTGCTAATTTTGACTCTCGTCACCGAGCAGTCATCCGAGGAGAAGAAAAGTGGATGATATCCCGATCGTACGTAACTATCCAAAAGTAATTCCCGAGGACTTGCCTAGTTTACCACCGCACCGTCAAGATTGAGTTCCAAATTGATTTAGCACCCGGAGTAGCACCGATTGCTCGGGCACCTTACAGACTGGCACCCAGTGAATTACAAGAACTGTCCACTCAATTGCAAGATTTGTTGGATAAAGGTTTCATCCGACCTAGTTCATCACCGTGGGGAGCTCCGGTACTATTTGTCAAGAAGAAGGATGGAACTTTCCGTATGTGTATTGACTACCGGGAGCTGAATAAAGTCACAATCAGGAACCGGTACCCTTTACCTCGCATAGATGACCTTTTTGATCAACTCCAAGGATCAAGTTTCTATTCCAAAATAGATCTTAGGTCAGGCTATCATCAGTTAAGAGTCCGAGAAGAAGATATCTCTAAGACTGCAATCAGAACGAGGTACGGCCATTACGAAATTATGGTCATGCCTTTCGGATTAACCAACGCACCTGCGGTATTCATGGACCTCATGAACCGTGTGTGTAAGCCTTACCTTGACCAGTTCGTTATCGTTTTCATCGACGACATCCTCAGTTATTCCAAGAACAAGGAGGAACATGAGGAACATCTACGCCTAATTTTGGAACTACTTAAGCGAGAACAACTGTATGCTAAGTTTTCCAAGTGTGAATTTTGGATCCGGGAAGTTCAGTTTCTAGGGCATGTGGTTAATGAGAAAGGGATACATGTCTACCCATCCAAAATAGAAGCCATTAAGAATTGGGCAGCACCGACGACTCCGACTGAGGTGCGACAATTTCTGGGATTGGCCGGTTATTACCGTCGTTTTGTCGAAGGATTTTCAAAGATTGCACAACCTCTCACCGCCCTAACTCAAAAAGGAAAAGCCTATAATTGGGCCGATAATCAAGAGTCAGCTATCCAGCACCTCAAACAGAAACTTTGCAGTGCACCTATTTTAGCTCTTCCGGAAGGAACCGATGATTTTGTGGTGTATTGTGATGCATCCATTCAAGGCCTGGGTTGTGTCTTAATGCAACGCGAAATGGTAATCGCATATGCTTCACGTCAGTTAAAGATTCATGAGAAAAACTACACCACTCATGATCTGGAATTGGGAGCAGTAGTCTTTGCACTTAAGATATGGAGACATTACTTGTACGGTACCAAATGCACCATCTACACCGATCACAAGAGCCTCTAGCATATCTTCGAGCAGAAGGAGTTGAATATACGACAACGTTGTTGGTTGAACTTTTAAATGATTACGACTGTGCGATCCGGTATCATCCGGGTAAAGCTAACGTTGTGACTGACGCACTAAGCCGAAAGGAAACGAAACCCAAACGAGTTCGAGCGTTACAACTTACTATTCACCCTGGATTGCCTGATCGAATCCGTAGTGCTCAACTTGAAGCCTTGAAAGAAGATAACCTACCGTTAGAAGGTACACGTGGCATGGAAGCACAACTTGAAATCTGACGGAATTCGTTACTTCGTCGAACGAATATGGATTCCAGTGTTCGGAAATTTAAGGGAACTAATCATGGATGAAGCTCATAAATCTCGTTACTCCATTCATCCGGGTTCCGATAAGATGTACCATGATTTAAAGGTACTGTATTGGTGGCCAAGGATGAAGGCCGATATAACTACCTATGTGAGCAAGTGCCTGACTTGCGCGAAGGTCAAAGTTGAATATCAAAAACCTTTCGGTCTTCTCCAGCAACCAGAGATTCCCATGTGGAAATGGGAACAAATATCCATGGACTTCATCACAA
Source organism: Smallanthus sonchifolius (assembly GCA_023525975.1). Taxonomy (NCBI): domain Eukaryota; kingdom Viridiplantae; phylum Streptophyta; class Magnoliopsida; order Asterales; family Asteraceae; genus Smallanthus; species Smallanthus sonchifolius. The sequence continues at coordinate 93,931,849 of CM042019.1, forward strand.
AATTGCCACGAACTCCTACCGGATGCGATACCATTTGGGTAATCGTTGATCGTTTAACAAAATCTGCCCATTTCTTAGCCATCAAGGAAACCGATAAGATGGAAAAACTTACATGTATTTACTTGAAAGAAGTAGTCTCCAGGCACGGGGTGCCAATCTCTATTATTTCGGATCGTGATGCACGATTCCCTTCTCGTTTCTGGCAGTCATTGCATAAAGCATTAGGCACGTGTCTAGATATGATCACAGCATACCATCCTCAAACTGATGGCCAAACAGAACGTACTATCCAAACTCTGGAGGACATGCTACGAGCTTATGTGATTGATTTCGGTAACACTTGGGAGTCTCACCTACCGTTGGTGGAGTTCTCCTACAACAACAGCTATCACACTAGCATCAGGGTAGCTCCATTTGAAGCACTTTATGGACGGAAATGTCGTTCTCCCATTTGTTGGACCGAGGTTGGAAATAGCCAACTCACAGGTCCTGAACTTGTATTTGAAACTTGCGAAAAGATCGTTCAAATTAGAAACCGTATGGCGGCAACTCGTGACCGTCAAAAGAGCTATGCCAACAAGCGTCGTAAACCTTTGGAGTTTCAAGTAGGTGACATGGTGTTACTCAAAGTCTCACCTTGGAAGGGCGTCATTCGTTTCGGGAAACGAGGCAAACTGAATCCTCGTTATGTTGGACCTTTCAAAATAATAAAGAGAATCGGACCAGTAGCGTATCAATTGGACTTACCTGAAGGACTGAGTGGTGTACACAACGTCTTTCACATCTCAAATTTGAAGAAATGTCTAGCTGACGAATCTCTCGCGGTTCCTCTTGAGGAACTACATAATGATGAACAGTTGCGTTTCATCGAAGAACCCGTGGAAATTATGGATCGGGAAGTCAAAACGTTAAAGCGCATTAAAATCCCTATTATCAGAGTCCGTTGGAACTCGAATCGCGGACCGGAATTCACTTGGGAGCGCGAAGATCAGATGATGCTCAAATATCCTAATCTATTCAAGCACTCCACATCAAACTCTTAAGGTACTATTCTAATTTTCGGGACGAAAATTCTTTCAACTAGGGGATGATGTGACATCCGGAAATTTTTTTTACTTTGTTTAATTTTCGGGACGAAAATTCTTTCAACTAGGAGATGATGTGACATCCGTCAATTTTCCGTTAGTTTCGTTAATCCAAATCCAGTTATCTAGTAATCCTGTTAACTCAACCTTGAACCTCAGGGACCATTCCTGCCAATAATTAATCTTAAACTACAGGGACTAGTCATGTAAATATGCAAAACCAAATCTGTTGACCTGAAAAGTCAAAATCAATTGGTTTTGCTTCAGTTGACTTTTAAAAGTCAAACTGTGATGGTTCTTAACTCAAATTCGTGAGATATATTCGAAATTCGTTCGAATTCATATCGGAAATGGACATTAATACCATTATCTATCATCATTGTTCCATTAACATTGTTATTAACTTGAATTAATTCCATTAATTCCGTTAAAAGTGAAACCGTCGACTACTCATCAAGAATCCAACGAATTCGATCATTAGACATTACAATGTTAAAATCAAATACTCTAAACATCTAAGTCGCACCCTCCTGAACCTGTAGCATCATTCAATTTCACTGGACCCGAAGCCTGAGTCATCGAAGAACAACCCACGCGAGCCGAAAACTCCTTTCAGTCGATCTCCACCATTTCGATATTGTTTCAGGTAATCGAATACACCATTAGATTCGATTTCATCTCTTCTATGAAAGCCCTAACATAACCAGGGCTTACTATATCTAATTTAACGCGTACTGATTCTAGGGTTCTTGAAATTTCGGGTTTAATCGAGTTATGTCTTAGACCCAATTGCAATTCAATCGAATCATGTGGAAAGCTTCGCAGTCAGGTATCCTTTGAAAGCCCTATGCTAATTCAGTTCTATAATATCGAATTGAGTAAGAACAAGAAACTAGGGTTTGCTCTTAATATGAATTTGGGGTTTCGATCTTGGACTCAACATCAACTCAATTAAATCTTTTGGTCGGATTCGCAAACCTCTAATCAGTAAAAGCCCCATCATTTTAACTCTAAACATTATCGGATTTGATCAATCTTAATCCGTGTTCTTAAAGCTAGGGTTCGGTTCATGAAACTGAAATTAAAGCCTTTAAACCCGATGTTTTCACAATTAAACTTAAACTCAGATTCGAAATACCTAAACTAACAAAACCCCTCAGCCCTCTGGTTCAATCGAAACTCAAATCGATGGATTTTGGGACTGGTTTGCGTCCGGTTTCGCATGGGGGAGAAGATCCCACGAGATTTTTTTGATAAAGCCATTTGAATCCAGCTTCTTGTTGCGATGGCCCAGCGGCTGTGGTGGTTAAGAGTGTCGGCTGGTGTGGGAGAGACCCGGGTTCGAGTCTCTCCACACCCTTTTATTTTTAAAACCATTTTTTAATTACTATTTTATTATGCAAACCATTCCACTATTATTGTTATACAATATTAATGTGTTTTAGCCCGGGAAACCACCCGTAGGCTCGGGTTTGGATTGTAACCATTTTCATTAAAAATACCCACTTTTAAAATAATATGTTTATATTATTTTCAAACCGCGACTTTGAATAAAATAAATTGTTTATGTTATTTTCAACTCGTGACTCCTAGTATAAAGTAAAATATATTTTATATATTATTTCGCCCCGTTTATTAATCTCGTGTAACGTTTCAAACTAACTAAATAATATGATTATTTATATTATTTACCCACGTTATAATCTTGAATAAAAATAATATGTTTATTATTTTTCCACGCAAACGTTTATTTTATTAACTCTAGAACTTAAAAATAATATATGATGTTATATATATTATTTTCCTACACCATGTTGTATGTCACCAACACACGAGTATATATTATTATTATTTGTAACGTTCGACACGAAACTTAGTTATTTTGATTCTTATAGAAATCCTTATTTCCGTGAACACGTTCGTCTACTTAGTAATCCTATGAATATCTTAGGACGTTCAAACTTCCGTGTCGTCGTCACATATTCCTATTGTATCCCTAACTATTATGTGTATAATTCTAGGGCATACGTAAGTCGTGCAGGCTAACACTTGAGATTTCAAATCTCATACTTGTGTGATACTACCTACTACGCAACGCAGGTGAGTTTCACGGCCCCTTTTTACTTATTTTACTATTGGGGGAGAAACATGCTTACACACAAACATATTTTACTTGTTTTCCTGTGGAGGAAGAAATAAACATGAATACCAACTATCATACTTTTACTTGTTTTCCCCGTGGGGGAGAAACAGGTACGCAAGCAAATATCATTTTACATGTTTTTCCCGTTGGGGGAGAAAACATGACGCAACTATTTGATTATGGTACTTTATATAATATCACTGTTGAGGCTAAGCGTAACACACTATCACAGAAGTCCTCATCTTATATCGGACCGTTAATATGGATCTTAGCGAGGTAATGTTTAGTAGTACTACTGGGTTTGACAAGCCCCACCCGCGTTAGTCGCGCTAACTCGATTGGATATCGAACGGGTGAAATGTTAGCCTACTCACATTGGCCAGAGTTGATAGACCTGGCAGGAGGCATATAAACACAGTCAGCTTCGGTTGTGAGCGCTTTAGTAAAACATGAACATAGGCTAGCTACCTATAGATATGCATATTGAATGTACATAATCTGGCAAACACTCTCATATTGCAAACTTGAAACCTATGAACTCACCAACCTCGTGTTGACACTTTTTCTTACATGTTTCTCAGGTCGCTTTGGCACAGGTTGCGCACTTAGGACATGCATGGTGTCCTACTGACATATCATTCATTTCAAATATTTTAAACAGTTTACTTAATTACATTAATTGACGCTTGTTGCGTGTAATTACGTTTGACTTCATTGTAACGTTTACGCTTCCGCATTAACTCTGAACTTTTATGTTATGACATTTCAAGTCCCATATAGTGTCGTTTGATGTAACTAATGACTGAGATCCTGGTGTGTCACCTTCCCAAAATGGTAAAACTCCGTTAGTTGAAATTTGGGGGTGTGACAGTATAATTGATTTTGGTGAAAGTTGGGATAACCATTTACCGTTAGCAGAATTCTCGTACAATAATAGATACCATTCCAGTATTGGTATACCACCATACTAGATGCTATACGGTAGAAGATGCAGGAATCCTGTATGTTGGGGAGAATTTGGTCAAAAAGAGTTGGGCATCAAAGAAATAGTTCAAGCCACATCAAAAAAGCTAGACTTGATCAAGACATGTTTGAAAGCTGCACAAGATAGACCAAAGTCATATGCAGATAAGAGACGTAGACCAATAGAATTTCAAGAGGGAGATTACGTTTTGTTAAAGGTATCCCCTTCGAAAGGTTTAATCCGATTCAAGAAACGTGGCAAGCTAAGTCCACGATTCATTGGTCCTTTCAAAATCATCAAACGAGTTGGAAAGGTAGCCTATCAAGTAGAACTACTTGAAGAATTGAATAAGATACACAACACGTTTCATGTATCTTGTTTAACGAAATGTTTGGCTGATGAAACTGCACACGTTCCTTTAAAAGAGATAGAAGTTGATGATAAACTAACCTATGTTGAAGAACCTATCAAGATTCTAGACACAAAAGAAAAGCAATTACGTCACAAAAACGATCAAGCAAGTGTTAGTTCAATGGAACACAGAAAAGAGTCGGAGATGACCTGGGAAAGAGAGGAAGAAATGAGGAAAACTTATCCTCAACTATTTAAGGACTAACAGTTTTCGAGGAGGAAATCTAATTTGTAACATCCCAAACTCCAAAAATAAGTTGGAACACGTGTCGGCTAAGAAACGCGACGCTAGAACGTAAACGAACGCGAAAACAGAAAGGCGTTTCGACCGGAATCATCCCAAAACTTCCCATAAGCATATCCCGAGCTAGAAAATGAGTTACGGAAGCCATAATATATGAAACTTGGGTGCCTCGGCGAGGATAATTTGAAAATGTAGTCATAACGGACCGTCACCTGGTGTAACGGTCTGTCATGACGTCCGTGACAGTCCGTCACGTCGTAAAATCGCTAAAACGCTCTATTTTACGCCACATATCACTGAGTCGTCGCAACCTAAGGCCATGACGGACCGTGATGAGCTGTGACGGTCCGTTACGTGGTCAGAAAGCCCTTGGAGGCCAAGAAAACGGTAACGAACCGTCACCAATGGTAACGGTTCGTTACAGGATCAAATTTTTGCCTATAAATTGATTCTTGAGGCCATTCAAATGGGAAAAAACACACACAAACACCATACATCATACACATACTCTAGAGAAGAATTAGGAGCTGGTGCAACGCGTTAAAGTGTGAGTGCGTACGCTGCGAGTGCGGTTCGAGTTCGGAGAAGCGTTTAAGTGACGAGCGTAGGAAATGACCCGAAGTTATTGTAAGTACACTGGACCCGTAGCCTAGACCAAATTATGTGAATTATATGCTTAAATTATATGTGTTATATGATATGTATATGAGTAGGGTACGGGATAATGAAGGGTTAGTCTAAACACTAAACGGGAATAACGGAGTAGCCACGACATATCCAAGGGTGGTGGATACGCCGCTGGTTCTTCCTATATATAGATCTCTTAGTGCTTCATGGTGAAACCATTATAAATGTTTATGGGTATAGACTAAAATACGGTAATGAAATTACAGTAAACGTACGGGAGAACTTCTGACCGGTATGTAGTTATCTGACAAAAGAATGTTCTGTCTAAGGAAAGAGTGGTGTATAAATCTCTCCTAGACCCGTCACTCTTTCCTAGGAACATCTCTATTGGAGGTACTTCTCTGGAAGGATAATCACCCCAGTTTACAATATATGATGAATATGAATATGTGATGAAAATGAATGCATGAATACATGAATATGTGATGCATGATAAAGATGAATATGTGAATACATGATGATACATGAAAATATGAATGAGTATGATGGAACAAGTCTAAAGCCTAAAATTTAATAACGGAGTACTCATGACGTGTTAAAAGGGTGGTGGATACGTTGCTGGTACTTCCTATATATAAACCCTTTTAATACATCGTAAAGAAACCGTTACGAAGTTTTAAGGTGAGGACTGGTTGGGAAATGAATCAAGCATATACATGAATGAAAATAAATGCTTGATAAATTTGGGAGGATGTGAGTCTAAGATACTCTTGGTCCTAAATGAAATGAGATACCCGGCCTGTAAGGTTGATCTAAAAAAGGAATAAAACTAAAAAGATTCCAAGCCTATGGGGCTGAGGAAAAGATTCCAAGCTTACGGGGCTGAGGAAATGATTGAGTTTTCATGACAAATGCAAGGGGTCTATACTGACGAGTATAAGAACCTTGCTAAAAACTCGGACCGGAGGTACATCCAAAGATGGTCGCGAGGGGGTTAGCACACCCATAAAATATACGAATCACGTGACCGGAGGTATGTTCGGAGATGGTCATGGGGGCGCCAAAAGCTTGGGAAACTTGAACAATAATAAGAACCTAAAGGGTTCATAATAAAATGAATGATGTAGTGTACTTAGTTAGCAAAAGCTAATTCGAAAACGTTTTCTAAACACTGCAGGAAAGAAGCACGTGGAATGAAGCTTCCTGAGGATGGAATGATCGGAGTTGAAAGATCCCTATATAATGTAATTATATCATATTTTGTTATAACAATATTATAGTAAAAAGTTACCTTAGCCGGTTATGGCAAGGTTTTGTTAAGTTAGGAACATTTTCTGCATTATAAAACTCTGATAAAGTATGAGATAAGTAGGGTGTTTCATCTACGTGTAGAGGAAGGGTTGAACCGAGAGATGACACGTGTCCTTGTGACTCGTCGATTGAATTTTGACACGTGGGACCATGGCAGACTGCTAGCCAGATCCGTAATGGTCCGCCAACAGCAAAAAGTGAGGTGGCCCACTATGAAGGTGACGCGTGTGTGGCTGAAGCAAGCAAGGCGGTAGCGGACCGCTACCCCCTACTTAACGGTCCGCTACGGGTCCATTTTCGTCTAATAAAAATTATGCTTGATCCCAGCCATTTGCAAACACTAAAACACTCCACTTGCACACACTCAAACTCTTTGTGCACGAATTCCCAAGTCTCGGTCCGCTCTCACTATAAGAAGGCAACATCAAGAAGGTGCGAATGATTGGTAATGGGAAATTACTAATAAAAGGCGATGATGGAATCCTACGATTTGGAAGTAGAATTTGGGTTCCCAGACTCGGAGAAATTCAAACCAAAGGGATGGATTAAGCTTATAAATCTAAATACTCGATACATCCTGGAGCAGATAAAATGTACAAAGGTTTGAAGACTCATTATTAGTGGCCGAACATGAAGAGATTTTTAGCTCAATACATAGAGAAATGTTTGACTTGTCTCCAAGTCAAGATCGAACATCAGAAACACACAGGTCAACTGCAACAGTTGGAGATACCTATGTGGAAATGGGACAAGATTACTATGGACTTTTGTCACGAAACTGCTGAGAACCCAAAAAGGGCATGATGCTATTTGGGTGGTGGTTGATAAACTAACCAAATCGGCACACTCTATTCCTACCAGCGAGAACTATTCAATGAATAAACTAGCCCGACTCTATATCAATGAGTTTGTAAGCCGCCATGGTAGAACACTATCTATTATCTCTGATAGTGATAGTCTGTTCACGTCAAGATTCTGTACATGCTAAGTATCCTCTTTTGTTTGACTGATATTGAATTTCGAGGACGAAATTTTTTAAGGAGGGGTGATTTGTAACACCCGGATAATTCCCAAAGTAATATAAGGGATAAAAGTATCAAAATATAAAGTTTAGGGGTTGAACTATAAATTGTCCAAAGTTGGAGAATTAAAAATGAAAAAAATCTGGAAGTTAAAGGAGTGGCGGACCGCTACCATATACCTTGGTGGTCTGCTACGTGTAGATGTGACATCCATAATTTTTTATTTATTTATTTAATTTTTGGGACGAAAATTCTTTCACCTAGGGGATGATGTGACACCCGACAAATTCCGGTTAACCCAGTTAAACTAAACTCCGTTATCTCACACAAACCCAGTTAGACTAGTTAGCCAGTTAGAATCCTCAAGGACCAAATCTATTAAAACCTCAAAACTTATACACCTAAACTTCAGGGACTAAAGCTGTAATTATCTAATACTTAATTCTTGACTTTTGAAAGTCAAAATCAAGAACATATTGAGCCTAATCAAGCCCGTATACCACAAATGTAGTCGAATTCTCGTCGGTTATGCATGGCATTAATGATCACGATCATGGTTGAACCGTTTCTAGACGTTTAACACCACTAATGATCAAGAATTAATCCCATTAAACCCATTGAAGCCGTAACGGTCAACTCCCCTCAACTAGACCATCGAATTCAATCATTTGGATTAATATTTCACAAGCAAACACTCTGTACACCTCAAACGAACCACCGTCAAGCTTTTGCACATCCTAATTTAGCCGGAGACACAGTCGAAGTCGCCAGAGACCAACCACTCGAAGTCAGACCTCTATTTGACCAATCTCTATCAATTCGATATCGTTAGAGGTAATTGATCATATCCATAGCTTCGTTTTCATCCGTAGTGTAGAGTCTTATATTTGTATAAGCTGTTGTCATCAATGTATTTCTTTTGAACGATGTTTAGTTAAGTTTTGATTACTTGTAATTTCATTTCATGTAATTTCCTGTTTTTATTCTAAGTCTAGGCCATCGAAACTACCTAGTTTCGATTGAGGTTTGTTCAATAGAAACTAGTAGTTCCGATAGATAGGAAGTTTCGACAGGAGGTTCATTCATTTGTAAATGCTCATACGAAACTACTCGTTTCGGTGAGCATAGTTTCGATGCATGTCAACTTACTATAAATAGCCTAGTTTGAGAATGTTTAGGGTGTGGATAGTGGCTGTAACCCTAAAATTCTCTCTTTCACAGTTTTCTGAATCAATACACATTTGGAGTTATTTCATCTGTTGTTCTTACAATTTCATATCTTATTTGTGTTGATTCCTATGTGGTTTGCCTGTTTATCTGCACCAATTCTGTTTCTACCCTCTGTTTCATCACCATACAAACAGATTCCGCCTGTGTGTGTAATCGATCTATTGAGTGATTTCCGATTGAAATCTGGACCTACAATTGGTATCAGAGCTTTATGCTCTTGATTTCTGAGTGTATTCAGGTTTTTGTGATCGATTTTAGGTGTTTATCAGTATATTATTGAAGTTTTTTCTGCATCTGAGTTTTTGAAGTACTGTTTCATCGATTTTCGGTTGTCTTTGTTCGAGTTTTAAAGTTTAAAGGTTATTTTCGTGATCTGGAGTATTATAGGAAGCTTTTCGCTGGATTGGATTGTTATTTCTTCGCTATTGATTATTGAAGCTGTTCTTCAATGGAGGTTTTCTGAAACTTGGGGAAGAAGGCATTAAAACCACTGGGAGACAATTTCTGCTTTTCGTTGGTCATCGAAACTTCTTGTCTGTACTCTTGTCTGGAGAAGGTATCATCGAAACTAGTTATTTGTCCTGTTATATTGAAACTAACCTTTATAGATTGATCAACCAAAACTACTGCCCTATCGAAACTTGTAGTTTCTACTGAGTTTGCTGGATTTTCTGCTAAGTCTTCTTCATCGAAGCTAGTTGTTTCTGGATTCTGTTTTCTCTATCGAAACTATAAGTTTCGGGCAAGCCTTAATCTATCGAAACTAGGAGTTTAGGTCAGCTTTTTCTCTATCGAAACTAGTTGTTTCGATCAACCCTGTTCACCCGAAACTAGCTACTGTTTGATTTTAAATTGTTTGAGTTATGGCATCTTCAAGCAACAATGAATATGCTGGAGGAAACAAACTACCTGTCTTGGTGTCCACTAGAGACTTTGATGATTGGACCAAGAAAATGAAGACTTTCTTTCAGTTCCATGAACATACTGTTTTGCAATCAATCACTGATGGTCCACACAAGCCAGTTACTACCACTGCAGATGTTCAACGTCCCAAGCTTGTGTCTGAATATGATGAAAATGATATTGCCTTAATTGCCAGAGATAACAAGGCTTATGGATATATTGCTATGGCTCTTCCTATGGATGTGTTCAACGTATTTGCTGAGTACTACTGCCAAAGATCTTTGGGTTGCATTATGTACAAGGTATGAGGGAAGTGCTAAGGTTAGAGAAAGCAAGAGGGATTTGATCAAGAAGCAGTATGAGATGTTTAGTAGTGTCCCTGGAGAACCCATGTCTGAATTGATGAACCGATTTTCAAGCAATGTTTTTAAGTTAAAAGTTTTGGGAACTGAGTATCCCACTGTTGAGTTAAACAAGAAGCTGCTTGTGTAACATCTCTGAATTTAGTATTCATATTTCAATTCAATGTAATGCAATTTCAAATTCAATACTCGTGCACTGTCTTATTATTTTTCTCACCGTAAACTAAACGCAATGATTCGATACAAATTCGCAAGTTTTACGCAATTATATACATTTAAACACTATGCAAGAAACTATTTAATTCAAACTTATCAAACCTGAAAAGTCAAGGACTAAAATTGAAAAATGTCAAGAAACCCTAGTCTAGCACGGTCGTGCTTCGTCCTGGCACGGTCGCGCCAAGTGCCTCGGCACGATCGTGCGACTGGTCCTGGAACGATCACGCCCGGTGCCTAGGCACGGTCGCGCCTCTATTGGGCATGGTCACGCCTGCGTAACTGTCAAAACGTAAATACACTTTTAATCACCGATCGTCGAGAATCCGTAACCGTCCACCGTTTCTTTTCCATTTACGTGAGTAATACAACTTTCAAATTCACAAACGCTCCAACTTAATCCTATCAATCTCGAAAAACCTCTCAAAACATTTCAAGAAAATTCGGAATACGCCTTTCAACCCGAATTCTCTCAATCCAGCAACAAAGTCACGATACTCAATCATCCCTGAAGCTCCCGGACTATCTGGATTGGCCGGAGTTGCAGTAAAGGTCGCCGGAACTCAAGCCGTCGACGCCGGAACTTCCTTCTACCGACCTCCATCGATTCCCTACTCTTTCGGGTAATTGATCACTTGTTATTATCCGTTTTAGTATTTATATCGAAAGCCCCATGTTAATCTGGACTTCCATTACAGAAATTATCCGGAACCGAAATTCCTATTTTTAATAAAAAGGATTTAATCGAATTCATTCTTAAACACGTTTTCCATACAATTATTTTATATGAATAGACTCGTAACAACTCAGTAATCAAAAGCCCTAACAATTCCAACGCGATAAATACAAGATTTATTCAATTCGTGTCTGATTTGGAAGAGACACGGTCGCGCTAATCATCTAGCGCGGCCGTGCCGATTAACAGCGCGGTCGTGTCCTCTTGTCCAGACCTAGTCATGCCCTTTGGGCTAGTCTCTGTTGTGTCTAAGAATCATAGACACGACCGTGCCGGGCCAAGGCACGGTCGTGCCTGTTGACTTGTCTAGTTTGTGCCCTATGTTGATCAACCCGATATCGTCCCGACTAGCGCGATCGCGCCCGTGGCTTGAGCACGATCGTGCCCCTAAGAGGCATGGTCGTGTGTGACTTAGAAATTTTAACAGAATTATAATTTTATATTTTTCAATCAATAAATGTTTCAAATTTTATAAAAATATGTTTTCTGTATTTGAAGAGATTTAAAGTTTAATCTGGAGATAAATATTATTTATTTAAAAGCTTATTTAAAAATTTATAAAAATTAAATTTATATTTATTTTACACTTAAATGATGTTTTAAATGATTAAGTTACAAAGTTTATAAATAAATAAGATAATAATTATTTATTTAATATTTAAACAAAAATCATTTATTTATTTATACTTAATTACAATCAATATTTACATTATTTCATAATTTATTTATTTATTAATTTACATTTAACACATGCATTATTTTCATAATCAACAATTTTATAAAAATTCTATTTTATTATTTAAATTCCAAACTTTAATCAAATGTTCCAAAAAAATGGTTACTACAACTTTATATATTTCATTTAATACTTTTTATACACAAATTCAACCTTCAATGTTAGACTTAAACTTTGTACACCGATTTGATTCAATATACATTACTATCTAGGTTAACCCGTGCGTATTAAGAACCCTTATTTTATCTATACTCTTTGTTAGCTACATCTCCATACCAAGTGAGTATTCACAACCCCTTTTTACTCTTTTACACTTTTGGGGTGGAACATGAACTTTATACACATTACACATTTACATTTACGCAAACAACACAAGTGCAAAATCCTATTTACATACATGTGTGCAAAATTTGAGCTTTGTGCCCGAGTGCTAGTTGTGCTAACCTTTGTATGCGATTATGTGCAATCATTAACTATACAAGCCGACGGTTTTCAATGATAGATCTATTGAGTCTGACAAACCCACCCAGGTGCGCGGTGATTGAAACCGACAACATAATTTTTGCATGCTAGTTACAAAGGTTTGATTGTACATGGTTACACAATAGCTGCTCCCCATAAATGCCTTATTTATCATGATATGTAAAGGATTTGTTTTCAACTATATGCTATCAATATACAACTGTGTTATACTCACCAACTTTTTAGTTGACTTTATTTTATTCATGTTTCAGGCCCTAATATGTGAGAATGATTCAAGACGTGCCCAATATAGGATTTGGACTTAGCAATTTAAATCAAGAATTCTATGAGTTGTTTATGTTTCTTTGTTTGAATTTGATTTGTACTTGGATTATTTGAAATGAAAATTTGACTTTAATATATTTCAATTTAGTCAACCATGTGCTATGAACAGTCTTACATGTCCCGCCCCGATGATTCCGCCATCGGTCGGGGTGTGACAGCTTGATTCACTGCCCGAGGAATGGAATATGTACCGGATTATGATCAAGAAAACTGAAAAGCTAAGTGACTTGTCACAGAAAGAACTCTACAGCATTCTGGAGTCTTATGAGTTGGAGATAAAGAAGAGTGAAGTCACTCCAACTAATCAGTCTGGAAACACATCTCTTCTTGCTAGTCAAGGTTCCTCTACTTCATCCAACAAAACTACAACGGCATATTTTCAAACAGATGTCCCACCTTCAATTTCTGGAGTTCAGCCTACTACTTCATCCACTTCTCAGAAACCAAATGAATGCATTGATTTCTAGATGAATATCTGCCTATCATGACTGCCTTCATGTCGTGCTATGATGCACTGATTTCTAGAAACCTGACACCGAATCAACTTTCAACCTGATGACTTGGAGCAGTTCAACTCGGATGATTTGGAAAAGATGGATATTGATTGGTGTATGGCTATGCTGACTCTGAGAGCCAAAAGATTCATCAAGAGGACTGGGATAGATAGATTCAAGCAAGGAAAGACTCTAGGGTTTGACATCAAAAAGGTGAGATGCTACAACTGCGACTAGCTTGGTCATTTCGCCAGGAATTGCAAGGAGCCATCATCAAAGGAGTAGCATGAGAAGAAGAACTCATCTGGAAAGCAAGCTGTCGTCTCTCCCAAATCCACTACAACTTCCAGCTCAACAGCTCTGGTCTGTCAAGCTGATGGACACTATCATTGGGGAGATCAATAAGGGGAAGCAGCTGACAAAGCACTGATGGCAGACATTGAAGAAAAAGAAAAATGTGTCATGATTGAACCAGCTGAGGATCTCACCGCCGTACCAGCTGAGGTAATGTCTAGACTTTACAATGCTAAATCTTGTTTAAATGAGATTCAGAAATATAGATTCATCAACCAGGCTTTGGTCGATGAATATGATCACATAAAGGTGATGTATGATTCCGTGGCTAAAAATGAGAAACTTTACTTAAAGAAAATTCGTGATATTTCTGGAGAAAATCGATCTTTGATTGTACAACTTACTAAACAAAAGAATAATAATCAAATTTTAACTAAAAGACTTCAAAAGGCCGAAAAAGCAAATTTTCAAGTTGAACACATGGGTATGGATCAGAAAATTATTTTTAGAATCATTGATAATCAAATTCATAAAAAGTTCACAGAAGGAATCGGGTATAACTCTCACCCTCCTTCGTATTCCAAGTCTGGTAGATTTCCTGATATGCCAGTTCCTCATGTTCCCACTCCCTTTGTTTACAATTTATCTGCTGATGATTATATCCAAACTTCAGATTCTGACAGTTTTGCTTCCTGTGCAGAGTTAGATTGTGTAGGTTCTGAACATGATTGTGATGAGAGTTATAGTAAGGGAAATGTTTTAAATGAACTTGAGTAGGATGAATGTAATAATATGTTCGTGTCAACACCAGATATTTGTGAACACATTGAAAATTTGTATTTTGGTTCTGTGCCTTATGAGCATGACAGTTTGAGAAATGCTATTTCTAAGTTTAAGAATGCTTTTCCTTTTGTTCCTAAATCTGTAAATGCTATGAGTTGTATTGTAAATTTTAAAAGTGCAGGAGTTGTTGTGACTGACATTCCACAAGAAACAATGAGCAATCTGGAATTTTTCAGATTAAAGGAAGATCAAAGACTTCATGAAAGAAATATTGAAGAACGAGTTGCCTCTAGTTCTGATGTCTCAACATCACAATCATCTTCATCATCTTGTGATGACAATTATCAGGCTAAGCCGACATGTGATAAAGTTTGTTATAGTTGTGGGGAATCCAATCATGTTTTTAAGACATGTAAATTGTCTACATATCAGTTTGAGGAAGAAAATGTACTATCTGTTATTCAAAATTCAGTTGATCGTGTTTCAAATGTTTTCTCTAAATCACGACATATTAAAACTTTATGACGTAAAAGGATTAAAAATGCTAAAAATTGGTCGAAAAGGATTTGGAAAATTAAGAATAATGATCTTTTTGAGAATACATTAAAGGAGGATTCTGACTATGATTTCCGAAATGCATCTTGTAAAACTAAGACATGCCAAGTTAGCAATGGCTTGGGTACCAATATCTAAATGATTCATTTTGTGTAGGGACAATCAAGGAGGACTGGAGACAATATCTGACATGTCGACAGTGGTTGCTCAAGACATATGACTGGTCATTTTTCTTTATTGCAACATTATAATCCAATAGATGGAGATTTTGTTGCCTTTGCTGGCAATCCAAAGGGAGGAAAGATTGAAGGACAAGGAATTGTGTCCAACGGTGTAAATAGCTTGGAGAATGTCAACTTCGTCCCACATCTAAAGTATAATCTGATGAGTGTATCCCAGATTTGTGATAAAGACTTTTGTTCCCTCTTTAACTCAAGAGAATGTTTGATTCTGAAGCCTGAAGTGGTTATTCCCGAAGACCTAATCCTCCTGCGTGCTCTCCGAAGATTCAATACCTACAGTCTGGATATGAATAACCCATCAGGAATCGAATCCAACTTTCTTTCAAAAGCTTCATAGGATGAGTCCTTTCTTTGGCACAAGAGATTAGGACACGTGAATTTCAAGACAATAAACAGCCTTGTTCGAAGAAACCTCGTCACCGGTTTACCTCTAAAAGACTTCTCACCCGTGGAACATTGTCTTTCATGTTCCAAGGGCAAAAAACACAAATCATCTCACAAGCCCAAAACCACCAATTCCATTGACTCCCCTAACCGATGACACCTCTCGGTTTACTTGGCTATTCTTCCTAGCAAAGAAAGATGAGACGCCAGAGACTCTGAAAATTCATCTGCTACAAATCGATAATATGTTCAATCTAAGTGTGAAGACTATTCGCAGTGATCATGGCACAGAGTTCAAGAATGCCATTCTAGATTCATTCTATGAAAGTAAAGGTATCTCTCGGCAATTCAGTGCACCTCGTACTCCACAACAAAATGGTGTAGCTGAACGAAGAAATCGTACGTTGATAGAAGCAGCAAGAACTATGATCGTTGATTCTAGGCTTCCTGTCACGTTCTGGGCCGAGGCAGTCAATACAACATGTTTTGTGCAAAATCGAGTTCTCATCACCAAAAGTTGCAACAAGACACCTTATGAAAATATGTGCTAGTGCAAGCCTGTTATTGATTTCTTCAGGAAGTTTGGGTGTGTTAGCACAATGCTGAACACTTCTGACTAGCTGAACAAGTTTGAAGCCAAAGCGGATGAGTGCTCTTTCGTGGGCTTTTCCTCTAACCAAAGAGCTTTTCGTGTTTACAACAAGAGACGAAGGATTGTGCTGGAGTCCATTGATATCAACTGGCATGAAAGCAATTATACGGACGCTGGGGACGGTCCTGATTGTCTTTTTGATGTCGATTCTTTGTTTAAATCATTTGATCTTCCTGATTTCACTAACATATCTGTCTCAGCTAACCCTCTTGTATATGTGAATATTCTAGGTACCTCTCCTGCTTCAAGCTCCTCTTCATCATCAACTCAGGATTCTTTGGACTTTGTGGCAACAAGTGAAACCGTTGAGGAAGAAACTCCTCCAATAGTGGATGTTGCTTCCCAGTCATTTGTTGAAGGTCCTATTAATGAGGAAGCTGATCTTCCTGACAACAACATTACCAATCTAGATGACCACTTGGAAGAGGATGAGATTTCACAGCTGAGAATTCACAAGGATCATCCTACAGACAACATCGTTGGTCCACTCAATGTGGGAGTCCGAACTCGTAGTGCCACCGAAGCAATGAATGACGGTCTCTACACTTGCTTCATATCTCAAGTTGAACCTAAGAATATCAAAGCTGCTTTGCTTGAGAACAGTTGGGTAGAGGCCATGCAGGAAGAATTACAACAATTCAACAAGTTACAAGTATGGAATCTGGTAGACCTTCCAAAGAACAAAGTCCCAATCGACACTCGTTGGGTATTTCGTAACAAGAAGGACGAAAGGGGAATCGTGATTCGTAACCAAGCTCGCTTGGTGGTTCAGGGGTTTTTTCAAGAAGAAGGGATTGACTTTGAGGAAGTCTTTGCACCAGTGGCTAGCTTGGAAGCCATCAGAATGTTTCTCGCATATGTAACCTATATGTACTTCACAGTTCATCAGATGGATGTAAAAGCGCATTTCTGTATGGAAAGGTTCAAGAGGAAGTTTATGTCAAGCAGCCACCGGGTTTCATTGATCCAAGTTATCTTGACAGAGTTTACAAACTTGACAAGGCATTGTACGGTCTTCATCAAGCACCTCATGCGTGGTATGAGACGTTATCTAAGCATCTGCTTGATAATGGTTTCACACGAGGGGCAATCGACCAAACCTTGTTCAAACGAATGGATGGTGCGGACACCATTTTGGTGCAAATCTATGTTGATGATATCATTTTTGGATCTACAAATCCTCGGTTATGTAAAGAGTTCGAGGAAGTGATGCGTTCTAAGTTTGAAATGAGTTCTATGGGAGAAATGAAGTTTTTTCTTGGTTTGCAAGTAGATCAGTCTGAGTCAGGAATTCTTATCCATTAAGAAAAGTATGTCAAAGAAATCCTGACTAAGTTCAAAATGACTGAGTCTCATTCCTACAAGACTCCCGTGGAAGTTCGACACTATCTGTCTCCTGATTTAGATGGTGAAAGTGTTGATCAGCACCTCTATTGCTCGATGATAGGTTCTCTCATGTATCTCACTGCTAGCAGACCAGACATGATGTTCACAGTGTGCTTGTGTGCACGCTTTCAGGCTAATCCTAAACTCTCTCATTTAATTGCTGTCAAACGTATTTTAAGATATTTAAAGATAAGCCAAAACTTGGGCTTTGATATCCCAAAAATAACTTGTTTGATCTTTTGGCATATTCAGATTCAGACTACGGGGGATGCAACTTAGACCGGAAATCTACTTCTAGGGGTTGTCAGTTCTTTGGCAACCGCCTCGTCTCCTGGCAATGTAAGAAACAAACCACCGTTTCCCAATCCACAGCCGAAGCCGAATACATTGCCGCAGCCCTTTGTTGTTCCCAAGTAAGGTGGATCCACCATCAAATGCTTGATTACGGGATCACCTTCCATGAAACCCCCATCCTGTGTGATAACACCGCCGTTCCCCATATTTCTAAAAATCTCGCTCAGCATTCAAAAACCAAACACATTGAGACCAAACATCACTTCATCCATGACTGTGTCGAAAACAAACATATCAAAATCGTTGAAGTCAAAACCGACAAGCAAACCGCCGACATCTTTACAAAAGCATTTGATTCTACCAGATTTGAGATATTAGTGGAGATGCTCAGCATGATCAACTTTTAGTAACCCTTGTGCATATTGTCTTTTCTATTTAACCTTGTTAATCGGGAAGATTTCCAATAAGATTTTATTTTTCTGTATAGTTGTTTTCTTTATCAATTTTTTTTAAAGCAAAACTTTTGGGGGAGAAATTGGAATTTGTAATTAGTAAGAAAAAGATTTGCTTTGCATAGTCAAAAAGAAAATAAAATATTTGATTTGTTTATTGTTTGCTTAAGAAAAACTCACTGTAAGTTTCATGTTTTGTTTCAGGGAAATCGGATCCAACCTTGTGAGAAATGATAGAGTCTGATCACACTTCTTGAACATGGAATGGACCATAAGCGATGGTTCTTACTGAGGTATAGCCGGTAGGCCCGACATATGGTTATAACTCTTTAGTAGTGTGAAAACCTAATTCTCAATCGTACACGTGTGTTTGAACCCATTTTTGAAACATCTAACCCATTTTAAGCTAAGAAAACTGATTCAATCAGATATAGGCTTACGTTTTGGATTCTGATTCATGCGCCAGGTGACCGTCAAAGTAACGAAAGTTATGCCGATGACCTCGTCTTTTTTGCTTACATAAAGATCTCGGGAGTTCATCTTTTTCCCATCCACTTGGATGATTTAACCCCGTCTGTTTTGCTTACGCAAAGATCTCGGGTGTTCAACCTTTTAATATCCGCTTGGATAATTTTACGGCTTCTTCTGTTTTGCTTACGCAAAGACCTAGAATGTTCGTACCTTATTAATATCCACTTGGATATTTTTCTTTTTACAACTTCTGATATCCAGTTGGATCTTAGTTTAATTTTGGCGGTGATTTTGACTTACCAAGATGGTACCTTGGTTAACCTGTAAGATATGATAAGATGAATGCGGGTATTTCTTGAGGATTGATAGGCTTTCAAAACCATTTTATTTCAAAATGTGGGGTACACTGTGTTTCGTGCTCAAATGGTACCACTTAATCACATGAAATCATTGTACAAGCGTTCGGGTTTATCTTGCACAAATATCGGCTATCTTTAGGGATTCACAGTAGCTGAGTGGAAAATAAAGTGTTTCAAGGGTTTTGACCAGACATGATCTCACGTTGGATCTTTTCAAGGCCAAGTGTTTATATCTTTTATTGCTTTTACTATTATTTTTCATTATAAATTTCTTAACCTTCCTTATTAGCTTGTTTAAATTGAGTACATATGAGAGTTTTTATTTTCCTTTGTCTCTGATCAAGCATCTCATGTCACCCGAAACTACCCAAACCGCCCGAAACTACCTCCCACCCGAAACTACTTTGCCCTATCGAAACTAGTAGTTTCGACAGGGGGCATTTTGGTATTTTGTCAAGCTCAAATTAAATGTCTTCATAATCAGATTCCTTCGCATGCTCATTCTCACTCTCACTCTCCGAAACCATTTTCACCTTCGTTTTCACACACAAAAGCTCGAGATTCATCGGTCTAAGTTTGCGAAATCGTTCTTTCTTATCTGATTCCTCTGTCGTCTTCTTCATCAGGTTTAATTACTCAAAATATTTGCTACTGTTTTATATAGCGAAGGCTAGGGTTTCATTTTTACCCTTGTTACGACTGAAATCGTGTGTTTTGGGTTGTTTCATGCTTAGATTCTGTCTATAACCTCACTATTGTTGATATCTCATTCTTCTATGTTTGATTTTGCAGATTACCTCAAAAAAAAAAAATCTCGGTAAGACGGAGTTTCGACACCTCAGGCGAACTTTACCAATCTTTTTTATTTCTGTTTATAGTTTGATAATCTGTATATAGTTTTAACTTATCTTTTTTCTGCTTTTTGAATGCTTGTATATCTGTTTAGAATTCAGGCATCGAAACTAGTTGTTTCGATTAAAGGGTGTTTTGGTTTTTAAAATGAGTCTCTCAGAATTTGAACAAGTTTCTATCAAAACTAGTTGTTTCGATACCCTTTGATGCCCGAAACTATGTAGTTTCGATATGCTTTCTTCACCCGAAACTAGTAGTTTCGGTCAGGCTTTTCTGAAATTTTTTCTAAGTGTTGGACTGATGTTTGATAATTTTTCTTGTGTTGTTTCTGTGCAGATATGGATCTCTAATTTGTTGTATTGAATACTACTGATCCCAAGAATGCAGACTTCATACCTGTACTAAACTTCTTAGCCAACTCCAACATCAACTTTGCTACAAGCACAACCTGCCAGTGTTTGAAACAACTATAAGGCAATTCTAGAATACTGCAACAACAGTTATAGACAATGTGGAGCATATCCGGGCTACAGTTCATAATCAAGAAGTTCTACTATCTGAGGCAACTATTAGAGAGGTGCTGCACCTTAATGATAATCATGAAGCATCGGTGGAATTTCCAAGTTTCTATGTTAAGGAATGTTTCAGATGGTTGGGGCATCCAGACGAATTCAAAAGCGGACAGATTGTTGAAGCACTTTTGTGTGACAAACACTCTGGATAGAGTCTTAGTTTATGTACTTTGGTTGTTTGTATTTGTCTTTGTTTGTAAGCGTCTGTATGTATTAGTTATCGAGTTGTATTTACTAATGCATGTTGATAGTTGCTTAATTCTCTAAGTGTTTTACGCACTTAGTATGTGCGCAGGAATTAGTTTCTGTGTACTTAGCAAGTACGCAAGAATACTCTGCGTACTTGCTAAGTACGCATGAGCAATTTGCCCTGCGCACTTGCTAAGTGCGCATAGATCAGGTCTTGTATAAATAGGATAGGTTGACAGAAGTTAAGTATGCAGACTATTGTGCACTCAGTATTTTTCTCTCTATAACCTTCAAGTGTTTATAATAGACAAAAGTTTTCTCTTGTCGGTTTACTTTGTGTTGTTTGATTCTCCACCTAGTCACGGGTATTCCGGACCCGGTCCGACTAGCCAACGCACTTGCATGTGACGATCCGCCACACCCGAGGGACCTTCAAGTGGTATCATAGCATTGCTCTTGATTTCGAGTGTTGTGAGTGTGTTTGGAGCATTTTCTTCACATCCTACAAAGTTTTTGCAAGTAAAAGTGGGTATTTTTGTTGATTTTTGTGATAAATTTGGGTAGCTCTTGAGCATTAATTTAGAAGCAAAAATCACTCAAAAATCGACCTTTGTTGTGTATTTGAGTGTTTTGAGCATCAAAGGTTGGTTAGAAACGAGTTTCTGACCCTTTGGCTCATTTTGTTTGGTCAATTTTTCGATTTCTGCCATCTCCGGTGAGTTTCCAGTGACCGGAAAAGGTTGGTGAGAGTTGGTGAAAAGGTGACCTGCATACTTACCTTTTCTGGAAAAAAGTACAGTCTTGCTGCGTACTTACCAAGTACGCAAGACCAATCTTGGTGCGTACTTAAGTTATCTCCTGCGTACTTATCTTCTACTCATGCGTACTTATCAAGTACGCAAGAGCAAATCATAAGTGCGCAAGGCTATTTCTCTAAGTGCGCAAGGCCAGTTACAAGTGCGCAAGTGTCTTTGATTTTTCTGAAATTTGACTAAGTGTTCACCATGTCAAATCTTTAGAACCTCGGTAACCTTCTGAACTATGACAACGAGATCGGAACCCCTCAGAAACCCCCAAAGCTGTTTAATGTAAATGATTATTCAAACTAGAAAGCACGCTTTGAACATTATATTTCTTATACCAATTCTTCGTTGTGGATACCCATTTTAGAGGGCTATAAGCATCCCACATACATTTATCTTGATGACGAAGTTCCCAAGCCTATCTCTAAACTTGATGAAGAAGAAAAGAAAGTTTATGATAGAGAAAAGAAGGCACATGGATCTATCACTATGGCCTTAACTAGGGAGTTATTCCACAGCTTCAGAGGATACGATAACTCCAAGGATCTCTGGAAGGCGTTACAGAAGAGATTCGAGGGCAATAGTGACATCAAGAAAAGTAAACGGGATCTACTCAGGAAGCAGTATGAGTGCTTCAGATTTATGGAGAACGAATCCATAGATGAACTCATATCTAGATTCTATCATTTGCAGAATGAGTTGAAAGCTTTTGACCTCATCTATCCAAATGAGGAATTAGTTGAAAAATTTCTGGATGCTTTGCCACCCAAATTTGAGATGTATACTACCCTGATGAGAGAAAATTCTATGTTTTATGAGATGACAATTGACGAGGCAATTGGAAAGGTTCAAGCACATGACATGAACCTAAAAAAAAAGGAAGAGCTCAGGAAGACCTCAAATACAAGACCCTTCTATGTATTATGGGACGTCTTCTACAACCAAGTCATCGGGCTCTGGAATTGCCCTTTTCTCAGGAAACTCTCATGAGGAAGAAACTGTAAAGGCTTGTAGTGGTCATGCATGCTATGCAACATCTGATTCAGGTTCTGGATCTCATCACCAGAACTCCTCAAGAAATCCTTCTCACACATCTTCAGCTAACCAATCAGCAATAGCCAAGATAGCTGAAGATCATGTGGCTTTATTCTCATCATGCATGCTTGCCTATGAGAACTTCATTGGCGGCAAGCTAACGGATCCTGAAACCATCGAAAAAGACTTTAAGTAGGTGGATCCGGATGATATGGAGGATATGGATATTCAATGGAATTTGGCCATGATCTTGAGGAGAGCCAAGCGTTTCCTGAACATAATAGGAAGAAAATTCATTGGCGGGCATTCAAATGCCAAGGTTGGTTTTGACAAATCCAAGGCCAAGTGCTACAAGTGTCTGAACTTTGGACACTTTGCTCGTGAATGTCAAAAGGACAGAGCACTGGCTTCGGGTTTCACCAGACCTAGCCAAGGAAACAGCCAAGGCTACAACAACTCAAACAACCACAATCAAAGCCAAGGTGGAACGTCCAATGCATTGGTAGCTCAACAGGACGATAGCTTTCTTTGGGGTGTTCATCTGTAGGATGCTCTTATTGCACAAACTCAGGTTGGTCTTATGGCCGAGATTATGGAGATGATGGAAGCTAAGGAAATGGAAGCTTCTGTGGCTGACCAAGAAGAGTCTACAACTGTTGTTGCCCTCATGGCTATTGGAGAAGCATCAAGTTCATCGAATAACGTAGATTCTAATCCTTTTACTGTCATTTCTTGTTCCAAATGTCTAAGCTTAAAAATTGAAAATTCTAAGCTTCAAGACAAAGTCGAACCACTTCGTATTGCAGCTTTAAGCTACAAAGAAAACAAAAAACGATTTAAAGATTCAATTGAAACGTTAAAGAAAGAAAAACGTGATTATTCACTTAAAATCAGCGATCAACAGTTTCACTTGGATGTTGCATACGTTAGAGAAAAGGAACAATGAGATCAACAAATTGCAAAATGAGATCTTGTAGTTGAAATGTACTAATGAGAAGTTGAAAAATTCTCGTTTTATGGTGGAACACTACGAGTCTGTAGTGAGGCAATTGAATGGCTTAGGGTTGGGTACTAATGCTATTCCTCCACCAGTTAGCGGGAAATTTGTCAACGGCTTAATAGACATTGATTTGTCTAGCCTTGATAAGTCCTCAGGTAATGATGATTCCTCTAACAAGGATGATTCCTCAAGTAAGGCTGACTCCGCATCTAACGAGGAGTTCTTTACTGCTTCTGATGATGGGTCTGAAAGCACCTGCCCTGAAGGAGTAGTATCTGAGGAGTTGTTATGTGAACAGAAAATTAAGAAAAACATTATCACAAATAGTGACAATTGTATTTTGACTGAACCCGATATCATTGAATCAAATGATAAATTAAAGGTAATGCTTTATGGGGGGTATAACGCATTAATCAAGTTAAGAAAGAAGCTTTTTCAGCTCATTATGGGCTTGGTTATAAAGAAAATTTGCAAAAATATTGTACTCCCAAAAACCAATCTTTATCGGGTCAAACTCCTGTTCACCAACCAACTCCTCTTGCTCATAATGCTGAGTCATCAAAAGCCAGATCTAATAAGCCTTACAGGAGGACTTACACAGACAAGAGGACTTGCTTTCACTGTGGTATGGTTGGTCACATTTTTGTGAACTGCCCTTCTAAGAACCATGGAAACGGCCAATTGTTCCACAACCGGCTGTCATACCCAAGTCACCACCAGTGAAGCATACCAAAAGTCCAAAAGCAAGTGTGGTGAAACCACCAGTAAAACCTATGGTAAAGCCAAATATCACATCTGAGGCTAAACCATTTGTTTCAAGAAAGGGAAAGCATCCTGCTAAACCTTGTGTATCTACCTCTGGTAGTACACCTACTGGTGAGAAACCTGTGGTGAAACTCTCTAAGCCACAGAGAAGGAGAAGGAACAAGAGGTTGAGAAAGCTTGAAAAGCTGACTAAAATCCAATCAGGTGAAGCTTCCACTAGTTCACCTGTTGCTGTTGAATCTAAGTCTACTGTTCAAGTTAAGAAAAAGAAGAGATCCTAGAACAACAAATATAAAAATTCTCAATCTCCTAGTCCCAATTCTTCTAAAGATTCATCCATTTTTAACAGTCACGACTGCGAGTTACTTGAGGTTTTTTATTTTAAGAAAGACGGACGACCCAAGACCACTATGGCTTGGGTCTCCAAATCTAATTAATTCTTCTTGTGACTCGTGCAGGGACATCCAAAGGGTACTATCTCTAATCGTTGGTATGTAGATAGTGGATGCTCCAGGCACATTACAGGTAACATGGCCCTGATTCAAGATGTTAAACCATTTAGAGGTGGCTATGTGGCCTTTGCTGGAGAGAAAGGCGGTAGTATCACGTGTCAAGGCGTGGTGTCAAATGGTTGTGTCAGCTTTGACAATGTCAACTACTACGAGCAGCTGAAGCATAACTTGTTGAGTGTCTCCTAAATGTGCGACAAGGAGTACTCAGTGATGGTTTTGAGGTTCCTGAAGACTGGATTCTGATGAGAGCGCCAAGAACAAACGACACATATCAGATTGATATGAGCGTGGCAACATCCACCTCATCAGTTGCTATTTGGTTGCTTACCAAAGCGACAGAACTTGACTCTATCTTGTGGCATAGGAAACTCGGACATATTTCTTATCGTAAAATGAATCATCTTGTCCGAAACGATTTGGTAACCGGTGTTCCTAAGCTGAGATTTACCGTTGCAGATGACTGTATGCCTTGTAAAAAGGGCAAACAGCAACGAAAGTCTCACAAGCCCAAGCTCCAAAACTCCATCGATACCCCTTTGGAGCTATTACATATGGATTTGTTTGGCCCCATAAGTATTAGGAGTATTGGAGGTAAGTCATTCTGTCTGGTTATAACTTATGATTTCTCACGTTTTTCTTGGGTGCATTTTTTAGGTACGAAGGACGAAACTGCTGATATTCTTCAATACCTGATCCTGAGCTTGGAATCTCTTTGCAAGTTGAAGGTTAGAAGAATAAGGAGTGACAACGGAACTGAATTCAAGAATAATTTTGTTGGAACTTTTCTGTCTCAAGAAGGGGATCCGTCACGAATTTAGTGCCCCGTAGACACCTCAGCAGAATGGAGACGCAGAACGGAAGAACAGAACATTGATTGAAACTGCAAGGACATTGTTGTCAGATGCAAAGCTTCCTGTCACTTTCTGGGCAGAAGCAGTTAATACAGCTAGTCACGTCTTGAACAGAGTTTTGGTTGTGAAGAGGCACAACAATACTTGTTATGAGTTGATCAACAATCGACCTCCTAATCTTGACTATCTAGTTCCTTTTGGTAGTCCCTGTTCCTTATTGCTACAATACAAAGACCGCAAGTCTAAGTTTCATGCAAAAGCGGTGGAAGGCATCTTCTTAGGATACGTTGCCAACTCGCCTTGCAAGAGGGTGTACAATATAGGAACTCGTACTGTCGAGGAATGGTTTGAAGTGGACTGTAGTAAACACAGCATTCCACCAAAACCAACTAGTCCAGCTTGGGGTTTTGATTATGATGCGCTATTCAAATCTTTCAATCTTCCTGATTTGTCTGGAGATGATGCCGCAAATGTATATGAATTATTTGGTGGCGGTGATGACTCTAGTTTCTCAACACGTGCTACTGTACCGATTGTAACTCCTGATTCCAATGCTGCATCTGCATCTGGAACTCATGACAGTGATAACAGTGAAGATGTTTATGTTGACGGAAATGACGCTCAAGCTAATCCTAACACTTGTGTAGGAAATGAAGCTCCAGCTGATCTAATTAACATTGAATCTTCTTCTTCTGGAACACAGGATATAGGGGAGTTAAGCACGAACCTCGATTCAAAAATTCAGGAACCGAATGTACCAGAGATGAGAGTGCATAAGAATCATCCAATTGACAACATTATTGGTGATCCTCATGCCGGTGTTCAAACTTGTCATCGAACCATTGCTGAGAACACTAGTCTCTACTCTGAGATACTTGACACTGGTGTCATGGAAACATGTTTGCATGCTGCATTCATGTCCCAGTTAGAGCCGAAGAATGTGAAAGAGGCTCTCCCTGACAACTGCTGGACTGAGGCAATGCAAGACGAACTGTCTCAATTCCAAAAGTTGCATGTGTGGGATTTGGTTGACTTGCCAAGGGGAGTACAACCAATTGGCACCAGATGGGTGTTCAAATGCAAGACGAATGATCGTCATGTTGTGGTGAAGAACAAAGCAAGGTTTGTTGTTCAGGGTTTTTATCAACAAGAGGGCTTGGATTACACAGAAGTATATGCCCGAGTTGCTAGACTTGAAGCTATTCGACTGTTTTCGGCTTATGCCTCATATGTTGGCTTCAAGGTCTATCAACTTGATGTGAAGAGTGCTTTCCTGTATGGAAAAGTACATGAAGAGGTCTATGTCACTCAACCTCCCGGCTTTGAAGATCCGCATAATATCAATAAAGTGTACAAGCTCGACAAAGCACTTTATGGTCTTCATCAAGCACCTCGGGCATGGTATGAGACTTTATCTAAGCATCTACTGTCTAATGGTTTCGACCGTGGACAGATCGACTCGACCCTCTTCATACAGAAAGCAAGAGGTGATATTCTTCTTGTTCAAGTGTATGTCGATGACATTATCTTTGGGTCTACAAATGAAGAGATGTGTAGGGAATTCGAACAGGTGATGAAGTCCAAGTTTGAAATGAGTAACATGGGTGAACTATCGTTCTTCCTAGGTTTGCAAGTCAGTAAAAGAGAGGATGGCATTTATCTGCATCAAACAAAGTGTGTGCAGGACATCTTGTCAAAATACAAGATGAATGATAGCAGTACTTATGGCACACCTATCCCAGTCAATCATGGTTTGCATCCTGATAGAGATGGAAAGGATGTGGATTGCAAATTGTACCATGGGATGCTCGGATCTCTTATGTATCTCACAGCTTCAAGGCTAGATATAATGTTTGCTGTATGCTTGTGCTCAAGGTTTCAGTCACAACCGAAGGAGTCCCATATGATAGCTGTAAAGAGGATTTTCAGATACTTGAAAGGGAAACCCCGATGGGGCCTTTGGTACTCTAAGCAGCAGTCTTTTGACTTCAAAGCCTACACTGATTCAGACTATGGTGGTTGTAACCTTGATAGAAAGTTAACTTCTGGTGGATGTCAATTCTTAGGAGACAGACTGGTTTCCTGACAGTGCAAGAAGCAGTCAACGGTTTCTGTCTCAACATGTGAAGCAGAATACATTGCTGCAGCTAGCGGTTGTTCTCAAATATTGTGGATTCAGCAGCAATTGAGGGACTACGGCTTGAACTTCACTCGAACTCCTCTGTTCATTGACAACAATGCCACAATCTCCATCACAAATAACCTGGTGAAACATTCCAAAACTAAACATATTGAAATTCGCCATCATTTCATCTGTGATTGTGCTAAAAAGCATCTCATTGAACTTGTAAAGGTTCACACGGATGACAATCTTGCTGACCTTTTCACTAAGGCGTTTGACCGATCCCGTTTTGAGCATCTTGTCAACTTGATAGGAATGTTCAATCCAAAGTGAAAAACTTATTTTTCTTAAATCAATTCAATTCATGAAAGTTAAATTTTATTTCTTTTAAAGTTTTATGTATAGTTCTTTTAATTTTCAAATATTTTACAAAAATTCAAACAAAATAGAAAATGAAGAAAGTTTCAAAGTTATCTTGAGAAAAGAGGAAATGATTGTACATCAGAAATGATCTAAACGCCATAGACTGCTCATATGGGAAATGATTGCGTCATGCTTACTTAATTGGTTAAATTGTTATGTTTTTAATCTGCTTATTTACAAGTAATTTGAATTTTCAGTAGGCTGTAGGCATCTTTGAATCATTAGTAGTGTGGAAACTAAATTTAGACTACAACTGTGATATGAACCCATGTTATGCATGTGTGCGTGTGTAAAAGAATACAAAAAGATCATTATCAGATAAAGGATGTTAGATTTTGGCAATAATTCTCTTCAGAGACTAGTTTCGGGTTAGGCCGTTAGCACAATTAATGCGGTTCATCTCACTGCCCATACTCACAAGTATGCAATGAGAGATTGAATCAAGACTTGTCTCTACATCAACCGTGGAGCGTGTATTCACCCTTGAATCACTCCTGATTCATTGAATTTAAGTCCAAATAAAAGTTGGATTCCCCTACCCTAATACTCAAACACCATATTCATTATCCTGATCATCATACCGATATTCAATGAAGAAATCAAATGAAACCAAGACAAATGAATCACTCGATTCTGAATCTTATGATTCCTGATAATCCTTATGGATTCTGCTTGATTTTTCCAGTGCTAATTGATGTAGCCTCATTCTGGAAATTTAGAAAATCATTGGGAAAATCTTCGATGCCTTGAGATAGTGCAAGTTACATTACTGTAGCATATCAGTGGGGTACATGTTGTATATCTTATAATTAATACATAAACACACAAGAACGTGATACAAAGATGCTTATGGTTTCAAATCTTATAATATTGTCAACTTGAATTACTTGTTTATGTGCTTATTACGTACGAATTGAATTTGTGTTTAACCTTCCTGAATTGAATTTGAATCCTCTTGATTGAATACTTTTATCTTGTTCGTTATTTGACTTGAAATCTTCATAATTTGAGTTGAAAGTTTGAGCACACAAGGGTCTCTGCGTACTTGATAAGTGGGCATGAGGTAAACCCTATGTACTTAACAAGTACGCAAGACTTGTCATACGTACTTAGTAAGTACGCAGGAGTTAAGTCCTGCGCACTTAGCAAGTACGCAAGACCAATATGTGTCGGGTATATAAACAGGAGTTAGAATTTTTCTTCAGTTTCATCTCATTTCAAACTCGTAACGACTGTTGAATACCGCTACTTTTTTACTCAAAATTTCAAGTGTTCCAAAGAGCTTTTTCGTCCCGATTCTAGTTTCATCATCGTATCAACATCATTTGGTGAGAATCTTAGGACATTTCATCCATAAAATCGTAGCTTTCGGACCGATTAAAGACTTTAAAATTTTTAGGGTTTGAATCTTGGTTTTAGACAAATTTTTGGTTGTTTTGGTTACACATTATGATTAAAACTTGTTTAGAATCATCAAACAAACCTTAATCATTACTTAATCGTCCTTATCGATTCTTGATTTTTACCTTTGACCCCTTGATTGATCGTCGGTTCGTCTGGGTCATTTTTAGGTCAAAATTTGACAGGCTAGCAGTTCATTGATGAAGATAGAGGTTCCATAAGTCTCTATCACTGATTTCAACCTTGTGGTGACCCTAATCCGCATCAATGTTGATCATCTGTTGAAAATTAGATTTCTGAAGAATTTGACCAAGTGCGATTCTTGCGCACTTAACAAGTACGCAAGAAGTAATTCTTGCGTACTTGTTAAGTACGCAAGAACAAATCCCTGCGTACTTGCTAAGTACGCAGGACCAACACTTGTGAAATTTTTCTAAGTCTGAAATTCAGTTCAATGAGTAACTGCTATACTTAGTCATGTGTATTCAATTCCAATGAATCTTCTTGTTCTTATTATGCTTTCTGTGTGTTTTTGCAGTGATGGCTCATGCCTTTACCAGTGAGTTCAACCTTCTAGCACATACAGAACCGGAATGGAAGGGTGCTGCACTACAATATCGAGAGATAGTTGACTTCTTGAACCGTTCAAGGATCATCTATGCTATATCAGCAGACCCAATAGTATCAAGACCGTACCTGGAGCAGTTCTGGGAGACAGCGGAACATGACTGCACAGTAACCACTGATGTTATATGGGCTACCGTGGCGGGTCATGACATCGCCTTTTCTGAGGACACCATTCGACGGGTCTTACAGTTCCGAGATCTCGCCACCGATACAACAACCTATCCTGACTACTTCGTGGATGGATGTTGGAGGCAGCGTATGGGATATGTCGGTGTTCGAGATTATTCTTCCTACAAGAAGAGGTGGGTGCTCGATCAGTGAAGGTACTTTGCCCATGTGATGATCATGTGCATCTCTTCAAGTAAGGCAGGGAAGGATGCAATGTGACATGATCTTGCAGCAGCCATGGTCGGCTTATCTCTCAACAGGGGCTATAACTTCTCAAGATACATCTTCAAAGCCTTAAATGATCAGATAAATACGGCTGAGAGATTTAGATTCCTGTTATACCCAAGATTTGTGCAACTACTGATAAATGATGCGTTGCCAAATCTGCCTGCTACTGGGGAGAGATTGCAAGTTTAACGGGTGGACAAGAGAGTGTTTGCCCAATTCCTAAAGCCAGGCAGTGTAGAACCTACCCTTGAGCACACCGTACTCTTTGGCCACCCGATAAATGAAGCGTATGTGGCACCAGATGACTGGAGATGGTTTAGTCATGATTCTGAGCCAGAACTCAGTGAACATTCGAATGAGCAACAAGAAGAGGTAGACTTTGAAAGTGAAGATGAATTGTCTGGAGGAGACGAAGGAGCGGGTAATGATGGTGCTGAAGGATCCGACTCCGAACATACAGAGTCTGATTCATCTGATTCTGATGATGCACCATCACAGCACACCCAAGAAGAATGACGAAGGTGACCCTTCCTGAGTCATCTTTTAAGAGAAAGTGACAGTCAACGAGCAGTGAATACGAGCCAGATTCTGACTCTGACGCTGCTATTCAAAGACAAAGAAGAGAATGTATCAACAAACGAAGGGGGGATAGGCAGCAACAGGCTATTCCTCGTGTGGTAGAGGTTAGTGTTCAGCAGCAAGTACAAGTATCGGCTGCGAGTACTGATTCAGCCTCTACCCTACCTTCACAACAGCTGTACCGGCGACAGCGGAGGAGGCCACATGTAACACCTGATGTGGCGTTCATTTCTATCACAGAGGAGGTTCCTGTGATAGTGACCCTCCCTGTGCCATCTGTCCTTGTGGCGGTGACTACTCCTATTCTTACAGAGTCAGTCACCATCACACCTTCCATCACTCCTACAACCACCATCCCATCCACAGTCCCGAGTACCACCATTGAGCACATCAGTCAACCCTACAACTATGGAGACTTTACTCAGGGTTTTGACTTTGATACGATCTTCTCATCCCCACTTCATAATGCTGAAGCTTCTACGTCCAGGAATCCTGATCCGAATGATGCAAGGATTGATACTTTGGAAACCCAAGTTGCTGCTCTACTGGAAACTGTTCAGAAATCAAGGGAGGAATCTGAGGCTCAACGGGCTCAGATAAATTCATTGGTGGACGAGGTTACTATTCTGAGAAGCCAGAGGGCTGGGACGGAAGGGAGACTAGCAAATGTGATGGCCCAGAACGAGCTACTGATCAAAACAAACAACATGATTCTGGATCACAGGTCGTCTCTAGAGCTTCGGTTTGATATGCAGCGAAAAGAACATGAAATGATTGTAACATCCATGTTTTTCCTGGTATTTCATATTGTGCAATAAATGACAATTTCAATCAAATGTTCACATTCAAAACGTTGTGTCACATCATTTACTATTTTCATGTGTAATTAAGGAGTATTATCATAATGTTAAAAGTACATACACACATTTTACATTGCTACAATAACAACTGAAACAAACCTACGCTATCTCACAAACTACAAGGACTTGTCTTGAAAATTATCAAAATATCACTTGGCACGGTCGCGCCATGACCTAGCACGGTCGCGCCATGACCTGGCACGGTCGCGCCCCGTAAACACGGTCGCGCCGAGAACTGGCACGGTCGCGCCTGAAACTCAGTTGAAATGTAAACACTGCCTTAATCACAAAGTCTATTCAAGTCCGCGATTGTAACGTCTTTTGTGCCGTTTCCAGATTAATTCATCAATGACAAAACTCCTGAATAACCACAATTGCAATTAGAAACCCAAAACCGTCGCTTAGTCATTCCTTTATCTCAATATCGTCCAAATCGCGTGACACCCTCGAAATCAAACCCCTGCGCATGATCTTCGAGCTTTTGTGATCACATTCCCCACTTCAATCGTGCCGGAATCCCAACAGAAGACGCCAAGGATCAACGCACCGAAGTCGGAACTCCGTTTGGTCGAACCCCACCAATTCGATATCGTTTAAGGTAAGTAAACACATCCTCAGACTCATTTCAATCCCGTGAATGAAAGCCCTAACCTATTCAGGGCTTATACAATCGAATTGAACATGAATAAAATCTAGGGTTCATTATATTTTAGTTTAATCGAACTACACCCTAGACACGATCTCCACTCAATTAAAATATATGGATTTAGACAAATTAGCTTCTGGAACATACAGGCACGGTCGTGCCTCTTGTCCAGGCATGGTCGCGCGCCATGCCTAAAAACGATCGCGCCCCATGGCTAAGCGCGGTCATGCCATACATTTGACACGGTTGTGCTACCTTGGGTCAGAACCTATTTCTTCTGTTATTTTAATATAAACTCATTTTCTTTTATAAAAATTATTTTATAAAACTCCAAAGCCAGAATTGTTTTCATAAACTAAATTATCAACTTGGAAATATTAAACAAATTAATTAAGTCGTTTCTAATGGATTAAAAAGTAATAAATTTAAAATAAAAGTTTTACATATAATTGTTTTATTCAAACCTACACAAACTATTTATATTCTAATATATATTTAAAATGCCTCTTGACACATTTTCATGAACAACTAAATAAAAATAATTAAATTATTATTTTAGTTAATTATTCAAATTAAACCTTAAGTCTTTCATTATTTAATTGAACTTACATTTTCATTCAAATACCAACGCAAATGAATACACCAACACTTCGTACAAATCCATTCCTATTGAAAACCTTAGAATGTCGTTAGACATTGTTCATATTATTAATCTAAATTTATACTATTTCACTCTAGGTCAGACTTAGTGAGTTGCAAATCACTTGAATTACCCAACGCTCTTGTTAGCTACTTGTAGAAACAAAGACTGATGACTACAAAATTCTTTAAGTACAAATGCAGCTGATCTCAGAGTTTGCTGCTGACCAACAAACTGCTGCGGACAAGCTTATCTGCTGCGGATAGCCTTATCTACTGAAGACCAATGTTGCTGCTGATAGGCTTATCAGCAGCATCATTCTGATTCTTGCTGCTGATAGCTATGTTCCTTGAAGACAAACCGTTGCAGCTGACTATCCAAGCCAAGCGTCACTGACAACTTTCTGCAAAAGAAACTGACACACTCAAAGCAGAAGGAACCTCAATGGCACAACCAATGAAACTCAGCAATGCTCTTCTCCAGACATGCAAGCAATGATGCATAAAGAAGACGCTTCAATAAAGTTAGCTAGTTTAGCTTTAACGTGTATTATTAGCTTTTGGATAAACGATCAACGGTCTGTGTTCGATCTGACCCTTAGAATCAAGGGTCTGTCTTGATTCTAAGTTAGTATAAATATTCTGTAAACACTTCATTGTAAGTGTGCTTTTTGTGCTTAATCGCAAAGTTTTCATTTGTAATCGTTTATTCACTAAGCTTAATATAACAGTGATCTTACTAGTATTCTTTCTGTTTGTTCGATTACATTTGTGTAGTTGTTATTGTTTCCGCCAATTTCAACTAAGAATATAACCATCTTGTAATTTCACGATCCTACAAGTGGTATCAGAGCTTTGGCTTAGATTAAACAAACTCACACTTGTTTAATCACTTCTGGTTCTATTCTAAACTCTCTCTTCTTTAAAAAGTCACCAAGAACAAAAATGGCACAAAGCAACGGGCTTGAAGACATCCTAAAGCAGCAGTATGAAAACTTCGTCTGGAAGGAAGGTGAGTCTCTAACTATTTCATACAATAGATTTACCTATCTTGTAGGGGAGCTGCAGTGCTCAAAGGTGAAGTTAGAGAATGAAGATATTCTCAAAAAGTTCATCAGGTCTTTACCTAGCTGCTGGACACTCTACACGGTGTCCATTAGAAGAACTGAGAAACTGAAGACTCTCCAAATGACTGAGCTCTTCTGTATGCTAAAAACCTATGAGCTAGAGATGATTCAGGCAAAAGAAAGAAGCTCAAGCTACCAAACAGCGTCAACATCCACCACCACCTCCTCTGCCCTCCATTCTGAGCACTCGGGTCCTAGTTCAAGTAACTACTATCCTCCCATCATCACCCATTCTGGAGAGTTCGACTGGAGCGTTCAATATGAAGAACTGCCAGTCAACAATCAAGCTCTAATGGCAGACACTACAGAGATAACACCTCAGGTATTTGAACATCTTTGCTCTCAAGCCTGTATTGATAAAGTTTTGGGTTATAGAAAGCACAACCAAAACCTCATAGATCAAAATGAAGAGTTTCATCAGATGAAATCTGAGTTCAAAAAGGTTGAAAATACTTATAAAGAAAAGGTTAACTGCCTTAAGAAAGAGATTTCATCGCTAAAACACGAACAAACTAATCTTGAAACTCAGAATGATGATCTACTGGTCAAATTAAAAGCTACCAGAGCTGAACTGGCAGAACAGAAAGTTCACGTTGAAAAATATGAATTTTCCTCCAAAACGTTACAAAGACTTTTAGATATTCAAGTCCATGAGAAGGTAAAGACTAGACTTGGGTATAACAATGATCAGTACAAATCTGTTCCTCCTCCTGCTGACTATATTGCCATATACGAACAAAGCTTCAATGTTGAAAATCTTGACACTGCAAACAAAAACCTTGATCCTTCAACGGATGAACCTCTCATCGAAGACTGCACTACCTCATCGGAATCTGAGTCAACTCACTCAGACCATGATGAAACCAGTGCAGTCCCATCTGAAGTTGTTCTGAATAGAGTTGCAGTTCCTGCTGTTCTTCCAGCTGTTATAGCCCCTGTACCATTCAAACAGATCAAGATCAGCTATCCTCCAGATGGAAGAAAGCTAGAAAAGGGACAGACATCAGAACCCACAAACCCCAAGCCTCAGTTCATGCCAATCACAAAGAGAAAGGTATATGATGTATGTTGTAAGCCAGAAGAAAAAGTTCCATATGTTCAAAGGACCCTAGAAGAAGCCACCTTTGAACATAACAAAGCTCAACAGTGG
Source organism: Smallanthus sonchifolius (assembly GCA_023525975.1). Taxonomy (NCBI): domain Eukaryota; kingdom Viridiplantae; phylum Streptophyta; class Magnoliopsida; order Asterales; family Asteraceae; genus Smallanthus; species Smallanthus sonchifolius. Next base: position 93,967,561 of record CM042019.1, read on the forward strand.
AACTTCAAGGATCTGTTCCAAAGAAAGGACTATGTCTACCTTTCAAAAGACAAACTAGCAAAATCATGCTTTGTGTGTGGCAGATATAACCACACTGCCAGCACCTGCTTTCATTATCTGGAATATCAAAGACATTCAAAGCAGCATGCCTTTGAAAAGACTAACAAAAATAAGAAGGTAAGAAGCTACGAAGACAAAGCAACAAAGTTCAAAAGGTCTCTATCTCCCTCGAAGCTGCCTAGATCTCAACAAACTTGCATCATTTGTGGTGAATCAGACCACTTTGCTACTAACTGTAAGTTTAACCCATTCAACCAGATCCTTCATCAAGCTCCTCAAAGACAAAGGGTAAAGAAAGATCAGCATACATCGGTTGTTAGTCCAGTTCAGCCCAAGAAAACAAAGCAGAAGCTTTCAGCAGCAACCAAGTCTGCTGCTGATAAGCTAAAATCCTCCGCAGCAAAATCTGCTGCTGATAAGGCAAAAACATCAGCAGCAAAAGTGCCCACTGCTGATAAGGCAAAGCCTATAGTAGCAAAGAATGCTGATACTTCAACAAAGCTGTCAGCAGCAGGATCTACTGTCAATAAGCCAGAAACATCAGTAGCAAAATCTGCTGCTGATAATGTGAGGAAAACTAGAAAAACACCACTAAGGCAATGGAAAGCCAAATCATCTTCAAGCACTGTCATTGGTTCCATTGACTGCAAACATACTGAAAAGGATAAACTAACAACCATCTTTTTCAAGTCTGCAGACTCTTGGGTTCCTTCTACAAATTAGAAACTTATCATGTGCAGGGACAGCCAGGTCACAAGAATAACACTTGGGTGGTAGACAGTGGGTGTTCCAGGCACATGATACTGAGAACTGTTTCCAAAAAGTTCCCAGGGGTCAACGTTCAATTGTTATCTACAATGCTGAACATACAGAGTACCCCGGGTGACAGATCAGCAATCCCAGCTGATACTGAGGACAAACTGAAACTTCATATCTTGGAATTGACGGCCAGGGTGAATATGATAGAGGCACATCAATGCCCAACTTTTCTTACACTTTTCTTTGTATCAATAGGCACCCAAACTGATACTTATACGTCCACTGATGCACCTAAAAAGGGGGAGATGGTCCCAATGGAGGATATAAGGTTAACATGCAAAGGCTTCAGCAACAAAGACAGTAAGAGAATTTTGGTAGCATCAGTCTAGGGGGAGTTTGTAGAAACAAAGACTGATGACTACAAAATTCTTTAAGTACAAATGCAGCTGATCTCAGAGTTTGCTGCTGACCAACAAACTGCTGCGGACAAGCTTATCTGCTGCGGATACCTGTTCTCCTGCTGAAGAACAAATCTGCTGCGAATAGCCTTATCTACTGAAGACCAATGTTGCTGTTGATAGGCTTATCAGCATCATCATTCTCATTCTTGCTGCTGATAGCTATGTTCCTTGAAGACAAACCGTTGCAGCTGACTATCCATGCCAAGCGTCACTGACAACTTTCTACAAAAGCATCTGACACACTCAAAGCAAAAGGAACCTCAATGGCACAACCAATGAAACTCAGCAATGCTCTTCTCCAGACGTGCAAGCAATGACGCATAAAGAAGACGCTTCAATAAAGTTAGCTAGTTTAGCTTTAACGTGTATTATTAGCTTTTGGATAAACGATCAACGGTCTGTGTTCGATCTGACCCTTAGAATCAAGGGTCTGTCTTGATTCTAAGTTAGTATAAATACTATGTAAACACTTCATTGTACGTGTGCTTTTTGTGCTTAATCGCAGAGTTTTCATTTGTAATCGTTTATTCACTAAGCTTAATATAACAGTGATCTTACTAGTATTTTTTCTATCTGTTCGATTACATTTGTGTAGTTGTTATTGTTTCCGCCAATTTCAACTAAGAATATAACCATCTTATAATTTCATGATCCTACACTACTACATTTTGATACAAGTGAGTATTTCATAGTCCCTTTTACTCTTTTACATTTTTGGGGTGAAACATGAACACTATTCAAATTACATGTTTACATTTACACAAACAACACAAGTACAAATCCTATTTACATTCATGTGTACAAATTTGAGCTTTATGCCCGAGTGCTATGTGCGCTAACTTTTGTATGTGATTATGTGCAATCATTAACTATTCAAGCCGACGGTTTTCAATGATAGATCTATTGAGTCTGACAAACCCACCCAGATTGGGGTGATTGATACCGACAACACAATTTGCATGCTAGTAACAAAGGTTTGATTGTACTTGGTTACACAATAGCTGCTCCCCATAAATGCCTTATTTATCATGTTATGTAAGGATTTGTTTTACAACTATATGCTATCTATATACAAACCTGTGTTATACTCACCAACTTTTTAGTTGACTTTATTTAATTCATGTTTCAGGTTCTAATGTGTGAGATTGATCAAGATGTGCTACACATAGGCTTGGACTTATTTAATTTAAATAGAAGAACTCTATGTATTTCAATTTTGTTCTATCTTGGATTTGATTGTGTTTGGACTACTTGTTATGAAATTTGATGTTTAATATATTCAATCTAGTCAACCTTGTGCTTATGAACAGTCTACATGTCCCGCCCCGATGATTCCGCCATCGGTCGGGGTGTGACAGATTGGTATAAGAGCCTTGATTATAGGGAATTGGGTTATTAGACACTTGACCTAGACTATAACTTTAGGACACCTACTTATGCTATGTTTCATGATTACATGTTATATGCTACATGCTATATGTTATATGTTATGTGTTACATGCTATGTGCTACATGCTTACTATGATTAGTTATTATTTTATTTGATGACTTAATTGTTAAAAATCCATGACTTATTAATATATACTTAAATGATAAATTAAATAAACAATATCCTTTCCTATATCCTAAAACCTCATAATATTCTTATCTTCTTCTCTATCTTTATCTTCTAAGCATGTGGAAACTTCATGAAGCTAAATTCAAAAAAAATAATAATAAAAAAAAAAATTTCTTTATTTCCTCGTTAAGGTTTTTAAGCTTTGTTAATTATTTGAGGACACGTGCAATCTGGAAGAGTGACACCTGTATTTTGGGTTTTCTGTCTAGGAAAGCATTTCGCATAAATCCCAATCAACCGAGGGACCCGTATGCTTTCCTGGGAATTCCCGAGATGAGTGTTTACTTATAGGCTAAAGCATGTCTCCTTGAAAATTATATAAGTTTAATTAACCTTAATGTGTCATAGTATTCGAGTGATTAAATCACTATTTGAGTACAATCCAAACTATGGTTATCTATTTATTTTGTTATCTTTTTCCATTAAATCCAAACAATTCTCATAAGTTCTTACATCTTTTCTTGTCTTGTAAAAATCTGTAGAATTGCTCCTCGTCGTGCTCTCGCGGCCAACACCAATACCGACATTGCTGCTATTCTTGCACAACTCGTGACACAACTCACTCAAGCTAATAGTGCCACCAATGGCAACAGTGGTGGAAATGGTAGTAATAGTGGTAATGGTGGTAATGGTGGAAATGGTGGTAACAAACCATCTCAATGCACCTTCAAGCATTTCAACTCATGTAATTCCCTCTAGTTCTATGGTACCGAAGGAGCTACCAGACTCCTTCAATGGTTCGAAAGCATTGAGAATACCTTTCTCAATAGTGACTGCCCCGACAACCTTCGTGTTCGTCATGCCACAAGTGTCCTACAAAAACGGGCACTCACGTGGTGGAAGAGAAATAGAGGTGTGGATGTAGCAATGGCCTTACCTTGGGATGAGGTTAAAAGGCCAATGATCGAGGAATTCTGTCCTCGCAATGAAGTAAAGAAACTTGAAGCCGAATTTTGGGATCTTGCCCAAGATAGTGGCGAAAGCTTAGCATATACAACTCGGTTTCACGAGATAAGTCTTCTCGTGCCCCACATGGTCACTCCTTTGTCCCGCTGCATCGAAAAGTATATTGGGGGACTACCTAGGCAAATTCAAGATACTGTCCTAGGAAGAAACCCTGCAACACTTGAGGATGCGATCCGTTTGTCCTCTACCTTAACTGATAACCATGTGAAGGCGGGGACTCTTACTAAAAAGGGCACCAAGAAAGTTTCTGACACCATAACCCCTCCTACCCACAACAAAGAAGCCACAACTGAGCCCTCCCGACACAATAAGAAGAGAAAGGGTAGAAATTTTGCTATAGTCACTCCTGCTATTCCTGTTAACCAAGCTGCACCTATGGTTCAAGCACCGGCCAAAAAGCCATATGTTGGAATCTACCCGCTTTGTGCCACCTACAACTATCATCATCCTCAAAGTATCCCATGTCGCCTTTGTACTCATTGTGGGAGATATGGCCATACGGTCAATGTTTGTAGGGCCAAAGCTCTTGCGGGCCAAGTCAACCCACCAAACCAAACCAACACCCAAGTGACTAATCAAGGTACTCCCGCTATTGCAAATGGGCGTGCATGTTATGAATGTGGCAACCCGAACCATTTCCGTGATCAATGCCCAAGATTTGCCAATGCTAGACAAGGTGGAGCTCGTGGGCGTGCTTTCAACATAAACGCCAACGAAGTTCAAGCCAACAATGACGTGGTCAATGGTACGTTCCTTGTAAATAGTCAATATGCCTCCATTTTATTTGATACCGGTGCCGATAAAAGTTTTGTGTCGCTTAACTTTGAACCTTTACTTGCAAAGACACGATCCCTTTTAGAGAAAACATTTACCGTTGAAGTAGCAAATGGTGACTCTCTTACAATTGAGTCTATTATCTATGACTGTTCTCTAGAACTTAATGAACATACATTCCCAATCAATCTTGTACCAATGCCATTAGGAAGTTTTGATATCATCTTAGGCATGGATTGGCTATCAAATCATCATGCTGAAGTTATTTGTTTCGAGAAGTGCATTCGAATACCTCTACCATCGGGAGAAACACTAAGAGTCTTTGGTGAAAAGCCTTGCAAAGGGCTTAAATTAATGTCATGCACTACTGCTGAAAAGTACCTACGAAAGAAGTACGTGGCCTTCTTAGCTCATATTGTCCAAAAAGATGTCAAAAAGAAGAGTATACAAGACATTCCCATCATTCGGGATTTTCCCGAAGTATTTCCCGAAGATCTATCCGGTCTTCCACCCGTTCGACAAGTAGAATTTCGCATTGATCTTGTGCCCGGAGCTAACCCCGTGGCTAGAGCTCCTTACCGTCTTACACCTTCTGAAATGCAAGAACTTGCAAGTCAACTTCAAGAGCTCTCCGACAAGGGATTCATTCGTCCAAGTCATTCACCATGGGGTGCACCCGTCTTATTCGTCAAAAAGAAGGATGGATCACTTCGCATGTGTATTGACTACCGCGAACTCAATAAACTTACTATCAAAAACCGTTATCCTTTGCCTAGAATTGATGACCTCTTTGATCAACTTCAAGGTTCTACTTGCTTCTCGAAGATTGACCTTCAATCCGGTTATCACCAACTCCGTGTGCAAGAAGACGATATTCCAAAGACTGTCTTCTGAACAAGGTATGGTCATTACGAGTTCATGGTTATGCCTTTTGGACTAACCAATGCACCCGCAGTTTTCATGGACCTCATGAATCGTGTGTGCAAACCGTACCTTGATAAGTTCATGATCGTTTTCATCGATGACATCTTAATCTATTCCAAGACTAAAGCCGATCATGAGCAACATCTTAGATTGGTTTTGGATCTCTTGAAGAAAGAACAACTATATTCCAAATTCTCCAAATGTGAATTTTGGTTAAAAGAAGTTCAATTTCTTGGTCATATTGTCAACGACAAGGGTATTCATGTTGACCCTGCTAAGATCGAAACGGTTAAGAATTGGAATGCCCCGAAGACTCCCACTGAAGTTCGTTCATTTCTTGGTCTTGCGGGATATTACCGTCGTTTCATCTCAAACTTCTCTAAGATTGCTGTTTCCCTTACCACTTTGACTCACAAGGGTAAGACTTGTGAATGGGGACCAAAACAAGAAGAAACTTTCCAAACCCTCAAACAAAAGTTGTGCAACGCTCCCATTTTGATTCTCCCTGATGGGAATGATGATCTAGTTGTCTACTGTGATGCTTCTAACCAAGGTCTCGGTTGTGTCCTCATGCAACGAGGCAAAGTAATCGCTTATGCATCAAGGCAACTTAAGATTCATGAGAAGAATTATACGACGCACGATCTCGAGTTGGGTGCGGTCGTATTTGCATTGAAGATTTGGAGACATTATCTCTATGGCACGAAATGCGTGGTGTTCACCGACCACAAAAGTCTTCAACATATCTTCAACCCAAAAGAACTCAATATGAGGCAACGCCGTTGGGTTGAACTCCTTAACGACTATGACTGCGAGATTCGTTACCATCCCGGCAAAGCGAATGTTGTAGCCGACGCTTTGAGTCGAAAGGACCACGTTATGCTTCATTGTGCCCGAATTCAAACCGATATTCAAATCCGTATCTTAGAAGCTCAACACGTCTCAGTCACCGAGGGTAACATGTACGCGGAAATGTCATGTGGTGTTGAACTTCTGCTTGAATCAAAACCCAATGGCTTACTTTATTACTTGAACTGTATTTGGGTTCCCAATCGCAATGATCTCCGTACATTTCTCATGAAGGAGGCTCACAAGAGTCGTTATTCTATTCATTCTGGTGCGGATAAAATGTACCAAGATCTCCGCCAACAATATTGGTGGCCCGGTATGAAGAAAGACATTGCTCTCTATGTTGCTAAATGTTTAACTTGCTCCAAAGTCAAAGCCGAACATCAACGTCCTTCTGGTTTACTCGAACAACCGGAAATTCCCGTGTGGAAATGGGAGAACTTAGCTATGGATTTCATTATCAAACTCCCTCGCACCTCAAGTGGTTAGGATAGCATTTGGGTGATCATTGACCGTCTCACCAAATCTGCTAATTTCTTGCCTATCCGTGAAGACTATCGAGTTGAGAAACAAGCCCGAATTTACATCGATGAAATTGTGAGCCGTCATGGTGTTCCCTTGAACATAATATCCGACCGAGATGCCCGGTTCACTTCTCATTTTGGAAATCTCTCCAAACTGCTCTTGGCACACGATTAGATTTGAGCACGGCTTACCATCCCCAAACTGATGGTCAAACCGAGCGGACTATCCAAACACTTGAAGACATGCTTAGAGCTTGCGTAATCGATTTTGGTGGCAATTGGGATTCACATTTATCCCTCATTGAGTTCTCTTACAATAATAGCTACCACACAAGTATCAACATGACTCGCAAGTGTCGTTCTCCTATCTGTTGGAATGAGATTGGTGAAGCACAAATCACCGGTCCCGAGCTAATTCAAGAAACATCCGACAAGATTATTCAAATCCGTGACAACATCCGAACAGCGAGAAGTCGGCAAAATAGTTATGCCGATAAATGACGAAAACCCTTGGAATTCCAAGTCTTGGAAAGAAAGAAAGGCAAGTTAGCCCTTGTTCTTCTTAAAGTGACCTGTTCTTCTTAAGGTGTCCCCATGGAAGGGTGTGATTCATTTTGGAAAGAAAGGCAAGTTAGCCCCTCGCTATGTTGGTCCATTCAAAATCCTTGAAAGGATTGGGAAAGGGCTTACAAACTCGAGTTATCTCCATCTCTTGGCAATGTGCATCCTACATTTCATGTATCTAATCTGAAGAAATGTCTCGCTGATGAGGATCTCCATATACCACTTGATGACATGCGCATTGATGAAACGATGCACTTCGTTGAGAAACCGGTAGAAATTATGGATCGTGAAATCAAGCAACTCAAGCAAAGTCGTATTCCTATTGTCAAAGTTCGTTGGGAGTCTAAGCATGGTCCTGAATTCACTTGGGAACGAGAGGACCAAATGGAGCTCAAGTACCCCCATCTTTTTGCTGATTCAATAGCCTCAACTAGTTAAATTTTGGGACAAAATTCCCTCAACTAGGGGATACTGTAACATCCATGTTTTTCCTGGTATTTCATATTGTGCAATAAACGACAATTTCAATCAAATGTTCACATTCAAAACGTTGTGTCACATCATTTACTATTTTCATGTGCAATTAAGGAGTATTATCATAATGTTAAAAGTACATACACACATTTTACATTGCTACAATAACAACTGAAACAAACCTACGCTATCTCACAAACTACAAGGACTAGTCTTGAAAATTATCAAATTATTACTTGGCACGGTCGCGCCATGACCTGGCACGGTCGTGCCCCGTAAACACGGTCGCGCCATGACATGGCACGGTCGCGCCCTGTAAACACGGTCGCGCCTGAAACTCAGTTGAAACGTAAACACTGCCTTAATCACAAAGTATGTTCAAGTCCGCAATTGTAACGTCTTTTGTGCCGTTTCCAGATTAATTCATCAATGACCAAACTCCTTAATAACCACAATTGCAATTAGAAACCCAAAACCGTAACTTAGTCATTCCTTTCTCTCAATATCCTCCAAATCGCGTGACACCCTCAAAATCAAACCCCTGCGCATGATCTTCGAGCTTTTGTGATCACATTCCCCACTTCAATCATGCCGGAATCCCAGCAGAAGACGCCAAGGATCAACGCACCGAAGTCGGAACTCCGTTTGGTCGAACCCCACCAATTCGATATCGTTTAAGGTAAGTAAACACATCCTCAAACTCATTTCACTCCCGTGAATGAAAGCCCTAACCTATTCAGGGCTTATACAATAGAATTGAACACGAATAAAATCTAGGGTTCATTATATTTTAGTTTAATCGAACTACACCCTAGACACGATCTCCACTCAATTAAAATATATGGATAGATTCTAAAACAATCAACAATCGAAAGCCCCATGAATTCACCCACTATTAATACAGGATTTAGACAAATTAGTTTCTGGAACATTCAGACACGGTCGTGCTAATCAATTAGCACGGTCGTGCCTCTTGTCCAGGCATGGTCGCGCCCCATGCCTAAGCACGGTCGCGCCCCATGCCTTAGCACGGTCGCGCCCCGTGCCTAAGCGCGGTCGTGCCATACATTTGACACGGTTGTACTACCTTGGGTCAGAACCTATTTCTTCCGTTATTTTAATATAAACTCATTTTCTTTTATAAAAATTATTTTATAAAACTCCAAAGCCATAATTGTTTTCATAAACTAAATTATCAACTTGGAAATATTAAACAAATTAATTAAGTCGTTTCTAATGGACTAAAAAGTAATAAATTTAAAATAAAAGTTTTACATATAATTGTTTTATTCAAACCTACACAAACTATTTATATTCTAATATATATTTAAAATGCATCTTGACACATTTTCATGAACAACTAAATAAAAAGAATTAAATTATTATTTTAGTTAATTATTCAAATTAAACCTTAAGTCTTTCATTATTTAATTGAACTTACATTTTCATTCAAATACCAACGCAAATGAATACACCAACACTTCGTACAAATCCATTCCTATTGAAAACCTTAGAATGTCCTTAGACATTGTACATATTATTAATCCAAATTTATACTATTTCACTCTAGGTCAAACTTAGTGATTTGCAAATCACTTGAATTACCCTATGCTCTTGTTAGCTACTACATTTTGATACAAGTGAGTATTTCATAGCCCCTTTTACTCTTTTACATTTTTGGGGTGAAACATGAACACTATTTAAATTACATGTTTACATTTACACAAACAACACAAGTACAAATCCTATATACATTCATGTGTACAAATTTGAGCTTTATGCCCGAGTGATATGTGCGCTAACTTTTGTATGCGATTATGTGCAATCATTAACTATTCAAGCCGACGGTTTTCAATGATAGATCTATTGAGTCTGACAAACCCACCCAGATTGGGGTGATTGATACCGACAACACAATTTGCATGCTAGTTACAAAGGTTTGATTGTACTTGGTTACAAAATAGCTACTCCCCATAAATGCCTTATTTATCATGTTATGTAATCATTTGTTTTACAACTATATGCTATCTATATACAAACCTGTGTTATACTCACCAACTTTTTATTTTATTCATGTTTCAGGTTCTAATGTGTGAGATTGATCAAGATGTGCTACACATAGGCTTGGACTTAGTTAATTTAAATAGAAGAACTCTATGTATTTCAATTTTGTTCTATCTTGGATTTGGTTGTGTTTGGACTACTTGTTATGAAATTCGATGTTTAATATATTCAATCTAGTCAACCTTGTGCTTATGAACAGTCTACATGTCCCGCCCCGATGATTCCGCCATCGGTCGGGGTGTGACAATGATGGTCAAGTTGGTTACTGACCTGACGAATAAGCTTGCTGCTCATGGGGAGAAAGAGAATGAAAAGGAGAAGGAGAAGGAGAAAGAGAAAGAGAAAGAGAAAGAGAAGGAGAAGACATCTAAACCTACCGTTGATGAGCCTTGTCATCCTGTTGATCTGACAAAGGATGATAACAAAGACAAGGATCCTGAAGTCGGTCCTAGTGGAAGTGAGCATCAAGATTTGGAAATCGTGCCCATTTATGTTATTCCAATGGCTGGGGGGAGTTGACTCATCAGGAAGGTGGTGATACTTTCGGTGGTGGTGATAAAGGAAAGTCAGTGGCTGATGTTCTGAGAGATCTATCTGACGATGAGATCTTATTCTTAGAGCCTGACTATTCCAAAGAAGCACAGATCGAGGCTCTCGACAATCTTGAAGAAGGAGAGATCGACTCTAGTGATGATTGGGATGAAGATGATGATGTAGTTATTGAAATTCCCAAGGGCGACGGGGAAGGCGAGTATGAGTTTGAAGATGGAGAGATCTTCGAAGTTCCATCCTTTGAATCTCAACTCGACACAGGTTCAGTTGAGACTGCTAGAAATGTTGAAGCATCGACTGAAGCCTCCCCTGCCGACCCTACACCTGTGGATCCAGAGGCATAGAAAAACAAAGATATGCCTGCTAGTTCATCAAAGGATCCGGCTCCAGTCTGACAAAAGACTTCTATCATAGACAAACACAGAGCAACAGGGATGATCTTAGCTGTGAGATTCGAGGAAGATAAGCAGTTGTTCACAATCAAGCGATCTAGGGGGGGTTCAATACTTGAAACCAACCAGTGAAGCTTTCAACTCCTTACCTAGATACGACCTCGTGAACCAAGCAAACCGAGAGCTGCTGGGTCACTCAAATCACGCAGTAGCGATGGGTTTGTGGCAGGTTCTACAGCGTGAAGTAAGATCTGTGAAATTTGAAGTGTTTAAGCCTCAAGTGCCCAAGCGAGTCAAGGATAAGAAAGCTAGACATCCTGTGACTAAGAAAAGCTTAAAGAAACTGATATACAAGCCAGTGCTATGTGAAACCAAGATTCCCCTAAGCAAGTTATCTCAGGATATCCTTAGTAACATATGGTACTGGTACGTAGATCCAAAAACGGGCGAGGCAGTGGTGATAGGAAAGGTATGGTCAGATAGTGGAAGCTTAGTGCCAAGGGAACTGATCAGAGTATTTGATGAAGTCTGCTTCACTAACTTCTCTGTGAAAGATCTGGAGGCTCTAGCTGACAGGTACTGCATGCATACGGATGAATGGACAAAGTTCCTTGCTTCTAAATATGACAAGGTGATCAAGTTTTGCCTTGACTACAAGAAGAAGATGGAAGCTAAAGATGCAGAGTTGTGAAGACCGAAGACGATCCAGAGCTGTTGTCAAGGGGGAGTTTGTTGAAGCACTTTTGTGTGACAAACACTCTTGTGACACCCAGCATTTCAGGTCAATATCCACATTTCATAAACGCACGTTCATAATTATTATTTCCTGATATTTATTTTGACTAAGTAAAGTCAAGAAGTCTAGCAAAGGAGTTTATTCCAAGTCTAGTAAATCTTAAAGAATTGCTAGAAAAAGTAAGCAGAATAACTCGACTAAATACGAACGTTAATGGTTAAATAAGATAACCAGAAAAATATATATATATGTATATATATATCACAAAATTTACGTTGAACCAAGATTTTAATAATTTCTTCAACGAGCCATAAAATGGTTAAAAATTATAATACCGTGAAGAATCGAAACCGAATTAAATTACCATTTGGAACTCTAATTAATACTAATACCATTAATAAATTAAACTTAAAAATTTGTTATCATTAACCCCAAACCCACTTCTTGACTTTCTTGGCCGAGAGTCACGGGAGCCATGCTCCCACTTGCCTATTTCACTCAAATTCAGAGGAAAACCATACCTCTTCAGTCGAAACCTCACCTTCACTTTCAAGTTTTCTCTTTTTCTTACGGCAATTTCCCAATTCTCCTCCAAATCGAAGTCCAGTTTAAAGCAAAAATTCACCATAATTCGGTGTTATAAGGAGAGTCTCAAGTGTTCCTGAAGAGAGCTTAGCAAAAGATTCAAGATTTCTTCTCTGTTTTTCTTGAAATCACCATTCTCTGTTTGAGGTAAAAACTCAATATTATCCATTTCATTTTCTTTAAAACCGTAACTAAACATACAAATCGTTCAAACGAAAGTAAGATGACAAGAAAAGGGTGTCAAATTCAAGGTTTGAACATAAAAATATACAGGGTGAATTCTGTTAATCAAAGTGCAGTAATCGAAACTATAGTTTCGATACCTGTTATTCGATCGAAACTAGGAGTTTCGATGCCTGTTCAATCGAAACTAGGAGTTTCGATACCTGTTGCTCAATCGAAACTAGGAGTTTCGATACCTATTCAATCGAAACTAAGGAGTTTCGATATCAGTTGTTCAATCGAAACTAGGAGTTTCGATACCTGTCTACAATCGAAACTGGGTAGTTTCGATACCGACTGCCCAATCGAAACTAGGTAGTTTCGATAATATTCTTGCCAATCGAAACTAGGTATTTTCGATACCCGTTTTGCTCAGTCGAAACTAGGAAGTTTCGACATCTGTACTGTTCAATCGAAACTAAGAAAGTTTCGATACCTGTTCATCAGCCCCATAGGGCAGTAACTCAGAACTATTTTTATAACGAACCAAGTGTTTGAAAAACTAAAAAGATATTTAAAACAAAAGCAATCAGAACTGCTAAGTCGGGTGAACAACTTGCGTTTAAGACGGGTAGTCTTAACGTGTATGTTATCCTTGTGTAATTAGGATACGGATAGGCGAGTCTGCCGATTATTCAAATATTTGCTAGCATTCATATTGTCGAGGTGAGTTTCACTAATCCCCCTTTTTCTAAGTTTTTGAAATGATTTGGGGTGGAAACATACTTGTAAAAGACTTTTGTGTATAAATGAATGGAACTAATGATCTGACCGTATGTATGTATTGAGGGAATAATAAAGCGCTTAAAGTCCTCGAAATAAATTAGTAACCATTAGCTATGGATTTAGCCCGGGATTTTATGAATAGTACTATTGGGGGTGACGCTCCCGGTCATGGTTAGTCGCGCTAGCCAGGGGTCCAAATGACCGAATGACCGCATATAATCTTACTCGCAGAAAGGCGAGGGGAGGCACAGAAAGTTGGGGTTTGGTTACGGTCTCATACATTACATACTATTTTGTATTCCTTGCAAGCTTACAAATGGGGTCAATAGATCAGATTAGTAATCATATTCATTGGTATTACATACAAAAGAGTTCTGATCTGGGTAAAGTGGTCAGGTTATAAACAAAAGAGTTCTGATCCGGGTAAAGTGATCAGGTTTTAAACAAAAGAGTTCTGATCAGCGTAAAGTGATCAGGTTTAACAAAAGGGTTCTGATCAGGTTAAAGTGATCAGGTTTTAAACTAAAGAGTTCTGATCAGGTTAAAATAATCAGGTTTAACAAAGAGTTTTGATCGGCAAATGATCAGGTTTAAACATTGGGTTTATGATAACTCTTTATAATAACTTGTGAACTCACCAACCTCGTGTTGACAATTTTAAGTATGTTTTCAGGAAATTGAACGTGGTCATCAGGTTAGCAATGTAGGATACATGCATGCACGTGGATACGGCTTTTGGGAAGATTTCTCTTGTATAACTCATGGTCTTGAGTCATATTTGCGAAATCTTAACCTTTTGTAAACTCAAGTTGATATTTTGTAATGTAAATATTTTAAACTCGATTATGTATCCAATTACATGTATGTGTTTGCGGTAATCATATGCTTTGGAAACCAGTGAACGTCGCACCTCGCGTTTCGGCCCTGGCGGGGTGTGACAACTCTGGATAGAGTCTTAGTTTATGTACTTTCGTTGTTTGTATTTTTTTTATAAGAGTTATCGAGTTGTATTTACTAATGCATGTTGACAGTTGCTTAATTCTCTAAGTGTTTTGCGCACTTAGTATGTGCGCAGGAATTAGTTCCTGCGTACTTAGAATGTACGCAAGAATACTCTGCGTACTTGCTAAGTACGCATGAGCAATTTGCCCTGCGCACTTGCTAAGTGCACAGAGATCAGGTCTTGTATAAATAGGATAGGTTGACAGAAGTTAAGTACGCAGACTATTGTGCACTCAGTATTTTTTTCTCTGTAACCTTCAAGTGTTTATAATAGACGAAAGTTTAAAGTGATTCTCTTGTCGGTTTACTTTGTGTTGTTTGATTCTCCACCTAGTCACGGGTATTCTGCACCCGGTCCGACTAGACAACGCACTTGCATGTGACAATCCGCCACACCCGAGGGACCTACACAGATTATCAAGAATGCCCTTCCCCCTCTATGGAGATACATTGTACATGTTTTTATTCATTGCCTGTCTATCAGAAAAGTTGGTTTTGATTTAGCTAATTCCATGGTGGCATCTGCAGTCTTGGGGTTGATTAAAGGAAGGGATTACAACTTCTCTAGGCTAGTCTTTGGGGAGTTGAAGGAAAAGTTGACTGGAGGAGTTAAGGAAAAGTTCTTGGTCTATCCTAGGTTTCTTTAGATTATTATCAATCACCTTCATCCTAACCTGCAACAAGATGGCCATGTATTCGTCTTTGATCATATGACTGTCAAGACCCTAAGCTACATGAAAAGTTCAAGCAAGAGAACCAATAGAGTGATTGCTGATATTCCTCTGTGTGGTCATATTTTGGGTGAAGAAGAAGAGGATGTTCCTGACATAGATCCACAACTACAAGTTGAATCATCATCCAAAGAAGAAGAGGCAGAATAAGGTCAAGGGAACCAAGAGCCAGATGTTGAAGCTGACCAACATATAGAGCAAGATGTTGAACCTGACCAACATATAGAGCAAGATGTTGAACATCCCATCTTGGAAGCTCCTTTCATGGATCAATTGTTAGAGAATCTTGAGCCTATGATTGAAGAGCAACCTGTTGAAAATGTAGAAGCAGAAGTACATGATGAAGCTGAGTCAAGTGAAACCTTGGACGAAGGCATCTACTGTACTAAATATGATCAGACGGACTATGAGTCAGAAGATGATGAGCAAACTGAGCCTCCTGCATCCTCCTCCAAGAGACTAGCTGATTCCGAGTCTGACTACGAACTAGAAGAACCCCTTGCAAAGAAAATCAAGACCGGGCTGGAGTCTTTGACCTCTTCTTCAGAATCACTATTTGACATTCCAGAACATCTAACCCCCACTCACTCACCTACTCATATTCCACCACCTTCACCACAACCATCTCCACAACGTACACCTGTTCCTACACCACATGCATCCCCTGCCCCTGACCTATCACCATCAGTTCCAAGAGTCAAAACCCTAAGCCTGGAGGTAAAAAGGTTACAGGAAACAATAACAAAATAAGATAAAGTGATTGAGGATATAAAGACTGAACTAAAAGAGTGCAAGGAAGAAGTAAAAGATCTTAGGCTGGAAGTTGGAGGCTTACATACCCAACTTGATGTTCAGCAGACCCAACTTGAAACCCAACAGAAGATAATCTCTTAGCAACAACAAGATTTTAAAGCCTTATCTGATACTGTTGAGCAAATCAAGGCTTCAATAGTTAAATCTTCTCAACAAGGAACCCCTACCACAGCTCAGGGGGAGACCACTTCTGCTGGTAGACCCTCTTCTCCTACCTTTGTTACAAATACTCAGTCTGTATTGACAATCTTCACTGGCCAAGTTGCCAAGACAAAGGATGCTGTGGAAGTCAAGATTTAAGAAACTGGTTATGATCTCCCATCAGTAAGTGAAAGGAGAGCCACTAGAGAAAGAGGAAAAGGAAAAGAATCAAGTGTTGATGTGGTTATTCTTGATGAAGAAGAAGTTGGATCGGATCATGAGCAGGATGAGCTGCTAAAGCAGGTTGATGACTTCGGAACAATTGAAGATTACCCTGAAATTGTTACCTTAGGAGAAGAACATGGAGATAAGCTCAAGTATTTTATCGAAGAAGGAAATGAATTTGATGCTCCATCAGATAATGAGCTAGAAGATCAAGATCTCACAGTGACCTTTGTTGAGCCTGAAAACACTGCTACAGGCACAACTAAAGAAGCTCCAACAGCAACTCCAACACCAACTGTCACAGGATCCGATACTTCATCTGTCCAGGCCTCAGATCTTAGAAGGTCTTGATTCAAAGAGATGTAAGCTCAGGAACCACCAAAGCACTATGAGTGGTTTGCTGAGTATCAAGAGCTAAAAAGGCCACCAGTCGGGTAGAAGTGCGACAAAGAACGCTCACTTTTCATAGTCAGAAGATACAAAGGAGGAGTGTAGCACTTCAAGTCTCCTCATGACTTTAGCTCCCTCCCAAAATATGATTTAAGAGCCCTTGCCAAGCTACCTCTACAAAACCCTGGAGATGTGGGCATTGCACGAGACTTTGAGACCTTCTTAAGAAATCAGACCTTCGATGATTTCAGATCCATGACCACTGCTAAACCAAGAAGAGTGTCTGAAAGACTAGAATTCATCCTAGAACTCAAAGGCCTTGGGTAAGCCTTAGGTACTAGCCGGCAGAAATTGTCAAATCTATCATAATGCCACAATATGTACCTGTGCAACTTCAGAATTTCAGAAAATGGTTTTACAACTCTACCGTTGGAAGTGCAGTGATTGAGTGTGAAGGAATGGAGGACATCAATATTTTTGAGCCCATGGAGTTACTAAAATTTCAACCTGAGGATCTTGAAGTGTTATTCAACAACCCTATCAAGATCTTTAGTGAAGATGACGAAGCCGATGCCAAGGCATATCAAAGGGTGGTGACTATTAATGCAAACCTCACTTTCAGAAACCAAGTCAAGCGCCAACTGCTTAGAGAGAGTTGAAGACATTGATGCAGCAGCTTAGGGGGAGATTGAGAGTCTTATATTTGTATAAGCTGTTGTCATCAATGTATTTCTTTTGAACAATGTTTAGTTAAGTTTTGATTACTTGTAATTTCATTTTATTTAATTTCATTTTATGTAATTTCCTGTTTTTATTCTAAGTCTTGGCCATCGGAACTACCTAGTTTCGATTGAGGTTTGTTCAATCGAAACTAGTAGTTTCGATAGATAGGAAGTTTCGACAAGAGGTTCATTCATTTGTAAATGCTCAGCCGAAACTACTAGTTTCGGTGAGCATAGTTTCGATGTCTGTCAACTTACTATAAATAGCCTAGTTTGAGAATGTTTAGGGTCTGGATAGCGGCTGTAACCCTGAAATTTTCTCTTTCACAATTTTCTGAATCAATACACATTTGGAGTTATTTCATCTGTTGTTCTTACAATTTCATATCTTATTTGTGTTGATTCATGTGTGGTTTGCCTGTTTATCTTCACGAATTCTGTTTCTACCCTCTGTTTCACCACCATACACACAGATTCCGTCTGTGTGTAATCGATCTGTTGAGTGATTTCCGATTGAAATCTGGACCTACACGTAGATTGAAATCCCTATGCTAAGTGGGGTTTACAACACCGAATTAAACACGAACATGTATCTAGGGTTCATCGTATGAACTAGTTAATCGAACCCTAACCTAGACACGATCTCAATGCAATTAATCTACACGGTTAGACTTGCAATCCAGTACTTGTCAAAAGCCTTATGAATCCAACAACTTCTATTATCAGATTTAATCAATTGGATTTGTGGTTTGAACCTAGGGTTTTGGCTTTTCAAAACAGGAATTAACAATCTAAAACTTGTTGTTTTTACAATTAAACTCATACACATATTTCCTATATACTGATTGGGACTGGGTTTGGGTTCGGCTTCGAAAAGGGGGAAGAACACAGGGAAACAATAGGTTAAAAACAATATGATCTGGTTTCTGTTGCGATGACCCTAGCGGGCAGATTGGTTAAGGCATGTGGTTGTTGGGGAGGAGACCCGGGTTCGAGTCCCTTCACCCCTGTTTTATTTTTAAACCACTTTTTAACTATATTTTTTAAATAAAAAATAATCCCCATGCTATTATAAAGTTATAATTAGATGGTTTGACCCCGGGAAAATACCCGTGTGCTTGGGATTTAATTCCTACTCCAACCTATATATGACTTCTATATATATATACACATGAAATGTTTAACAACTTTTCAAATTTCGCCAGTTATAATCATACTCATACATTTATATACTTTTCATATAAACACATTTTCATACTTGACAATCTTTTCAAATTCACCAACTTAAACACATATCTATTTATGTATGTTCCATACGATTTCACATATATACATACACATGTATCTCACTTTTTCACCAAGTATAATTTTATACTTTTATTCATCTATGATTTATTATCATGATTATTCAAATAACAAAACCGTGCGCATATATTCATATTAACTTATCATTTTTATTTATGGATCCAACTACTTGATTATTACCAAATCATTTATCAAATCAAACACAAATATATCTATATATATATATTTATTTTGATCCATATATATATATGCATGCATATTCTAATCTCTATTTATATACATGAAATCATACACTAACACTTCTTGTTTCTTAATCAAGTCAAACATATAAATAAACATGTGCATGAATATTTTCGACCAACATATATATATCTATGTATATTTTAGTTTTTCTCTACCTTTATCCTTGATATTACAAGATTATATATCCATTCACTACATAAATAATCAAACCAACAAATATTACATTTCATCTTTAATAATTTCGACCCATTTATACATATTTATACAAAACCCTAACTTTTATACTTTATAAAGTTAAATTCTTAAGAAAACTCTTTTAATCTTTCAATCCCTTTGTTTATTATGATGAACAACGTGTTTAGATTAAGAAAATAAAGGTGGAACTAGAGTTGGGTGTCGTTTTCCTTACCACTAGACAAGCTAGGTGGGGATTTGTTGGTAAAAAGATGTGGATGACTTGATGCACTAGCAAACCGTCTTTCAAACCTTCAAGAGCTTCTTCAATCTCCAAAGCTCTAACCCTAACTTTCTAACTTTGGTTTTGTCTTGGAATGTGAATGTGTGTCTATATATGTGTGTGTGACGTGTATATATGTGTAGAGATAGAAGAGTTGGAGTGTTTTAAACACTATCATCATTACAAGATATGTTAGATGAGACTGATGTGATCTTGGATGGGTTAGCACTTGAAATGGCATGGCTCTAATGACATGATTTGATGGAGTTAGTGGAAAAGGTGGAAAGTGGGTGGTGGGTGGGTGGTCTCGGCCGAGAGGGGTTAGGGGGGGGGGTGTTGGGTCTTGTTCCCACATGTGGTATTAATCTAGTTATTAGTTGAGTGATTTTTGGGTAGGGTATACCCGGTAGGCGCTCTCGTGATCTAACACTCGGTGTTCGGATTTTTAAATGTCAAAAACCCTATATATTTTGTATCTTGATTATTTTTCAATAATCCACTAATTTAACACGTCATAGTTAATGTTTAACTACAATATATATATGCACTTGTAATAATAACTCGTCACCATGAACTGATATCGTTGTGTTCATTTTTAATAATCTTGTCACCAATATATATGTTTTTATATCAAAGCGTATTACTAGACTTTTCCGGAATAAAGATTTGTTAATCACCAACGACGTTCCTTGCGGGTTATAACCGTTTACTTCTTAGTAATTCTAAAAATTACTAAAGTATAATATTTGTTCCTTTGCTAGACTCCATGACAAAACTATGTCAAAATAATAAACCAGGAAATATAATTAATGAACGTGCAATTATGAAATATGGATATTGACCTGGTATGCTGGGTGTCACATGACCTCAGGTGACGAAGGTAGTAATCACCATTTACCGATTTCGGTACTACAACAGGTTGAATAGCACTTGAAGCTGTACCTGTAGCTGCACCACACCCGTATCTACTCTAACTATGGAGTCAACTTTCTTTCTGAGACATGTTGTCTTCATTTGGTGCGGTATATATACTCTCCTTCGTGAATTTATGGATTGGATGACTAAAACTTTCGCCACGAGATATGGCAGACTGGACTGCCCAAGCAGAAGGGTACCCGAGGTGGATAAGCAAGACTAAACGGGATAGAACTTCACGAGTCAGGAGACCCATAGACTCATTTGGATCATGTGTATCCGCACGTACATACAAACTAGGAGCATGAGTTGCTCGACACTAATTTGAGGATCTCGGCCCTAACATAGTGCCTGACTTCCACTACACTCATCCTGCTATTATAGGACACTAGTAGTGCCTCTCTATTATTAACTCCATCCAGTGGAAGCCTTAACCGGCGGATTCATGAGTATTAGTACACATGACTAAGAGTAATCCGATAGAACATATACACTTGTACGCGAGACTGCAAAATGATGACACGATCTAATGAACATCCCAGTTCCCTTTTAACTAATAGTTTGGGATATGAGAAACACTATAGGGACCATGCAAAGTAAATTATCCTTACGGGTGCACACGTAATCATAATTTGCAGTGCATGAGAACTCTAGTGAGTCTTACTTTCCGAGTCAATGTTCATGATTAATGTGCATTTCCAATCCCGATTCTCAATCATTCGAACATTGATCAAAACCATCGTAGCCTTATGGTTGAGCCAAAGACAACAAATGATGCGATGAGCTATAAAATGTGACATGGAAATATACATCATCTCTTTCGTCATTAAATTCTAATGGATCTAAAACTCCCATCGAGACTTCATTGGCCCGACAATCTTGATCGAAACTTTGAAGGAATTCTTAGTTAATTTGACCTCGGTACTTGCAAAGAATTTAGAGATTTCTTGTAAAGAATTGTTTCACATTTTGAGGTCTAACTATAAGTTTTCTCTTTCCGATCTCGTTACTTACCTACCATCGTTTACGGCTGATCTTTGGTCCGGCATGAATCAGACCTTAACATTTCTGATTCCCTTATTAGATCTTCATGTAACATTTTCATAGTTCGGAAGGAACAAGAAAAACTCGAATTTGATGTACCCGACCCGAGACTAGTAAGTAGACTGACTTTTCAGAATTGATGTCAAACGGGGTTGTTTCCACAACATTTGACATTCAAGGCATTATCAAATCCAGATATTTTTACAATAATCAGTAAGTCAGGTTTTATGCTCAAGCAAATTCTAAGGAAGCCTAACTGTGAACTTCACCTATTGTCAGACAAGTATATGGCTGACATACAGACTTTTAAACGTGCCTAGAGAAAATAAGAATCTCTGGCACCTAACACTCATTACCCCAAATCTTGTGTCTTAAACCTTTGTGTAGAAGACGAACAAATGACGAATCATAGCTAACTATGCTCTCTCAAGGGACTACTCCCTTACACCTATTTCAATTCCTCAAATTCCTTTTATTATTGTATTCACTCTTTTTTCAAGATATTTATGAGAAAACTACACATTTTCTCTAAGGAACCTAAGGACATGACGTCCTCACATTTGGCGAACCCATAATCAATCTCGGGAGACACTGTCCCTATGAGACCATTCCCGCGGTCCCGCTGTTTATTTCCCCACCCAGACGAATTGTGACTTTCCAAACGAACATAGAACTTCTTAAGGCTTACATACCTCGTGGACATGGTAGTCAAGTCATGAACTCACAAATCATGATATCGTAACCTAAATACTAGACTGCAGCAGAGGTACGGTGCAAACGGTGGTTAATGGAGTATAGAACTCAATCTTCGCCAACGAAAGTTAGACTATTCTCAAACAATCTTCTCTAAACCCCATGAAGATTCATTGACCTTTACTAACTGTCGAGCCAAATCAATTCGACGATCCCCAAATACTTTGACACTATCTTTCTTTTTCGTCTAGACTCACCCTCATCTATAGGTAAATCATAGAAATCTAGTTGATTCAAAAATCCGGGCAATTCAATGTCACTATGAAAATTTTCGTTGTCTCGAGTTTATTGTTTCCTTTTGTTTATATTTCTATCAAAAATAGTCAAACTCCTTTGTAGGAAATTATATACGATGATATTACTTCCTGAAACCCAATTGAGTCAGTTTAATCCACATACTGATTAGACCGATGAAATGTCAGTTAAAATCTTTTGTTCTAAAAAGATAGAATGCATTAAGGCATTGACTCGTTACGACGAACGATCAATTACCTGATTATGAACTAACATGCGAACATTTTATCAAAACCACTTGACATATCCTTATGGAATTTGCAAGTTTTCCGTTTGATTCTAACATGGTTTGTTTTCATGAGACAAAACCCGGATATGAATAAGGGTATGCATCATACACTTTCGAAAATCCGTGTGCATGAATACACTTTTATTGTCCTTATCAAGGATGATGATCATACATTCCACTCTAATGAGAGTGATCACATAATAAAATTCTTCGACATCTAATCCTTGATTATTTACCTTGATGTAAGAGTTCATTTGATTTGTGAAAACTCACTATCTTAATTCACATTGCCTAGACATTCTCTTACTGACTTACTCGTTACACGAATATGACCTCACCGGTTATGATTCCTTTGTTCAAGAAACTCTAATGATGACCTTATCACCTCGTGGTATAGCTAACGTCATTCGTATGGCGACAAATTCGAAGAATTTTCCAAATCTACTCAATTGATATAAAGTATGCTCAACAGTTACATGCACTGTTATAAGATACGATGATATCTCCAATCCTTATACATTCAATATCGTTAGTCGATAAGGTATTCACTTTACCTTCGAACACCGACTACTAAGTGGATTAAGTTACAGTTCCCCCTATGAGCTAGGAATGAACCAATGATACGACACTCTCATATGAATAAATCGATTCAAATCCTAGAGGATAACTTAAACTAAGTTTCGAGGACAAAACTTCTATAACGAGGGAAGAATGTGACAACCTAGAATTAGGGTCAATAACCCTCGATAATTAATTCATCATAGATGGGCTCGGCCCATTAACGGCCCAGTTGTAGGCACAATACGTGAATTCGATACGCAATCTTACTTGACGAATCGCTGAATGATTCGAGACAACTTACTATTAATGCATAGTGAAATCATAGCCTCACAGCTCACGATCAAGTGAATTAACGCGTCACGGTTATTAACCGACACACAACGCGACATCCAATTACTAAAATTAAAATGTTAAAAATGAGTATTAATATTTATACGGTCAATTATTCATATATTTACACGTGAGGCGCGTAACGTTGGATACGAGACTCCGACAAATACCGGTGTGAGCACCACTCGGTTATTCATGAATATGGATAAATAAATAAAATATAAAATATCTACTTTAATATCGGTCTTTATCTATTTACTATTGCTAGCACTTATGAAATAACGATTCCGTCCGGAGCGTAAAACAGTTAAATAAACGAGCGCGTTAGACACGCATACAGACGTATACCGGTCAGGACAACAAACGGGGAGGAAACTTCATAAAGTGAATATTTAAATAATATATATGTATATATATATATATACCAATGATAGCGTTACATAATTTAAAAAAAAATCAAAATCAAATTTTGATATAAATTATCGGGAACGAAAGCGAAATAATACTTCAGGTTAAGACACGGTGTCTACCTACATGGGCACCACAGGAAACCCTAGGTATATAAAGAAGAGATGCTCCCTCATTCCCCATGTTGGATAAAAAACACACAAAAGGTGAGAGAGAGATAATTAGAGACAGGAAGAGGAGTGAAGGGGGGAAGCCCGTCGGCCACCGCCATCTGGCGGGTCTCATGGCAACGACGGCGGAGTAGGAGTCCAAAGCACAACTCTTAAACCTCCTCTTGGCCCGAAATGAACCCCAAGACCAACCCCAGAAAATGACGGTAATGGTGGAAACCATCACAAACGGCGGCAACAGCCGCGTACAGATGAGCCAGGTGTCGCCATCGGTGGTGGTTCTGGTGGGTGCAAGCCCTCTAACGACGGCAGCAGTAAGAGCCACCATGGGTGGTGACGATAGACGCCGGAATCCAGGTGCGGAAAATTTTTCGGTAACCTAAGGTGTCGAGCCCGACTTTGCATAGACTTCCGACGACGGTTAGGGTTCCGAAGGGCCAAACCCCATGGCAGATTTGGCTTCAAACCGTGAATTGCGGATCTGAGGGATCTGACATTTCTACGGGGCTAGTAACAACAACGGTTAGGGTTCCGACAAAAAATCGGCGTTCCGGCTACGAAATCCGGTGACCAGAAACGTCTCGCGGGTTTCTGATAACTCCGGCAAGCTCCAAACGGCCAGATTCGTATTGTTCACCATTCTACCATCCCGATCTACAACGTACAAGGTTTGTTTTAACGATTTAGGGTAAAGTTGAAATAATTGATCTAATTTCCGTTTAGATCTAGTACTTTGGGTTGCCGGGTTTCATTCCCGAGTATAAATTACACGTTTTTGGACAGGAAACGACATCCCTGATTTCGTTCAAATCTGGTCAAACTTGGTCAACACGGGTCAATGACAGTCAAATGATCAATACGTGAAACGTAAGGTTTAGGGCGTGTCGGTTCGTAAACGGGACGCCCGAAAGGTACAAAACGCGTGCCTAAAGCTAATTATACATATTTAATTATAAACAATAAGATTTAACGTGTGTGGCATATGAGTTGAGCTCTTGATAACAAATAAAAATAAAAATAAAAATAATAATAATAATAATAATAATAATAAACCCGAGTAGTAATGATACGAACCAAACAACTGACGAATATACATACACCGATATTCTGGGATACGAGGGTTGGAAATCTTATACACACGAGACTTAAAATAATTATATTCTATATACATTGGTATTAAACGAGAATGATCATCGTTCCATAGTTTTTTTAAAACAAATATAAATATTGGTAAATGAATCGATACGAACAAGTTTATATTCAGATTAATGGTGATAATAGGAATTAACTAGGAACGTGACATGAATAGACGACTCGACTATTTCTTTTTTTCTATACAACTAATTATATTTATTAAAGGAAATCAAGCTGTGACGATCTTTGATCCATATATATAAATATATATACATACATATATACTATTATACATGAGGACGACATGCAAATATTTGATGACTAACTTAAATAACGAGCAACATGAATTATACAAATACATACACAACTATTTGATGACTAGTTTTGATGATATACGACATAATTCGAATACGAGACTACTAAGACTATATTTTTATCAAATTGATTTCTAGCACCATCCTTATATGAGTACATGGATACCCATTTGAATATAACTCTACTTATGTTTAAATAAATACGATTGAGATGGTTTTTAACTTTAAGAATTCGGTTTAAACGTATATGATTATATATATATATATATATATATATATATATATATCTCTATTTGATGTGTTGTTAATTGGTATGTGAACATATAACCGGACCAACTAAACGAGGGTTTGACAAATGAAAATAAGCCATAAAAATATATTTTTGTATATGGATATAAACGTATTCGTATAAATATATGTAATTATAAATCTTCATACTTTATACAAAACTAGACAATTATTTCATAAAACAATATTTAGATCCAAGTATATATATATATATATATATATATATATATATATATATAGTATTCTTATTATAAAACCAAATGAACATTTTATAATATGATATTTAGATCCGAATATATATACATTCAAATAAACACATACATTCTCATTACACAAAAAACAGACGTTTAATTGTTAAATATAATATTCAATTGCGAATTTAGATAAACGTATGACTTCAAAGTTTTGGGTATATATATGGGTATGAATGATTTCAAAATACTAGGGCGTTATATTCAGGGAGTGTAAATGTATACATAATTATATAGTTTCATACCTCGACTTCAACGATATTCCACTTATATATATATATATATATATATATATATATATGTTTTTCGGTTAAGGTTTAAATGAAGAAGATATATTCATTAAATATACTAACGTAAGTATATTTATGCGTATAAATAAGACGAACAAATACTATTAAGGAACGTGAAATATTATTGTTAATTAAACGTGCACCTAACTATATACGTTCGTGTACACGACAAAGTAATATTTTTGTTTATAACTATTGAAACATATTTGAGATGAGAAACTTGACTCAAATTAAGCAACTAATATTACCGAACGCTAAACAGATATCTTATACCGAATCGGTAATACCGTTAAGAATCAACAGAGCTCATCGCACACGTGATAACTCGATAAAAGTTTAGACTCGCTTTACATTATTAGGGTTAGTCTATAAAGCTCATTAAGTACCTACAGGTATCGTAGGACTCGAATAGGGCGTAAGCCCATGACTATTACATGGACATTAGTTTCCATGGATATCAGAAGGACATTAGTGTTCCTGTCACGTCACCAGGTGAGTTTCACCGCCCCATTTTAACTTTTAAATGGTTTAGAAATATCATAGGAGAAACATACTTACTTTACACATTTGAAAACTTGAAACACCATTGTTTAATACATTTGGGAACATCGTAACTTTATACATTTGAGGAAGTATAAAACATTTTCATATGGTAATAAGAAAACAAGACATGACCTTTATGTTTGCATGAGTTAACACATATAGAGTGTTGGAAGTCCCCTAACCATCATATTTATAACCATTAGCTATAGATTAGCCTGGGATTCTATGGATAGTACTATTGGGATTGACACCTCCCGTCATGGTTAGTCGCGCTAACCATGGGTCCCTCTGGCCAAATGACAGCATATTGTTCAAACATTTGCTCATGAGGTACGAGTGATGGGTGAAACACCTGTGTCATGGTTTGGTTATACCTCATGTATGTACATAACATTTGTATTCCTAGCTAGTTTACAAATGGGTCAAACATTACTTCTTTTATTTAGCATACGCATTGAAGCGTTTTTGTGCAGATGGATCTGCCAATCGTTTATACTCAAATGGTTTTGCCATTCGTTTACGTGCAAATGTTTTATCAAGGTTTTCAAGGAAAACAATTTCATATTATGGTCATGTACACGGTATCAATGTTTTCAGGAAAAAGCGACTCATTTTATGTAACATCCCAAAAATAGTAAATAAATAAATAAATAACATGATCGAGATTTAATCGTCAAAAATGAAAGGAAAATGGATGGGCTCGGGCTCGGCTCCAACTCTATGTAAGGGCCAAGAAAGCCTCAACTCTCTCATTTGCAACATCTAGAGAGAGAAAGGAGAGCTCGGGCCTAGAGAGAGAAAGTTGACGGATCGACCCGGAATTGAAGGAGCACGTTACTGCTGAGCTCGTGAGCAAAACCTCCAAATCAGAATCACAATCAAGGTAACGATTCGACCTTAAACTGAGTTTTTGTTCGTTTTGGGGTTTTTCGGGTTTTAGCTAAATAGGTGACGTTTTTACGGATGAAACTAGAAGAAAAACATAAATTTGAGTTCTTAAACGAACAGCAAACGTTTTGAATGTAAACAAGTTTGGGATCTTGACATGATCAGATCCGCATGCAAAAGTTAGGGTTTTTACGCAAGAAGCAGATCCTGCGTACTTATCAAGTACGCAGGAAGCAAAACCTGCGTACTTATCTAGTACGCATGAACAAGGCCCTGCGCACTTGCTAAGTGCGCAGGCAGCAGGCAACATGCCGGTTAGTAAAGTCAGTATAGTCGCCTAATTAAAAATGGTTTAACCGTTAGAGTCGGGATTAAGTCTGATGTATGTGTAATTAATCAATCCAGATCGTGTGTGGCACTCATTGGACCGCGGTTAGGACAGGACGAGACTAGCTCATCAGGTGAGTTCTATGTGCCCCCTTTATGTTATGTGCAAACCTTATTAAATGTTTTGGGGCTGAAGTGTATACGCTAAATGAATAAATGTTATAAATGCTAATGGGATCATACGTGATATATATATATATATATATATATATATATGTATCAAAATGAATGATGAACAAAGAATGAAACGTATGATTATAAAGAATGAATGAAAGAATGACATAACGTGAATGAATGAAATCTTGCTTTATATTTTATATATTGCATGTTATGAATGTATGTAAATGTTATGGACGCTTCGATGACAACGGCTACTCCGGTAGACGGACGACCACGTGACTATTTTGCAACCGGGACAAAAATGTTCCTTCATAAGCTAGGACGTATAAAAGGCACTCATGGACGGTCAAAGCAAATGCCTTATTACATGTAGAAAGATTGCATACATAATAGCCGCGTTGGAAACGGATGCCTTTGGGTAGACGGGCGAATACACATACTACGATGGTAGGACGGGTTTAGGTGGACGGACAAAGGTTGCAAGACGGATTTATGTTACGACGGACGATTTTCTAGAGCCGGACGGTTTATGAAAAGGACTACGACGGTAGTTCTCACGGGGTTTGTCTTTGTGACTCACGCGATAATTATGACGGGTTGATCACCCATATGTGTATGACCAATGAATGTTCTCCCCAAAGTAAGTATGTATGTACATATGTATATACTCAGTATGAATGTTATGTGAGAACAGTAAAACAAAGAATATGCAAAAGCACGTATATTATATATATATATAATACTTAACAATGAGATAAATGTTATGTCTGATTGTTTTTAAACTAGAACGAGGATGGATAGAATAACGAGTTTTGTGAGCCTCGTTCATGAGGAATGCACGGAGATCATCGCAATCGGGAATCCAAATACGGTTCAAATAATAAAGTAAGCCATTGGGTTTTGATTCAAGCAGAAGTTCAACACCACACGACATTTCTTCATACATGTTACCCTCGGTTACTGAGACGTGTTGAGCTTCTAAGATGCGATTTTGAATTCGGGCACAATGAAGCATAACGTGGTCCTTTCGACTCAAAGCGTCAGCTACAACATTCGCCTTGCCGGGATAATAACGAATCTCGCATTCATAGTCGTTAAGGAGTTCAACCCAACGTCGTTGCCTCATATTGAGTTCTTTTTTATTGAAGATATGTTGAAGACTTTTGTGGTCAGTGAACACCACACATTTCGTGCCATAGAGATAATGTCTCCAAATCTTCAATGCGAATACGACTGCACCCAATTCGAGATCGTGCGTCGTATAATTCTTCTCATGAATCGTAAGTTGCCTTGATGCATAAGCGATTACTTTGCCTCGTTGCATGAGTACACAACCGAGACCTTGGTTAGAGGCATCACAGTAGACAACTAGATCATCATTTCCATCAGGGAGAGTCAAAATGGGAGCATTGCACAACTTTTGCTTGAGAGTTTGGAAAGCTTCTTCTTGTTTTCGTCCCCATTCAAAAGTCTTACCCTTGTGGGTCAAAGCGGTAAGGGGGAAAGCAATCTTAGAGAAGTTTGAGATGAAACGACGATAATAACCCGTAAGACCAAGAAATGAACGAACTTCGGTGGGAGTCTTCGGGGCATTCCAATTCTTAACCGTTTCGATTTTAGCAGTGTCAACATGAATTCCCTTGTCGTTGACGATATGACCAAGAAATTGAACTTCCTTTAGCCAAAATTCACATTTGGAGAATTTGGCATATAGTTGTTCTTTTCTCAAGAGGTCCAAAACCAATCTAAGATGTTGCTCATGGTCGACTTTAGTCTTGGAATAGATTAAGATATCATCAATGAAGACGATCACGAATTTATCAAGGTACGGTTTGCACACACGATTCATGATGTCCATGAAAACTGCGGGTGCATTGGTTAGCCCAAAAGGCATGACCATGAACTCATAGTGTCCATACCTTGTTTGGAAGGCAATCTTTGGAATATCATCCTCTTGCACACGGAGTTGGTGATAACCAGATCAAAGATCAATCTTCTAGAAGCAAGTAGAACCTTGAAGTTGATCAAAGAGGTCATCAATTCTAGGTAAGGGATAACGGTTTTTGATAGTAAGCTTGTTAAGTTCGCGGTAGTCAATACACATGCGGAATGATCCATCCTTCTTCTTGACGAATAAGACGGGTGCACCCCACGGTGAATGACTTGGATGAATGAAACCTTTGTCAGAAAGTTCTTGGAGTTGGCTTGCAAGTTCCTGCATTTCAGAAGGTGCAAGGCGGTAAGGAACTCTAGCCACGGGGTTAGCTCCAGGTATAAGGTCAATGCAAAATTCTACTTGACGAACGGGTGGAAGACCGAAAAAATCTTCGGGGAACACTTCAGAAAAATCTCGGATAATGGGGATATCTAGAATACTCTTCTTTTTGACATCCTTTTGAACGATATGAGCCAAAAAGGCCACGTAGTTCTTTCGTAAGTACTTTTGAGCAGTAGTGCATGACATTAATTTAAGCCCTTTGCAAGGCTTTTCACCAAAGACTCTTAGTGTTTCTCCCGATGGTAGGGGTATTCGGATGCACTTCTCGAAATAGATGACTTCGACATGATGATTTGATAGCCAATCCATGCCTATGATGATATCAAAACTTCCTAGTGGCATAGGTACAAG
Source organism: Smallanthus sonchifolius (assembly GCA_023525975.1). Lineage (NCBI taxonomy): Eukaryota > Viridiplantae > Streptophyta > Magnoliopsida > Asterales > Asteraceae > Smallanthus > Smallanthus sonchifolius. The sequence continues at coordinate 93,998,388 of CM042019.1, forward strand.
GTTGATTGGAAATGTATGATCATTAAGTTCTAGGGAGCAATCATAGATGATGGAATCGATTGTAAGAGAGTCACCATTTGCTATTTCGACGGTGAAGGTTTTCTCTAATTGGGATCGTGTCTTTGCAAGTAAAGGTTCAAAATTAAGTGACACAAAGCTTTTATCGGCACCGGTATCAAATAAAATGGAGGCATATTGACTATTAACAAGAAACGTACCATTGACCACATCATGGTTGGCTTGAGCTTCATTGGCGTTTATGTTGAAAGCACGCCCACGAGCTCCACCTTGTCTAACATTGACTAACCTTGGACATTGATCACGAAAATGATTTGGGTCGCCACATTCATAACAAGCACGCCCATTTGCAATAGCAGGAACACCTTGATGAGCCACGTGCGGGTTGGTTCGGTTTGGTGGGTTGACTTGGCCCGCAAGAGCTTTGGCCCTACAAACATTGACCGTATGGCCATATTTCCCACAATAAGTGCAAAGGCGACATGGGATGCTTTGAGGGTGATGATAGTTCACGTGGCACAAAGCGGGTAGATCCCAACATATGGCTTTTTGGCTGGTGCTTGAACCATAGGTGTAGCTTGATTAACAGGAATAGCAGGAGCGACCACAGCAAAATTTCTAGCCTTTCTCTTCTTATTGTGCCGGGAGGGTTCAGTTGTGGCTTCTTTGTTGTGGGTAGGAGGAGTTGCGGTGTCGGAAACTTTCTTTGCGCCCTTTTTAGTAAGAGTCCCCGCTTTCACATGATTATCGGTTAAGGTAGCGGATAAACGGATAGCATCTTCAAGTGTGGCGGGATTTCTACCTAAGACAGTATCTTGAATTTGTCTAGGTAGTCCACCAATATACTTTTCAATGCAGCGGGATAAAGGCGTGACCATATGGGGCCCAAGAAGACTCAACTCATGGAACCGAGTTGTATATGCCAAGCTCTCACCACTATCTTGGGCAAGATCCCAAAATTCGGCTTCAAGTTTCTTTACTTCATTTCGAGGACAGAATTCCTTGGTCATTAGCCTTTTAACCTCATCCCAAGGTAAGGCCATTGCCACATCCACACTTCTATTTCCCTTTTCCCCATTCCACCACGTGAGTGCCCGTTTTTGTAAGACACTTGTGGCGTGACGAACACGAAGGTTATCGGGGCAGTCACTATTGAGAAAGGTATTCTCAATACTTTCGAACCAATGAAGAAGTTCGGTAGCTCCTTCGGTACCATAGAACTTGAGGGGATTACATGAGTTGAAATGCTTGAAGGTGCATTGAGATGGGTTGACACCACCATTTCCACCATTACCACCATTACCACCATGGTTACCATTGGCGGCACCATTAGCTTGAGTGAGTTGAGGAATTTAAATAAATAGTTCTAAAATAATTAAACTAGGTTTTGAGTTTGAATAACTAAATAATTTTAAATAATTATTATTTAATAATTTAGTTATAACATTAGTTGTGTGATTTATCTTATTTAAATAATTTATAAAGACATGTAACAAAAATATTTATTTATAAAAGTGTGTAAAAAGTAAAATATATTTACCTTTGTAATAAATAACTTTCATTTATTTATTTTTCCTTTTAAAAAAAATAAGTATTGATTTTCTTTAATGAAGTTAATATTTTATAACTTTTATAAAATTAATTGTTTTTATTTAGAAATTACTTTAAATATTTAACGTTTTGTTTTAAAAGTTTAATAAATTAACACTTTAATTCGGATTAAATCGGAATTTATATTGAAATTTATTGATTCTGCTTGTATTCTGCTATAAATGTTTCAAGGTTTATAAAAATATTTTTTATAAAATTTTTGGAGTTTTAGAAATGTTGTTTAAAAATTTAAACAGGCCACCCGGTTCGAACCCGGTGGATCCTGTGTGAGTGTTGCATGAATACCGCTGGACCAGTGAGGCTATACGTGTACAAGTCCAGTCCGGCTGGTTAATAACGTGTAACGAAATGGTATCCGGGTTTAAAGGTTCAAGGTGTGTGCAAAAAGGCCGGACTAGTGGGTTTCGAACCCACGCCACCTGGTTCGGCGGCGCAGTGACTTACCGGGCGGACCAGGTGGTTTCGCTGGATTATAATGGATTCGAAAATTTTAAAAACACAAGTTCAGATCAAAACCCAAATCAGATTAGCGCCAAGAACAAGGGAAACCCTAGAATTCAAATCGGCTCGAATCTGTATTGTTAGTATGAATTGATATAGGGCTATCGATCAGGGTTTGATTACGATCCTAATGATGTAAAACTTACACGTTGAGATTGGGCAACAAGTGCTGACGGCTACGAGGTTGGTTCCGCCTGTTCTTCGTGATCGAGAGGATTCCAGAGATGAAATGCGGGTTCGCCAGAGGTTGGGAGAGTTAGTGTGGTGGTATACGCGTGAGGGTGTGTGATTTAATTCGTTTAATTTTATTCGAATTAACCAATTTGATTTCAATTTGACCGAAACATTTTTGTGAGGTTGATTTCACGTTATTCCATTGAATTGGAATTGAATTGAGTATGATAGTAGTCCAGGTTCACTCGAGGTCGACTGGAGCATGATTTTAGGGATTGAATACGCGTTATTTACACGAATTAAACTTAAAATGATACGGTTTGACTTTTAGGTTCGTTTGAATTTGAACCTTGCCCTCTAAATCAATCAAATTGGGTTATTGATTGGGCTGAGACTGGTCGATTTCTGTTGGTGAACCCTCGAGGAGTCCAATTCGACACTGATCCAGCGACGGCAGTCTTGAATCGATCCGGATTTGGCTCTTTTGACTTTTGAAAGTCAAATAAATCAAAAAGTCAAAATTAGGGTTTTTTTTTAGAAATTAGAATTTTGAGTGTTTAGGGTTCCATTGCTTTGGGGTTAAATTAGTCGTGAACTTCTTTGTTAATTAAGTAAATGCACCTATGTGTGTATGTAGTTGATTGAAAATTTATATAAATGTATACCCGGAACAGGGTTTGCGGATTCGTTTTGAGATTTAATATTTGGTACTTACAGCTTAAACCAGTGCACTAGAATTGGAATTTAAACGAGTTACATTAAATTTCAAATAGGTAGGAAATCAGAAATGTTACAAGACCTCCATTGAATCAAAGACACGAAGAGGAAGAGAGTGTGCACGCAGACCACACTAAGAGTGTGCATGAAACAGATGTGACCCCAACTGGGAACGACAGTCAAGGGTGTAACATTTCTGATTTTTCCATGTAACCGTTTTTGATGCAATGCACAAGTATTCAATTTCAATTCTTGTACAATAACTATGCTATAAGTACTTATATACGATTGATTATGTTGCAATAATAGCTGAAACAAACCTTCGTCATCTCACTAAACTCGAGGATCAAATTCGACTAAAACTCAAAGCGACGCTAAGACTACAAAGATACAAGGACTATTCTTGAAATTTCCAAAAAAATCTACACAAGCACGGTCACGCTTAGCATAAGCACGGTCGCGCTTATAGTTTCAACCACGATCGTGCTCACTTTGAGGCACGGTCGCGCCTCCGACGCAGTTTGACTTCTGAAAAGTCAAACCGACTCAAATCTTGTCTAAAAATAGAATTGAGACGCGTTTTAGAAACCGCGGTGTATACAGAAGTCGATATTCGGTAAATTAAGACCTAGACACGGCCCAATACACATCCAATCGAACGAATCCTTGCAATTTTACCCGGACTTTCCATTTTTAATCGAATCGTGTAATTATGATAGAATCAAACGAATTAAACTATTATAATAACTTCGTACGACTTCCATAAACCTATCTCAACCCAAAAATCGTCTGATCATCACCGCTATTCCTCTGCCGATCCTCGAGAACCATGATTTCTTCCTCGAAGCCGACGTCACTCGTTGCCCCATTCTAAACAGGTTAGTAGTAGTCCAATTGGTTCGTCTCTTCACCCTTATCAAAAGCCCTAAACTAATTCGTTGCTACATTACACAAATAATCAGATTTTAAAACTTGGTTTTGAAATAAAAACGATTTAATCAAACTGCACAATGGATGTGTTATAAACGCAATTAATTAGTAGGGTTGGGTTCGCAAACATCCATTGAACGAAAGCCCTGTAATATCAAACGATTTTATTACAAGGATTAAGCGAATTGTGTTCTGGACAAGACCAGACACGGTCGCGCTCATCATGGAGCGCGGTCGTGCCTGACCTCGCACAGTCGTGCCCGAGTCATGGCCTGGTCGTGTTTGCCGAGCAAACAAAGTCCTGACCTAAACCAACCCTAGACGCGGTCGTGCCGGACACGAGCACGGTCGTGCTCTACGGACAGACCCTTTTGAAGCCTTCTGACTCGACCACGGGCGCGTTACCGACCAAGCGCGGTCGCGTACGTGCCGGGCGCGGTCGTGCCATATACAAGCACGGTCGTGCTCATCCCTTAAACAGAATCTTTATTTTTATTTTTATTCTGTTAATTTGATAAATAAATTAAATAACAGTTTAAATAATTATTTTTATAAACTAATTACTGGAATACCTTACACTCTTCCGAATGAACATTTTTTTATTTAAACTTATATTTTTAAATAAATATTCTATTACTTAAACTTATACAAATAAATATATATAATAAATAACATAGTTAATTATTATTTTTAAGACAAACCCTACACGTTTAAGAATGACAAATTCACTTCCGTCATTAAATAACGCAAATCAATAACACATATACATTGTTCATTAGGTCGAACTTAGCAATCTACAACACACCGCCATTACATACTTGCTTGTGCGACCTACGCTCTGCATAACAAGTGAGTTACATAGCCCCTCTTTTACTCTATTTACAAAACTTTTTGGGGTGGAACATGCGTTCAATTACTATGTTTTCAATTATACACGAATACAGTTTCCATCTTACATACATGTATGCAATTCTGTGCTTTATGCTTGAGTGCTAGGTGTGTAGACTATATACGCTATTCACAATCATTAACTATTAGCCGACAGTATACAGTGATAGTACTATTGAGTCTGACAAACCCACCCAGGTAGGGTGACTGTTGCTGACAACACGATTTGATTTCAGTTACAAAGGTTTGATTGAATACACAGGTCACACGATGGTTCCTCTCCATAAACGCCTTTATTGACATGTTTTGTATGAACTGTATACACACAATACGTTTTTGCTATCACACAACAAAACCTATGTTTTCTCACCAACTCTTGTAGTTGACCCTCTCATTTTAACCATGTTTCAGGTACCAATGTTTGAAGTGATCAAGATATGCTACACATAGGATTTGGACCTAGTTTTAATTGAACCAGTTATATTTTGATGTAATTTTCATTATTGTTTGGTGGATTGAATCTATGTTTTGTTGAACTTGTTTGATTGCAATGAAAACGATTATCAATTATTATACTTTAGTAAACCATGAGCAATGAACAGTCTGCACGCTTCACGCCCCGATGTTTCCGCCGTCGGTTGGGGTGTGACAGATTGGTATCAGAGCCTTGGTTATAGGGATTTAGGTTATTAGACACCTTGACCTAGACTATAACCTTAGGACACCCATTATTTACCATACTCTATGAATATATGATATGCTACATGCTATGTGTTACATGCTATGTGTTACATGCTTACCATATTTTATTTTATCATGGTACCTAAATTGTTAGAATTCATAACTTACTAGACTATATCTAAACAGTAAATTCGATAAAATAACGTCCCTACCCTTACCCTAAACCTCATAACCTTCTTGTCTACTTCTTTATCATTATCATCATAGCATGTGGAATCTTCATGGAGTTAAATCTATAAAATTTAATTATTTCTTCGTTAAGGTTTTAAACTTTGTTAATCATTAGAGGACACGTGCAATCTGGAAGGGTGACACCTGTATTCCAGGTTTTCTGTCTAGGAAAGCATTTCGTATAAATCCCAATCAACCGAGGGACCCGTATGCTTTCCTGGGAATTCCCGGGATGAGTGTTACTTATAGGCTAAAGCACGTCTCCTTGAGAGTTATATAAGTTTAATTAACCTTAATGTGTCATAGTATTCAAGTGATTATGTCACTATTTGAGTACAATCCAAACTAGGAATATCAGTTTTTGTTTGGATATTTTTACATGTTACCCTAAGTAATTTCAATACATGCTACCATACATGATAGTTTATGTATCACACTACTTGATAACCCTTGTGCTTACATTCATTACTATCTACATACTACCTATGTGTTTCATTAAAGTGTTATCCTAAGTTTTAAACACACAAACACACACACCAAAGTTTTCATACACCCTTAAATTCACACATATAATGCCACCACCCTTGTGATCTAAATCTAAACTATTGAGCCTAAGGCCCACCAATAATAAACTAAAAAGCCCATCTATCTTTCAGGAAGAAGAAGTCCACTGAATGCATAAACCTTACATTCGGGCCACAAGGCCCAGTCCATAATAATTCTCATCATGACCATGAGCCCAACAATAGTACTATTAATACATGATGGCTGGAAGAGTGTGTAGGCCCATGGGGGATTCTGGCTAAGGAAAGACAGGGCACTTAAGTGTGTTTTAGTGACCCACCCCCCTTTCCTGGGAATGCTCCTCAGGGATGCATGCTTATAGGTCAAGTGTGTTTCTAAAATACTATTGTGGAGACTCGGTGTTATGACTAGTCAAACTCTAAACCTATGAGATCCCCTACATCTAACACTCGATATTTCACTATCACTTATAACCTTTTCATTGTTTCTCTGCTAGATATGGACTCCTACACTCCTTCCTCCCCTGTATACCGCCCCAGAGTAGAATCTGATTGGGAAGAAGACATCGGGACACCCGTATATCGGTCACCAACACCTCCAGCTGCTAGACCAAGAGTTGATGTAAGTGCAGATTGGACTAGGAACACCGGCCCAAGACTTCGAACACCTGGATCACCCCCATTAAGAGACCCGTATCTGATGCCCGACCCGTATCATCCTAACCCTTGGGCAAGGCATACCATGGCACCCATTAGTGCTATGGGAATCCCAATCAGCGACATTCACCGATATGTGAGGACCTCCGAGTTTGAGAGGCAAAGGATGGAGCACGAAGTAATACACGACTTGCAAGGACAAAGAATGGATAGCCTAGTGAATCAATTAGGGCACCAAAAGGAGTTAATTTCCATCCTCGAAAGAGAAATGCTTGAGAATCGCACGGAAACAGCTAGGGCCGAGGCCAGATCAACTACCCGAATGACCATAGCGGTGCTCGTCTTGGTGATTATCTCCCTTCTAGTGGGAAACTACCAGAGGCGTTAGCAGAAATTTCTATTTATTGTCCTTAAATTTCCAACTTGAAAACTTTTCCTTATGTTTTTGAATAATGTCTACCATTTCAGCATTTAATAAATTTTATATTTTTCCAAATTCTAAAGTTATTATTCATTGTTCATCCATCATATTTTCATTAAGATCCCTCAAGTATCACCTTCATCATTCAATACGATTTCATCTTCTTCGTAACCAAATCATCATATTGGATTTAAACAACCTCGTTATTTTCAAAACCAAACGTTTATCGAAATTTTAAAAATATCAGAAACATAAATTTCCCATAAACATTTTCGCTTTACAAGGAAAAATTAATACAACCTATTTTATGGAAATATTACTTCAAATTGATACAAGCATGATTTTCCTCATTACAGTAATTATTTTTAAACATTGGCTAAATTAATATACGACTACTTGTTTAGCCAATAAGTCATCTTAAAATAATCCCTTCATAATAATTGAAATTTTTTTTTAAATTTAAAGATTTTTCCTGTAAATGGTCTATTCATTTAGGTTATTTAACTCAATAGTTTCATTACTTTATACATCTATAACCAAGAACAATTTACAATTTCCTATTTTCAAACAAAGATCAATTATTTGTAAACACATTCCTCTGAGTGTTTTCAGAACCCCTCGTTACTTTTCACTTGCCGCTTCAAGAGACGATCCGTACCGCGTAGATGTTAAACATCCCCACAAACCTCAACGATATTTAAAGGGGCTAGAACCTAACTACCACATCTTACAAGAACGACAATAACACACTTCTCCGCAACACTAAATCGTATACAAAACCCGTCAGTACACATCACCCGCGAAGTTCAATACTCACGTTCACAATATATTCAATGCAATCTTATGGTACATAAAACTCAATTATTCTCAATATATCCAATACTACACAAATTACATAATACATGAAACTAGTTTGCCTACAAATCACAATTTGCTCGATTAATCACGTAATGCACGAAACAGGTTTAATTGCAATACACATACTACTGGTTTGAGCACATGATACACGAAACTTAAATTGTTTGCAATATACGTGATTGCGTCATTGATACATAGTTCTAGATTGACCACACTATACATGAAACTCATTTTGTTACAAAGCACTTTATACTAAATGGTGTACATTATACAAAATACATGATGCTAAGTTGCTAACACTATACATGAGATCCATTTCCTACAATACACATGATACTATGTTGTTTACATTACACCTTAGAGCTTATTGATTTACAAAATACAAGACGCTAAATTATTTACGCTATATATGAGACCTATTTGATTACAAACTACGTGGCACTAGATCATACATGAGACTTGTGTGTTTACTATATACTCGAAACAAAATTGCTTACAATATTTGCAATAGATTGATTACATCATACACAAGACATGGTCATGCACTTTGTACTCCAAAGTTGAAGACCATAATACATTGAAACGACTCGGGGTTTGACGTATTCTTGTTCAAACACGAGCAAACTAAGAAACTCCAAGTGTTACTACTTTACTAGTCTTTAGTTGCGAACTGACCTGATTAGGGACATAGTTACTTGGTAGCGACTTTTATGTGTAATCAATAGAAGTGATCATAGTGAAAATTTTAATTCGCCAGAGGTTGGGAGAGTTAGTGTGGTGGTATACGCGTGAGGGTGTGTGATTTAATTCGTTTAATTTTATTCGAATTAACCAATTTGATTTCAATTTGACCGAAACATTTTTGTGAGGTTGATTTCACGTTATTCCATTGAATTGGAATTGAATTGAGTATGATAGTAGTCCAGGTTCACTCGAGGTCGACTGGAGCATGATTTTAGGGATTGAATACGCGTTATTTACACGAATTAAACTTAAAATGATACGGTTTGACTTTTAGGTTCGTTTGAATTTGAACCTTGCCCTCTAAATCAATCAAATTGGGTTATTGATTGGGCTGAGACTGGTCGATTTCTGTTGGTGAACCCTCGAGGAGTCCAATTCGACACTGATCCAGCGACGGCAGTCTTGAATCGATCCGGATTTGGCTCTTTTGACTTTTGAAAGTCAAATAAATCAAAAAGTCAAAATTAGGGTTTTTTTTAGAAATTAGAATTTTGAATGTTTAGGGTTCCATTGCTTTGGGGTTAAATTAGTCGTGAACTTCTTTGTTAATTAAGTAAATGCACCTATGTGTGTATGTAGTTGATTGAAAATTTATATAAATGTATACCCAGAACAGGGTTTGCGGATTCGTTTTGAGATTTAATATTTGGTACTTACAGCTTAAACCAGTGCACTAGAATTGGAATTTAAACGAGTTACATTAAATTTCAAATAGGTAGGAAATCAGAAATGTTACAAGACCTCCATTGAATCAAAGACACGAAGAGGAAGAGAGTGTGCACGCAGACCACACTGAGAGTGTGCATGAAACAGATGTGACCCCAACTGGGAACGACAGTCAAGGGTCTCTACACTTGGAATCCGAGGTCAGGGATGTTATTGCCCGTGAAGTAGTACTCACTCTGAAGAAAGTATTGTCTGATCTACTATCCGAGGCACTAAAGAAAAGTAGAGAGGAGGATGAAGGAGACCATGAAGAGAAAGTGTATGACAGTGATGGGGATGAAGTAAGGGTGGGATCAAGCAATCGTGGGTGTACTTACAGAGGTTTCAAGGACGGAGACCCACCCAAGCTCGATGGGAACAAGGATTCAGTGGCTACGTTCGAATGGATTGAGAGGATGAACGTTGTAATCAACATCAGCGAGTGTCGACCAGACCAGGCTGTTAAGTATGTTGCTCATTCTTTCACCAATGAGGCACTAAGTTGGTGGAGGAACATTCAAAGGACAAAGTCGCCAAACGCTCTTACCAGAATGACATGGGAAGACCTGAAGAAGCTGATAATCCAAAAGTTCTGTCCCCAGAACAAAATTGATCGAGTGGAAAAAGAATTCCTAAACTTTAAGGCTGGCAGCAAGACGCACCGCCAGTATACTTCTAGGTTCAATGAGCTAGCTCAACTGGTACCCCACCTGGTGGAGACAGAAGAACAAATGATTAAGTACTATGTGAAGGGCCTACCTCAAAAGGTCCGTGTTCATGTAAAAGCTAATCTACCATCGACCTTCGAATCGGTAGTCAACCTGTCAGGAATCGTCTATGACGATTATGCTAACGAAGACATAGCTCCGGAAGCTCCGAAACGGAAATGGGAGAACTCGTTCAAAGGAAATGGAAAGGGAAACTACACCGCTGAGGTGAAGAAGCCTAGGGCAGAAGGGTATGAAGTTTGTAAGAAATGCTTAAGGAAACACCAAGGCGAATGTCTTGTTGGCTCAACCTTGTGTTATAAGTGCGGGAGGCCGGGGCATTACTCCCGAGATTGCTTAAAGGACATCAAGTGCCAAAGTTGTGGAAGATATGGACACCTGACTAGGGATTGCAGGAAAACCAGACAATCCGGTTCGGGAAAGGAAAAGGAAGCTGAAAAGGAACAACCGAAGGCTAGGACTCGAGCCTACGCCCTGACTGAGGAGGAAGCAAGGGGAAACCCTAATGTTGTGTCAGGTACGTTCCTAGTTAATGATGAACATGCTGCTATTTTATTTGACTCTGGTGCTAGTAAAAGCTTTATATCCAATGAATTTAGTCGTAAACTAGATTGCACTATCAACACCATAGTAAAGGCCTTTAGCGTACAAACTACCGTTGGTAAACATTCGGCAGTATTCCATGTAACAGAGGATTGCATCATAGAAATAGATGGTTATAAATTTCTTTCTAGATTATTCCTTCTCACCTTAGGAAGATTCGATATAGTATTGGGTATGCCGATTAAAAAATAAATTTAATTGAAGAAAAAACTATTTAACAAACAATAGGAATGAATGGCTGACAAATTTTATAAAAAAATTAATGTCAGGATTATGTAAAAAGCTATTTTCACGGGGTTGGATGATCTTTATATATATTTTATAGACGGAAAATGTAATACATATATTAACAATAGCAAACAAAATAAAAAAAAATATGTAAAATTTAATATATAATTAATAATGTATTTAAAAATATATTATTATTGAAAATATGAAAATGTGTTTAATAAGATAGAGAGGCAGGAAAATTTTTAGCTCCAATCATATGTAAACGTAAGAGGATACACCTCAAAGCTCCTAGCGGAAGTCCAATTACGGTCTATGTGGATTGGAATTGCACGATGCCGAACGTCATCTCGATGATCAAGGCCGAAAGTTACATGAGGCGCAGTTGCGAAGCTTATCTGGTGTATGTTATTGACGATAGAATGAAAACGAAAGAACTCAAGAATGTACCCGTGGTGTGCAACTTTCCGAAAGTATTCCCTGAGGATCTACTTGGGTTGCCACCCAATCGGGAAATAGAATTTCATATTGACTTACTGCCAGAAGTTGAGCCCGTTGCCAAAGCCCCCTACTAATTGGCTCCGTCAGAAATGAAAGAATTGATGTCTCAACTAGAGGAATTAACAGAAAAAAGGATTTATCAGACCTAGCATTTCACCATGGGGAGCTCCGGTTTTTATTTGTAAAGAAGAAGGACGACAGCAAGCGCATGTGCATCGACTACCGTGAACTGAACAAGAGGACAGTAAAGAACAAATACCCACTTCCTAGAATAGAAGACCTTTTTGATCAACTGCAAGGTGCGAGTTGGTTCTCAAAGATCGATCTTAGGTCGGGTTACCATCAGTTGAAAGTAAGAGAAGAAGATGTACCAAAGACCGCGTTTTGCACACGTTATGGGCATTATTAGTTTCTAGTGATGTCCTTTGGATTGACCAACGCACCAGCAGCGTTCATGGACTTGATGAATAGAGTATGTCAACCAATGTTGGATTGATCAGTGATAGTTTTTATAGACGACATACTGATATATTCAAAAAACGAGGGTGATCACCACTGTCACCTAAGAGAGGTTTTGGAGTTGCTAAAGCAGGAAAAGTTGTACGCAAAATTCTTCAAATGCGCGTTCTGGCTTAGGGAAGTCCAATTCCAAGGTCATGTGATAAACCCAAATGGCATCATGGTAGATCCTGCAAAGATTGAGGCAGTAAAGGAATGGAACGTCCCGAGGACACCAACAGAGATATGAAGTTTTCTGGGATTGGCAGGCTACTATCGATGGTTCATTCAAGATTTCTCAAGAATAGCCTCACCACTAACTAAACTGACACGGAAGGAAGTAAAATATGAATGGGGTCCAACCCAAAACAACGCGTTTGAGGAATTTAAGACACGATTAACCCAAGCTCCAGTCTTGGCACTACCTGAAGGAAATGAAGACTTGGTAGTCTACTCTGACGCTTCGGGTCAAGGTTTAGGATGCGTACTTATGCAACGAGGAAAGGTAATTGCTTACGCCTCGCGACAACTAAAGATTCACGAAGTTAACTACCCAACTCACGATCTGGAGTTAGCTGCAGTAGTTTTCGTATTAAAAATATGGAGGCACTATCTGAATGGAGTTAAGTGCACCATTTTCTCCAATCACAAGAGCCTGAAGTACTTTTTCGAACAAAAAGAATTAAACATGAGACAAAGGAGGTGGTTAGAGCTACTGAAAGACTATGACTGTGAGATACTGTACCATCCAGGCAAGGCCAACGTGGTGGCTGACGCTTTAAGCAGAAAGGAAGAATCAGAACCTATACGGATCAAAGCGTGTCAGCTGATTATAACGCCAGATTTAATTAGTGAAATATCAAAGGCACAAGATGAAGCACTATTAGAAAGAAATATAAAACGAGAAAGAATAGTAGGACAACAAGGGAATTTGGATGCAAATGCATACGGTGTACGAACGAGGTTTGGACGGATGTGGATACCTAAGATTGGTGAGCTCAGAGCCAAAATCCTCGATGAGGCCCATAAGTCCGCTATTCAATCCACCCCGGGATAAATAAAATGTATCAAGACATGAAGAAAGAGTAATGGTGGCCCGACATGAAAAATGATGTGACCGAGTACGTGAACAAATGCCTAACGTGTTCACTAGTTAAGGCCGAGCACCAGAAGCTATGCGGTAAAATGCAACCTCTACCAATACCGGAATGGAAGTGGGAGGAGATCACGATGGACTTCATTACCAAGCTACCGCGAACAACTAAAGGCAATGATACCATTTGGGTGATCGTCGACCGCTTGACAAAGAGTGCTCACTTCTTGCCAATACGTGAGACTTCATCGTCTGAAAAGCAAGCAGGAATATTTATCAAGGAGATTGTGAGCAAACATGGTATGCCGCTGTCGATTGTGTCTGACAGGGATACTAGATTCACGCCAAGGTTTTGGAAGAAATTCAATGAAGCGATGGGCACTAGACTGAACATCAGCACCGCTTACCACCCTCAAACCGATGGTCAATCTGAAGGACCATTCAGACCTTGGAGGACATGCTTCGGGCCTGTATCATTGACTTCGGTGGGAGCTGGGACAGCCATCTACCATTGGCAGAATTTTCATATAACAACAGCTATCACTCAACTATTGGCATGCCGCCATTTGAAATGTTGTATGGGAGGAAATGTAGGACCCCGGTTTGTTAGGGGGAAATTGGACAAAAGGATTTTGCAAGTCTCGAAGTGGTCAAAGCTACTTCCGAGAAATTTCATCAAATCAAGGATCGAATGAAAGCCGCAAAAGACAGACAGAAATCATACGCGGATAAGAGAAGACGGGATTTAGAGTTTCAAGTAGGGGACATGGTACTGTTAAAGGTATCACCATGGAAAGGAATCATTCGATTCAAAAAACGTGGCAAACTAAGTCCAAGGTTTGTCGGACCTTTCAAGATTTTAGCGAGAGTGGGTCAAGTTGGTTACAGACTCGACCTACTAGTTGAGCTTAGTGGAATACACCCTACGTTCCACGTGTCGCACTTATGCAAGTGCCTAGCTGACGACACAGCTCACATACCTTACGACGAGATCTAAGTGGATAACAGTCTAAATTATGTGGAGGAACCAATAGCCATTATTGATCGAGCTGAGAAACGACTACGCAATAAGTCGATTCATCTAGTTAAAGTACAATGGAAGAACAGAAAAGGGTCAGAAGCGACATGGGAGAAAGAAGACGTGATGAGGGGACTATACTCTCAATTGTTTAACGTATAAATGGTTTCGAGGACGAAACCCCTTTAAGGAGGGTAGACTTGTAACATCCCAAAAATAGTAAATAAATAAATAATGCGATCGAGATTTAATCGTCAAAAATGAAAGGAAAATGGATAGCTCGGGCTCGGCTCCAACGGGCCGAGGGAAACCCATCTATGTAAGGGACAAGAAAGCCTCAACTCTCTCATTTGCAACATCTAGAGAGAGAAAGGAGAGCTCGGGCCTAGAGAGAGAAAGTTGACGGATCGACCCGGAATTGAAGGAGCACGTTATTGCTGAGCTCGTGAGCAAAACCTCCGAATCATAATCACAATCAAGGTAATGATTCGACCTTAAACTGAGTTTTTGTTCGTTTTGGGGTTTTTCGGGTTTTAGCTAAATAGGTGATGTTTTTATGGATGAAACTGGAAGAAAAACATGAATTTGAGTTCTTAAACGAAAAGCAAGCGTTTTGAATGTAAACAAGTTCGGGCTCTTAACATGATCAGATCCGCATGTGAAAGTTAGGGTTTTTACGCAAGAAGCAGATACTGCGTACTTATCAAGTATGCAAGAAGAACGTTCTGCGTACTTATCAAGTACGCAGGAAGCAAAACCTGCGTAAGTACGCATGAACAAGGCCCTGCGCACTTGCTAAGTGCGCAGGCAGCAGGCAACAAGCCGGTTAGTAAAGTCAGTATAGTCGCCTAATTCAGAATGGTTTAATCGTTAGAGTCGGGATTAGGTCTGATGTATGTGTAATTAATCAATCCAGATCATGTGTGGCACTCATTGTACCGCGGTTAGGATAGGACGAGACTAGCTCATCAGGTGAGTTCTATGTGCCCCCTTTATGTTATGTGCAAACCTTATTAAATGTTTTGGGGCTGAAGTGTATACGCTAAATGAATAAATATTATAAATGCTAATGTGATCATACGTGATATGTACATATATGTATCAAAATGAATGATGAACAAAGAATGAAACGTATGATAATAAAGAATGAATGAAAGAATGACACAACGTGAATGAATGAAATCTTGCTTTATATTTTATATATTGCATTTTATGAATGTATGTAATCTTTATGGACGCATCGATGACAACGGCTACTCCGGTAGATGGACGACCACGTGACTATTTTGCAACCGGGACAAAAACGTTCCTTCATAAGCTAGGACGTATAAAAGACACTCATGGACGGTCGAAACAAATGCCTTATTACATGTAGAACGGTTGCATACATAATAACTGCATGGAAAACGGATGCCCCTGGGCAGACGGGCGAATGAACGGACTACGATGGTAGGACGGGTTTAGGCGGATGGACAAAGGTTGCCGGACGGATTTATGTTACAACGGACGGTTTTCTAGAGCCGGACGGTTTATGAAAAGGACTACGACGTTAGTTCTCACGGCGTTTGTCTTTGTGACTCACGCGACAATTATGACGGGTTGATCACCCATATGTGTATGACCAATGAATGTTCTCCCCAAAGTAAGTATGTATGTACATATGTATATACTCAGTATGAATGTTATGTGAGAATAGTAAAACAAAGAATATGCAAAAGCACGTATATTATATATATATATATATATATATAAAATACTTAACGTTAAGATAAATCTTATGTCTGATTGTTTTTAAACTAGAACTCACCAGCGTTAGCTGACTTTTAGTATACATTTCAGGTAAAGAAAGGAAGGGTCGTGCGAAGGCGTGATGGTTACCCAGCAAGCGACTGACATCCCACTTTTATATATGTTAAGACAATGTTATGTTTTTAATTGTTAAGACTTCCGCTGTTATGTTATGTTATGATATGTTATGAATTCGAATGATGTTTTCTTCCGCTACTCTCGAATGTTTTTAAATTTAAGTTCAGTATTTAATACTATGTTTATGAGTAAATCCAATAAGTGAGGTTACCCGGGAAAGGGGCCTTACATTTTATGACTATGAAGTCATCACATGTTTTCATTGGGAAAACGACTCATTTTATGACTATGAAGTCATCACATGTTTCGGGAAAACAATTTCATACTATGGCCACGTATATATCATCAAGGTTTTTCAAGGAAAACTAGTTTATATTATGACAATTAAACCTGTGAACTCACCAACATTGCATTGACATTTTTAAGTATGTTTTTCAGGTAACACATAGCTATGGCATGGTTGGAATATGTTAACCATTCAGATTAAAACCCTAGAAGTTGAATAAGCATGATTATCAAACCTCGAGTCTATTTTGACCTACATGGTTCTAGGTCAATGTACTAGTTCATCTTAGTATATGTAATGGTGTTCAATACTTTAGAAATCTTCAATTTGCTTCTGGTATTGTGTAATGTTACCGATCATTGCAACCTTAATTTATTAAAATTTGGGGGTGTGACATGCTGGCATGGCTCCGACAGCAGCAATGGGTTCATCGCGACAAGATTACGGTGGTGACAGCGGGTGTTGACACGTTGGGAAGTCGATCACGTTGGGAAGGTGAAAGGGAGTGTAGGCAGTGCGGGTTCAGGACGACGGATTCACGACAGGAATGGTTCCTTCGGTTGCAGCGTTGTTAGAGGTGGTGGGTGGTAAGCTTCATGGCAGAATGGTGGTGGTAACCTCGACTATTAGCTGTGATCACAGTGGTTTCACAGCAGTAGGTTCTTGTAGAGTGATATGATGGTGGTTAGCGGCCTTATGGTGGTCGTGGCGGTCATGGTAGTTCACGGCGATACCTTGGTGACGGGGATGACGCAGATTCATGGCATGGGCATGGTGGAAGTATGATGAGGACCGACAACAATGAGTTTCATCTTGTGGTAACCGGCGCGTCGAGACGTGTTCGGGGGTTTTCGAATCATCCCATTCGGATTCCGTTTGACCTAGATACGAACATGGTTAAGCAAGCGGTTTGTGTTGAGTTTCATGTATGATGAGGGTTCATGTTCTAGACGTCGTGCTCGGAAAGGTATATCTTCTCAAACCTTAGAATGATAGTTAGAGAGTATTAGTACGGGTTTTTAATACCGTGTTCGACGAGACGTGTAAAGTTTATATTGTGACGAAAACATAACCGACGAAGAATTATTTTTATAAGTTACACTGGTAAAAATAATGGAGTTAATGCTATCGATACTAGTAGCTAAAAGCTCGTTTACTTATGAATTATTAGATATGATTTGGCATTGGAAAAAGACAATTGGAATTGTCATGTTTAGAACAAAAACAAACGGGACTCTGTCCGATTTTCGTTAGAATTAAAGAAGTGTATATTACCTAGACGTCCTCTTTACGGTTTGGGTTGTTTGGGGGGGGGGGGGGGAAGAACCAGTTCAGTCGAATTTAGCATGTTCGCCTGAAGGATAGATGGCGAACTTAACATGTTCGCCTATTGAAGATGAGGAGAACTTACCACAAGTTAGCTAGGTCAGGGAGGCGAACATATCATATGTTCGCCTAAGTCAAAGTAGCGAATTTGCCATGTTCGCCTAAGCCATGAGTTGTAACATCCATGATTTTCTTGTAGCATTTTAAATAACGACATTTCAACTTTATTTTTTTGTTCAATACATTGTGTCACAACAATTATTATTTCAATGTGCATTAACTACAGAGTTATCAAACTTGCAATTTCATATTATATTTCCACTATATGAATATAATATATGTACATATACACATTTATGCCTTGATATAATAAATAAATTAAAATAAAACTCATGAATACTAAATCATGTGTTACTTCTTTTAATATATATTTAAATATATTTATTTATAAATATATATATATATATATATATATTTGATTACATTTATAAAATTTATAGTTTTATAAAAAATAGGATTTATTCCTTTATAAAGGATTGGGAATTAAACAAAATAAGTTTAGTTTTATAAATTTATAAAAAAAACCAATTGTTTTATATTTTTAAAAAGGATTTAAATCTAATAAATATTGGTTTTGAACCCATTCATTACCTTGAACCCCCTGATTTTCATTTAAACCTCCCCACTTTCAATTTGGACTTTTTCTTGATGTTGAACCCACCCCCCCATCGATTTTGACTTCAAATGTCAACACCTCATGAAATCAGTTACAATTCGCACAAATTCATGTGTAAGAACTTCAGATGATCATGCATAAACATTTAAACGGCTGTTTCGAACGTGCATAATGATCCAATTACACCCATTTCAATGATTTGATTACAAATTGATTCCCGTAACTGGCCTAATCATGAACCAAATCAATTCGTACAATTTGGTATGAAATTGAATCCATAAAACGAGTCTAACACTATCGTGACATCCCTTTGGTACTCTCTAAACACACAAACCCATCCCAAAACGTCTCTGGAATTTATGACCTCTTTGACCAACTCCAAGGTTCAACTTACTTCTCGAAGATTGATCTTCGTTCCGGTTATCATCAACTTCGTGTGCATGACGAAGACATTCCAAAAACTGCCTTTCGTACAAGATATAGTCACTACAAATTTATGGTTATGCCTTTTGGGTTGACCAACGCACCCGCAGTTTTCATGGACCTCATGAACCATGTGTGTAAACCCTACTTAGATAAATTCGTGATTGTCTTCATTGACGACATCTGGATCTACTCCAAAACTAGAGCGTATCATGAGCAACATCTTAGATTGATTTTGGACCTTTTGAGAAAAGAAAAACTATATGCGTGGGGACCAAAGCAAGAAGAAGCCTTTCAAACCCTCAAGCAAAAGTTGTGCAATGCTCCTATTCTAACTCTTCCTGATGGAAATGATGATCTTGTTGTCTAATGTGATGCATTAAACCAAGGTCTTTATTGCGGTCTTTTGCAACGAGGCAAAGTGATCGCTTATGCATCAAGACAACTTAAGATTCATGAGAAGAATTATACAACACAGGATCTTGAGTTGGGTGCGGTCGTCTTCGCGTTGAAGATTTGGAAGCATTATCTTTATGGCACAAAATGTGTGGTGTTTACCAACCACAAAAGTCTTCAACACATCTTCAATCAAAAGGAACTCAATATGGGGGAACGACGTTGGGTTGAACTCCTTAACGACTACGATTGCGAGATTCGTTATCATCCCGGCAAAGCGAATGTTGTGGCCGATGCATTAAGTCTTAAAGAGCACGTGATGCTTCATTGTGTCAAAAATTAAACCGATATTCAAATCCGTATTCTTGAAGCTCAACACGTCTCGGTCATCGAGGATAACATGTACGACGAAATGTCATGTGGAGTTGAACTTCAATTGGAAACCAAATCCAATAGCTTACTCTATTAGTTGGATCGTATTTGGGTTCCCGATCGTGATGATCTCTGTACGTTTCTTATGAACGAGGCACACAAGACTCGTTATTCCATACATCCCGGTGCTAATAAAAAGTACAAAGGTCTTCACCAACAATATTGGTGGCCCGGTATGAAGAAAGACATTGCCCTTTTATGTAGCAAAATGTCTAACATGTTCTAAAGCCAAAGCTGGGCATCAACGTCCTTCCGGTTTGCTTGAACAACCGGAAATCCGCATGTGGAAATGGGAGAATATGGCCATGGATTTCTTCACCAAACTTCCTCGTACCTCAATTGGTCATGAAAACATATGGGTGATCATTGACCGCTTAACCAAATCAGCTCACTTCTTGCCAATCCGTGAAGACTACCGAGTTGAGAAAATAGCTCGAATTTACATTGACAAAATTGTAAGTCGCCACGGTGTTCCATTAAACATAATCCCCGATTGAGATGTTCGATTCACCTCCCAGTTCTAGCAATCTCTCTAAACTGCCCTTGGTACACGATTGGATTTAAGTACGGCTTATCATCCTCAAACTGATGGTCAAACCGAACGAACAATCCAAACTCTCGAGGATATGCTTAGAGCTTGTGTCGTTGGTTTTGGTGGAAATTGGGACTCTCATCTACCTCTCATTGAGTTCTCTTACAAGAATAGATACCATACGAGTATCAACATGGGTCCTTTTGAAGCTCTTTATGGTTGCAAATGTCATTCACCTATCTATTGGAACAAGTTGGTGAAGCTCAAATCACCGGTCCCAAGTTAATCCAAAAGACATCCGACAAGATCATTCAAATCCGTGACAACATTCGAGTAGCGAGAAGTAGGTAAAGAGCTATGCCGACAAATGACGAAAACCCTTGGAATTTCAATTCGTTGACCTTGTACTTCTAAAGTATCTCCTTGGAAGGGTGTGGTTCGATTTAGGAAGAAAGGTAAACTAGCACCTCGCTATGTGGGTCCATTCAAAATTCTTGAAAGAGTTGGGAAAGTGGCCTACAAACTCGAGTTACCTCAAGAACTTAACAACGTGCATCTGAAATTTCACGTATCCAACTTAAAGAAATGCTTAGCTGACGAGAATCTTCACATACCACTTGACGAAGTGCACATTGATGACACGATGCACTTTGTTGAGAAATCTGTGGAGATTATGGATCGTGAAATAAAATAACTCAAACGAAGTCGTATTCCGATTGTCAAAGTTCGTTGGGAATCTAAACGTGGCCCAGAGTTTACATGGGAACGTGAGGATCAAATGAAACTCAAGTACCCGCATCTCTTTTCTGATTCAGCAGCCTCTACCAGTTGAATTTCGGGACGAAATTCCCTCAACTTGGGGATACTGTAACATGCTTGATTTTCTTGTAGCATTTTAACTTATGTTATACAATAACGACATTTCAACTTAATTTTTTTGTTCAATACATTGTGTCACAACAATTATTATTTCAATGTGCATTAACTATAGAGTTATTGTAGGTCCCTCGGGTGTGGCGGATCCTCACATGCAAGTGGGTCTACTAGTCGAACCGGGTGCGGAATACCCGTGACTAGGTGGAGAGTCAAACTAAACAAAGTACACCGACAAGAGAATCACTTTAAACGTTCTTTGTATTATAAACACTTGAAGGTTACAGAGAGAAGTATTGAGATTACACTTTGCGTATTTGCAACTATGACTGCGTACTTAACTTCTGTCAACCTATTCTATTTATACAAGACCTGATGCCTGCGCACTTAGCAAGTGCGCAGGGCAAAATGCTCTTGCGTACTTAGCAAGTACGCAAAGGTATTCTTCCGTACTTGCTAAGTACGCAGGAGCTTTCTCCTGCGCACTTACAAGTGCGCAAAACACTTAGAGAATTTTGCAACATTCAATATCTAAAAGTAAATACAACTCGATAAACTAATACATAAAGACTCTTACATACAAAGACAATTACAAACAAGAAAATACAAACTAAGACTCTATCCAGAGTGTTTGTCACAGGAAAGTGCTTCAACAAACTCCCCCTTGACAACATCTCTGGATAATCTTCAGTCTTCATTCTTCAGTCTTCACAGCACTTGATCTTTAGCTTCCATCTTCTTCTTGTATTCAAGGCAGAACTTAATCACCTTGTCATATTTAGAAGCAAGGAGCTTTGTCCATTCATCAGTGTACACGCAATACCTGTCCGCTAGTGCCTCCAGATCTTTCACAGAAAACTTGATGAAGCAGACTTCATCAAATATTCTGATAAGTTCCTTTAGCACTATGTTCCCACTCTCTACACGTACCTTCCCCATGATCACAGCCTCGCCCGTCTTTAGATCTACGTACCAGTACCACATGTCACCAAGAATATCCTGAGATAACTTGCTCAGGGGAATCTTAGTTTCACATCGCACTGGCTTGTATACCAATTTCTTTAAGTGCTTCTTAGTCACATGATGTCTAGCATGCGTATCCTTGTCTCTCTTGGGCACTTTAGGCTTGAACATCTAGAATTTCCCAGATCTTGCTTCCCGCCGCAGAACCACCCACAAACCCAGCGCCACTGCGTGATTATAATGACCCAGCAGCTCTCGGTTTGCTAGGTACACAAGGTCGTATTTGGGTAAGGAGCTGAATGCTTCACTGGTGGGTTTAAAGTATTGAACCCCGCCAGATCTTTTGTTTGCGAACAACTGCTTATCCTCCTCGAACCTTACAGCCAAGATCATCCCTGTTGCTCCTTGTTTTTCTATTATAGACGTCTTTTGCCACAAAGGAGCTGGACCCTTTGATGAAGTAGAAGGCATATCTATTTCTTTCGGTGCCTCTGGGTCCACAGGTGCAGGGTCAACTGGGGAGGCTTCAGTCGAGGCTTCCACATTACCAGCATGCTCGACTGAACCTGTGTTGAGCGGAGCTTCAAAGGATGGAAATTCAAAGATCTCTCCATCCTCTAACTCGTACTCTCCTTCCCCGTCACCCTTGGGAATTTTGATTACAACATCCTCATCACCATCATCCCAATCATCACCAGAGTCGATCTCTCCTTCTTCTAGATTAAAGAGAGCATCGATCTGTGCTTCATTGGAATAGTCAGGCTCTAGGTATAGGATCTCATCATTAGATAAGTCCTTAAGCACTTCAGCCACTGACTTTCCTTTGTCACCACCACTACCACCAGAGGTATCACCACCCTCTTGATGAATAGATTCCCCCTGAGCCATTGGAACAGCAGAGATGGGCACGATTGCTAAAGCTTGGTGCTCACCTCCACTAGGACCGGCTTCGGGATTCTTGTCCTTGTCGTCATCCTTTGTCAGGTCGACAGGATGACAAGCCTCATCACCAGTAGTTCTCTTCTCCTTCTCCTTCTCCTTCTCTTTCTCTTTCTCTTTCTCTTTCTCTTTCTCCTTCTCCCCTGAGCATCAAGCTTCTTGGTCAGATCAGCAATCAGTTTGACCATCAGCTCATGCTCTTTCCTTTGAGTATCAAACCTCAGCTCCAAGGACGACCCGTGACCCAGAATAATTTCATTTGTCTTGATTAGGAGCTCATTCTGGGCCATGACGTTCTTTAGTCTTTCATCAGTCCCCGTTCTCTGGCTACGTAGGATTCTAACTTCGTCTACCAAAGAATTAATCTATTCTTGTTGAGCGTCAGACTCCTCCTTTGATTTCCGAATAGTCTCTAGTAATCCAGCAACTTGGGTTTCCAAAACATCTATCCTTGCATCATTCGGATTAGGATGTCTGGATGATGACGCCTCGGCATTGTGAATAGGGGAGGAGAATATGGTATTGAAGTCAAACCCTTGTGTGAAATCTCCATAATTGAAGGGTTGACTTAAAGGCTCAATGGTGGTGATTGGGATTGAGGATGTGATGAGAGTTGTTGGAGTTATGGTAGGGGTGATGGTGACTGACTCCGTGAGAATTGGAGTAGTCACCGCCACCTGAGCGGATGTGGTAGGGAGGGTCACTATCACATGGATCTCCTCTGTGATGGAAGTGACGGCCACGTCAAGTTGCACCTGTGGCCTCCTCCTACGGTACAGTTGCTGTGAAGGTGGGGTGGAGGCTGAATCAGGACTAGCAGCTGAAACTTATACTTGCTGCTGAGCCTCCACCTCACTGGTGATAGAAAGCTATTGCCTATCGCCCCTATTCTTGTGAATGCTTTCTTGCCGTTGTCTTTGTATAGCAGCATCAGAGTCAGAGTCTGGCTCGTATTCGCTGCTAGAAGACTGTTGCTTTCTCTTGGAGGACGACGCAGGCAGGGTTACCTTTGCCGTTCTCCTTGGGTGTACCTACGAAGGTGCATCATCGGAATCAGAAGAATCTGACTCATTCTCTTCTGAGTCGGATCCCTCAGCACCATCATTTCCCCCTTCTTCGTCTCCACCATCAGACGATCCATCATCACTGTCCACTTCCTCATGTTGTTGTTGCTGTTGTTCGTCTGAGTGTTCACTCAATTCGGGCTCCGAATCGTGACTATACCATCTCCAGTCACCTGGTGCCACGTATGCTTCATTTATGAGGTGGCCAAAGAGTTCTGTATGCACAGGGGTAGGATCTACACTGCCTGGCTTTAGGAATTGTGCGAATACTCTTTTGTCCACCCTCTTTACTTGCAGTCTCTCCCTATAGCAGGTAGGTCTGGCAACGCGACATTAATCAATAGTTGCACAAACCTAGGGTATAATAAGAACCTAAACCTCTCCGCTGTGTTGATCTGGTCATTGATGGCTTTGAAAATGTAGCGGGAGAAGTTGTATCCCTTATTGAGAGAAAGGGCGACCATGGCTGCTGCAAGGTCATGACCCATGGCATCTTTTCCAGCTTTCCTTGATGAGATGCACATGATCATGATGTGGGCGAAGTATCTCCATTGGTCTAACACCCACATTTTCTTGTATGAAGCGTAGTCTCTCGCACCGACATAACCCATTCTTTGTCTCCAACAGCCGTCCACAAAGTAGTCTGGATAGGCTGTCGGGTCGGTAGAGAGATCTCTGAATTGAAGGACCCTTCTAATAGTATCTTCAGAGAAAGCGATAGCATGACCAGCAACGGTAGCCCTTATAACGTTGGGGGTTACTGTGCAATCATGCTCCGCAGTCTCCCAAAACTGCTCCAGATAGGGTCTTGACATGATCGGGTCAGCAGAAATAGCGTAGCTGATTCTTGAACGGTTCAAGAAATCAACTATTTCTCTATACTGCAGTGCTGCACCCTTCCATTCTGGTTCAGTGTTAGCTAACAGGTTGAATTCGTTAGTAAACGCCAGAGCCATGATCTGCAAAAACACAGAAAACAGAATCAGAACAACATGTATCATTGGAAATGGATAAACATGACTCAGTATAGCAGTTACTCTTTGAACTAAAATTTAAGACTTAGAATTTTTGCCAAGTGTTGGTCCTGCATACTTAGCAAGTACACAGGATTTTCCTCTTGCGTACTTGCTAATTGCGCAAGAACTACACTTGGTGAAAATTCCAGAAGTTGGAAAATGTCACTAATGTTCAAAAAATTTAGTTAGCCACTAGGTCGGAATCAATGATTCTAACCTATGGGACCAGAATCAACACCACAAACTTGCTATGCTTGACCAATTTTGACCTAATACGGTTGACCGAAGCACTGTCGGTTCAAATTCAAGCACCGGGTCAGAATTAAAGACGAAATTGGATGATTAAGGTCTCATAGGTGATCGATTAATGATTCTTAACAAGTTTTAATTATCAGGTTTTACCCAAACAACCCAAAAATTGTCTAAAAATCTCAAACAAAAACCTAAGATGAATCGGTCCAAAATCATGAGTTTTTGCGGATGGATTGAGCCTAGATTCTCACCAAATCGATGTTATGAGATGATGAAACTTGTAATGGGACGAAAAGAAGGTTTAGGAACACTTGGATTTTGAGTAAAAGTTTGCAGAGGGAAAATTCTTTGATTTGAATGTGATGAAAACTCAGAAATTTTCTAAGTCCCATATTTATACTCAACACCAAAAGGCCGTGCGTACTTAGTAAGTGCGCACACTTTAACTCTTGCGTACTTACAACTGCGCAAGACTTAACTCATGCGTATTTACAAGTGCGCAAGACTTAACTCTTGCGTACTTGTTAAGTATGCAGGGTTTACTTCATGCGCGCTTACAAGTACGCACAAACCCTTAAGTGCGCAAACTTTCAACTCAAATTTATGAAGTTTTTCAAGTCAAATAATGAACAAGATAAGATTATTCAATCAGGAGGATTCAAATACAATCCAGGAAGGTTAAACACAAATATTTTTGGCTTTTTCTGAATAAAATTGAACTATGCATAAATTTAAAATCTTTTTGATCTTTTCTCATAGAAATATACAAGTATTCACACAAACTATTTTTGATCAAAGACACGAGCAGAGGATCATATCAGGCTATCTTTTAGCAAAAACGATACAATATAAACATCAAAGAATATGGGATCATGTCATGAATTACTATTTATTCATACGTAATAAGCACATAAACAAGTAATTCAAGTTGACAATATTATAAGATTTGAAACTATAAGCATCTTTGTACCACGTTCTTGTGTATTAAGGTATTAATTATAAGATATACAACGTGTACCCCACTGATATGCTACAATAATGTAAATTGCACTATCTCAAGGCATCTAAGATTTTCCAATGATTTTCTAAATTTTCAGAATGAAGCTACATCTATTAGCACAGGAAAAATCATGCAGAATCCATAAGGATTATCAGGAATCATAAGATTCAGAATCGAGTGATTCAGTTGTCTTGGTTTCATTTGATTTTCTTCATTGAATATCGGAATGATGATTCAGGATAATATATATGGTGATTGAATAAGGTAAGGGGATCCAACTTTTATCTGGATTTGATTTCAATGAATCAGGAGTGATTCAAGGGTGAATACATGCTCAACGGTTAATGTAAAGACATGTTTTGATTCAATCTCTCCTTGCATACTTGTGAGTATGGGCAGTGAGATGAACCGCATTAATTGTGCTAACGACAAAACTCGAAACTAACGACACATTTGATTTTGAGTTAAATTTGCAGAGGGAAAAAGATCGACTTGAACCCTTGAAACTGAAAAGTTTTTCTAAGTGTCACTTTTATACCCCTCACTTATCGGTCGTGCGTACTTGTTAAGTGCGCACGAGTTAACTCTTGCGTACTTACAAGTACGCATGACTTAACTCTTGCGCATTTACAAGTGCGCAAGACTAACTCTTGCGTACTTGCTAAGTGCGCAAGGTTTACTTCGTGCGAACTTGACAAGTACGCACAAGCCTTAAGTGCGCAAATTTGAAACTCAGATTTATGAAGATTTTTCAGGTCAAATAACGAACAAGATAAAAATATTCAATCACGAGGTTTCAAATACAATTCATGAAGGTTAAACATAAAATATTTTTGGCTTTTTTTTTTTAATTAAACTTGAACAATGCATAAACTTAAAATCTTTTTGTTCTTTTCTAGATAGATATATACAAGTATTCACACAAACTATTTTTGATCAAAGACACGAGCAGAGGATCATATCAGGCTATCTTTTAGCAAAAACGATACCAAATAAACATCAAAGAATATGGGATCATGTCATGGATTACTCTTTATTCATACGTAATAAGTACATAAACAAGTAATTCAAGTTGACAATATTATAAGATTTGAAACTATACGCATCTTTGTATCGTGTTCTTGTGTATTAAGGTATTAAATTATAATATATACAACGTGTACCCCACTGAAATGCTATTTTAACTTGCACTATCTCAAGGCATCTAAGATTTTCCCAATGATTTTCTAGATTTTCAGAATAAAGCTACATCTATTAGCACAGGAAAAATCAAGCAGAATCCATAAGGATTATCGGGAATCATAAGATTCAGAATCGAGTGATTCATTTGTCTTGGTTTCATGTGATTTTCTTCTTCGAATATCGGGATGATGATTCAGGATAATAGATATGGTGTCTGATTATCAGGTAAGGGAATCCAACTTTTATCTGGATTTGATTTCAAAGAATCAGGAGTGATTCAAGGGTGAATACATGCTCAACGGTTAATGTAGAGATATGTCTTGATTCAATCTCTCCTTGCATACTTGTGAGTATGGGCAGTGAGATGAACCGCATTAATTGTGCTAACGACATAACCCGAAACTGAACTCAAAAGAAAATTATTGCCAAAATCTAACATCCTTTATCTGATAATGATCTTTTCTATTCTTTTACGCACACACACTTGCAAACATGGGTTCAAATCACAGTTGTAATTTAGATTTAGTTTCCACACTACTAGTGATTCAAAGACGTATACAGCCTACTGACAATTTAAATTAGTTGTAAATAAGCAGATTAAAAACATAATAATTTAAACAATTAAGTAAGCATGACGCAATCATTTCCCATATGAGCAGTCTGTGACGTTTAGATCATTGCTGATGTACTATCATTTCCTCTTTTCTCAAGTTAACTTTGAAATTTTCTCCATTTTCTATTTTGTTTTTGATTTTGTAAAATATTTTAAAACTTAAAAGAAGTAAACAGATAATTTAAAAAGAAATAAAATTTAACTTCCATGAATTGAAATGATTTAATAAAAATTAATTTTCACTCCAGATTGAACATTCCTATCAAGTTGACAAAATGCTCAAAACGGGATCGATCAAATGCCTTTTGAAAAGGTCAGCAAGATTGTCATCCGTGTGAACTTTTACAAGTTCAATTAAATGCTTTTCAGCATAATCACGGATGAAATGATGGCGAATTTCTATATGTTTAGTTTTGGAATGTTTCACCGGGTTATTTGTGATGGACATGGTGGCATTGTTGTCAATGAATAAAGGAGTTCCAGTGAAGTTTAAGCCGTAGTCTCTCAATTGCTGCTAAATCCACAATATCTGAGAACAACCGCTCGCAGCAGCAATGTATTCTACTTCACAAGTTGAGACAGACGTCGTTGACTGCTTCTTGCACTGCCAGGAGACCAGTCTGTCTCCTAAGAATTGACATCCACCAGAAGTTGACTTTCTGTCAAGGTTACAACCGCCATAGTCTGAATCAGTGTAGGCTTTGAAGTCGAATGACTGCTGCTTAGAGTACCAAAGACCCAATCGGGGTTTCCCTTTCAGGTATCTGAAAATTCTCTTCATGACTATCATAGTGACTCCTTCGATTGAGACTGAAACCGTGAGCACAAGCACACAACAAATAATATATCGGGTCTTGAAGCTGTGAGATACATAAGTGATCCGATCATTCCATGGTACAATCTGCTATCTACATCCTTTCCATCTTTGTCAGGATGCAGACCATGATTGACTGGGATAGGTGTGCCATAAGTACTGCTATCATTCATCTTGTATTTTGACAAGATGTCCTGCACATACTTGGTTTGATGTAGATAAATGTCATCCTCTCTTTGACTGACTTACAGACCCAGGAAGAACGACAATTCACCCATATTACTCATTTAAAACTTGGACTTCATCACCTGCTTGAATTCCCTACACATCCCTTCATTGGTAGATCCAAAAATAATGTCGTCGACGTATACTTGTACAAGAAGAATGTCACCTCCTGCGTTCCTAATGAAGAGAGTTGAGTCAATCTGTCCACGGTCGAAACCATTAGACAGTAAATACTTAGATAATGTCTCATACCATGCCCGCGGTGCTTGATGAAGACTATAAAGTGCTTTGTCGAGCTTATACACTTTATTGATATTATGCGGATCTTCAAAGCTGGGAGGTTGAATGACATAGACCTCTTCTTGAACTTTACCACAAAAGAAAGCACTCTTCACATCAAGTTGATAGACCTTTAAGCCGACATATGTGGCATAAGCCAAGAACAGTAGAATGGACTCAATTCTAGCAACTAGAGCATATACTTTCGTGTAATCCAAGCCCTCTTGCTGATAAAAACCCTGAACAACCAATCTTGCTTTGTTCTTCACAACAACATGATGATCATCCGTCTTGCATTTGAACACCCATCTGGTTCCAATTGGCTGAAAGCCTTTTGGTAAGTCAACCAAATCCCACACGTGCAACTTTTGGAATTGAGACAATTCATCTTGCATCGCCTCAATCCAGCAGTTGTCAGTGAGAGCCTCCTTCACATTCTTCGGCTCTAACTGGGACACGAATGCAGCATGCAGACATGTTTCCATGACACCAGTGTCAAGTATCTCTGTGTAAAGACTAGTGTTCTCAGTGATGGTTCGATGACGAGTCTGAACACCGGCATAAGGATCACCAATAATGTTGTCGATTGGATGATTCCTATGTACTCTCGTTTCCGGTACAATCGGTTCCTGAATTTCTGAATAGAGATTCGTGCTTAACTCCCCCATTTCCTGTGTTCCAGAGGAAGAAGATTCAATGTTAATTGGATCAGCTGGAGCTTCATTTCCTACAGTTGTGTTAGGATTAGCTTGAGCGTCATCTCCAACAACATAAACATCTTCACTGTTATCACTGTCATGAGTTCCAGATGCAGATGCAGCATTGGAATCAGGAGTTATAATCGGTACAGTAGCACGAGTAGAGAAGCTAGAGTCATTGTCGCCACCCAATAATTCATAAACATTTGCGGCGTCAACTATAGATAGATCAGGAAGATTGAACGACTTGAATAGCACATCATAATCAAAACCCCAAGCTGGACCTGTTGGTTCGGGTGGAATGTTGTGTTTACTACAATCCACTTCGAAC
Organism: Smallanthus sonchifolius; assembly: GCA_023525975.1. Classification (NCBI taxonomy): domain Eukaryota; kingdom Viridiplantae; phylum Streptophyta; class Magnoliopsida; order Asterales; family Asteraceae; genus Smallanthus; species Smallanthus sonchifolius. Next base: position 94,028,903 of record CM042019.1, read on the forward strand.
CATTCCTCGACAGTACAAGTTCCTATGTTGTACACTCTCTTGCAAGGCGAGTTGGCAACATATCCTAAGAAGATGCCTTCCACCGCTTTTGCATGAAACTTAGACTGGCGGTCTTTGTGCTGTTGCAACAAGGAACAAGGACTACCAAAAGGAACTAGGTAATTAAGATTGGGAAGTCGATTGTTGATCAACTCGTAACAAGTCTTGTTGTGTCTTTTCACAACCAGAACTCTGTTTAAGACGTGACAAGCTGTATTAACGGCTTCTGCCCAGAAAGTGACAGGAAGCTTTGCATCCGACAGCATAGTCCTTGCAGTCTCAATCAGTGTTCTGTTCTTCCGTTCAGCAACTTCATTCTGCTGAGGCGTGTACGGCGCGCTGAATTCGTGACGGATCCCTTTCTTGAGACAGAAAAGCTCCATCAAATTATTCTTGAGCTCAGTTCCGTTGTCACTCCTTATCCTTTTAACTTTCAGCTTGCAATGAGATTCCAAGCTCAGGATCAAGTATTGAAGAATATCAGCAGTCTCGTCTTTTAGTACCTAAAAAGTGCACCCAAGAAAAACGTGAGAAATCATTAGTTACTACTAGACAGAACTACTTACCTCCAATACTCCTGATACTTATAGGGCCAAACAGATCCATGTGTAATAGCTCCAAAGGGGTATCGATAGAGTTTTGGAGCTTGGGCTTGTGAGACTTTTGTTGCTATTTGCCCTTTTTACAAGGCATACAGTCATCTGCAATGGTAAATCTCAGCTTAGGAACCCCGGTTACCAAACCGTTTCGGACAAGATGATTCATTTTACGATAAGAAATATGTCCAAGTTTCCTATGCCACAAGATAGAGTCAAGTTCTGTCGCTTTGGTAAGCAAACAGGTAGCACTGATGAGGTGGTTGTTGCCACGCTCATATCGATCTGATAGGTGTTGTTTATTCTTGGCGCTCTCATAAGGATCCAGTCTTCGGGAACTTCAAAACCAGGTTTGAGAATCAGGCATTCTGACTTGTCAAACATCACCGAGTACTCCTTATCACATATTTGGGAGACACTCAACAGGTTATGCTTCAACTGCTCGCAAAAGTTGACATTGTCAAAGCTGACATTGTCAAAGCTGACACAACCATTCGAAACCACGCATTGACACGTGATGCTGCCGCCTTTTTCTCCGGCAAAGGCCACATAGCCGCCTCTGAATGGTTTAACATCTTGAAGCAAAGCCATGTTTCCTGTCATGTGCCGGGAGCATCCGCTATCTACATACCAACGGTTAGAGATAGTACCCTTCGGATGTCCCTACATGAGTAACAAAATAATTAGTTAGATTTGGAGAACCAAGCCATTGTGGTCTTGGGTCGTCCATCCTTTTCAAAATAAACTACTTCCTTTAACTCACAGTCATGATGACTGTTCAAAACGGATGAATCTTTCAAAGAATTAGGACTAGTAGATTGAGAAGTTTTGGATTTGGCAGTCCAGGATCTCTTATGTTTCTTAACCGGAACAGGAGACTTTGGTTCAACTACAGCAGGTGAACTAGTGGAAGCTTCACCTGATTGAACTGAAGTCAGCTGTTCTAGCTTTCTCAACCTCTTGTTCCTTGTCCTTCTATGTGGCTTAGAGAGTCCCGCCACAGGTTTTTCACTAGTACGTGTACTACCAGAGGTAGATACATAAGGTACAGCAGGTTGCGTTACCTTTCTTGACACAGATGGTTTAGCTTCAGATTTGATCTTAGGCTTTACCATTGGTTTGACTGGTGGTATCACCACATTTTGTTTTGGATGTTTGGGAGGTTTCACTGATGGTGACTTAGGGATAACAGTTGGTTGTGAAACAACAGGTCGTTTCCTTTGGTTCTTTGAAGGACAGTTCACAAGAATGTGACCAACCAAGCCACAATGAAAACAATTTTTCTTGTCTATATAAGTTCTCTTGTGAGGCTCATTAGATCTGGCCTTAGATAACTCAGCATTATGAGAAGGAGGAGTTGGTTTATGAACATGAGTCTGAACCTTTATAGTTTGGTTTTTAGGAGTATAGTATTTTTTTAAAATTTCTTTGTAACCAAGCCCATAGTGAGCTGAAAAAGCCTCTTTCTTTACTTGGTTAAGACTTTTATAACCCCCATAAAGCATTACCTTTAGTTTATCATTTGATTCAATGATATCGAGTTCAGTTAAAATGCAGTTATCACTATTAGTGATAATGTTTTTCTTAACTTTCTGTTCAATTAACAACTCCTCAGATACTACTCCTTCAGGGTAAGTGTTAACTGACCCATCTTCAGAAGCAGTAACGAACTCCTTACTAGATGTGGAGTTAGCCTTACTTGAGGATTCATCCTTTTTAGGGGAATCATCCTTATCAGAGGACTCATCTAGACAAGTGAGATCAATGTCTATTAAGCTATTGACAAACTTCCCGCCTACTGGTGGAGGAATGACATTAGTACCCAGCCCTAACCCATTCATTTGTCTCACTACAGATTCGTATTGTTCCACCACAAAATGAGAGTTTTTCAACTTCTCATTAGTACATTTTAACTGCAAGATCTCATTTTGCAGTTTGTTGATTTCATTGTTCCGCTTTTGCAACCCCCTGTATGCAACATCTAAGTGAAACTGTTGATCGCTTATTTTTAGAGAATATTCACATTTTTCTTTTTTCTACGTTTCAATAGAATCTTTAAAACGTTTTTCGTTTTTTTTTATAGTTTAGAGCTGCCATACTTAGGGGTTCGATTTTGTCTTGAAGCCTAGAATTTTCAAGTTTTAGCCCTAGACATTTGGAACATGAAATAACAGAAAAAGGATTAGAATCTACCTCAGAAGATGAACTTGTTGCTTATCCAATGGCCATGAGAGCAACAACAGTAGTCGATTCCTCTTTCTCAGCTACAGAAGCTTCCTTTTCTTCAGCTTCCTCCTCTTCCTCTGTAGCAGCAGTAGTAGACTCTTCTAGGTCAGCCATAGAAGCTCCTTTTTCTCCGCTTCCATCATCTCAATGTGTAACATCTCTGAATTTAGTATTCATATTTCAATTCAATGTAATACAATTTCAAATTAAATACTCGTGCACTGCCTTGGCATTTTGCTTACAGTAAACTAAATGCAATGATTCAATACAAATTTACAAGTTTTACTCGATTATATACATTCACAAGAAACGATTTTATTCAAACTCATCGAACCTGAAAAGCCAAGGACTAAAGTTGAAAAATGTCAAGAAACCCTAGTCTAGCACGGTCGTGCTTCGTCCTAGCACGGTCGCGCCAAGTGCTTTGGCACGGTCGCGCGACCTGCTTTGGAACGATCGCGCCCGGTGCCTAGGCACGATCGTGCCATATTTAGGCACGGTCGCGCCTGTGAAACAGCTGAAACGTAACTGCAATTTTAATCGTCCGATTGTTCGAATCCATAACCGTTTTACGTTATACTTTCAAAATAATACTGCCAATCATTTCTTTTTCGACAAAATAACCAAAATTCGTTCAACTCAAAGGATTCTCTCTCAAATATTTCCAAGGAAACTCTCTCAAGCAATTCGATCCAAGTTCTCTCAAATCCAGCATCATCGTCACGCCATCCGATCTCTCCTGAAGCTACGGAACCGTTGTAACAGTCGGGATCACATCAGAAGACGCCGGGGCTCAATCCCGCCGTCACCGGAACTCCCTCTCTATCGTTCTCTATCGATTCGCTTCTATTCAGGTTAATTGAATCCTCTAATTTATTCATTCCAGTATCTGAATCAAAAGCCCTTTATTAAATTGGGTTTTCAATTCGTAAATCTGTCTAAACCAGAAACCATGTTTTAATAAAAATAATTTAATCGAATCCATACTTAAGCACGATTTCCATACAATTAAATTATATAAAAAGACTCGTAACAACCCATTAATCAAAAGCCCTAACAATTCCAGCGTTTAAAATACAAGCATTTGTCAATTCGTGTCTGAATTGGAAGAGACACGGTCGCGCTAATCATCTAGCGCGGCCGTGCCTCATAGAGCGCGGTCGTGTCCTCCTGTCCAGACCATGTCATGCCCTCTGGGCTAGTCTCTGTTGTGTCTAAAGATCATAGACATGACCGTGCCGGGCCAAGGCACGGTCGTGCCTGTTTGAATGGTCTAGTTTGTGCCTCTGTTGATCAACCCGGTCGTGCCCCGACTAGCGCGGTCGCGCCCCTGGCTTGAGCACGATCGTGCCCTTCCGAGGCACGGTCGTGTGTGACTCAGAAATTGTAACAGAATTATAATTTTATATTTTTCGATCAATAAATGTTTCGATTTTATAAAAATATGTTTTCTGTATTTAAAAATGGATTAAAAGTTTAATCTTGGCATAAATATAATTTATTTAAAAGTTTATGAAAATTAAATTTATATTTATTATCTTACACTTAAATGATATTTTAAATAATTAAGTTACAAAATTTATAAATAAATAAGATAATGAATATTTATTTAATTTACATTTTAAATCAAAATCATTTATTTATTTATACTTAATTACAATTAATATTTACATTATTTCATAAACTATAATTATATATTTATTCAATTATCCAATTTAAACCTAATCAAATTGTTTCAAAAATATTTTTACTTCAAACTCTATATATTTTATTCAATACTTTTAAATACAAATCAATAGTTTTATACACAAATTCAACTTTCATTTTAGACTTAAACTTTATGCATCTATTTGATTTAATACACATTACTCTTTAGGTTAAATTGTGCATTTCGAGGATCATATTTGCTATCTATAAACTTTGTTAGCTACACTTCCATACCAAGTGAGTATTCACAACCCCTTTTTACTTTTTTACACTTTTGGGGTGGAACATGAACTCTATACACATTACACTTTACACATTTACATTTACGCAAACAACACAAGTGCAAAAATCCTATTTACATACATGTGTGCAAAATTTGAGCTTTGTGCCCGAGTGCTAGTTGTGCTAACCTTTGTATGCGATTATGTGCAATCATTAACTATACAAGCCGACGGTTTTCAATGATAGATCTATTGAGTCTGACAAACCCACCCATGGTGCGCGGTGATTGAAACCGACAACACAATTTTTGCATGCTAGTTACAAGGTTTGGTTGTACATGGTTACACAATAGCTGCTCCCCATAAATGCCTTATTTTATCATGTTTTGTAAAGGATTTGTTTTCAACTATATGCTATCTACATACAACTGTGTTATACTCACCAACTTTTTAGTTGACTTTATTTTATTCATGTTTCAGGCCCCAATATGTGAGAATGATTCAAGACGTGTTCAACATAGGATTTGGACTTAGCAATTTAAATTAAGAACTTTATGAGTTGTTTTATGTTTCTTGTTTGAATTTGGTTTGTACTTGGATTATTTGTAATAGAAATTTAACTTTAATATATTTCAATTTAGTCAACCATGTGCTATGAACAATCTTACATGTCCCGCCCCGATGATTCCGCCATCGGTCGGGGTGTGACAGATTGGTATCAGAGCCTTGGTTATAGGGAATTAGGTTATTAGACACGTTGACCTAGACTTTAACTTTAGGACACCCACTTATGCTATATTTCATGATTTTGTGTTATGTGTTACATGCTATGTGCTACATGCTTACCATGATTAATTATTATTGTATTTGATACCTTACTTGTTAGAAATTCATGACTCATTAGGATCTTCCTGAATAATAATTAAATAAATAATATCCTTTCCTATATACTAAAACCTCATAATATTTCTATCTTCTTTTCTATCCTTATTCTTTCTAAGCATGTGGAAAATCCTTGAAACTAAAATCTCTAAAATTTTTATTTCTTCGTTAAGGTTTTAAACTTGTTAAATTATTTGAGGACACGTGCAATCTGGAAGGGTGACACCTGTATTTTGGGTTTTCTGTCTAGGAAAGCATTTCGCATAAATCCCAATCAACCGAGGGACCCGTATGCTTTCCTGGGAATTCCCGAGATGAGTGTTTACTTATAGGCTAAAGCATGTCTTCTTGAAAAATTTTATAAGTTTAATTAACCTTAATGTGTCATGGTATTCAAGTGATTTGTCACTTTTGAGTACAATCCAAACTAAGAATATCTATTTTATTTTGTTATCTCATTCTATTAAATCCTATCAAATCTCATAAGTTCTTACAATTTTTCTTGTCTTGTGAAAATCTGTAGAATGCCTCCTCGTCGTGCTCCCGCAACCAACGCCAACACCGACATTGCTGCCATTCTTACCCAATTGGTGACACAACTCACCCAAGCCAATGGTGCCGCCAATGGCAACAATTGTGGAAATGGAAGCAATAGTGGTAATAATGGTGGAAATGGTGGTAATAATCCATCTCAATGCACCTTCAAGCACTTCAACTCGTGCAATCCCGCAAAGTTCTATGGTACCGAAGGAGCTACTGGACTCCTTCAATGGTTCGAAAGCATTGAGAATACCTTTCTCAATAGTGACTGTCCCGACAACCTCCGTGTTCGTCATGCTACAAGTGTCTTACAAAAACGGGCACTTACATGGTGGAATGTGGAGAAAAGGAATAGGGGTGTTGACATAGCTATGGCCTTACCTTGGGATGAGGTCAAAAGGCTTATGACCGAGGAGTTCTGTCCTCGAAATGAAGTGAAAAAGTTAGAAGCTGAATTTTGGGATCTTGCCCAAGATAGCGGGGAAAGCTTAGCATATACAACTCGGTTCCATGAGTTGAGTCTTCTAGTGCCCCACATGGTCACCACTTTGTCCCGTTGTATCGAGAAGTATATTGGTGGGCTACCAAGACAAATCCAAGATACTGTCTTAGGTAGAAATCCTGCTACTCTGGAGGATGCTATTCGTCTATCCGCTACCTTAACTGATAACCATGTGAAAGCGGGAACACTTACTAAGAAGGGTACTAAGAAAGTTTCTGAAACCGTAACCCCTCCTACTCACAACAAAGAAGCCACAACCGAGCCCTCTCGCAATAATAGAAAGAGGAAGGTTAGAAATTTTGCTGTGGTTACTCCTGCTGTTCCCGTCAACCAAGCTGCACCTATGGTTCAAGCGCCGGCTAAAAAGCCATACGTTGGAATCTACCCACTTTGTGCCACCTGCAACTACCATCATCCCCAAAACATCCCATGTCGCCTTTGTACTTATTGTGGGAGATATGGTCATACGGTTAGTGTTTGTAGGACCAAAGCTCTTGCGGGCCAAGTCAACCCTCCAAACCGAACTGTACCTCAAGTGGCTAATCAAGGTGCTCCCGCCATTGCTAATGGGCGTGCTTGCTATGAGTGTGGTGACCCAAACCATTTTCGTGATCAATGTCCAAGACTTGCAAACGCTAGACAAGGTGGAGCTCGTGGGCGTGCGTTCAACATAAACGCCAACGAAGCTCAAGCCAACAATGACGTGGTCAATGGTACGTTTCTTGTTAATAGTCAATATGCCTCCATTTTATTCGATACCGGAGCCGATAAAAGTTTTGTGTCACTTAATTTTGAACCTTTACTAGCAAAGACTCGGTCCCAATTAGAGAAAACATTTACCGTTGAAGTAGCACATGGTGACTCCATTACAATTGAGTCCATTATCTATGATTGCTCTTTAGAACTTAATGATCACACATTTCCAATCAACCTTGTTCCAATGCCACTAGGAAGCTTTGATATTATCATAGGTATGGATTGGCTATCAAATCATCATGCCGAAGTCATTTGCTTTGAAAAGTGCATCCAAATTCCGCTACCATCGGGAGAAACCTTAAGAGTTTTTGGTGAAAAGCCTTGCAAGGGACTTAAGTTGATGTCGTGTACTACCGCTCAAAAGTACTTACGAAAGAAGTACATTGCTTTCTTAGCTCATATTGTTCAAAAGGATGTCAAGGAGAAGAGTATCCAAGATATTCCGATCATTCGGGATTTCCCCGAAGTTTTTCCTAAGGATTTATCCGGTCTTCCTCCCGTTCATCAAGTAGAGTTCCGTATTGATCTTATACCAGGAGCTAACCCCGTTGCTAGAGCTCCCTATCGTCTTGCATCTTCTGAAATGCAAGAACTTGCAAGTCAACTTCAAGAACTCTCCGACAAGGGATTCATCCGTCCGAGTCATTCACCGTGGGGTGCACCCGTCTTATTTGTTAAGAAGAAGGATGGATCGTTTCGCATGTGTATTGACTACCGCGAACTCAATAAGCTTACTATCAAGAACCGTTATCCCTTACCTAGAATTGATGATCTCTTCGATCAACTTCAAGGTTCTACTTGCTTCTTGAAGATCGATCTTCGATCCGGTTATCATCAGCTTCGTGTTCAAGAAGATGACATTCCTAAGACTGCTTTTCAAACAAGGTATGGTCATTACGAGTTCATGGTTATGCCTTTCGGGTTAACCAATGCACCCGTAGTTTTCATGGATCTTATGAATCGTGTGTGCAAACCGTACCTTGATAAATTCGTGATTGTCTTCATTGACGATATCTTAATCTATTCCAAGACTAAAGCCGACCATGAAGAACATCTTAGATTGGTTTTGGATCTCTTAAAGAAGGAACAACTTTATGCCAAATTCTCCAAATGTGAATTTTGGCTAAAGGAAGTTCAATTTCTTGGTCATATTGTCAATGACAAAGGAATTCATGTTGATCCTGCTAAAATTGAAACAATTAAGAATTGGAATGCCCCGAAGACTCCTACCGAAGTTCGTTCATTCCTTGGTCTTGCGGGTTATTATCGTCGTTTCATCTCAAACTTCTCAAAGATTGCTGTCCCTCTTACCGCTTTGACCCACAAGGGTAAGACTTATGAATGGGGACCGAAACAAGAAGAAGCTTTCCAAACCCTCAAACAAAAGTTGTGCAATGCTCCTATATTGACTCTCCCCGATGGAATCGATGATTTAGTTGTCTATTGTGATGCTTCTAACCAAGGTCTTGGTTGTGTTCTCATGCAACGAGGCAAAGTAATCGCTTATGCATCAAGGCAACTCAAAGTTCATGAGAAGAATTATACGACGCACGATCTCAAGTTGGGTGCGGTCGTATTCGCGTTAAAGATTTGGAGACATTACCTATATGGCACGAAATGTGTGGTGTTCACCGACCACAAAGGTCTTCAACATATTTTCAACCAAAAAGAACTTAATATGAGGCAACGACGTTGGGTCGAACTTCTTAACGACTACGACTGCGAGATTCGTTACCATCCTGGCAAAGCGAATGTTGTAGCCGATGCTTTGAGTCGAAAGGACCATGTTATGCTTCATTGTGCCCGTATTCAAACCGATATTCAAACCCGTATCTTAGAAGCTCAACACGTCTCGGTAACCGAGGGTAACATGTATGAGGAAATGTCGTGTGGTGTTGAACCTCTTCTTGAATCAAAACCCAATGGCCTACTATATTACTTGAACCGTATTTGGGTTCCCGATCGCGATGATCTCCGCACATTTCTCATGAACGAGGCTCACAAGACTCATTATTCTATTCACCCTGGTGCGGATAAAATGTACCAAGATCTTCGCCAACTTTATTGGTGGCCCGATATGAAGAAAGACATTGCTCTTTATGTGGCCAAATGCTTAACCTGTTCCAAAGTTAAAGCCGAACATCAACGTCCATCTGGTTTACTCGAACAACCAGAAATTCCCGTATGGAAATGGGATAATCTAGCTATGGATTTTATTACCAAACTCCCTCGCACCTCGAGTGGTTATGATAGTATTTGGGTGATCATTGATCGACTCACCAAATCTGCTCACTTCTTGCCTATTCGTGAACACTTCAAAGTGGAGAAATTAGCCCGAATTTACACTGATGAAATTGTGAGCCGTCATGGTGTTCCCTTGAACATAATATCCGATAGAGACGCTCGGTTCACTTCTCGATTTTGGCAATCTCTCCAAAAGGCTCTTGGTACTCGATTAGATTTGAGCACGGCTTACCATCCCCAAACTGATGGTCAAACCGAGCGAACAATCCAAACTCTTGAAGACATGCTTAGAGCTTGTGTAATCGATTTTGGTGGCAATTGGGATTCATATTTATCCCTTATTGAGTTTTCGTACAACAATAGCTACCACACAAGTATCAACATGGCTCCATTCGAAGCTCTCTATGGTCGCAAGTGTCGTTCTCCTATCTGTTGGAACGAGATTGGTGAAGCAAAAATCACCGGTCCCGAGTTAATTCAATAAACATCCGACAAGATTATTCAAATCCTTGACAATATTCGAGTAGCGAGGAGTCGGCAAAAGAGTTATGCCGACAAACGTCGAAAACCCTTGGAATTCCAAGTCAGTGATCTTGTTCTTCTTAAGGTGTCTCCATGGAAGGGCGTGATCCGTTTTGGAAAGAAAGGCAAGTTAGCACCTCGCTATGTTGGTCCATTCAAGATCCTTGAAAGGATTGGGAAAGTGGCTTACAAGCTCGAGTTACCTCCATCTCTTGGCAATGTGCATCCAACATTTCATGTATCTAATCTGAAGAAGTGTCTCGCTGATGAAAATCTCCATATACCGCTTGACGACGTGCGCATTGACGAAACGATGCACTTCGTTGAGAAGCCGGTGGAAATAATGGATTGTGAAGTCAAACAGCTAAAACGAAGTCACATTCCCATTGTCAAAGTTTCGTTGGGAATCTAAGCGTGGTCCTGAGTTCACTTGGGAACGAGAAGACCAAATGAAGCTCAAGTACCCTCATCTTTTTACTAATACTGCTGTATCCTCTAGCTAAATTTCGGGACGAAATTCTCTCAACATGGGGAGACTGTAACATCTCTGAATTTAGTATTCATATTTCAATTCAATGTAATACAATTTCAAATTCAATACTCGTGCACTGCCTTGGTATTTTGCTTACAGTAAACTAAATGCAATGATTCAATACAAATTTACAAGTTTTACTCGATTATATACATTTAAACACTACACAAGAAACGATTTTATTCAAACTCATCGAACCTGAAAAGCCAAGGACTAAAGTTGAAAAATGTCAAGAAACCCTAGTCTAGCACGGTCGTGCTTCGTCCTAGCACGGTCGCGCCAAGTGCTTTGGCACGGTCGCGCGACCTGCTTTGGAACGATCGCGCCCGGTGCCTAGGCACGATCGTGCCATATTTAGGCACGGTCGCGCCTGTGAAACTGCTGAAACGTAACTGCAATTTTAATCGTCCGATTGTTCGAATCCATAACCGTTTTACGTTATACTTTCAAAATAATACTTCCAATCATTTCTTTTTCGACCAAATAACCAAAATTCGTTCAACTCAAAGGATTCTCTCTCAAATATTTCCAAGGAAACTCTCTCAAGCAATTCGATCCAAGTTCTCTCAAATCCAGCATCATCGTCACGCCATCCGATCTCTCCTGAAGCTACGGAACCGTTGTAACAGTCGGGATCACATCAGAAGACGCCGGGGCTCAATCCCGCCGTCACCGGAACTCCCTCTCTATCGTTCTCTATCGATTCGCTTCTATTCAGGTTAATTGAATCCTCTAATTTATTCATTCCAGTATCTGAATCAAAATCCCTTTATTAAATTGGGTTTTCAATTCGTAAATCTGTCTAAACCAGAAACCATGTTTTAATAAAAATAATTTAATCGAATCCATACTTAAGCACGATTTCCATACAATTAAATTATATAAAAAGACTCGTAACAACCCATTAATCAAAAGCCCTAACAATTCCAGCGTTTAAAATACAAGCATTTGTCAATTCGTGTCTGAATTGGAAGAGACACGGTCGCGCTAATCATCTAGCGCGGCCGTGCCTCATAGAGCGCGGTCGTGCTGACTAGAAGCACGGTCGTGTCCTCCTGTCCAGACCTTGTCATGCCCTCTGGGCTAGTCTCTGTTGTGTCTAAAGATCATAGACACGACCGTGCCGGGCCAAGGCACGGTCGTGCCTGTTTGAATGGTCTAGTTTGTGCCTCTGTTGATCAACCCGGTCGTGCCCCGACTAGCGCGGTCGCGCCCCTGGCTTGAGCACGATCGTGCCCTTCCGAGGCACGGTCGTGTGTGACTCAGAAATTGTAACAGAATTATAATTTTATATTTTTCGATCAATAAATGTTTCGATTTTATAAAAATATGTTTTCTGTATTTAAAAATGGATTAAAAGTTTAATCTTGGCATAAATATAATTTATTTAAAAGTTTATGAAAATTAAATTTATATTTATTATCTTACACTTAAATGATATTTTAAATAATTAAGTTACAAAATTTATAAATAAATAAGATAATGATTATTTATTTAATTTACATTTTAAATCAAAATCATTTATTTATTTATACTTAATTACAATTAATATTTACATTATTTCATAAACTATAATTATATATTTATTCAATTATCCAATTTAAACCTAATCAAATTGTTTCAAAAATATTTTTACTTCAAACTCTATATATTTTATTCAATACTTTTAAATACAAATCAATAGTTTTATACACAAATTCAACTTTCATTTTAGACTTAAACTTTATGCATCTATTTAATACACATTACTCTTTAGGTTAAATTGTGCATTTCGAGGATCATTTTTGCTATCTATAATCTTTGTTAGCTACACTTCCATACCAAGTGAGTATTCACAACCCCTTTTTACTCTTTTACACTTTTGGGGTGGAACATGAACTCTATACACATTACACATTACACATTTACATTTACGCAAACAACACAAGTGCAAAAATCCTATTTACATACATGTGTGCAAAATTTGAGCTTTGTGCCCGAGTGCTAGTTGTGCTAACCTTTGTATGCGATTATGTGCAATCATTAACTATACAAGCCGACGGTTTTCAATGATAGATCTATTGAGTCTGACAAACCCACCCATGGTGCGCGGTGATTGAAACCGACAACACAATTTTTGCATGCTAGTTACAAGGTTTGGTTGTACATGGTTACACAATAGCTGCTCCCCCATAAATGCCTTATTTTATCATGTTTTGTAAAGGATTTGTTTTCAACTATATGCTATCTACATACAACTGTGTTATACTCACCAACTTTTTAGTTGACTTTATTTTATTCATGTTTCAGGCCCCAATATGTATGAATGATTCAAGACGTGTTCAACATAGGATTTGGACTTAGCAATTTAAATCAAGAACTTTATGAGTTGTTTTATGTTTCTTGTTTGAATTTGGTTTGTACTTGGATTATTTGTAATGGAAATTTAACTTTAATATATTTCAATTTAGTCAACCATGTGCTATGAACAATCTTACATGTCCCGCCCCGATGATTCCGCCATCGGTCGGGGTGTGACAGATTGGTATCAGAGCCTTGGTTATAGGGAATTAGGTTATTAGACACGTTGACCTAGACTTTAACTTTAGGACACCCACTTATGCTATATTTCATGATTTTGTGTTATGTGTTACATGCTATGTGCTACATGCTCACCATGATTAATTATTATTGTATTTGATACCTTACTTGTTAGAAATTCATGACTCATTAGGATCTTCTTGAATAATAATTAAATAAATAATATCCTTTCCTATATACTAAAACCTCATAATATTTCTATCTTCTTTTCTATCCTTATTCTTTCTAAGCATGTGGAAAATCCTTGAAACTAAAATCTCTAAAATTTTTATTTCTTCGTTAAGGTTTTAAACTTGTTAAATTATTTGAGGACACGTGCAATCTGGAAGGGTGACACCTGTATTTTGGGTTTTCTGTCTAGGAAAGCATTTCGCATAAATCCCAATCAACCGAGGGACCCGTATGCTTTCCTAGGAATTCCCGAGATGAGTGTTTACTTATAGGCTAAAGCATGTCTTCTTGAAAATTTTTATAAGTTCAATTAACCTTAATGTGTCATGGTATTCAAGTGATTTGTCACTTTTGAGTACAATCCAAACTAAGAATATCTATTTTATTTTGTTATCTCATTCTATTAAATCCTATCAAATCTCATAAGTTCTTACAATTTTTCTTGTTTTGTGAAAATCTGTAGAATGCCTCCTCGTCGTGCTCCCGCAACCAACGCCAACACCGACATTGCTGCCATTCTTACCCAATTGGTGACACAACTCACCCAAGCCAATGGTGCCGCCAATGGCAACAATGGTGGAAATGGAAGCAATAGTGGTAATAATGGTGGAAATGGTGGTAATAATCCATCTCAATGCACCTTCAAGCACTTCAACTCGTGCAATCCCCCAAAGTTCTATGGTACCGAAGGAGCTACTGGACTCCTTCAATGGTTCGAAAGCATTGAGAATACCTTTCTCAATAGTGACTGTCCCGACAACCTCCGTGTTCGTCATGATACAAGTGTCCTACAAAAACGGGCACTTACATGGTGGAATGGGGAGAAAAGGAATAGGGGTGTTGACATAGCTATGGCCTTACCTTGGGATGAGGTCAAAAGGCTTATGACCGAGGAGTTCTGTCCTCGAAATGAAGTGAAAAAGTTAGAAGCTGAATTTTGGGATCTTGCCCAAGATAGCGGGGAAAGCTTAGCATATACAACTCGGTTCCATGAGTTGAGTCTTCTAGTGCCCCACATGGTCACTCCTTTGTCCCGTTGTATCGAGAAGTATATTGGTGGGCTACCAAGACAAATCCAAGATACTGTCTTAGGTAGAAATCCTGCTACTCTGGAGGATGCTATTCGTCTATCCGCTACCTTAACTGATAACCATGTGAAAGCGGGAACACTTACTAAGAAGGGTACTAAGAAAGTTTCTGAAACCGTAACCCCTCCTACTCACAACAAAGAAGCCACAACCGAGCCCTCTCGCAATAATAGAAAGAGGAAGGTTAGAAATTTTGCTGTGGTTACTCCTGCTGTTCCCGTCAACCAAGCTGCACCTATGGTTCAAGCGCCGGCTAAAAAGCCATAAGTTGGAATCTACCCACTTTGTGCCACCTGCAACTACCATCATCCCCAAAACATCCCATGTCGCCTTTGTACTTATTGTGGGAGATATGGTCATACGGTTAGTGTTTGTAGGACCAAAGCTCTTGCGGGCCAAGTCAACCCTCCAAACCGAACTGTACCTCAAGTGGCTAATCAAGGTGCTCCCGCCATTGCTAATGGGCGTGCTTGCTATGAGTGTGGTGACCCAAACCATTTTCGTGATCAATGTCCAAGACTTGCAAACGCTTGACAAGGTGGAGCTCGTGGGCGTGCGTTCAACATAAACGCCAACGAAGCTCAAGCCAACAATGACGTGGTCAATGGTACGTTTCTTGTTAATAGTCAATATGCCTCCATTTTATTCGATACCGGAGCCGATAAAAGTTTTGTGTCACTTAATTTTGAACCTTTACTAGCAAAGACTCGGTCCCAATTAGAGAAAACATTTACCGTTGAAGTAGCAAATGGTGACTCCATTACAATTGAGTCCATTATCTATGATTGCTCTTTAGAACTTAATGATCACACATTTCCAATCAACCTTGTTCCAATGCCACTAGGAAGCTTTGATATTATCATAGGTATGGATTGGCTATCAAATCATCATGCCGAAGTCATTTGCTTTGAAAAGTGTATCCAAATTCCGCTACCATCGGGAGAAACCTTAAGAGTTTTTGGTGAAAAGCCTTGCAAGGGACTTAAGTTGATGTCGTGTACTACCGCTCAAAAGTACTTACGAAAGAAGTACATTGCTTTCTTAGCTCATATTGTTCAAAAGGATGTCAAGGAGAAGAGTATCCAAGACATTCCGATCATTCGGGATTTCCCCAAAGTTTTTCCTAAGGATTTATCCGGTCTTCCTCCCGTTCATCAAGTAGAGTTCCGTATTGATCTTATACCGGGAGCTAACCCCGTTGCTAGAGCTCCCTATCGTCTTGCACATTCTGAAATGCAAGAACTTGCAAGTCAACTTCAAGAACTCTTCGACAAGGGATTCATCCGTCCGAGTCATTCACCGTGGGGTGCACCCGTCTTATTTGTTAAGAAGAAGGATGGATCGTTTCGCATGTGTATTGACTACCGCGAACTCAATAAGCTTACTATCAAGAACCGTTATCCCTTACCTAGAATTGATGATCTCTTCGATCAACTTCAAGGTTCTACTTGCTTCTCGAAGATCGATCTTCGATCCGGTTATCATCAGCTTCGTGTTCAAGAAGATGACATTCCTAAGACTGCTTTTCGAACAAGGTATGGTCATTACGAGTTCATGGTTATGCCTTTCGGGTTAACCAATGCACCCGTAGTTTTCATGGATCTTATGAATCGTGTGTGCAAACCGTACCTTGATAAATTCGTGATTGTCTTCATTGACGATATCTTAATCTATTCCAAGACTAAAGCCGACCATGAAGAACATCTTAGATTGGTTTTGGATCTCTTAAAGAAGGAACAACTTTATGCCAAATTCTCCAAATGTGAATTTTGGCTAAAGGAAGTTCAATTTCTTGGTCATATTGTCAATGACAAAGGAATTCATGTTGATCCTGCTAAGATTGAAACGATTAAGAATTGGAATGCCCCGAAGACTCCTACCGAAGTTCGTTCATTCCTTGGTCTTGCGGGTTATTTTCGTTGTTTCATCTCAAACTTCTCAAAGATTGCTGTCCCTCTTACCGCTTTGACCCACAAGGGTAAGACTTATGAATGGGGACCGAAACAAGAAGAAGCTTTCCAAACCCTCAAACAAAAGTTGTGCAATGCTCCTATATTGACTCTCCCCGATGGAATCGATGATTTAGTTGTCTATTGTGATGCTTCTAACCAAGGTCTTGGTTGTGTTCTCATGCAACGAGGCAAAGTAATTGCTTATGCATCAAGGCAACTCAAAGTTCATGAGAAGAATTATACGACGCACGATCTCAAGTTGGGTGCGGTCGTATTCGCGTTAAAGATTTGGAGACATTACCTATATGGCACGAAATGTGTGGTGTTCACCGACCACAAAGGTCTTCAACATATTTTCAACCAAAAAGAACTTAATATGAGGCAACGACGTTGGGTCGAACTTCTTAACGACTACGACTGCGAGATTCGTTACCATCCCGGCAAAGCGAATGTTGTAGCCGATGCTTTGAGTCGAAAGGACCATGTTATGCTTCATTGTGCCCGTATTCAAACCGATATTCAAACCCGTATCTTAGAAGCTCAACACGTCTCGGTAACCGAGGGTAACATGTATGAGGAAATGTCATGTGGTGTTGAACTTCTTCTTGAATCAAAACCCAATGGCCTACTATATTACTTGAACCGTATTTGGGTTCCCGATCGCGATGATCTCCGCACATTTCTCATGAACGAGGCTCACAAGACTCATTATTCTATTCACCCTGGTGCGGATAAAATGTACCAAGATCTTCGCCAACTTTATTGGTGGCCCGGTATGAAGAAAGACATTGCTCTTTATGTGGCCAAATGCTTAACATGTTCCAAAGTTAAAGCCGAACATCAACGTCCATCTGGTTTACTCGAACAACCAGAAATTCCCGTGTGGAAATGGGATAATCTAGCTATGGATTTTATTACCAAACTCCCTCGCACCTCGAGTGGTTATGATAGTATTTGGGTGATCATTGATCGACTCACCAAATCTGCTCACTTCTTGCCTATTCGTGAAGACTTCAAAGTGGAGAAATTAGCCCGAATTTACATTGATGAAATTGTGAGCCGTCATGGTGTTCCCTTGAACATAATATCCGATAGAGACGCTCGGTTCACTTCTCAATTTTGGAAATCTCTCCAAAAGGCTCTTGGTACTCGATTAGATTTGAGCACGGCTTACCATCCCCAAACTGATGGTCAAACCGAGCGAACAATCCAAACTCTTGAAGACATGCTTAGAGCTTGTGTAATCGATTTTGGTGGCAATTGGGATTCATATTTATCCCTTATTGAGTTTTCGTACAACAATAGCTACCACACAAGTATCAACATGGCTCCATTCGAAGCTCTCTATGGTCGCAAGTGTCGTTCTCCTATCTGTTGGAACGAGATTGGTGAAGCAAAAATCACCGGTCCCGAGTTAATTCAAGAAACATCCGACAAGATTATTCAAATCCGTGACAATATTCGAGTAGCGAGGAGTCGGCAAAAGAGTTATGCCGACAAACGTCGAAAACCCTTGGAATTCCAAGTCAGTGATCTTGTTCTTCTTAAGGTGTCTCCATGGAAGGGCGTGATCCGTTTTGGAAAGAAAGGCAAGTTAGCACCTCGCTATGTTGGTCCATTCAAGATCCTTGAAAGGATTGGGAAAGTGGCTTACAAGCTCGAGTTACCTCCATCTCTTGGCAATGTGCATCCTACATTTCATGTATCTAATCTGAAGAAGTGTCTCGCTGATGAAAATCTCCATATACCGCTTGACGACGTGCGCATTGATGAAACGATGCACTTCGTTGAGAAGCTGGTGGAAATTATGGAATGTGAAGTCTAACAGCTAAAACGAAGTCACATTCCCATTGTCAAAGTTCGTAAGCTTACCGCCAATGAAGTTCTCATAGGCAAGCATACATGATGAGAATAATGCTATATGATATTCAACTATTCTGGCTATAGCTGATTGGTTAGCTGAAGACGTAGCAGGAGGATTTCTTGAGGTATGTTGATGATGAGACCCCAACCCTGATCCAGATGCATAGCATGCATGACCACCACAACCATTTGAGTGGTCTTCATCAGTAGAGTTTCCAGTGAAAAGGGCAATTCCAGAGCCTGATGACTTGGATGTAGAAGTCGTCCCATGATACATAGAAGGATCCTGTATCTGAGGTCTTCCTGAGCTCTCCTTTCTTTTTAGGTTCATGTCATGAGCTTGAACCTTTCCTATTGCCTCCTCTACTGTCAACTCCTAGAATTTTGGATTTTCCCTCATTAGGGTTGTGTACATCTCAAATTTGGGTGGTAAAGCATCCAAAAACTTTTCCACCATCTCTTCATCTGGATACCTGAGTTCAAAAGCCTTCAACTCAGTCTGTAGATGATAGAATCTAGAGATGAGGTCATCTAAAGATTCGTTCTCTAAAAATCTGAAGCACTCATACTGCTTCCTGAGAAGATCCCTCTTACTCTTCTTGATATCACTATTTCCTTCAAATCTTTTCTGTAAAGCTTACCAAAGATCCTTGGAATTGTCATAACCTCGAAAACTGTGGAACAATTCCCGAGTTAATGCCATAGTGATTGAACAAAGTCTTCTTTTCACGATCATAAGCTTTCTTTTCTTCGTCAGAAAGTTTAGAGATAGGTTTGGGCATGGTTTCATCAAGATAGATGTGTGTGGGATGCTTATATTCCTCAAGGATTGGTATCCATAGCGATGAGTTGGTATAAGAAATGTAGTGCTCAAAACGTGCTTTCCAATTAGAATAATCATTTACGTTCAGCAAATTTGGCGGTTTCTGTGGTGTACCGATCTCATTATCTTAGTTTAACAGGTTTCCTAAATTCTGAAGATTCGACATAGTGAACACTTAGTCAAATTTCAGAAAGACACAGCTGCGCACTTGATTTTGGCCTTGCGCACTTGAGAAATGGTCTTGCGTATTTAGATTTGCTCTTGCGTACTTGATAAGTACGCAGGAGTAAATAATAAGTACGCAAGATATAACTTAAGTTCGCATAAGATCAGTCTTGCACACTTGTAAGTATGCAGGAGATTAGTCTTGCGTATTTAGCAAGTAAGCAACAGAACTGTACTTTTTGCTAGAAATGGTAAGTACGCACAACACCTTTTCAGCAACTTTCACCAAACTATTTCGGTCACCTGAAAATCGCCGGAGATGGTAAAAATTGGATTGATGATCAATGCAAATGAGCCAAAGGGTCAGAAACTTGTTTCTAACCAAACTTTGACGCTCAAATCACTCAAATACACAACAAAAATCAGTTTTTGAGTGATTTTTGCTTCTAAAATAGTGCTCAAGAGTTACCCCTATTTTATCACAAAAATCAACAACAATACCTCTTTTTGCTTGTAAAAACTCGGTAGAAACTCTCCAAACTCACTCACAACACTCGAAATCAGGAGCAACTCTCTGATACCACTTGTAGGTCCCTCGGGTGTGGCGGATCGTCACATGCAAGTGGGTCTACTAGTCGAACTGGGTGCGGAATGCCCGTGACTAGGTGGAGAGTCAAACTAAACAAAGTAAACCGACAAGAGAATCACTTTAAACGTTATTTGTATTATAAACACTTGAAGGTTACATAGAGAAGTACAAAGATTACACTTTGCGTATTTGCAACTATGACTGCGTACTTAACTTCTGTCAACCTATCCTATTTATACAAGACCTGATGCCTGCGCACTTAGCAAGTGCGCAGGGCAAAATGCTCTTGCGTACTTAGCAAGTACGCAAAGGTATTCTTGCGTACTTGCTAAGTACGCAGGAGCTTTCTCCTGTGCACTTACAAGTGCGCAAAACACTTAGAGAATTTTGCAACATTCAATATGTAAAAGTAAATACAACTCGATAAACTAATACATAAAGACTCTTACATACAAAGACAATTACAAACAAGAAAATACAAACTAAGACTCTATCCAGAGTGTTTGTCACAGGAAAGTGCTTCAACAGTTATCAAACTTGCAATTTCATATTATATTTCCACTATATGAATATAATATATGTACATATACACATTTATGCCTTCATATAACGAATAAATCAAAATAAAACTTATGAATACTAAATCATGCATTACATCTTACATCTTTTCATATATATATATAAATGTATTTATTTAAAAAAGTATATATGTAAATATATATGTATATATATATATATTTGATTACATTTATAAAGTTTGTAGTTTATAAAAAATAGGATTTATTCCTTTATAAAGGATAGGTAATTAAACAAAATAAGTTTAGTTTTATAAATTTTATAAAAAAACAATTGTTTTATATATTTAAAAAGGTTTTAAATCTAATAAAGATTGGTTTTGAACCCATTCATTAGTCTTGAACCCCCTGATTTTCATTTTAACCTCTCCACTTTCAATTTGGACTTTTTCTTGATGTTGAACCCTCCCCCCATCGATTTTGACTTCAAAAGTAAACACCTCAAGAAGTCAGTTTCAATTCCCACAAATTCATGTTTAATAACTTCAGATGATTTGCATAAACGTTTAAAAAACTGTTTTGATAGTGCATAATGATCCAATTACACCCATTTTAATGATTTGATTACGAATTGATTCCCGTAACCGACCTAATCATGAACCAAATCAATTCGTACATTTTGGTATGAAATTGAATAAATAAAACGAGTCTAACACTATTGCGACATCCCTTTGGTACTCTCTAAACACACAAACCCATCCCAAAACATCTTTGGAAGTGATGACCTCTTTGACCAACTCCAAGGTTTAACTTACTTCTTGAAGATTGATCTTCGATCCATTTATCATCAAATTTGTGTGCATGACGAAGACATTCCAAAAACTGCCTTTCGTACAAGATACGGTCACTACGAATTTATGGTTATGCCTTTTGGGTTGACCAATGCACCCGCAGTTTTCATGGACCTCATGAACCGTGTGTGTAAACCCTACTTAGATAAATTCATGATCGTCTTCATTGACGACATCTTGATCTACTCCAAAACTAAAGCGGATCATGAGCAACATCTTAGATTGATTTTGGACCTTTTGAGAAAAGAAAAACTATATCCCAAGTTCTCCAACTGTGAATTTTGGATAAACGAAGTTCAATTCTTGGGTCATATTGTCAATGAGAAGGGAATTCATGTGGATCCTGCTAAGATTGAAGCCGTAAAGAATCAGAGTACACCTAAAACCCCTACCAAGGTTCGTTCATTCCTTGGTCTAGCAGGTTATTACCGTCGATTCATCTCTAATTTTTTCTAAGATTGATGTCCTTCTCACCGCTTTGACACATAAGGGTAAACCTTATGAGTGGGGACCAAAGCAAGAAGAAGCCTTTCAAACCCTTAAGCAGAAGTTGTGCAATGCTCCTATTCTAACTCTTCCTGATGGAAATGATGATCTTGTTGTCAACTGTGATGCATCAAACCAAGGTCTTGGTTGCGTTCTTATGCAACGAGGCAAAGTGATCACTTATGCATCAAGACAACTTAAGATTCATGAGAAGAATTATACGACACATGATCTTGAGTTTGGTGCGGTCGTCTTCGCGTTGAAGATTTGGATACATTATCTTTATGGAACAAAATGAGTGGTGTTTAGCGACCACAAAAAGTCTTCAACACATTTTCAATCAAAATGAACTCAATATGAGGCAACGACGTTGCGTTGAACTCCTTAACGACTACGATTGTGAGATTCTTTACCATCCCAGCAAAGAGAATTTTGTGGCCGATGCATTAAGTCGTAAAGAGCACATCATGCTTCATTGTGTCAAAATTCAAACCGATATTCAAATTCGTATTCTTGAAGCTCAACACATCTCCGTCATCGAGGGTAACATGTACGAAGAAATGTCATGTGCAGTTAAATTCAATTGGAAACCAAATCCAATGGCTTACTCTATTACTTGGATCGTATTTGGGTTCCCGATCGTGATGATCTCCGTACATTTCTTATGAACGAGGCACACAAGACTCGTTATTCCATACATCCCAGTGCGGATAAAATGTACAAAGGTCTTCACCAGCAATATTGGGGCCCCGGTATGAAGAAAGACATTGCCCTTTTATGTACCAAAATGTCTAACATGTTCTAAAGTCAAAGCTGAGCATCAACGTCCTTCCGGTTTGCTTGAACAACCGGAAATCCCCATGTGAAAATGGGAGAATCTAGCTATGGATTTTATCACCAAACTTCCTTGTACCTCAAGTGGTCATGATAGCACATGGGTGACCATTGACCGCTTAACCAAATCAGCTAACTTCTTGTCAATATGTGAAGACTACCGAGTTGAGAAATTAGATCGAATTTACATTTACGAAATTGTAAGTCGCCACGGTGTTCCATTAAACATAATATCCGATCGAGATGCTCGATTCACCTCCCGGTTCTGGCAATCCTTCTAAACTGCCCTTGGTACACGATTGGATTTAAGTACGGCTTATCATCCTCAAACTGATGGTCAAACCGAATGAACAATCCAAACTCCCTAGTATATGCTTAGAGCTTGTATCATTGATTTTGCTGGCAACTGGGACTCTCATCTACCACTCATTGAGTTCTCTTACAACAACAGCTACTATACGAGTATCAACATGACTCATTTTGAAGCTCTTTATGGTCGCAAATGTCGTTCACCTATCTGTTGGAACGAAGTTGGTGAAGCTCAAATCACCAGTCCCGAGTTAATCCAAGAGACTTAAGATGTAATGCAAAGCATACATCTTATTTCCTTTGTATTCGTGCATTTTTTATTTAGTTTTGTATTTGTTTTTAGTCGTTTTAGTGTACTTTTGAGTCTTTGTAATGTTTTCAGGAGCTCGTGTGGAATACAAGTCAAATCCCGAAGAAACCGATCAAGAGAATGAAGCCTAAGTAAATAAAGAAAAAAAGTGAGAATATTACTCTCTTGTGGTACGCGAAGGAGGAGAAGAAATGCTTCGCGGTACGCGAAGAAACCCACTTTAGGGCCCGACTATTTTGTTCCTCGCGATACGCGAGGAACCTATGCTAATCTCTCGTGATAAGCGAGGGCCTGAAATTCTGCAAAACCCTAGATTTTGAAATTAAATAGATTATTATAGCCATTCTTTGAGAAGTTCGATCTTTTGGCCGTCTAGAGAAAGTTTTAGGGCGATTTTAGGAGTTTGGAGAAAGAATCAAGTGCTAAGATTAAATCTTTGGATCCAGGTTTGTTAGTTTAGCTTATTCGGTTTTCAAGATTACGTCTTTTTTGTTTGATTGAAACCATGTTCTTGTCTATTACTTCTGTTTTAATGTTTTGGATTATGATTCTTGGCTAGATCTCTGATACTGCCTAGGTTTATGATGAATATTTGCTAAAGTATTGATTTTTATCGATTTTTGGATTCGAATGATGGATTAATGATTTTGTAACGATCTTGGTTTGATAATTGTGATGTAATTGCATGCTTTATTCTGATTGAATGTTGATTATAATCCCGCATGTGTTCTTGTTGAATGTCTTTCAATTATAGACGCATGTTTAGGTTGCTTGCTTCATTGTTGGTAACTGTGATTGTTGGAACCTGAGAAACCGTTGTATTCCTGATAAACTATAGGGGCTTAGATGAAACTTTTGTAATGTTAGATTTTTAGGTCAAGAGTCGCCAGCGACTCTTGATGAGTCGCCAGCGACTCTTGATGAGTCGCTATGTCGGTTATCGACTGTCGGTAATCGTCATGCCGACTCTTGCTATGTTCTCTATAAATAGCAACCCAAAAAAACCTAATTAAAAAAAAACTCTTGATTCACCTGTTGTTACTATAGTTAGCTTGAGAAGGTAGGAGGTTGTAGTTGTTATCTTTGTTATCTAGGAACTTATTGTGTAATCGTATCATTATGGATCTAATAGAATTGTCTTTTTTGTTCTTATCTGCTATTGCTCTTCATCTTGTGCTACTTATGATCATCAAACAAATTAGCATGTCTATAGCTATTATGTTGATTGTTTCCTGTTTAGTATCATCATACCACAGGAACCCTATTGTTTGGTCCTACAATTTGGTATCAGAGCCTTCTGTGCTCTTGATTTGAGTGATTTTCGTGATTTTTTGGGATTTTCAATGATCTCTGAATTTCTTTGATCCTTGGCTTGATATGTATCAAGTTTAAAAATTGATTATGAAATTCACTCAGAAATTTGTTTATGAAGACTTTGACAGATCTAATTGCCATTTTGGTTTAGATTTGAGCATCTAGTGATTGATTCTGTATTGTTTTGTGAAGAAGAGTACGTTGAAGTTCTTGAGCCGATTGTCCAGGGTCGACTCTCTTGTCTGAGCCGACTATCACTTGATCCGGCCGATTGTCCGGGCAGATTGTCTGTTCATCTAGCCATTGTCTCAGCAAACGTAAGTTTATGACTCACTTTTGTGAGGTAGTGACTCTTCTGAGCAGACACTTCGAGTGAGCTTTCCAAATACCTTATGGTGGCGCCGTCTGTTCCTTGTTTTCAGCCGACTCTTTGAGCCGACTTTCTTTCTTGTTCCGAGCCGACTCTCTGAGTCGACTCTTGGATTTTCTCTTTTTCTGAACTTGTTTGTGATTTCTTTGTTTCAAGATGTCTGTTACTTCTATTACGCAAGCTGATTTGGAGACCGGCTCTATGTCTAGACCTCCTAAGCTTTTATCTACCGATGATTTCCCTTAATGGAAGAACCGCATGAAGGTGTACTTTTATGTGACTGACTTCGGTCAGTGGGTCTTGACCACCAATGGTCCACACTGTCCTATGACCACTGGAGCTGATGGTGTTGTTGCTCAAACTGATCCCGCTGCTTATACTGAAAATGACAAACTTATGATCCTAAGAGATTATAATGCCTTCGGTGATATCAATATGGATCTTCATGCCGACATCATGAACATGTTTGAGGAATACAAGACCGCTCAAACATTATGGCAGGCACTGTGTGATTTCTATGAAGGGAATTCTGACTTGAAAGAAGGGAAGAAAGACATGCTCCAGAAACAATATGATACCTTCGGGAGTATCAAAGGAGAAGGTTTGTCTAAGCACATCTCAAGGTTCATGGAAATTTCAAGCAAATTGAAGCAAGCCGGGGTTGTCATTAAGAATTCTGATCTTATCAAGAAACTGCTAGAGTCTCTGCCTCAAGAATGGAGTATACAGTGCATGCTGATCAAACGACAACATGTGAATGAAGCTTCCACCTTATCTGATATAATCAATACCCTAAAATCCTTTGAAATGGACATTGAAAAGCGTCAAATGAATCAAACAGGGTACACCAAAACCATGGCACAAACGAATGCAACTTTTATTGCTCCAACCTCCTCAAACAATGCTGCTAGCTCATCTAGAGCTGTTCCCGATATGGTTTCCGCTCCTGTTAGTACTCAGAAGAATCTTTCAAGCAATGAATTAAAATGTAATTTAAGTAACACCTCGGCACCAAATCCATCAAGTGAACACATGGCGTTGTTTGGTATTTTCGTCAATAGCTATCAATCTCTCGTTTCAGGAGAATTGAAGGCCGGGGTAAGCCACATTGAAGATGTCTTCCAAGTTGACCCAGATAATATGGAAGAAGTTGATCTACTGTGGCAAATGGCTATGCTAACTCTTAGGGCTAAGAGATTTATGCATAGAACCGGTAAGAAGCGTCTTAGAGGAAAGTCTATAGGATTTGACAAGTCTAAACTAAGACGTTACAATTGTAAGAAACTCGGGCACTTCTAGAGGGAATGTCCCCATCCTATCACCGACTCTCTACCTCTACCTACCATTGTTGCTATTACCGATGGCCAAGTACAGACTGAGAAGGCAAAAGAACTAGCAAATGCCTTGGTAGTAAACGACTTTGAATGGAGCAATGAAATTGAAGAAGCTCAGGTTGAGGTGTGCAAGGCTCTTATGGAAAATACTCCTTCTACGCAATTTGAGGTTCATGAAATGGAAGCATGTCTAGTTGAAAAGGAGAAGAATGAGGTGCTGAGAAGAATTATCATCAACACTGACTCTATTGGTCCTACTGCTTTCTTTAGACAATTTGCTATTCAGGGGACAAAGAGTTAGGTTATTGACACTGAAGGAAGCATGACTGAAAATGCCAACATCAAGATCATGAATGCAATGAAGATGAATGGTGAGAAGAAGGATACATGTCCCAGTTCCAGCTTATGAATCAAGTTAACCCTCCGGAGAGTGCATGTGATGGAAATCAAACCAACGGTGATGGAAGCTCTAATCAAGGATGCATCTGCAGAAAAACCGCTGCTGAGCTGATTCCACCTAAGGTAAAACTCGTCTCTGTTCTTGTGATTGTGTTGACATGATTGTTCACTATCACACATTAAATCAACTCATTATTCGTGAGAAAGATGATGCTCTTGCTATCCTCAATCAAATCAAGAAGAGTGAGGTTACTCTCAAAGTCAGTTTGAACCAGGCTAATCAAGAAATCCAAACCATGAAAGAGTTTGTTTATAGAAAGGAATTTTTGATCACAGATTTAACTAAAAAACTAACATCTTCAAGAAATGAATCTGTTAAATTGAAAATAATTATAGACAAATGGAACGTTAGCAAAAAGGCACAAGATAATATGTTGGATTGTCATAACACCTCTGGTTTTGTGAAAAAGGGGGTAGGATATTTGGATTCGAATGACTTTGAGAGAAAGTTGTTTCACCCTCCCATCCATGGTCATTATGACCCTATTCCGTCTCCACATCCTAAAAATGATCTTGCAAAATTATTTGTTTCTACAACTAATGTAAATACTGTAGGTTTAAAAGAACAGGATGAGGATGTTAGGGATGATTGTGGTGCTGGATTGGGTCACACGGAACGCAACCGAGAATTTGTTTTATCTTCATTTTTTAATTTAAATTCCAAGAATCCAGAGTCATGTAATTCGGGCTCTGTTGATAGCAGTAGTGGATCATGTTCTACGA
Organism: Smallanthus sonchifolius; assembly: GCA_023525975.1. Classification (NCBI taxonomy): domain Eukaryota; kingdom Viridiplantae; phylum Streptophyta; class Magnoliopsida; order Asterales; family Asteraceae; genus Smallanthus; species Smallanthus sonchifolius. Next base: position 94,056,406 of record CM042019.1, read on the forward strand.
TAATTAACTTTAACTATGATTGTAATGACTATAATAGCTGCAATGACTTTATTTCTATGAATGATGTTTGTTTTAATGATTCAATTGATAATGTGTTAAGAAATCAGTTTGAAAGGTTTATGACAGAAGAAATTCCAGTCTTCACCCTGGCATCAACAAGTCAAAGTGATAGTCAAAGTGACTGAGACTATTTGTCTACAAGAAATAGTGAAGAAAGTGCATATGATTCGGACAGATCCGTTGAAACATCCGCGGAATCATACAATTCATCTGATGAAGAAGCAAGTCAAATGACAAATGTTGATAAAGAATCTGACCAAGAATCATCAACCGCTCATGTTAATCAAAAGAAGGAGAAATTCATCAAAGGCAAAAGCAAAAGGCAAATCAAAGTGCCAGTTCAACAGCAATCTTCCTCATCATCTTATCAACCGCCACATAAAAGAATAACTTTTAAGCATGTTAATTGTTTCAATTGTGGGAAGGGCGGTCACACTGCTAGGAAGTGCAGTAGTGCATCTTATTATAATAACTGGGTCAAATTTGAACGACCTAAATTGCATAGTGTGAGAAATTTTAACAGAAACCAACAAGATCACAATCCTTTTTACTATAAAATTTACAAAATTCGTCAAAATGTAAATCATTTTCTAAAATGAACATGTTGGTGGAGAACCAGAATCGATAGAATTGCTAAAATTGATGTTCCACTCAAGTTGAAAAAGGCTTGGGTTCTAGTTTCTCAATAAATTTTCTTGTGTGTGACAAGGTTTTCCCAGGAAGACTATTGATATTGCATGACATGTTGATAGTGGGTGCTTTCATCACATGACCGGGCTAAAAGATCTGCTCTTTGACTTCAGAATTATCAATGGGGATTGCGTTAATCGATCTCGTGATAAGACGTGACGTTAACTCGAAGTGCGGAATCCAACGAATCAACGTTTATATGCATAAAAGACAATGTAGACAATCACGTAAATAACCTTCTTAATTGTATTCCAAATCACACTGGTGTTTACAGACTCAATCAGACTAATCGATAATTCTCTGTTCTATGCGTTCTGTTATGACTGACTCTGTAAACACACATATATATAACCATCTGACCTGATATAAGCGAACTTATTAAGTTCGCCTCTAATAGACTAAGCGAACTTAACAAGTTCGCCTCAGATAGACTTAAGCGAACTTAACAAGTTCGCCTCTGATAGGCTAGGCGAACTTGTTAAGTTCGCCTCTAGCAGAACTTACACATAATTTTATCAACAGTTACAAAACATGTCCTAACAACCTTTGCGGATGACGAAAAAGGAAGAAAGATTACTGGACATGGAACTGTATGCAATGGAACTCTCACTTTGGAGAAAGTGAATCTTGTTCCAGAACTCTGCTATAATCTATAGAGTATATTCAAGTCCTTCAAGTGAACACCAATGATCAGAAAGTTGATATCTTTACATAATCATTTGATAAATCCAAGTTTCCCGATCTCGTGCAGAAACTGGGTTTGTTGAAATTTGATTAACATCTTCCATCCCTCATGCATTGTATATACCTCTGTTCATATTTTCTTTCAAAAATCCAAAAATATTTTCTTGACCAAAATGAGTTGATGATCAAGCTGCTAAAATATTGTATATACCTCTGTTCATATTTTTTTTCAAAAATCCAAAAATATTTTCTTGACCAAAATGAGTTGATGATCAAGCTGCTAAAATAATGTATCTTTTATTTAGAAAATTACATTTAAAGAGATTGTCTATAAATAAAATTTTTGGGGGAAAGTGTCTGTGAATAGAATAGAAAAAGAATATTGTTTGAAAAAGATGTGTTTCTTGGCTGTTTTCGCATAACTGTTACTATGGAAAATGATAGTTACACTAACATACTTGTTCACCACTTAGGATCAAAAAGAGGAAGCGGTTATACAGAAGGACATGTTGGTAGGCTCAGCATTCAAACATTTAGACTGCAACTAAGTAACAAAGATAATGATTGTTGAAAAGTGTATACCCATCTTGTTCAGGTCTGCTCATAACCAAAGTCCCGTCACAAAACATTTCAGGTAAAGGAAGAAAGGGTCGTGCGATGGCGTGAAGGTTACCCGGCACAAGACTGACATCCCACATTTATTTTATGTTAAGATTTACGTTGTTATGTCATGTAATATGAATGATGTTTTCTTCCGCTACTTCTGAATGTTTTAAATTTAAGCTCAGTATTTATGACTATGTTTATGAGTAAATCCAACAAGTGAGGTTACCCGGGAAAGGGGCCTTACAATATATATATATATATATATATATATATATATATATATATATATATATTTGATTACATTTATAAAATTTATAGTTTTATAAAAAATAGGATTTATTCCTTTATAAAGGATTGATAATTAAACAAAATAAGTTTAGTTTTATCAATTTTATAAAAAAAACCAATTGTTTTATATATTTAAAAAGGTTTTAAATCTAATAAATATTGGTTTTGAATCCATTCATTACCTTAACCCCCCTGATTTTCATTTGAACCTCTCGACTTTGATTTCGGACTTTTTCTTGATGTTGAACCCACCCCCCATCGATTTTGACTTCAAAAGTCAACACCACATGAAATCAGTTACAATTCCCACAAATTCGTGTGTAATAACTTTAGATGATCGTACATAAATGTTTAAACGGCTGTTTAGATCATGCATAATGATCCAATTACACCCATTTCAATGATTTGATTACGAATTTATTCCCGTAACCGATCTAATCACATACCAAATCAATTCCTATGATTTGGTATGAAATTGAATCTATAAAACGAGTCTAACACTATCGTGACATCCCTTTGGTACTCTCTAAACACACAAACCCATCCCAAAACGTCTCTGGAATTGATGACCTCTTTGACTAACTCCAAGGTTCAACTTACTTCTCGAAGATTGATCTTCGATCCGGTTATCATCAACTTCGTGTGCATGATGAAGACATTCCAAAAACTGCCTTTCGTACAAGATACGGTCACTACAAATTTATGGTTATGCCTTTTGGGTTGACCAATGCACCGGCAGTTTTCATAGACCTCGTGAACGGTGTGTGTAAACCCTACTTAGATAAATTTGTGATCGTCTTCATTGACGACATCTGGATCTACTCCAAAACTAAAGCGGATCATGAGCAACATCTTAGATTGATTTGGACCTTTTGAGAAAAGAACAAATATATGTCAAGTTCTCCAAGTGTGAATTTTGGCTAAAAGAAGTTCAATTCTTGGGTAATATTGTCAATGAGAAGGGAATTCATGTGGATCCTGCTAAGATTGAAGCCATAAAGAATTGGATTACACCTAAAACCCCTACCAAGGTTCCTTCATTCCTTGGTCTAGTGGGTTATTACCATCGATTCATCTTCTATTTTTCTAAGATTGATGTCCCTCTCACCACTTTGACACATAAGGGTAAACCTTATGATGGGGGACCAAAGCAAGAAGAAGCCTTTCAAACCCTCAAGCAAATGTTGTGCAATGCTCCAATTCTAGCTCTTCCTGATGGAAATGATGATCTTGTTGTATACTATGATGCATTAAACCAAGGTCTTGGTTGCGTTCTAATGCAACGAGGCAAAGTGACCGCCTATGCATCAAGACAACTTAAGATTCATGAGAAGAATTATACGACACGATCTTGAGTTGGGTGCGGTCGTCTTTGCGTTGAAGATTTGGAGACATTATCTTTATGGCACAAAATGTGTGGTCTTTACCAACCACAAAAGTCTTCAACACATCTTCAATAAAAAGGAACTCAATATGAGGCAAGACGTTGGGTTGAACTCCTTAACGACTACGATTGCGAGATTCGTTACCATCCCGGCAAAGCGAATGTTGTGGCCGATGCATTAAGTCGTAAAGAGCACGTCATGCTTCATTGTGTCAAAATTCAAAGCGATATTCAAATCCGTATTCTTGAAGCTCAACACGTCTCGATCATCGAGGATAACATGTACGACGAAATGTCATGTGGATGTTGAACTTCAATTGGAAACCGAATCCAATGGCTTACTCTATTACTTGGATCGTATTTGGGTTCCCGATCATGATGATCTCCATTCGTTTCTTATGAACGATGCACACAAGACTCGTTATTCCATACATCTCGGTGCGGATAAAATGTACAAAGGTCTTAACCAACAATATTGGTGGCCGGGTATGAAGAAAGATATTGCCCTTTTATGAAGCAAAATGTCTAACATGTTCTAAAGTCAAAGTTGAGCATCAACGTCCTTCCGGTTTGCTTAAACAACCGAAAATCCCTATGTGGAAATCGGAGAATCTAGCCATGGATTTCATCACCAAACTTCCTCGTACCTCAAGTGGTCATAATATGGGTGGTCATTGACCGCTTAACCAAATCAGCTCACTTCTGGCCAATCCATGAAGACTACCGAGTTGAGAAAATTACTCGAATTTACATTGACAAAATTGTATGTTGCCACGGTGTTCCATTAAACATAATCTCCGATCGAGATGCTCGATTCACCTCCCGGTTCTGGGAATCCCTCTAAACTGCCCTTGGTACACGATTGGATTTAAGTACGACTTATCATCCTCAAACTGAACGAACAATCCAAACTCTCGAGGATATGCTTAGAGCTTGTGTCATTGATTTTGGTGGCAATTGGGACTCTCATCTACCTCTCACTGAGTTCTCTTACATCAATAACTACCATACGAGTATGAACATGGCCCATTTTGAAGCTCTTTATGGTTGTAAATGTCGTTCACCTATCTGTTGGAACGAAGTTAGTGAAGCTCAAATCACCGGTCCCAAGTTAATCCAAGAGACATCCGACAAGATCATTCAAATCCATGACAACATTCGAGTAGCGAGAAGTAGGAAAAAGAGCTATGCCGGAATTTCAAGTCGGTGACCTTGTACTTCTAAAGGTATCTCATTGGAAGGGTGTGGTTCAATTTGGGAAGATAGGTAAACTAGCACCTCGCTTTGTGGGTCCATTCAAAATTCTTGAACGAGTTGGGAAAGTGGCCTACAAACTCGAGTTACCTTAGGAACTTAGTAACGTGCATCCGACATTTCATGTATCCAACTTAAAGAAATGCTTAGCTGACGAGAATCTTCACATACCACTTGACGAAGTGCACATTGATGACACGATGCACTTTGTTGAAAAATCTGTGGAGATTATGAATCGTGAAATAAAACAACTCAAATGAAGTCGTATTCCGATTGTCAAAGTTAGTTGGGAATCTAAACGTGGCCTAGAGTTTACTTGGGAATGTGAAGATCAAATGAAGCTCAAGTACCAGCATCTCTTTCCTGATTCAGCAGCCTCTACCAGTTGAATTTCGGGACGAAATTCCCTCAACTTGGGGATACTGTAACATGCTTGATTTTCTTGTAGCATTTTAACTTATGTTAAACAATAACGACATTTCAACTTCATTTTTTTGTTCAATACATTGTGTCACAACAATTATTATTTTAATGTGCATTAACTACAAAGTTATCCAACTTGCAATTTCATATTATATTTCCACTATATGAATATAATATGTGTACATATACACATTTATGCCTTGATATAATAAATAAATCAAAATAAAACTTATGAATACTAAATAATGCATTACATCTTTTCATATATATAAATGTATTTATTTATAAAAATATATATGAAAATATATGTATATATATATATATATATATATATATTGATTACATTTATAAAATTTATAGTTTATAAAAAATAGGATTTATTCCTTTATAAAGGATAGGTAATTAAACAAAATAAGTTTAGTTTTATAGATTTTATAAAAAAACCAATTGTTTTATATATTTAAAAAGGTTTTAAATCTAATAAACATTGGTTTTGAACCCATTCATTAGCCTTGAACCCCCTGATTTTCATTTGAACCCTTCATTTGAACCTCTCCACTTTCAATTTGGACTTTTTCTTGATGTCGAACCATCCCCCCATCAATTTTGACTTCAAAAGTAAACACCTCATGAAATCAGTTTCAATTCCCACAAATTCGTGTGTAATAACTTCAGATGATCGTGCATTCACATTTAAACGGCTGTTTTGATCGTGCATAATGATCCAATTACACCCATTTCAATGATTTGATTACGAATTGATTCCCGTAACTGACCTAATCATGAACCAAATCAATTCGTACGTTTTGGTATGAAATTGAATCTATAAAACGAGTCTAACACTACTACGACATCCCTTTGGTACTCTCTAAACACACAAACCCATCCCAAAACATCTCTGGAAGTGATGACCTCTTTGACCAACTCCAAGGTTCAACTTACTTCTCGAAGATTGATCTTTGATCCGGTTATCATCAAATTCGTGTGCATGATGAAGACATTCCAAAAAATGCCTTTCGTACAAGATACGGTCACTACGAATATATTGTTATGCCTTTTGGGTTAACCAATGCACCCGTAGTTTTCATGGACCTCATGAACCGTGTGTGTAAACCCTACTTAGATAAATTCGTTATCGTCTTCATTGAAGACATCTTGATCTACTCCAAAACTAAAGCGGATCATGAGCAACATCTTAGATTGATTTTGGACCTTTTAAGAAAAGAAAAACTATATGCCAGGTTCTCCAACTGTGAATTTTGGCTAAAAGATGTTCAATTCTTGGGTCATATTGTCAATGAGAAGGGAATTCATGTGGATCCTGCTAAGATTGAAACCGTAAAGAATCGGAGTACACCTAAAACCCCTACCAAGATTCGTTCATTCCTTGGTCTAGCGGGTTATTACCGTCGATTCATCTCCAATTTTTCTAAGATTGTTGTCCCTCTCACCGCTTTGACACATAAGGGTAAACCTTATGAGTGGGGACCAAAGCAAGAAGAAGCTTTTCAAACCCTTAAGCAAAAGTTGTGCAATTCTCCTATTCTAACCCTTTCAGATGGAAATGATGATCTTTTTGTCAACTGTGTAGAAATAAAGACTGATGGCTATAAAATTCTCTACGTACAAATGCTGCGTACCTCACAGTTTGGCTGCTGACCAACAAGCTGCTGCGGATAGCCTTATCTGCTAAAAACCAGAGTTGCTGCGGATAGGCTTCTCAGCAGCATCATGCTGCTGATAGGCAAATCATCAGCAGCTTTGGATGGTTGCATCTTGCTGCTGATCTCTAACTTTGCTGCTGATAGCCATTTCCACTGAAGATCAAACGTTGCAGCTGACTGGCTTCGATAAAACAACCATTACCACTGACAACTTTCTTCTGCAACAGTGACACACTCCATGCTGAAAGAATGTCACTGGTGCAGACAATAAAGAACCACAACGCTCTTCTCCAAGCATGCAAGCAATGATGCCTAAGAAGACATTTGAATAAACTTAACTAGTATAGTTGTTATTGTCGTTACATGTAGAATAACTTCAATACAGGATCAACGGCTTGTGTTAGTTCTGATCCTTAGAATCAAGGGTCTGTCTTGATTCTAAGTTACTATATAAGTAGCACTTCTAGTCATTATAAGTGTGCTTTCTGCTTAAGAGTTTCTCTGTAATCTTGTAATCCTGAAGCTTATTACAAATTGCAGTTATCAGTATTCTTCGTATTTACTTGTTTACATTGCTTACTTCTGATTGTTTCCGCCAATCTCAACTAGAATAGAACCATCTTGTATTCACCGATCCTACAAGTCGTATCAGAGCTTTGTCTCACAGATTAAACAAACTCACACTTGTTTAATCATTCTCTAGTTCATTCAAAACTATCTCTTTGCTAAAGTCACCCAGTATCACCAATCAAAAATGGCACAAAACAATGGAGTTGAAGACACTGGAAGCATCAGCAGACCACCAAAACTGGTGTCTGGAGAAGACTATGATATGTGGAAGAACATAACGGAAAGCATCTTCTACTATCAAGAATATGGGATGTGGAAATCCATAAAGGATGGACCATACATACCCAAGGTGGCCTCTGCAGATTCCGGAGGTACACTGGTTCCCAAAGAATCCTCCAAATACTCTGATGAAGACATCAAGAAAATGGAGGTAGATTTCAAGGCTTTGGGAGCCATTCAGATGTGCTTACCAAATGAAGTTTTTCACAACTTCAGAGGATACAAAACTGCAAAGGAGCTACGGGAGGCTCTTGAGAAGATGTTTGCTGGTTCGGAGGAAGTAAAAGAAAACAGAAGAGACATCCTGAAGCAGCAATATGAAAACTTTGTCTGGAAGGAAGGTGAGTCTCTAACTGTTTTATTTAACAGATATACTTATCTTGTAGGTGAGCTGCAGTGCTCAAAAGTGAAGCTGGAGAATGAAGATATTCTCAAGAAGTTCATCAGATCTCTACCCAGTTGTTGGACACTCTACACAGTATCCATCAGAAAAACTAAAAATCTGAAGACTCTTCAGATGACTGAGCTTTTTGGTATGCTAAAAACCTATGAATTAGAAATGATTCAGGCCAAGGAAAGAAGCTCAAGCTACCAAACAGCCTCAACTTCCACCACCACCTCTTCTGTCCTCCACTCCAACCACTCAGGTCATAGTTTAAGCAACTATTATCCTCCCATTGTCACTCATCCCCAAACTCCAACCTCTCAATCAAACAACTCACCATTTTTTCTTGAAGCCCCACCTCAAACATCAACCTCTGCTGCTTTTGTCTCTGAAAACTCAAGAAATATGTCCTTTATCAAGGAAGATCTAGAATGTTTTCATCCAGATGATCTAGAAGAAATGGACATACAACACTCATATGCCATGCTCTCTCTAAGAGCAAAAAGGTTCTACTCAAGAACAGGAAGACCCGTTCCAATCAACAACCCTAACACCAGGGTTGGCTTGGACAAAAGCAAACTGAAGTGTTACAACTATAACCAACTTAGTCATTTTACTAGGGATTGCAAGGCACCAAAGGCAAACCCAACTGCTGCTCATACCAGGAAAGCTCACCAAGCTCAACCAAGACAACAACAGGCCACTCCACCTGCACAAACCGCAGCCTGTGCAACTGTTGGAACTGCTGACTTTGACCGGAGCTTCTAGTATGAGGATATTCCTGCCAACAATCAAGCTCTCATGGCAGACACATCAGAGGTACCACCTTAGGTATATGAAAATCTGTGTACTCAGGCTTGTATTGATAAGGTTCTTGGATATAGGAAACCTAACTAGAATCTAATAGATCAAAATGAAGAATTTCACCACATGAAATCTGAATTTAAAAAGGTTGAAAACAGTTACAAGGAAAAAATTGATTGTTTAAAGAAAGAAATTTCATCATTAAAACATGAACAAACAAACCTTGAAACTCAAATTGATGACCTTCTAGTTAAGTTAAAATCTACAAGGGTAGCAGACCAAAAGGTCCATGTGGAAAAATATGAATTTGCATCCAAAAAGCTGCAAAGACTTTTGGATGCTCAAATTCATGAAAAGGTAACTGATGGTCTTGGATTTCAAGCTGAACAACCCTACAATGTTGTTCCTCCACCCGCTAACTATGTAGCTATCCATGAACCAAGTTTCAATCTTTCTAACCTTAACATAGCCAACCGAAATCTTGACCCTGTTGTCCAAGAAACCCCTGTGCGAGAATGCACTACTTCATCCGAGTCTGAGTCAACATGCTCAGACTCCACTGAAACCAATAAAGCTTCATCACCTCCTACCTGTGAAGCTTTTAAAGCCAACAATCCAAGCGCTTTCATCCCTTTAAAAGCAGTACCAGTATCTCAGCCAACCAAACAAATCAGAATCAACTATCCTCCAGAAGGAAGAAAGCTAACTGTTGAAAAGGGACAGTCTTCAACCTCCACCAACTGAAAGCCTCTATCCAAATCCCAACAAAGGAGGTGTTTGACATATGTCATGCGCCAGGAGAGAGGACTTCATATGTTCAAAAGACATTGGAAGAAGCCACCTTTGAGCACAACAAAGCTCACCCCTAGAACTTCAAAGACTTGTTCAAAAGAAAGGACTATGTGTACTTTCAGAGGGACAAACTGGAAAAATCATGCTTTGTATGTGGGAAATACAATCATACTGTCAGCACCCGCTTCTACTACCTTCAGCAACAAAGAAACCTCAAGCAACATGCTTTTGAAAAGACGAACAAAAACAAGAAGGTAAGAAGCTTTGAATCCAAGGCAACTCATTTCAGAAACTCCCTCTCCCCACCAAGGAAGAAGCTGCCAAAACCTCAACCATCTTGCATCATCTGTGGTATATCAGACCACTTTGCTGCAAATTGTAAGTTTAATCCCTTCAACCAGATTAACCAAAAGCCTATCAACAAAAGAAATTCTACAGAGAAACCATCTGGTAACAAGGTAAAGAAAGATGGGCATACATCTGTTGTTAAACCATCAGTAGCCAACAAAAATATTGTTGATCAAGTACAGCCTGAGAAACCAAAGGACAAGCCTTCAGCAGCAACCAAGTCTACTGCTGCTCAAGTAAAACAAACAGCTGCAACAAAATCTGCTGCTGATAAGCCAAAGTCCTCAGTAACAAAATTTGCTGCTGATCAAGCAAATCTCTCAACAGCCAAAGCAACATCAGCTGGTGACAAAGCAAAGAGAGCTGAAAAACCACCAATTCAACATTGGAACGTCAAAATTCCTCCAAGATTCATATCTATTACTGGACAAGGAACTGTGTCCAATGAAAGAATGAGTATTGATAAGGTAAACTATGTCAAAGAATTGGACTTCAATCTCATGATTGTTTCCCAGGTCTGTGATCAAAAGTACTGGATGCTCTTCACGGATAAAGAATGCTTTATACTGTCTCCTAGTCTATCCAAACCTACTCCTGACAAAGATGGTCAAGACACTGATCAACATCAGTACCGTGCAATGATAGGGTCTCTCATGTATCTCAATGCCTCAAGGCCAGATATCATGTTTGCAGTATGTCTCTGTGCAAGATTCCAAGCAGCTCCAAGGATTTCACATCTTCAAGCTGTCAAGAGAATTTTCAGATACCTAAAGGGAGCCCCAAGACTTGGGCTATGGTACTCTAAAAATGATAAGTTCAATATGTATGCATACACTGACAGTGATAATGGGGGATGCAACTTGGACAAAAAGTCCACATCAGGGGGATGTCAGTTTCTGGGAGGGAGACTAATTTCATGGCAGTGCAAGAAGCAAACATATGTTTCAACCTCTACAACAGAAGCAGAATACATTGCAGCTTCAAGTTGCTATGCACAAGTCATCTGGATACAAAATCAAATGCTGGATTATGGGATGACTTTCATGGCAACTCCAATTCACATTGACAACATGAGTGCTCTATCAATCACAAACAATCTGGTGCAGCACTCCAAGACAAAACACATTGACATCAGGTATCACTTCATAAAAGATCAAGCTGAGAAAAAGAGAATTATTTTAACCAAAGTCCATACCAATGAGCAATATGCTGATTTGTTTACAAAACCTTTTGATGAAGCTAGATTTAGATATTTATTTGAATCTATTGGTATGATGAACTTTGATTAAAATATGTCTCTAAAATCTTGTTTTTGTAAATGTGTTTATCTTTTGTTATAAATAAAAGTTATAAGTCAGCAGGATCCATTTCTTGCTGCTGACAGGTTTAATCATCAGCAGCAAAGATTTTGCCACTGACTGCTTTAAGTTATCAGCAGGAACAAGTTTCCTGCGGATAGCTTTAAGGCTGTCAGCAGCAACATCCTGGCTGCAAATTAGTACATCCATCAGCAGCAAAGATTTTGCCACTGACTACTTTATTTTATCAGCAGGAACAAGTTTCCAGCGGATAGCTTTAAAGCGGTCAGCAGCAACATCCTTGCTGCAGATCATTGCATCCATCAGTAGCAATTGAATTTGCTGCTGACAAACTTAACCATCCGCCGCAACCAAGCTTGTAGCGGACATGCTTAACCAATCCGCATTAACCAAGTTTGCTGCTGATGGGTAAAAATAAGTCTAAATTAACTTTTACCCGCTGTAAAAAATTACCTTCAGTCTTTACCATGATTGCTATAGTGTATTACAGCTGTAACAGTAAAAGGTGAATGAGGTTGTACTGTACAAGTAAGTTTGCTTTTTACCTCCTCTGTCGTTATAACTTAAATCAATTTCTCCATAACCTCTTCACATTCAATTTCAACCTAACCCTCATCATTTTCTCTCAAACCTCCATAAGCATTCAAAGCCTTCCATACTTAACCACCTATCAAAACCTTCATCCTTCCCTCCAAACCCAACAAATGGCAGAGGTAGAGATAAACCGTCCCGATGATAAGTTTTCCCCATACCACAACCTAACAGCATACTTAATAAAAGGGAAAAAGTCTGAGGGGTTTGACGACATGATCGACTTTCTGTGTCGATCAAAGATATATTTTGCACTAACCGTCAACCCTACCATATACATCCCTCATATGGAGGATTTTTGGAACACCGCCGTCTACTCTACCGAACAGGGGATACCCCAAATCAAAGCCAAGGTAGATGGCAAGGACATCACCATTTCTGAAGCCACTCTCTGCAAACACCTCAAGCTTCAAGACGAGGGGGCCGCCATTTCATACTCAAAAGTAGTCTACATGAGGACCTTTGTATCCATAGGGTACATTGGAAATCAGAATGAGTACACAATAGAGAAGGCACTGATGGCCCCCCATGGAAGTATCTGAGCCACACTCTTCTACAATGCATATCTCAGAAGAGAAGTGGATGGCATCAAGTGAGCTTTCCACTTGCCTCTGCTGTTCATGGTATGGTTACTGGCCAAGGATTCAACTTTGCATGGTGAATAAAAATTTGGAAGTGGATATGGAGGGACTGCATGGTACGCTGGGTAGTGAGGTTGGTGTAGCGGTGCCCATGCAACCTATCAAAATTGAGGTGGGTCAGGTTGAGAGTGTGATCTTGAAGACTAATGACATGGTTACCGACGTGTCGTCGGTTAATACCGAGGCCGGGGGGATGTGAAAAAGACGAGGGAGACTCGAAACAAAGGAAAAAAAGGTACATTTTCATCCTTTTGATTATGAGAATACTTTGAGGTTGGATGATAATATCCCGGAATGTGACCCGATTAGAGGTACAAAATTTTGGAACAAATCTTTGTTTCAAAAATTAGTAAATGGAGAAGGGGTGGAGGATGGTGAGACCCGTTTACTTTTCCACCCGCCGAATATTGATGAGAAGGGAGAACCGGTTGTCACGCTAGATGCACACTTCATGATAAAGAGTGTGGAGGCTCATCATTTGCAACTTTATGGGTATTTATTGGTGCTAATCTACCTTTTTATGTGGTTAGAGAGAACTTAATTAAGATGTGGCACAAGTATGGACTAAAATCTATTCATGTGAAAAAGGGGGGGGTTCTATTTCTTTAAATTTGATATAGAAGATGGTCTGATTCAAGTGCTTGAGAGGAATCCTTGGTTGGTAGATAACATCCCATTAGTTCTCCAATTGTGGGAACCGGACATTGTCATTACAAAGCCAAACCCGAAATCGGTTCCGGTGTGGGTGGCCATCAAAGATCTCCCATTATGCTTATGGAATGGGGGAATATAGGGCAAATTATAAGCTGTGTGGGTAAGCCTCTTATGCTTGACCACTCTACATATGAAAGATATGAAAAAAGGAGGGTCATATGAATTATGCTAGGGTGCTTGTTGATGCGTTGCTACAAATGGTCTACCGGATCGGGTCAAGGTAAATTTTCCACCTCGAGGAATACTTCCGGGTAAGTCAACCTATCTTGAATTATCATATAGGTGGAAACCCCCTTGTTGCTCAACTTGTGGAGTGTTTGGTCATGATATAAAGGAACACGCACTACCCGTTAATGAGGCTCAAAATAATGGTATTCCGGATGTTCAAAATGATATTGCTAGTGGTGTTGGGCCGACAGTGGAACAACAGAAGAATGTTACTGTCGATGGGGATGGATTTACGGTTATAACAAGGAGGAAAAAACAATTTGCTAAAGGGTTTCATGTGGGAAAGAATCGGAAGCCCAAGGGAGGGGGCCAGGGCCCATCTAGCCAGGCCCATCAGCATTCGAAGGGGCTGGGATCGTCTCGGCCGGAGGCTCAAGCCCATCAGGGGGCGGCTGGCCCTTTTTCTCGGCCTCACATGGATTCGGTGTCTTGCACAAGTAACTCACGACCTAAAGCCCACATATTTAGGCCTAAACATGCGTCAGCCCAGCCCAATTTTTGAAACATTGATTTTTCGCCTTTGGTAACTAAGCCATGTGGAGGTGGTCCGGGGTTGAAACCGACTATTGTTTCAAATAGCTTTGGTGTTTTATCTACCTCGGCTAACATGGAAATTGCAAAAGATGATCATGATGTTTTCAATGAGGAAGTGGAGTCAGAAACGGATGGCACGAGTCGACTTATGGCTACGGATAATAGATAGTTTAGTGTTTTTTTATTAACCGTGGTTTTTTGCTTGTTTAGTGGTTTTTTTTTCTGGTTTATTTTTTGTGTATGGTTTTCCGCTCTATGGTTCATGAGCCCGGGAGGGGGGAATGCATTTTGGATGTAATCCCCATTCTTTTTAATAAATATTTACCTAGGGCATTGCCCTTTTCCCAAAAAAACTTTGCACATCTCATCTTTGAAGGTTTAAGATACAACCTTCAAGAGGGTGCAAAGCAGCAATTTTATATGTACCCAAGGTTCTTGCACGAGGTTTTTAACAATGAATTAAAAGAGCTTTCAAAACCTGCAAAAATCTATCTTATGCTGGGTCATAAAAGCAACATTTTTCAAAGTATGAGAATTGTTTCCAAAAAGTTCTCAGGGGTCAATGTTCCATTGTTATCTACAATGATGAACATACAAAGTACCCAGGGTGATAGTTCAACAATCCCAGCTGATACTAATCCCACACCCTCCACTTCAAATCCTGAACAACAAACTGCTTCCATTGCTCAAACCCCTGTGCCTACTAAGGATGCACAGGCACAGAAATTACTTACATCTGTTTTTGATGTTATCGTTCAACTGGAACAACGTGCCCCAGGTGCAGCAAATTATACTAGAAAGAGGAGCAAGAAGACTCCTTCTCTTCTTTTCTCAAAGGCCCAATCCCAACCTAAAAGCCCTCATTCAGAATCCCAAAATTCTGATGAGAATATCAAAAGGGATAGCCACATCATTAGAGAGACTTCCTTTGAAGCTTCTCTATTAGGATCAGGATTACATCCCGGATCCATAGAACAACCCTCTGAGCCAATCCATTATCTTTCTTCTCTGAACTTAAGTGCAGAGGCACCTTGTCAAGATGATATACCTTCTCCAACAACCACTATCTCGGAGGTATTGATTGACTTGGCTGCTAGTGCACCTAACCCAAGTTCTTCACCCAAGAAGGTTCACTCTGGGAGTGATGATAGAGTGAATGTGGAAAGGGTTGTCACTACTCCTGGTACATCAACTGACCAGGAGGACAATGACAACATCACTAAGACCCTAACCACGGCAACTCACAGTGAGGATGTTTCCTTTGAAACACTTTTCACTGAGAGGAATCCCAGGTGCCAAGAAAACCAGGGTGATGGGGATGCATAGGCTAGGCCTAAGGCCCCATCTGGATCAAAGGATTCCACAACTATGGATGAGGATAAACAAAAAGTTCATAACATGGAATTGACGGCAAGGGTGGAGATGCTAGAGGCCGAAGTGTCAAAACTAAGGCACCAAGTCTCTATGCACGAAGCCCATCAATGCCCTCTAGTGACCACTCCCTCCCTTGTCTCAATGGGCACTCAAACTGACCAGACTTTGTGCACTGATGCAACCAAAAAGGGGGAGATAGTTGCTGTGGAAGATGATGCTGACAGCCTCGACGAATGGATACAAGAGCAGGCTGCATTTCAAAGTTCCCTATTCAAACCTGCCTTTATTCAAGTTCATGACTTGCCAGACTCAGTAGATGTAGAGGAAGAAATCACTGAGGATTGGAAGTTGGTTGTCCAAGCTGTTGATGAGGTGTTAAAGAATGAAAATCAAAATGAAGACACACATCCATCAGTCAGCATACTTCCTGAAGCCGCAACCATAATTAGTCAAACCACTGCCCCCCAATTCACACTGTCTGCAAATAAGTTAGAATTTGACTCCATTCTAGCATGGGGTATGATGGTCTATCTGAGAGATTCTGGACTGGGAAAGAGTTCAGCGGAGTAGAAGAGCTGAACTGGAATGCACTAAATCCACTCCAAGTGCTTGAACTGTACCTATCCAGCTGCATCAACACTTCTACAGATCTCTCAGCAGAACTTACAATCTACAGGTTCGATGACTTAATGGAGGATAATCTGCCCTGGTTTAAACAGTTACTAGAAGAAGCAAAAAGGGTGGCTTATCCTGAAAACAGTGCAGAATCTTCAACAGCAGCAAAACAAAGACTGGCTCCAAGAAGACTTGACTTAATTATGAGCTGTATTTTAACAGAAGAAGAAGTTGTATGCTTGAGAAGATTTCTGTACAACAAAGTGGTCAGGGAGTTGGAAGTGCTAGGATGGTCGAGCACTCGGTTTACTAGCTTCACATTCTTCCTGAGTAATGGATCAACTCTCTCAATCAACATCAATGAGATCCTACTCCTAAATTCAGACTTCCTTCATCAGGTCTTCGAGCTTAGAACACACATCTGCAACATAAATTCCTTAGAGAGTCAAGCAATGATAAAAACCATCAAAGCTCAGCTTGGAAAGGAAGGACGACTTGCAATAGATGCCTCCGACTCCGACTCAGACCTATCCTTCCTTTCCTCACTAACAATCAGACTAAACACAGAAGAAGAATCCAAAAGAAGAGAAAAGGAAAAGGTGAAGGAAGGGTGGAAAGAAGTGACAGGTCTTGAATTGGAAGAATATAAAGAAAATGTCCTTCCCTTGTCCATTGCACAAAATGCCAATGAAGCTGAAGCTGAGATCCCAACAGCATCTCTTACATCTGCTGTTGAGGTCAATGAAGCTGAAGCAGAGGCATCCAGCAAAGACAAGGGGAAGAGACCTATGACAGAAGAAGATGCAGAAAGGTTATTGAAAGAGAATAAAGAAAGGGAGGAAAGAAGAAGAAGAAGAGAAGAAGAGGAGATGGCCGAATTAAGAAAAGCTCAAGAAAGAAAAGCGGCCATTCTCTTTAGAGAACAACAGATCCAGCTGTATGCTAAGCAGCTGGATGATATGAAAGTCAAGATTCCTGCAGCTTTCCAAATAGAAGAAGATGAAGCTCTAGCTCTTCAGCTGCAGGAACAATTCAATAAAGAAGTAGAAGAAAGAGAGAAGAAGAAGAAAAAGGAAGAGGCTGAATTCAGAATAACTGATTCTGAACTAGCCAAAGAAATGAGAGAGGAGTGGATAGAGGCTCTGATTTCTCAAGGTGAAGATGCAGACTACCTTGAGAAATTATCAAATAAAGAAATCTACAGATCCTTCATGGGTCAGCAAGGTCAATTAGGAAATAAGAAAAGGGCTGAAGAAGAAGAAAAAGCCAAACAGAAATCCAAGAAGACCATTGCCTTTAACAGAAGAACCCATGAAGAAAGTAAGGTCATGATTGACTTCCTAAAGTCTAGAGGAGAGAGTGGAAAAAGGCTGGGTCCCATGAGCTTCATGAACCTACAAGCCCTATACGTTAAAGTTAAGAAGGAAGAGGAAGAAAGAGTGGGGAAGAATGGCTCAAAGAAGAGGGTAATCAATCAAGAAGAAGAAAGGAAACCAAAGAAACCCAAGCCTTCTCCCTCATCCACCACTTCCTCTATCCAAAAACCTTCCTCTCTACATCCTAGACCTCCTTCCTCTCCACCCACAAAGTCCAAACCCTCCCACCCTGCTCCTACTCATCAACAACCTCCCAAAAAGAAAAGCAAACCTACTACCAAACCAAAAGACTCAAGAGAAATCGTCAGCTGGTTCTACAGCACTCAAGATCAACAGTTTGAAGTCTTCAGGGGAAGAACAGAAGAAAGAAGATCAATCTATATAACTGTTGATGAGGTATTGCAGCTTCCAGATTCAGATCTAAGAAGAATGACGGAGCTGGGTGAAGCTAATGAGCCTGAGAATGAAGGTGGGAGACATCTGTTGCTTGTGATCAAACATCATTTCAACCCTAGCAAAGATGAAATTATTGATGTCAAACCTCTCCAATCCCACTCTCCATTCATCAGTTGGTCCTACAATGCTGAAAAGGATGAGTTCACATTGACAGATGTTAAAGGACAGAAGATGAGGTGTTCAAGCAATGCTATCTTCAAAATGCCAAGCAAGACATCAAGACTCTATCTGAGCTTCCTCTTAACAATCCTAGCAAGGACCAGAGAGGTTATGAGGTTGTAAGAATAGTCAGCAACATGGAAAAACTTCAGCAGCAAAAGAAGTAAGAGAGTTTTGGTAGCATCAGCCTAGGGGGAGTTTGTAGAAATAAAGACTGATGGCTATAAAATTCTCTAAGTACAAATGATGCGTACCTCACAGTTTGGCTGCCGACCAACAAGCTGCTGCGGATAGCCTTATCTGCTAAAGACCAGAGTTGCTGCTGATAGGCAAATCATCAGCAGCTTTGGATGGTTGCATCTTGCTGCTGATCTCTAACTTTGCTGCTGATAGCCATTTCCACTGAAGATCAAACGTTGCAGCTGACTGGCTTTGATAAAGCAACCATTACCACTGACAACTTTCTGCTGCAACACTGACACGCTCCACGCAGAAAGAATGTCACTGGTGCAGACAATAAAGAACCACAACGCTCTTCTCCAAGCATGCAAGCAATGATGCCTAAGAAGACGTTTGAGTAAAGTTAACTAGTATAGTTGTTATTGTCGTTACATGTAGAATAGCTTCAATGCAAGATCAACGACTTGTGTTAGATCTGATCCTTAGAATCAAGGGTCTATCTTGATTCTAAGTTACTATATAAGTAGCACTTCTAGTCATTATAAGTGTGCTTTATGCTTAAGAGTTTTCTCTGTAATCTTGAAGCTTAATACAAATTGCATTTATCAGTATTCTTCGTATTTACTTGTTTACATTGCTTTTGTCATTTTCCTTTGTCTTTGGTTATTGAGTTTCCTTTTTTCCTTCATTTTTTTTTCTACTTAAAAAAAAAAAATTTAACAAAATTTTTTTTTTCTAACACTAAAAAATCACAAGTACAAATCCCTCTGACCCATAGGCGAACTTAATAAGTTCGCTTAGTGTTGCAAGAGGCGAACTTGACAAGTTCGCTTTGAACAAGTTCGCCTGAACTTGTGACGATTCAAATACCAAACACCGAATTTCAAAAAGTCGGCAAATCAAGTTAAAATCATGAAATAAGCATCGTACATCGATCAATTATCACTCAGCAACCAATTATAATGATCAATTTTATATTTCCAGTCAAAATTAGGTCAAAACAGTGCTGTCACACTCGCGAAGTAAACCGAGAAGAAAACATCCAAATACTCACAATTGAACGGATGAAATTCAACAAAATTACCTTGGAAAGGATCGCAATTCAATTTTGAATATAATGGAATCAACAAACAACCCTAACAACACAGATTGAAAATTTCAAAGAAAATTCAGATAAGTTCGCTTGGAACAATGAAGACGATGACTGAATAAGTTCGCTTGGCCAAGAGCCTTATACACATTAAGTTCGCTTATTTAGGCGAACTTGTTAAGTTCGCTTAACAAGCCTTCGGCGAACATGCTAAGTTCACTTCACCATCCACAGGCAAACAGCTTAAGTTCGCTTCACTGTTCTTGGGCGAACATATTAAGTTCGCTTCACTGTACACAGGCGAACATAATATCTATTCACTTTTGCCTTGAACAAAATTTTACCAATTTCAACCTTTCAAGTCTTGAACTTCCGTCAGCATCATGTATCCGATCTAATCCCGAACAATTTTAATAAAAGTTTAGAATTTTCATGGAAAATAAAAATAAAAATCTTTTTGAGTTTTATCTATACAAACGGAATCACATATTTTTGGATTTTATCTGTACAAACGGAAACACATATTTTTGGATTTTTATCTGAATAAACTGAAATCACATATTTTTGAATAAACATCATGAGCAAGAAGATCATATCAGTATCCAATTAATTCGTCACACATTTTAGCAATAATAAAGGGTAACCTATAATATGAAACCATCCAACTCAGTCTTGTGCACTTTGCATCTTTTTCATTTTGAAACTCATTCAATTTGAATAATATTTGAAATGATACGCGATAAATTTCAAAGTAAATAAGATCAGGTTATAAAATGCTCTTTTATTTATACCGAATTTGAAATATTAAGCATGAATTCTTAAATTTGTCAATATTATATGATTTGAAAATATAAGCGTTTATTCTCCAAATTCATCTGATTTAGTACCGTTTAGATGAAAAACATCGTGTACCCCACATATATGCCAAACAGAAATATAAATTGCATTATCTTCAAGACATATACAGTTTATGTTAAGATTAGATCAATTTCCAAGATGAAATTATCTCTTTTAGCACAAGTATAGAAGAAGATCCCAAAGGATATAAGAATCATGATGATTCAGAATTAGAAGATTCTAATGAATTGGCTGAATAGTGAGAATCAACAAATTCAGGTATGAGGATCCAACTATTATCTGGACAAAATTCAATGGAATCAGACTAGATGATGTATCTAACTGATCCAAGGGCGAATATATGTTTCAACAGATTTTGAAAGCATATCTTAGTTCAATAACACCTTGCATGTTTTTCGGGGCATGGGCAATGAAGTGAACTGAAATAAATTTGTGCTAAAGATATAATTCGATATTGGTCTCATAAAATTCTTTAAAACCATATATTCTTTATTTGATAATGATCTTTTACACAAACACATATGCATATAATGGATTCAAATCACAGATGTAATCATATTATATTTAATTTTCACACTACTATTAGTTTTAAAACGCTTCTAGTCTATTGACAATTTAAGTTTCAAAACTCATACACAAATTTGAAAACAAATTATCAAGATTAGAGCATTCACAACACTATCATTTCTCATTTATGCAGACTTTGAAATTTAGATCAAATCAACTCAGTTTAATCAATCATATATCAAAGGTCTACTAAGGTCGTGTGAAATGAACTAATCACTGATGTACTATCATTTCTTCTCTAACCTCAAATGATGTCAAATTTTATATTTTTCAATTTGTTTTGACTTTTTATAAATTAAAAACTTTTTGACTGAAATGTAAATGCAGAAATGTAATAAAGCATTAAAAGAAATTAAAAAAAAAAAATTTTCATGAAATTCTGATTTTGAAAAGCTTTTATTTGGGATTGATCATACCAATCATTTTAATTAGGATATCAAACCTGGTACGATCAAATGCCTTGGTAAACAAATCAGCAAAATTATCGTCAGTGTGTACCTTGACCAGCTCAATCAACCTTTTCTCTGCACAATCACGAATAAAATGATATCGAATCTCGATGTGCTTAGTTTTACTATGTTTAACAGGATTATTAGTTATGGACATAGTAGCATTATTATCAATAAGCATAGGGGTTCCTGTGAAATTCAAACCGTAATCTCTCAATTGCTGTTGTATCCACGGGATCTGTGAACAACAACTCGCAGCAGCTATATATTCTGCTTGGCATGGAGAAATCGAGACTGTGGTTTGCTTTTTGCATTGCCAAGACACAAGTCGATTACCTAAGAACTGGCAACCACCTGTTGTAGATTTCCTGTCCAATCAACAACCACCAAAATCAGAATCAGTATAAGTATTGAAATCAAAGTTAGAACCATAAGGATACCATAGCCCAAAACGTTGTTTTCCTTTCAAATATCGAAAGATTCTTTTCACAGCAATTAAGCGAGATTCTTTTGGCTTTGCCTGGAATCTGGAACAGATGCACACGACGAACATTATATCCGGCCTTGAAGCGGTTAAGTACATGAGGGATCCAATCATAGCTCTGTAAAGTCGGCAATCCACATCTTTTCCATTCGGGTCAGAATTCAACTTATGATTGACCGGAATTGGAGTATCATATGGGGTACAGTCCTCCATCTTGAACTGGCTCAAGATGTCTTTGACATACTTGGACTGATGAATAAAGAAACCATATTCCTTTTGATTTACTTGCAAACCTAAGAAAAACGATAACTCTCCCATAGCAGACATTTCAAATTTCGACTTCATAACACCCTCAAAATCTTTGCATAACCCTTCGTTTGTTGAGCCAAAAATAATATCGTCCACATAAATCTGCACCAGTAGGTAATCTCCCCCTGATTTCTTTATGAATAAGGTCGAGTCTATCTTTCCATGAACAAAGTCATTTGCCAAAAGATGTGTGGATAATGTTTCATACCACGCATGAGGAGCCTGATGAAGACCATAGAGGGCCTTATCAAGCTTGAAAACAATATTCGGATTCAGTGGATCTTCAAACCCCGGCGGCTGACACACATAGACTTCCTCCTTGACCGTCCCATATAAAAACGCACTTTTTACGTCTAATTGAAACACCTTAAAACCTTTAAAAGAAGCAAAAGCTAGAAACAGCCTTATAGCTTCGAGCCTCGCAACAGGCGCATAAACCTCGGTGTAATCAATTCCCTCTTGTTGATTGAAGCCTTGGATAACTAATCTTTCCTTGTTGCGTACCACGACACCTCGATCGTCTTTCTTACATTTAAACACCCATTTTGTTCCTATCGGATACGCACCCTTCGAAAGATCAACAAGATTCTAAACCTTAAGTTTGTCAAATTGAGCAAGTTCTTCCTGCATAGCTTCTATCCAATTGTTGTCATTTAAAGCCATCTCAACATTTTTAGGTTCAACCTGCGAAATAAAGCATGAATGTGAGCAATCATCAAGAACACCAGAATCTTTAATGCAGGTATACAAACAAGTATTGTCAACAAGAGAACGTGTTTTCACTCCATCCTGTAAATTTCTAATTATATTTGTCACTGGATGATTTTTGAGTTCCTTGATGGATGCAACCTCAGGAACTGGCAACACTTCAACTTGAGTAGATTCAGATTGATAAGAATAATCTTGATTAATAGGAATTTCCGAGTCTAAATTTGTAGGAATCTCCCCCTGAGCCTGTGTCGAAGGTAATGGATCATCACCCAACAACGGATCAGCAAAAGAATCTTGAAAAATAGAATTATCCTCCTCACTCTCTGAATCTTGTGGACCTGAATGAAACATTTCTGATTTTCATCATGTAATCGTTTGATTTCAATAAACAAACACATTTCAGTTTCGATTCGTGTACAAACAAACTACGATGCAGTTACATATACAAACTATTCTATTACAATAACGACTTAAACAAAACACCATTATCTCACAAACCCCGAGGACCAAAACTGACAAAACTCAAAAACTACAAAACTAGGCAAGCACGGTCGCGCCTAGGACTAGGCACGGTCGCGCCTGCCGACCTAAGCACGGTCGCGCCTAAAGTAGGCACGGTCGCGCTGATGAACCCACTTGACTGCAGAAAGTCAAACCATACCATACCTTCTGAATTCGCGAAAATTAAAATAAAGAAAAGCCGGTCTTCGCGCGTCAGACCATACTCGACTGAAATTCGTCTAAAACACGCATCAATTGTCGTCCAATTTGCACAATTAATTAATCCCATTCATACCACAACCGAGCCTCTCAAATTCGTCGATATAGAGTCAGTTGCACGCTTCCTACACCCTCATATACACCCACTCAATCTCTCAGAACTCTCACTCGACGCTCACAACACCTCTGTCGTCCGATTGATCGCCAAGAAACGAAGCCGCTCGACCCGTAGCCGACCGCATTCAATTGCCCACTTTCAGCAAGTAAGTAACACGTCTTCAGCTTTGTATCTACCTCTACTACGAAAGCCCTTTGTCAATTCGTTGTAGAAACACTCAAATCGATCCGATTTTGAACCAAAAAGCCGAAACATAAATTTTACTCGAACTACACTCTAGACATGATATAAATACAATTAAACTATGTAGAAACATTCGTAATCATCCACTAAGTGAAAGCCCTAAGAATATAGAAGCTATTAATATAAGAATCGATCGAATTGTGTCTGAAAAAGGCCCGACACGGTCGCGCTCATCCCTGAGCGCGGTCGTGCCTGACCAAGCACAGTCGTGCCCCAGGTGTGGCCCGGTCGTGCTTACCGAGCAAACAAGTCTTGACCAAAAACAAACACTAGACGCGGTCGTGCCAGATACGAGCACGGTCGTGCTCTATGTCCAGACCCTCTGTAGTGACTTCTGACTCGACCACGGGCGCGCTCAGACCACCACGGTCACGCCCGGCAACGAGCGCGGTCGTGCCCTACTTGAGCACGGTCGTGCTCCTTGACCAGAAACTTTAATTTTATTATTTTCAAACTTAATTTAATATGTTTTTATTTAAACATTTCAAAACTTGTTTATAAAAATTTAAGTTATAAAATTCCAAGACCCGGGAATCATTTATAAACCAAATCTTTGATTTAGAAATTTAAAACGATTATTTCCCGGTAGTTTCAAAACCGATGAAATCATGAGTTTATATAATCATTTTTATAAAACTATTTATACAAATATATATTTTGATTTAAACAAATATCGTTTATTTAAATTTTATTTAAATAAATATATATCGCTACTAATTTATTATTCCAAAACCAACCCTAAACACACAAACCACCAACGAACCCACTTTGGACACAAAATAACACAAACAGTGACACGTGTTATACCCTCATTCGATAGGTCAAACGTAGCGACCTACAACACGCTTGGTATTTTTGTTGATCTGTGCAAACTACACGCTCCAACACAAGTGAGTTACATAGCCCCTCTTTTACTCTATTTACAAACTTTTGGGGTGGAACATGCGTTCTATTTACTATGTTTACAAACTACACAATATACAATTCCACCCTACAATAATGTGTTACAATTTTGAGCTTTGTGCTTGAGTACTATGTGTGTAGACCAACGCGCAGTTAGCCATTCACGTGCAATCATTAACTATTTTATAGCCTACAGTAAACAGTGATAGATCTATTGAGTCTGACAAACCCACCCAGGTAGGGTGACTGTTACTGCCAACACGCGTTTTTTTTTTGGATACTAGTTACAAAGGTTTGATTGTACTACCAGATCACACGATGGTATCTCTCCATAAATGCCTTAATTGCCATGTTTGTATGAATTGTATACACACAACACTATATTCTATTACATGACACGAAAACCTATGTATTCTCACCAACTTTTTAGTTGACTTTGTTTTCAACCATGTTTCAGGTGACAATGTTTGAAGTATTACAAGCTGCTACATCTAGGATTTGGACCTAGCAATTAATCTAAACTATTTATATTTTGTAATCGCTACATTTGGTTCTTGTATGGTATGAACTTGCTACGTGTAATGAAAATGAATGTTTAAATTATTCAAACTTTAGCAACCATGAGCTATGAACAGTCTGCACAGCTTCACGCCCCGACGTTTTCCGCCGTCGGTTGGGGTGTGACAGATTGGTATCAGAGCCTTGGTTATAGGGAATTAGGTTATTAGACACCATTGACCTAGACTATAACTTTAGGATACCCAACAATGCCATGGTATGTGAATTATGTGCTATGTGTTAACATGCTATGTGGTACATGCTTATTAAACTATGTGTTAGTTATTTGATACTGAAATTATTAAAATGCATGACGTACCAAGCATACTTAAATAAAAAGTTAAATAAACCGTATCCATACCCACATCCTAAGCCACATATCCTCCTTGCCTGCTTCTATGTCATCCTCATCATAATTTGTGGAAAAATCATACTCGTAGACATTAGTCTATCAAAAATATTTTTACATACCCGTTAAGGTTTTAGACTCTGTTAATTATTAAAGGACATGTGCAATCTGGAAGGGTGACACCTGTATTCTGGCTTTTCTGTCTAGGAAAGCATTTCATATAAATCCCAATCAACCGAGGGATCCGTATGCTTTCCTGGGAATTCCCGGGATGAGTGTTTACCTATAGGCTAAAGCACGTCTCCTTGAAAATTATATAAGTCTAATTAACCTTAATATGTCACAGTGTTCAAGTAGTAATGTGATTACTTGAATACAATCCGAACTATGAAATAAATGTGTTATTATTCCTCCTATCCTAAATTTCAGCAAATTTTTATAAATTCTCACAACTCTTTTATATCATTCTCTTTTGTATAGAATGTCTTCTCGTCGTAACAACAACCGCAACAACACCAATACTAGCAATGCCAACAACAACAATAATACCAACCTTGCTGCTCTCCTCACTCAGCTAGTAACCCAATTTACCCAAGCTAATAACAACGCCAAAAGTACAATGAAAGCCACTGACCCAGCAGCCTCTTCCGAGCCCTCTAAGGAAAACAAACCCAGACCTCCTCAATACAATAAGAAACGCAACTTTGCTGTCGTTATCGCTGCTATACCGATCAAACAAGTTGCACCACTAGCCCAAGCCCAGAATAAGAGACCATATAGGGGCAACAACCCTTTGTGCAACACATGCAATTATCATCACTTCCTAAAAATGCCATGCCGTCTATGTGCTAACTGTGGGAAATATGGCCATACTGCCAACGATTGCCGATCTGGACCACCCATTACTCGAGCCAACCGGGGGAATAGGACCAAGCAGCAAGTGATAAACCCAGTGGTCCCGGCTATTACCAACGGACGAGCTTGTTTGAATGTGGCGACCCAAACCATTTCCGTCACCGATGTCCCAGGATTGTCAATGTTGCCCAGGGTGATGCTCGTGGACGCACCCTCAACATAAATACCAACAAAGATCAAGTCAGCACCGAGCCAGTGAATAAAACCAATTGAAGCTAGTGCAAGATGGAGGCAAATGAAGATCTAATTTAGAATAAAAATTTCGCCTTGTAATCATTTATGTCATTTGTCGTTATCCGAACTACTTACGCCTACCACAGTTTGTCACTATTACTAAGACCAAGTTGAATTTACGAGCTAAAGTCCGAGGGAGCTAGAATTGAGACCCGTTTTGCTATCCGAGTGACCGTAACCATGTTCTTTCTAGTACTCATCTGCTTCCTTGTTAAAGCTACCTGAGATGCTAGCTGGGTTGTTTTACTTTGTCTTTAAATTTCTGTTTGAAACTATCATCCTATGTTGGGATGAAGTTTTTGACACTTTATCATTTATGTTAAGTTTTATTTTACAACTTTAATACCATTACTCGTTGACTCAATATTACCACCATATTTTCATCAAGATCACACAAACACCATCTTCTCATTCATTGCGAATTAGTACACGTACCCAAGCCTCCTTTGCAAAACTAATCATTCTATTCATTTAAAACAACATCGTTTTTGTACTCAAGCAAAAGCATCTATCAAACTCTGGATTTATAAATATTACTTAGAATATAGATTTCCAACGAACCTTTTTACCTTGTAAAATATTTTTATATACGACTTGTTTTATAAAACCTTTTCTAAATAAATTATAATTTTGATTTTTAAACCTTTGGCTTAATTAGTCACTATTTTTGTCCTTCTCTGGGACTTTCTCTCATTGATTAAAGTAAAAGATTCTAAATTATTCATTTCGCTCACTTGGTTATTCAAATTACTATTTCTGCTTATTTAATCAAATCACAACCAAGGATAAATTACAATTTCTTACCCACTTACAAACAAGCTCAAATCATTTACTCGCAAACAAATCACCCTAATTACCCACAACACCCTCTCGCTACCTTACACCTTCAGAAACCTACGAGTATACTTCCCACTTCAACGAGATGAAGCGTTTCGCGTAGACGTTAACCCTTCCTACAAACCACAGCAAGATCTAAAAAGCTAAAACCCAACTACCCGCATTTTACATGAATATCAAACAACACGCTTGTCCTCAACACTCGACCACCTATACAAACGAATTCGTTAATGTACGTCACTCATGAGATTCAATAGCTTACACACAAACATCCACAAAATCAAATGAAACTCAGTTATTCACAAACATACATGCAACGTAGTAGTTTGCCATATACGTGATTGAGTACATGCTACATGAACCTTAAGCTATCTACAACATACACGATACAAGATCAATTACATAATACATAAAGCTTGGTTGCTCATGATACTCAATGTGTTTACATTATACATGAAAAACTATTTGTTTCCATTATACATGAAACTCATTTGTTACTACATACATGGTACTAAACTATTCACACTATACATGCTTACAATGTACATAACACTAGATCATACATGGATGTAGTGAGTGCTTACATATTACACGGAACTAAATTGCTTACAATTGTTGCAATTTACCTTACTATCTAGGTATACAATTATTTGCAACACATACGTGAAAACAGTAGTTACAAATTATGTGAATTTTTGTGTTACCCCCCCGTCCCACACACATAATGGGATGAACTATACGGACCATACGACGATTTGGATAATTACGGGTGCACACGAAATTATACAAATCAGCGCATGGAAAGCATAGCAAATTCTATAGTGTGTTATGACGTGAAACCTAGCATGATATACAATAACGAAACTGTTGAAATACGACAAGGGCATGGTGGATACGCCGCTGGTACTTCCTATATATAAGTGTTCCTATCATATTATCAGCAGTAGCGTTATTCGTATCACGTAAAGTTTCATGTTGTTTAACGGGCCAATGTTTGTGAAACCACTTAACCACTGACAATACTTAAGCATAGTAGGTTACTTCTTGAACAAATTATAATCATCAAATTCCCATCAACACTGTTCCCAGTAATGCATCTCACCTTTGGAGCCCAACGTATCCTTCCAACAGATTCTCCTTAATCCTCTTAACCTAACTCATTAATACTACTCATACCTGACCTCGGGTAACAGACCTAAGCTGGTTGTTAATTACTATACCCCCCCCAGTCAAATCCCCTACCTTAAATCCATCGGAAATTCCAGACGCGGTCCCGAGTTTACATGGGAACGCGAAGACCAAATGAAACTCAAGTATCCTCACCTATTCACAAATTCTGCAGCCTCAACTAGTTGAATTTCGGGACGAAATCCCCTCAACAAGGGGAGACTGTAACATTTCTGATTTTCATCATGTAATCGTTTGATTTCAATAAACAAACACATTTCAGTTTCGATTCGTGTACAAACAAACTACGATGCAGTTACATATACAAACTATTCTATTACAATAACGACTTAAACAAAACACCATTATCTCACAAACCCCGAGGACCAAAACTGACAAAACTCAAAAACTACAAAACTAGGCAAGCACGGTCGCGCCTAGGACTAGACACGGTCGCGCCTGCCGACCTAAGCACGGTCGCGCCTAAAGTAGGCACGGTCGCGCTGATGAACCCATTTGACTGCAGAAAGTCAAACCATACCATACCTTCTGAATTCACGAAAATTAAAATAAAGAAAAGCCGGTCTTCACGCGTCAGACCATACTCGACTGAAATTCGTCTAAAACACGCATCAATTGTCGTCCAATTTGCACAATTAATTAATCCCATTCACACCACAACCGAGCCTCTCAAATTCGTCGATATAGAGTCAGTTGCACGCTTCCTACACCCTCATATACACCCACTCAATCTCTCAGAACTCTCACTCGACGCTCACAACACCTCTGTCGTCCGATTGATCGCCAAGAAACGAAGACGCTCGACCCGTAGCCGACCGCATTCAATTGCCCACTTTCAGCAAGTAAGTAACACGTCTTCAGCTTTGTATCTACCTCTACTACGAAAGCCCTATGTCAATTCGTTGTAGAAACACTCAAATCGATCCGATTTTGAACCAAAAAGCCGAAACATAAATTTTACTCGAACTACACTCTAGACATGATATAAATACAATTAAACTATGTAGAAACATTCGTAATCATCCACTAAGTGAAAGCCCTAAGAATATAGAAGCTATTAATATAAGAATCGATCGAATTGTGTCTGAAAAAGGCCCGACACGGTCGCGCTCATCCCTGAGCGCGGTCGTGCCTGACCAAGTACAGTCGTGCCCCAGGTGTGGCCCGGTCGTGCTTACCGAGCAAACAAGTCTTGACCAAAAACAAACACTAGACGCGGTCGTGCCAGATACGAGCACGGTCGTGCTCTATGTCCAGACCCTCTGTAGTGACTTCTGACTCGACCACGGGCGCGCTCAGACCACCACGGTCACGCCCGGCAACGAGCGCGGTCGTGCCCTACTTGAGCACGGTCGTGCTCCTTGACCAGAAACTTTAATTTTATTATTTTCAAACTTAATTTAATATGTTTTTATTTAAACATTTCAAAACTTGTTTATAAAAATTTAAGTTATAAAATTCCAAGACCCGGGAATCATTTATAAACCAAATCTTTGATTTAGAAATTTAAAACGATTAATTCCCGGTAGTTTCAAAACCGATGAAATCATGAGTTTATATAATCATTTTTATAAAACTATTTATACAAATATATATTTTGATTTAAACAAATATCGTTTATTTAAATTTTATTTAAATAAATATATATCGCTACTAATTTATTATTCCAAAACCAACCCTAAACACACAAACCACCAACGAACCCACTTTGGACACAAAATAACACAAACAGTGACACGTGTTATACCCTCATTCGATAGGTCAAACGTAGCGACCTACAACACGCTTGGTATTTTTGTTGATCTGTGCAAACTACACGCTCCAACACAAGTGAGTTACATAGCCCCTCTTTTACTCTATTTACAAACTTTTGGGGTGGAACATGCGTTCTATTTATTATGTTTACAAACTACACAATATACAATTCCACCCTACAATCATGTGTTACAATTTTGAGCTTTGTGCTTGAGTACTAGGTGTGTAGACCAACGCGCAGTTAGCCATTCACGTGCAATCATTAACTATTTTATAGCCTACAGTAAACAGTGCTAGATCTATTGAGTCTGACAAACCCACCCAGGTAGGGTGACTGTTACTGCCAACACGCGTTTTTTTTTTGGATACTAGTTACAAAGGTTTGATTGTACTACCAGGTCACACGATGGTATCTCTCCATAAATGCCTTAATTGCCATGTTTGTATGAATTGTATACACACAACACTATATTCTATTACATGACACGAAAACCTATGTATTCTCACCAACTTTTTAGTTGACTTTGTTTTCAACCATGTTTCAGGTGACAATGTTTGAAGTATTACAAGCTGCTACATATAGGATTTGGACCTAGCAATTAATCTAAACTATTTATATTTTGTAATCGCTACATTTGGTTCTTGTATGGTATGAACTTGCTACGTGTAATGAAAATGAATGTTTAAATTATTCAAACTTTAGCAACCATGAGCTATGAACAGTCTGCACAGCTTCACGCCCCGACGTTTTCCGCCGTCGGTTGGGGTGTGACACTGAACAAGAAGCAACATTAGGATCGGGAGCAGAAGTAGATGGAATCGATGAATTTGGAACTGCATTTGGTAGAAATCCATTGTGCTGTTCATCCTGACAAGAATCGTAAAGAACAGTAGCATCTTCAGCAGAAATATTATAAGGTAAATGAAAATACTTGAATAAGTTTTCATAATCAAATGCCCAATCCGGACCAATCGCCATTTGTGGTAAAGACCGACTTGAATAGTCAATATGGAACCATTCTTCAACTTGGCGCGTCTCTTTGTTATATACCCTCTTGGTTGTCGAATTAGCCACATACCCCAGAAAAATCCCTTCAATAGCCTTCGCACTGAATTTTGTTGGGACATCTCGAACTTTCAAT
Source organism: Smallanthus sonchifolius (assembly GCA_023525975.1). Classification (NCBI taxonomy): domain Eukaryota; kingdom Viridiplantae; phylum Streptophyta; class Magnoliopsida; order Asterales; family Asteraceae; genus Smallanthus; species Smallanthus sonchifolius. Next base: position 94,088,254 of record CM042019.1, read on the forward strand.
AGGGTGCAAGGATTACCAAAAGGTAGTAAATAATCCAGATTCGGCTTTCGATTATTCAGCAATTCGTAGCAAGTCTTGTTATGTCGCTTGACGGTCAAGACCCTGTTCAAAACATGACACGCATTATTCACAGCTTCAGCCCAAAAGGTGACTGGAAGCTTAGAATCCGCAAGCATCGTGCGAGCCATTTCGACCAAAGTCCTGTTCTTTCGTTCAGCGACACCGTTATGTTGAGGAACATATGGCGCACTGAATTCATGATGAATTCCTTTTTGTAGACAGAATAAGCCCATTTTGCTATTCTTAAATTCGCTGTCATTGTCACTCCTGATTCTTCTGACTTTCAGATTGAATAAATTCTCCAAACCCAGGATTAAGTATTGTACCAACTCAGTGGTTTCAGCTTTAGAGAAAAGAAACATAACCCATTAAAATCTGGAGTAATCATCAGTTACTACCAAGCAGTACGATTTTCCACCAATGCTTCTGATACTGATAGGACCGAACAAATCCATAAGCAGAAACTCCAAAGGAGTTACGATAGAATTCGTCAATTTAGATTTGTGAGATTTCTTTCTTTGCTTCCCCTTCTTGCAAGGAATATAATCATCAGGAACTGAGAATTTCATCTTTGGAATACCAAGAACCAGATCATTCCTAACAATGTAATTCATCTTCCTATTGTTAATGTGAGCTAGCCTCCTGTGCCACAATATTGAATCAGATTCTGACGCCTTAGAGAGTAAACAAGTAGGAATTGAATCCGTTGTAGTGGCTACACTCATGTCAAGGACATACGTATCATTTCTCCTCAGAGCCTTCATGAGAATCCATTCATCAGGAATCACGAAGCCCGGTTTCAAAATATAGCATCCAGCATCGTTGAAATGGAACGAAACCTTCTTGTCATAAACTTGTGATACACTTAAAAGATTGTGTTCCAGCTGCTCAACATAATTCACCTTCTCAAATTTGACTTTGTCATTCTTTAACGTACCCTGTCCAGTTATGTACCCGCCTTTATTACCCGCAAAAGCGACATAACCTCCATCAATTTGTTTAACATCCTCAAGCAATCTAACATTCCCTGTCATATGTCGAGAGCAACCACTACCCACATACCATGTATTGTTGATAGTCCTCCTTGGTTGTCCCTACATAAATAACGAGAATCAGTTAGAAATAGGAACCCAAGCCATCGTGGTCTTGGGTCATCCAAATTGATCAAAATAAACAACTTCTAGTAATTCACAATCAATCTTATCATTCACTTTTGGAACAGAAATTTGACAATCAGACTTTTTCAAAGAAGATCCATTTTTATTATTTTGAAAAACATTATTTGATATATTATTGTCAGATTCGGATGTTTCCAAAATTTTCTTCAATTTTCTGTTTCTTCTTCTCCTTTGAGGTCTAGACAATTTAACATCCTGCTGAGAATCTTTTGAAATTCCAACATTAGGAATCTCAAGTTTCTCTTTGCATACAAAAGATTTAGAATTCAATTTATCCTGTTGTTTAAATCCAGAGGATTTAACAAAAGATTGACCAGGCAAATTTTTCTCCAAGCTAGAAGACGACTTTCCCTCATCTTTTCTTTTTATAATCTTCACCACTTTCGGTTGTGAAGGAACAGTCTTCATTTTACCCTGGTTCTTATAAGGACAATTGATCAGAATGTGACCAGCCTTGTTGGAATGAAAGCAAACTCTTCTTTCTTTAAAAGTTCTAAAGGAAGAAGAATTCTTTGAATGTGAGGAGCCATCAGAAGAATAAACTTCAGAAGATTTTCCAGAACAGTTTACTGTCTTCTTTGGAACATACACCTGTGTTGGCACCTTTGATAAATGCACTTTTTGATAACCAGCCGTGACAAAACCACTCGACTGTAAAATTGGAAAAAGCTTAGATGTACCAACTTTCACCTCTTCTGGTTCAGTCAGAATGCATCTATCCCGGGTAACAGTTTTAACAACTGTTGGGTCATCAATTTTTACCTCTTTTGGAATGCCCTCGACCTTCTTTTCATCGAACACCTCATCTTCAGAATCAGACTCATACACCATATCCTCCCCAGTTACCGGATTCACCTTTAACACAGTTTTTGGATCATTTCCTCTTCATGAATGATTTCGGGTTCAACCACATAATTTGCATTAAATGGTGGAGGAACAAATCCAATCCCAGCAACACGCTTAGTAGGATCAGCATTTGAGTTAAAATAATCCAAAACAACCGAAGAATTTTCAAATTTTTCCATCTTTCTATGAAGTTTGATCACTTCAGACTCTTTGTCAGATATTTCTTTATTCTTTTGAGCAACAACTTCATTACGTTTTTCTATTTCAGCATTAGCCATATCTAGATGATAACCCTACTCTTTGTATTTTAGCCCAAGAGAATTTAAGTCTCTTTTCAAAGACTCAATTATATCGATGCACAATTTATCATTATCTTTCAGTTTCTGGTTAACTGAATGCATCGATTTCATATCACAAATCAAATTTGTGTTATCATCCATGACCTTTTGCAGTTTATCTTTAACAGTAATGCAATTAGAACAGTAAATATGACAAACAGAATCTTTTACCTTAGACGGATCAGACATGCCTGCCATGAATACTTTGGCAATGGGAATATTTTCTGAATCAGCACCATCAGAAGCATTTTGAGTAAGAACAATATCCTCCTCAGCAACACCTGATGCAGCATCAAAATCAATATTCTGCACTTGTTCTATTTCTTCATCAACGCTTGGAACACTGTCACCCCCACAAGAATCATCACTAGAACTTTCATCATCGGTTGACTCCTCTGGTTTTTCAGAATGAATTTCTGCTACAAAAGCCTGACTCACAGCACCCACCAAGTCTTCCAGATGAATGCCCCAGTCATAGTTTTCGTCGTTCTGAGCAACCAATGTCGATGAAGCAGATGCATGATTTGCATTACCAGATGAACCATGTGACTGATTCCTATTATGCTGAAAATTAGGCTGCTTCTTTTGAGAATCAAACTCGACCTTTGGCTTCACACATTCCTTAGCAAAGTGACTATATTCTTGACAGTTGTAACACCGAACTTTGCTTTTATCAAAACCCATGCGAGATCGACTTTTTAGCCAATATATTTTCTGCCAGTTTTCTTCAAGAAATCTTTAGCTTGACGCATAAACATGGCCATATTCCATTGGATATTAATTTCTTCCAGATCAACAGGGTCAATCTGTCTGAAATCTTCTTCTATAACCTCATGATCATGTATTTTACCTCCAATAAAATTCTCATATGATGCCATGAATGAGAAAAACATAGCAAGATAGTCATCAGCAACCTTCTGATTCAAATGAGATCCAGATGAAGTAGAAGCTGTAGTCGCAGAAAATCCAGAATGGATTGAATGACCTGAATGAATCGAACTTCAAAACACTGATCATTTGAAGAATCTTGAGCATCTCCAGAAAAGAATGCCACTCCAGTACCAGTTTTACCAGTAGATTTGGCAAAATACATTGAGGGATCCTCGATATGCTCCAAGTTAGTCTCTTTCTTCTTCATATTCATGTCATGCGACTAAATCTTCCCTAGAACTTCTTCAAGAGACATGGTTTTATACTTAATATTCTCTTTAATTAAATCCGTGTACACATCAAATTTTGATGGTAAAGCCTCCAAGAATTTATCATTGATTTCCTCAGTCTCATACACCACAGACGCACTTGTCAGTTCACTAAGAAGATGATAGAATCTTGTAGCAAGATCATCCAAGTATTCGTTTTGAAAATGTTTAAAGACCAAGAACTGCTTCTTTAGTAGCTCCTTTCTACTCTTCTTCACATCCAAACTTCCTTCACACCTTTTCTGTAATGCTTCCCACAGTTGTTGAGAAGACTTGAACTGTTTGAAACTGTGATATATTTCCTTCGGAAGAGACATCGACATACTAGCCATCGCTTTCTTTTCCCTGTCAAATAGCAACATCTCTTCAGTAGTTAACGCTGACACCGGCTTTGGAACATCATCCTGTCCCATCCACGAATAAGTCGGATGCGTATAACCTTCCAAAATCGGAATCCACAGACTGGTATCGGTAAAAGATACAAACTGGTCAAACTGATCTTTCCAATTAGAATAATCAGCTAGATTCAACAACTTCGGAGGTTTTTGAGATGTACCGATCTCATTGTCATAATTGAACATATTCGTGACTTGAACCATATTTGCCATTTTCTTAAAAAAATTTCCAAGTGTTGAACTCCCTTTACCCTTAGGCGAAGATAATAAGTTCGCCTCTGAGACACCCAAGCGAACTTAATGAGAAGCGAACTTAATAAGTTTGCTTAAACCAGAAACTTGAAATCTGCTTAAGTTCGCCTAAAATAAGTTCGCTTAATCCTGTGAGAAGCGAACTTGACAAGTTCGCCTGCACACAAATCATCAAGTTCGCTTGCAGTAACAGAATCAATATCAAGAACACTTCAGACCACTTTCGCGAACCAGATACATACTTAAATCATCATTAATCACTGATTTGAATGAATTAATCAAAATTGGACCGTAGGATTGTATACTTTCTCTATTAGAAGCTTTCTATCGGATCAATTTTATCAAAATCCTCTTCAAAAACACCAAATCAGATCTGAATCAGTCTTGAAAACTCCATGGAAATGAAAAACTCAAAAATGACGAATTTCATGTCAATTTGCATATAAAACCGTCTAGAATCACGAGCAATAGCTATAATAACGGAATAAACGAACGAGGCATGACGGGTCGGGTCGGATGGGTCAGCGGGCTATAAATAGCCTATGCCACCCCTCTTTCTCTCATTTGTAACTTTTAGAGAGAGAAACCGTAGAGAGAGAAAGTTGGCGGATCGACCTGAGACTTCAACAAAGTGTTACTCCATAACTCGTGAGAAGAACCTCCGGATCAGAAACTCGATTCAGGTAACAATCCGACCTAAATCTGAGTTTTAGTTCGTTTTTGGGTTTTTCGGGTTTTGGGTGAAAAGGTAAGGTTTGAACGGATGAAACTGAAAGAATATCATGGATTTGAGTTCCTTAATGGAAAACGAACGTTTTGAATGCAACAGGTTCGGGATCTTGACATGATCAGACCCGAATGCGAAAGTTAGGGTTTTTCGTGAAGAACAGGTCGTGCGCACTTGTTAAGTGCGCACGGAGCAGGTCCTGCGCACTTGCTAAGTGCGTAGGAGGAGGGACCTGCGCACTTGCTAAGTGCGCAGGAGGAGGGACCTGCGCACTTGCTAAGTGCGCAGGAAGCATGGTCTGCGCACTTGCTAAGTGCGCAGGCAGCAGGGTCTGCGCACTTGCTAAGTGCGCAGACATCAGAACTGGTTAAGTAAAGTCAGTATGTTAGAATGGTTAAAAAGTTAGAGTCGGGATTGGTCTGATGTGTATTTAACTAATCAATTCAGATCGGAAGTGACGTTGTTGGACCTTCGTTTAAGACAACCCATATTAGCGTATCAGGTGAGTTCTAGAGCCCTCTTTTAAATGTTTTGTTAAATGTTTTGGGCTGGTGTGCATACTTACGAAACGATGCTTTAACGAAATGATGTTTTAACGAAACGATGTTTTAACAAAATGATGTTTTAACGAAACGATGTTTACGAAAGGAAAGGTTAAGAAGTGTTTTTGCCAAAAAGGTTTACGAAAGTTTATGAACGGTCTAAATGAGGAAAGGTTTAATGAAAAGGGAAAGAGGTAAAGGTTTAGATAAGTCATTACAAATCTAATCTGTTAAATGAATGGAATTGACGAATGAAGTCTGGGAATGAGATTCCCAGCCTTGTGGTAGATTATGGACAGCGAGCCATAGTTGCCATAAGAACAACAGGGATAGTGTCTTAGTGGCCTGCCAATGGTTTTGATGTTGTACAACTGGTAAGGGAGTAACGACGGTTACTCGGGTGATGACGATCATCCTAAGTGAATGGTAATGGGAAATTAATGACGGCGATACGTAACGGTTAATTTCCAAAGGAAAGATGCGTGTTGGGTAATGACGGCGATACGTAACGGTTGACCCCACGTGTTGAATGGTAATGGGAAATCAATGACGGCGATACGTAACGGTTGATTTCCAAAGGAAAGATGCGTGTTGGGAAATGACGGCGATACGTAACGGTTGACCCCACGTAGTGTATGGTTGTGGCAATGACGGCGATACGTAACGGTTGCCCACAACACCAAAGGTTCCTTCGGGGACACAAAGACGCGTAACGATACAGAATTAGATAACGATAATGTATGACTTAAATGAATGTTAAAAGTTTTAATGAACGATCCATTTAACGGTGTTTATGATTATGATGTTGATGATGATATGGGTATGAAACCTTTTTAAAGATGTTATTATTACATGCTTTTGTGAAAGGTTTTACTAAATGAATGAATGATATGTTTTTGGCAAATGTTGATGTTAAAGTTTTTTATGAAATGCTACAACTCACCAGCGTAGCTGACTTTTTAGTATGCACTTTCAGGTTAAGGCAGGTATGGACGATGGACGGTGATGCTTGGAAAGCGAGAAGAGTTACCCGGTCGATCATGAAGACTGGCATCCCGTTATGAGTTGTTTATGTTAAGTTTATGTAATTATGTTTTAAACAACGTTTACGCTTCCGCATGTATGAACAATGATGACGTTATGCTTGAATGAAATTTTCCGCTGCGTTATTTGATATTCATGTTTAAGAACTGTTTGTGAATGAGTAAATCCAACGAGTGAGGCCTCCCGGGTTTGGGGCCTTACAAGTTGGTATCAGAGCAATAGTTTGAGAGATTCGGACACTCCCAGTGTCTGAACTTAAACTTTGAATGGGACCGAAAGCGAATGCCAGTACGTGTAACTCGAGCCACAGCATCAGGTATGAAAAGTAGAGTATGTGTATGTAGTATGCCTTAGGAAGGGTTAGGAAAGGACTTGTGTTCTGATGGAATCACAAAGGTGGTGAAATAGAAATCGAAAGGTAGTGTAATGGTTAATTACAGATGGCCAGTGTATATTAACATCTTACAGTACTTATTGAATTTTATTTGTTAACTAGCGTGATGACATTGGATTTCTTGTCTTATAGAACGAAATGGCGAGGAGAGGGAACGGAAGGCGTGGTGGCCGTATCGGTGGTCGTACCGGCGGTCGAAATGGTAGGCGTGGCAGGATTCCTGCGCGCCAAGAGCGCAGCGAAGAAGGAAGTGCTCACACTGAACCGACGGTTAGTGTGCATGGAACTGAACAGACACAAGTTGCAGAACAACCTTTCACTTTTGAACCAGAAGTGAGAGCAGCCATAGCTCGAGAGTTCTCCGAGTTGATGAAGAATTCTCTGCCAAGTCTGTTGGTAAAAGCATTGAAGCAGGTCAATGGGGAAGGTGGGTCTAACCCGACGGTTGATACCCCGAACACTGAGGCAATCAACGCACCGCCTGCTCGCGGATGCGACTATAAGTCCTTCAAGGCATGTGACCTGCCAGTCCTGACAGGAAAGAAAGACGCGGTAGCTACGTTTGACTGGATAATCCGTATGGAGGCTGCCATCGTCTCAGCGAATGCCGAGCGGATCAAGTTGTGAAATTTGCTGCTAACTCCTTGAGGGAGGAAGCATCCCATTGGTGGGATGGTGTACGTCAGGCAAAAGGGAGCGAGATTATGGATGCGATGATGTGGGCTGACTTGAAAACTTTGGTGATCAAGAATTTCTGCCCAAGGAACGAGATGGAGAAGGTAGAGAGGGAATTACTGGGTTTGAAGGCCGGGAACATGACGCACCGGCAATATACAACCCAATTCAATGAACTGGCACGTCTGGTGCCACACCTTATTACGACTGAAGAAAGAAAGATTTCCTGTTACATTCAAGGGCTGCCGGACCAGGTCCGCACTTATGTTAAGGCAAACGCCCCTACTACCTATGATTCGGTAGTAGAACTGAGCGGCGTGGTATTTGATGATCTGGCGCTGAATGTCATTGCCATTGAAGAGCCCAAGAAAAAGTCGAGTTTTCCCGCTAAACGATCGGGTGGGAAGTTGTTTGGGGCTCGGGACAAGCAGGCCAGGGTAGGCGAGACGACAGTCTGTGGGAAATGTGGGGTAAGACATGCGGGTGAATGCCGGTTAGGATCGAATCTGTGCTTTAAATGCGGCAAGACCGGGCACTACTCCCGTGAATGCCCACAACACTTCAAGTGATATAATTGTGGGGATGCCGGTCATCTGAGTAGGGAATGTCCGAAACCGAGAATGGGTGAAGCCGGGAAAGGGAAAGGCCCGGAAAGGAAGGAAGAGAGGCCCCGAGCAAAGACTCGTGCGTACGCGCTGACGCAAGACCAGGCCAGAATGGACCCCGACGTGGCGTCAGGTACGTTCGTCCTTGACAACACTCTTGTTTCCGTGTTATTTGATTCGGGTGCCAGTAAGAGTTTTATATCTGCGACTTTTTGTAAACGCGTGAAGTACACTGTCAGTAAGTTAGAAAGGGCCTTTAGCGTAGAAACCGCTGAGGGTAGAACTGCAAGAGTAACCGATGTAGTTGAAAACTCCAAGATAAAAATAGAAGGTCATAGGTTCCCTGTCAGATTGTGTGTTATGGTTTTGGGAGGGTTCGATGTCGTGTTAGGCATGGATTGGCTAACTGCCAATGAAGCGCAAATTATATGTAAACGAAAGATAATCCGACTCAAGGCTCCGGATGGTAGCAAAGTCGGGGTTTTTGGAGATCGTGACGTCCCGATGCCAAACGTCATCTCGATGATTAAGGCAACGAATTACTTGAGGCGCGGATGCGAGGTTTATCTGGTGTACGTAATTGACAAGTGTAAGGAAGTGAAGGAACTAGACGATGTACCCATGGTACGCGAGTACCCGGAGGTGTTTCCAGAGGATTTGCCTGGGATACCACCCGATAGAGAAATTGAGTTCCGAATTGACTTAGTACCAGATGCCCAGCCCGTGGCTAAGGCTCCATATCGACTAGCACCAGTGGAAATGAAGGAGCTTATGGTCCAACTAGACGAGTTACTTGAGAAAGGATTTATCCAACCGAGCATCTCGTCGTGGGGTGCTCCGGTGTTGTTTGTGAAGAAGAAAGACGGTTCGATGAGAATGTGTATTGATTATCGAGAGTTGAACAAGCGTACCGTAAAGAACAAGTACCCGTTACCAAGGATCGACGACCTATTCGATCAATTGCAAGGCGCAAGTTGGTTCTCGAAAATTGACCTTCGGTCCGGGTACCATCAGTTGAAGGTGAGGGAAGAAGACATACCGAAAACGGCATTTCGCACACGTTATGGACATTTTGAGTTCCGCGTAATGTCTTTCAGATTGACGAACGCCCCCGCAGCGTTCATGGATTTGATGAATAGAGTGTGTCGACCAATGCTGGATCGATCGGTGATCGTGTTCATCGATGATATCCTCATCTACTCCAAGAATGAGGGTGATCACGCGTGTCACTTGAAGGAGGTATTGGAAGCTCTTAAGAAGGAAAAGTTGTATGCTAAGTTCTCTAAATGCGCGTTCTGGCTTAGGGAAGTCCAATTCCTAGGTCACGTCATTAACCCGAACGGCATTATGGTTGATCCAGCAAAGATAGTGACGGTAAAGGAATGGAATATTCCTAAGACGCCAACTGAAATCCGCAGTTTCTTGGGATTGGCAGGCTACTATCGGAGATTCATCCAGGATTTCTCGAAAATAGCTTCGCCGTTGACAAAGTTGACTCGGAAAGAGGTTAAGTATGAATGGGGTTCGACCCAGGATGAGGCGTTTAAGGAATTGAAGGAAAAGCTAACTCAAGCTCCGGTCTTGGCCCTTCCCGAGGGCAATGAAGACTTAGTGGTATACTCTGACGCTTCGGGTCAGGGATTGGGATGCGTATTGATGCAACGCGGGAGAGTGATCGCGTACGCGTCACGGCAGTTGAAGATTCATGAAGCTAATTATCCAACCCACGATTTGGAACTTGCTGCTGTCGTATTCGCATTGAAAATCTGGAGACACTACCTTTACGGGGTGAAGTTTACTATTTACTCCGACCACAAAAGTTTGAAGCACTTCTTCGAACAAAAGGAACTTAATATGAGACAGAGGCGATGGTTGGAACTGTTGAAAGACTATGACTGTGAGATCATGTACCATCCTGGAAAGTCAAACGTGGTGGCCGACGCTCTAAGCCGAAAGGATGTACCTACTCCTATTAGAGTGAAAGCTTGCCAGTTGGTTGTAACATCGGATGTGATGAGAGAAATTGAAAAGGCTCAAGATGAGGCGCTTAAGGAGGAAAACATGAAGAAGGAAAGGATGGTTGGCCAACAGGACAAGTTGGAATATAACACCCTTGGTGTTAGGACACGTTTTGGACGGGTATGGATACCTATGGGTGGCGAGCTTAGAACCAAGATCTTGGATGAGGCTCATAAGTCTCGTTACTCTATCCATCCCGGTACCAATAAAATGTACCAAGATCTGAGAAAGGAATACTGGTGGCCTGGAATGAAATGTGATGTGACGAAGTATGTAAGCAAGTGCTTGACTTGCTCGCAAGTAAAGGCCGAGCACCAGAAACCGTATGGAAAGATTCAACCACTTGATATACCGGAGTGGAAGTGGGAACACATTACCATGGACTTCATAACTAAGCTACCTCGCACAGCTAAAGGTCATGACACCATTTGGGTAATTGTGGACCGATTAACGAAGAGTGCTCATTTCCTGCCTATCCGTGAGACGTTCTCGTCAGAGAGGTTAGCGGAAGTGTTTATTAATGAAATAATAGCACGGCATGGGATGCCATTGACGATCGTATCTGACCGGGACACACGATTCACATCGAAGTTCTGGAAAAGATTTCACGAGGCGATGGGCATGAGGCTTAATATCAGCACAGCATTCCACCCGCAAACGGATGGTTTGTCCGAAAGGACCATTCAGACATTGGAGGATATGCTCCGTGCTTGTATTATCGACTTCGGTGGCAGTTGGGACAGCCATTTGCCGTTAGCTGAATTCTCCTACAACAATAGTCATCACACGACGATAGGCATGCCGCCTTACGAAATGTTGTATGGGAGAAGATGTAGGACCCCGGTTTGTTGGGGTGAGATTGGACAAAAGGAATTAGGAAGTCTCGAAGTCGTAAGAGAGACGTCGGAAAGGTTTGATCAGATCAAAGCGCGAATGAAGGCCGCACAAGATCGTCAGAAATCCTATGCGGATAAACGACGAAGGCCTATTGAGTTTAATATTGGTGACAGAGTAATGCTGAAAGTGTCACCATGGAAGGGAATCATACGATTCAGAAAGAGAGGAAAGTTAAGTCCGAGGTTTGTCGGACCATTCAAGATAATGGCACGGGTTGGGGAAGTCGCTTATCGGTTGGAGTTGCCTGATGAGTTAAGTGGGATTCATCCTACATTCCATGTATCACACTTGCGAAAGTGTTTGGCCGATGAATCGGCTCACGTACCACTTACTGACATCGAGGTTGACAACAGCCTTAATTACATCGAAGAACCCATGGCCATCCTTGATCGGAAGGAGAAACGTTTACGTAATAAAGTTATCCAATTGGTTAAAGTCCAATGGAAGCATCGAAAGGGATCGGAAGCCACTTGGGAAACGGAGAAGGAAATGAGGGAGTCGTACCCTCATCTATTTGACTTGTGATAGGTTTCGGGGACGAAACCTATTATAAGGGGGGTAGACTTGTAACATCCCAAAAATAAAACGACAGTTATAATAACGGAATAAACGAACGAGGCATGACGGGTCGGGTCGGATGGGTCAGCGGGCTATAAATAGCCTATGACACCCCTCTTTCTCTCATTTGCAACTTTTAGAGAGAGAAACCGTAGAGAGAGAAAGTTGGCGGATCGACCCGAGACTTCAACAAAGTGTTACTCCATAACTCGTGAGAAGAACCTCCGGATCAGAAACTCGATTCAGGTAACAATCCGACCTAAATCTGAGTTTTAGTTCGTTTTTGGGTTTTTCGGGTTTTGGGTGAAAAGGTAAGGTTTGAACGGATGAAACTGAAAGAATATCATGGATTTGAGTTCCTTAATGGAAAACGAACGTTTTGAATGCAACAGGTTCGGGATCTTGACATGATCAGACCCGAATGAGAAAGTTAGGGTTTTTCGCGAAGAACAGGTCGTGCGCACTTGTTAAGTGCGCACGGAGCAGGTCCTGCGCACTTGCTAAGTGCGTAGGAGGAGGGACCTGCGCACTTACTAAGTGCGCAGGAGGAGGGACCTGCGCACTTGCTAAGTGCGCAGGAAGCATGGTCTGCGCACTTGCTAAGTGCGCAGGCAGCAGGGTCTGCGCACTTGCTAAGTGCGCAGACATCAGAACTGGTTAAGTAAAGTCAGTATGTTAGAATGGTTAAACCGTTAGAGTCGGGATTGGTCTGATGTGTATTTAACTAATCAATTCAGATCGGAAGTGACGTTGTTGGACCTTCGTTTAGGACAACCCATATTAGCGTATCAGGTGAGTTCTAGAGCTCTCTTTTAAATGTTTTGTTAAATGTTTTGGGCTGGTGTGCATACTTACGAAACGATGTTTTAACGAAATGATGTTTTAACGAAATGATGTTTTAACGAAATGATGTTTACTAAAGGAAAGGTTAAGAAGTGTTTTTGCCAAAAAGGTTTACGAATGTTTATGAACGGTCTAAATGAGGAAAGGTTTAATGAAAAGGGAAAGAGGTAAAGGTTTAGATAAGTCATTACAAATCTAATCTGTTAAATGAATGGAATTGACGAATGAAGTCTGGGAATGAGATTCCCAGCCTTGTGGTAGATTATGGACAGCGAGCCATAGTTGCCATAAGAACAACAGGGGTAGTGTCTTAGTGGCCTGCCAATGGTTTTGATGTTGTACAACTGGTAAGGGAGTAACGACGGTTACTCGGGTGATGACGATCATCCTAAGTGAATGGTAATGGGAAATTAATGACGGCGATACGTAACAGTTAATTTCCAAAGGAAAGATGCGTGTTGGGCAATGACGGCGATACGTAACGGTTGACCCCACGTATTGAATGGTAATGGGAAATCAATGACGGCGATACGTAACGGTTGATTTCCAAAGGAAAGATGCGTGTTGGGCAATGACGGCGATACGTAACGGTTGACCCCACGTAGTGTATGGTTGTGGCAATGACGGCGATACGTAACGGTTGCCCACAACACCAAAGGTTCCTTCGGGGACACAAAGACGCGTAACGATACAGAATTAGATAACGATAATGTATGACTTAAATGAATGTTAAAAGTTTTAATGAACGATCCGTTTAACGGTGTTTATGATTATGATGTTGATGATGATATGGGTACGAAACCTTTTTAAAGATGTTATTATTACATGCTTTTGTGAAAGGTTTTACTAAATGAATGAATGATATGTTTTTGGCAAATGTTGATGTTAAAGTTTTTTATGAAATGCTAGAACTCACCAGCGTAGCTGACTTTTTAGTATGCACATTCAGGTTAAGGCAGGTATGGACGATGGACGGTGATGCTTGGCAAGCGAGAAGAGTTACCCGGTCGATCATGAAGACTGGCATCCCGTTATGAGTTGTTTATGTTAAGTTTATGTAATTATGTTTTAAACAACGTTTACACTTCCGCATGTATGAACAATGATGACGTTATGCTTGAATGAAATTTTCCGCTGCGTTATTTTATATTCATGTTTAAGAACTGTTTGTGAATGAGTAAATCCAACGAGTGAGGCCTCCCGGGTTTGGGGCCTTACAAAACACTTATATAGACATCTGACCTGCTATAAGCGAACTTATTAAGTTCGCCTCTAACAGACTAAGCGAACTTAACAAGTTCGCCTCAGATAGACTTAAGCGAACTTATTAAGTTCGCCTCTGTTAGACCAGGCGAACTTAACAAGTTCGCCTCTAGGTAAACTTGAATAAACACTTAGTGACTTTTACATAACAAAAAAAAATAAAGACATAAGATCTAACTATTACAAGCTTTTGTCATTACAAACTATATCCTAACACCAATTCAGGTAATTTTTGTTCCAATAAACTCGTCTCAGTCCCACGATCAAAAGCCCCATGGTTCGGGGTCCAATCGTCTGAGTAATCGAGCCAATTTGGGGGCTAGGGTTACGGGTGTATTTTGGGGAAGAAGATGGCTTGGGGCTTGTTTGTGAAAACAAAACCGCGTCAGTCTAAGACCTAGGCATAACATCTGGTCTAATGGTTAGTGCGCGAGCGTGTGTGTGGCCCGGTTCTGGCGCGAGTTCGAGTCCGGCTAGGACCAGTTTTGGAAATTAATTTCTTTTTAATCCTTTTAATATATTATTCAATGTTTAAAAATACCAATTTAATTCTTATAAATTACATAAATACATTCTGTATTTTTTTATAAAAATATAAAAACCTTTGTAAATTAGTAAATAAAATAATACAAATGATTTACTTAGACAAATTTAATTATGTTATTTATTTATAAATTGATAATGTTATTAAACAAATTATAATCTAATGTTGAGCATTATTAAATTCATTAAACACATAAATAATTATTTTGCAAGAATAATTGTTTAAACATTTTAAATCTATAAAATACTTAAATATTTATTTAAAAAAAATAATTAAACAAGTTTAATTTATTTGCATTTAAAGCCTAAGTTATTTAATAACTCTTTTATAAATTCATATAAATAAAAGAGATTAATCTAATAGTTTAATTAATTATTTTATGAAATAAGTTATTTAAACCCTTTTCTATCCCATGACTTATTTATTAATTATTTTTAGAATAATTATATAAATAAATCCAAAGGTAAACATTTTCTATTCTATAATTTATTTAGTAATTATTTAAATGATTATGTAAATAAATCTAAATGTAATTTAAACATTTTTTCCCACTTTCGTTTATTTAATAATTACATAAATCGCTTCAAACCTATTTACTATAGACCTTAATTACTTCTAATTGATTTTATAAACTATTATTTCAATACTAGTCATGAACTTATATTTTTCTACAAAATATATATTACAAGTCCATACCAAATCCCAAAACCCTAAATCTTAGAACTTCTATTATTTCAATCTAGACATACATTGAATTCAGAGTACAATTACCCATGTAGGTTTATTGTGAGAAATTCTCACGAGGCCTATTCATCCTTATCAATTCATAGCACTAGCTTCATTACAAGTGAGTTTACATAGCCCCTTTTTGCCTTTTTTTACTTTTGGGGTAAAACATGTATACAACTATATTTCATGCATAATTCAATACCTTTGTTCTTATGTTAAGGTCTTTATGCTTTATGTTTTATACTGCTTGGTAACCATTACATTTGTTCATGTTAGTACAATCATTAACTTGTGTGGCAAGCCTAAGGTAGTACCTAACATGATCATTTATAGGGGAATCCGATTCATTACTTAACAAAAACCTTGGTGGGTTTGTGTTTACATTTTGGTACTTCATGAAATCCGGGGGATTGTGCATACATATAAACATGGTTTGATTGTACGCTTTCGAGCCTTGTATGTTTTCACATTTATGCTTTAGACATGCTTTGAACATATTGAATTGTAAACTTTATTCAACTTTATTTGGTGTCAAAACCTATGTTTCTCACCAACTACATGTAGTTGACATTACTTACATGTTTCAGGTGCACCTGTTTGAGGACTGTGTTGAACACTTAGGACTTTGGACCTAGCAATAATGAAGTTAAAATTATGTTTACGTTATGAACACATTGTTTTCTATTTCTTTTGTAACAGATGCTTTTAATTTTGATGAATAAATATTATCACATTTAATAGATGATCATGTGTTTATGAACAACCGCGTCAGCCCCGGCGTATAATCCGCCGCCGACCGAGGTGTGACAGATTGGTATCAGAGCCATGGTTATAGGGAATTAGGTTATTAGACACACATGACCTACACTATAACCTAGGAGTCCCAAACATGAGTTTAACTCGTGTATTTTATTAGGAACTCTACTCTATGCTTATTATACACATACTTACATCTACTTACTTATATCTATCTATTTTTGTCTACGTGGTACAATTAGATGAACAACAACTTCAAGGGACTACATGAAACATACTCCAAGACTTAAGTGTCTAATCCAAAATGAAACTCCCGTCAAAGGTATGTAAGTTCTAAATAATGAATGAGAACTTGTGCAATATGGAAGGGTGGATGCCTGTATCCTGGGAAATTCTGTCTAGGAAAGCATTTCGTATAAATCCAAATAAACCGATGGACCATTTATGCTTTCCTGGGAATTCTTGGGATGAATGTCCACTTATAGGCTAAGGCACGACTTCTCGGACATTATATGAACTTAAAATACTTTTGATAAGTCAATGTATCCATTTGTAAACTGAATGGGTACCGTCCATGTTTTATACCTCATGATTTTATTACAACTCTTATACATGATTCATATCTTATGAATTTCCTGTTCATCCCTTTTATAGGATGCCTCCCCGTCGTGAACGTAGGAACAACCTCACCGACAGGATCATCCAGCAAATGGCTACGATCCTACCAACCATGGTCAACCAGCTGAATCAGAATGTAGCTCCAAGAATCCTAGGCGCACGTTTAAACATTTCAACTCCTGCAACCCCAACATGTACTATAGGAATGAAGGAGCCACTGGACTTCTCCAATGGTTCAAAAGCATTGAAGGAACCTTCATCAATGCTGACTGTCCTGAGAACCTGAAGGTTCGCTATGCTACTAGTGTCTTTCAGAAGAGAACACTCACCTGGTGGAACGGGGAAAAGCGTAACCGTGGCATTGAAGTTGCAGTAGCTCTACCTTGGGCTGATGTCAAGACACTCATGACTGATGAGTTTTGTCCTCGTAATGAGGTCAAAAAGCTGGAAGTTGAGTTCTGGGATCTCAAGCAGGACAGTGATGAAAGCCTTGCCTACACCGCCCGTTTTCATGAACTTAGCTTTCTGGTGCCTCATATGGTCACCCCTCTTTCAAGATCCATTGAGAAATACATCAATGGCCTGCCCATGCAGATTCAAGATACCGTCCTGCGTAGCAATCTAGCCACACTCGAGGAAGCAATCCGTCTCACTGCTACTTTGTCAGATAAGAATGTTAAGGCAGGGACCCTGAATAAGAAAGGTGCCAAGAAAACCTTTGAGAAAACCACTACTGAACCCACCAAGGAAACCAAGGCTGAGTCTTCCTTCAATGGTAAGAAGCGAAAAGGGCAAGAACTTCGCTATTATCACTCCTGCAGCTCCTCTAGCCCAAGTGGCCCCTAATGCCTTCAATCCCAACAAGAAGCCATATGTTGGAACGCTACCTTTGTGCAACACATGCCAGCTCCATCATACTACCAACATGCCATATCGTCTATGTACCAATTGTGGACGTTATGGACATATGGCTAACATTTGCCATAGTGTTCCACAAGTTAACCAAGTCCATCAACCTGTTGTTCTTGTTCTTGCTGCTATCACCGAGGGTCATGCTTGTTACGAGTGCGGTGACCCTAATCATTTCAGGAACCGTTGTCCTATGTTGGTTATTGTGAACCAAGCAAACATGAACTAAGGCAACATGGTTCATGGAAACATGAATCAGGGGAACATGAACTGGGGAAATGTGAATCAGGGGAATGCAAACCCCATAGCTCGTGGACATGCCTTCAACATTAATGCCAACGAGGCTCAAGCCAACAATGATGTTGTGAACGGTACATACCCAATTAATCAACAATATGCTTCTATCCTATTTGATACTTGTTCCGATAGGAATTTCGTGTCCTTTGAATTTGAACCACAACATGCTATGAGTCGAACTAAGTTAAACAGATCCTTTGATATCCTAGTAGCGGATGGATATTCAGTTACATGTGACACAATATTAGAGATTGTACCTTAAACTTGAATGACCATGACTTCTCGATTAATCTTATTCCTATGGCTGTCGGAGTTTTCGACATCATAGTAGGCATGGATTGGCTGATCAAGCATCATGCTGAAGTTATCTGCTTTGACAAGTATATCTGTATCCCTCTTGACTCGGGCGACATCTTGAACGTCTATGGTGAGTAGCCGTCTAAAGGGCTAAAACTTATGTCTTGTACTATCGCGCAGAAGTACTTACAGAAGAAATGTGTGGCATTCTTGGCACATATTGTGGAGCAGAAAGGCAAGACAAAAGTCTCCAAGACATTCCTGTGATCAAGGACTTCCCAGAAGTATTTCCTGAAAACTTACCCGGTCTTCCTCCCGCATGTCAAGTCGAATTCCGTATTGACCTAGTGCAAGGAGAAAACCCTGTGGCTAAGTCACCCTATCGTCTTGCACCCTCATAAATGCAAGAACTATCAAGCCAACTTCGAGAACTTTTCGTCAACGGATTTATTTGTCCTAGTGTTTCTCCTTGGGGAGCACCCATCTTATTTTTCAAGAAAAAGGATGGTTCTTTCCGGATGTGCATCGACTACCAGGAACTTTGTGAAGAACCTTTATCCACTTCCGAGGATTGATGATTTGTTTGATTAACTTCAAGGCTTGACTTACTTCTCAAAAATCGATCTTCATTCTGGTTATCACCAGTTACTAGTCCTTGAATCCGATATCCCAAAAACAGCCTTTCGTATAAGGTACGGTCATTATGAATTTATGGTTACGCCCTTCAGACCAACCAATGCACCCGCGGTCTTCATGGATCTCATGAACCGCGTCTGTAAACCGTACTTGGACAAATTCGTGATCGTCTTTATTGACGAAATCCTTATATATTCAAAATCAAAAGAAGAGCACGAAGAACACTTACGATTGGTTTTGGATCTCTTGAAGAAGGAGCAGTTATATGCCAAGTTCCCCAAGTGTGAATTTTGGCTAAAGGAAGGACATTTCTTGGGCCATATAGTCAACGAGAAGGGTATTCACGTGGATCCCACTAAGATTGAAGCGCTGAAGAACTTGCAAGCTCCAAAAACCCCGACCTAAGTCCGCTCGTGTCTTGGTTTAGCAGGCTATTATCGTCGTTTCAAATCGAACTTTTCAAAGATCGCGATGCCACTCACAGCCTTAACACATAAAGGCAAGCCCTACGAATGGGGACCAAAACAAGAGGAAGCCTTTCAAACTCTGAAGCAAAAATTGCGTGAGGACCCGATCCTGACTCTTCCTGATGGAACTGATGACTTTGTCATTTACTATGACGCTTCCCACTTGGGCCTTGGTTGTGTTCTTATGCAACGAAGCAAGGTGATTGCTTATGCATCCCGATAACTCAAAATCCATGAGAAGAATTATACGACGCACGATCTTGAGTTGGGTGCGGTCGTGTTTGCCCTCAAAATCTTGAGACACTACTTATATGGTACTAAGTGTGTAGTTTACACCGACCATAAGAGTCTTTAGCACATCTTCAATCAAAAAGAACTCAACATGAGGCAAAGGCATTGTGTTGAACTTCTAAACGACCACGACTACGATATTCGGTACCATCCTGGTAAAGCGAATGTCATAGCCGATGCTCTTAGTCGTAAAGAATCTATCAAGATCCAGAACATTCAGATCCAAAATGACATTTAAAATCGCATACTTGAAGCACAACATCATTCAGTCACTGAACGAAACATGTACAATGAAATGACAGGCGGTGCAGAACTCCAACTTGAAACCAAACCCAATGGGTTACTTTACTTCATGAATCTTATATGGATTCCAGACTATGACAATCTTCGTACCTTCATCATGAAGGAGGCTCACAAGACTCGTTATTATGTGCATCTTGGTGCGGATAAAATGTACAGGGACCTTCGTAATCAAAATTGGTGTCCTGGTATGAAAAAGGACATTGCTCTATATGTGTCCAAGTGCTTTACTTGTTTGAAAGTCAAGGCCGAGCACCAGCGTCCATCTGGTTTACTTGAACAAACCGAGATTCCCGTGTGTAAATGGGAGTGTATTTCTATGGACTTTATAACCAAACTCCAGCATACGTCTCGTGGTCATGACAGTATTTGGGTAATCATCGATCGTTTGACAAAATTGGCTCACTTCTTACCCATCCGTGAAGACTATCAAGTCGAGAATCGGCTCGAATCTATATCGATGAAATATTTTGTAGTCATGGTGTACCTCTCAACATTATCTCTGATCGCGATAGATGATTCACTTCTCATTTCTAGCAATCCTTGCAATCAGCTGTGGGTAATCAACTGAATCTTAGTACGGCTTACTATCCGCAAACTGATGGTCAATCCGAACGAACGATTCAATGCCTGGAGGATATGCTTACATCCTGTGTCATTGACGTTAAAGGAAATTGGGATTTACATCTAACTTTATTCGAATTCTCGTATAACAACAACTTTCACACGAGCATCGATATGGCTCCTTTCGAAGCACCTTTATGGTCGGAAGTGTCGTTCTCCTATCTGTTGGTCTGAGATTGGTGAAACACAAATCACTGGTCCCGAACTTATTCAGGAAACTTCCGACAAAATCATGTTAATCCATGATAACCTTCAAGTGGCAAGGAGTCGGCAAAAGAGTTATGCCGACAATCGTCGAAAACCTTAGAATTTCAAATCGGCGATCTGGTTCTTCTCAAGGTATCCCCTTGGAAAGGCGTGATTCATTTTGAAAATAATGGAAAACTTGCACCAAGATTCGTATGTCTTTTTAAAATCCTTGAACGAATTGGGAAGGTAGCCTACAAACTGGATTTACCTGAAGGAGTTAGCAACGTACATTCAACATTCCATGTCTCGAACATAAAGAAATGCTTAGCCTTCGAGAATCTTCACATACCGCTTGACAAGGTTCACATTGATGAGTCAATGCACTTCGTGGAGAAAACCATGGAGTTCATGGATCTGGAAGTTAAGCAGCTCAAACGAATTCGTATCCCAATCATTAAGGTTCAGTGGGAATCCAAACATGGCCTAGAGTTTACTTGGGAACGTGAGGATCAAATGAAGGCTAAATACCCACAACTTTTTCTTGGACCCTCTTCCTAAACAATTTCGAGATGAACTTTCATAAAGTAGGGGAGACTGTAATCCCCAATAATTTCCGTCCTTTATCTTTACCTTTCCGGCACTTGTAATTTCAACATTTTATGACTTGCATCTATCCATTTCAATAAAAATTATCCTATTTATACATTTCATTTCATGAGCATACATACATACATTGGGTACAATTATTTCAAAAATAACAAATATTTATATAAGAGATTATGCAAATGAATGTTTCAAGTTCAAAAAAATTAATACATATTTAAATATTAGGTTATTACTCTAGTCCATATATATATATATATATATATGTACAAACTTATAAAAACCAAATTCTAAATTCTATAAATAAAATTAGAGTTATAAAGAATGTATTGTTTAATTTAAAAGAAAGTGATTTTTAATTAAAATAAAACTATTCCTATATTACAAATTATATTTTTATTTTTATAACGTTTAAATATAATATAATATAAAGATCTACTAGATTTTATAAAAAATTGTAAAACTTAATAAATCTATGTTTTATAAAAGTTTAGTGTGCATACTGTAATTTTTGAAACTTTAATTTCAATTAGAAAACAAGTTTTCACATGAAATAATAAAGATTTGAAACTACAGGGACTTGTTTGCAATAAATCCGAATTTCTTTCCCTCCCAAACCGATCGCGAGTTCGAGTCCCACAGGAAACAGTTTCGGACCATTAACCATGATCTCGTCACTGAGATTTCTTCACGCGAAATCAAAGCCGACTAACCGTTGTGGACACTCGATCGATTCATCCCTCAAAGTTAATTGAGTTTTTATGATCATCTTCATGGCAAACTCGTAACCGAAAACCCCACTAACAAACATTTAATCGATCATTCAATTCCATACAAATTGGGTATAAATAGAGGCTTACAATCATTAACGAAACTCATTGCAAACTTCTTACACCTTTAATCGCATCTGATTCCACCGCTGAAGCACCCAAATCCACCGAAGACACACGAACCTGTTTCGTGTAGTCGTTCTCACCTTACACGCAACCATTTTAGGTAATTCTTGTTCCAATAAACTCGTCTCAGTCCCACGATCAAAAGCCCCATGGTTCGGCGTCCAATCGCCTGAGTAATCGAGCCAATTTGGGGGCTAGGGTTACATGTGTATTTTGGGGAAGAAGATGGCTTGTGTGACACCCAGCATTTCAGGTCAATATCCACATTACATAAACGCACGTTCATATTTATTATTTTCCTGATATTTTGTTTTGACTAAGTAAAGTCAAGAAGTCTAGCAAAGGAGTTATTCCAAGTCTAGTAAGTCTTAAAGAATTACTAGAAAAAGTATGCAGTATAACCCGATTAAATACGAACGTTAATTGTTAAATTAACTAACCAGAAATATATATATATATATATATATTTATATATATATATTACACAAAATTTACGTTGAACCAAGATTTCAATATATTTCTTCAACGAGTCATAAACTAGTTAAAAATCCTAATACAGTGAGAAATCTAAACCGAAATGAATTTACCTTTTAAAAAACTCTAAAAGAATATTAAGTTACACTTAAATCAAATAATTTGATTTAATTAACTCTAAACCCAATCATCATATCGGCAGAGATAAGTGGGTTTTCCCCCTCAATTTCCTTGACTTTCTTGACCAAACTTCAGAGAATGACCATACCTCATGCCTTCGAAATTCAAGCAAAACCATACCTCTTCAATCATTTTTCTCACAATCCCTTTCATGCTTCTCATTTTCTTACGGCAAATTCCCAATTCTCCTTCAAGTCGAAGTCCAGTTTTAAAGCGAAATCCACCATAATTCGGTGCTATAAGAAGAGTTCCAAGTGTTGTCTCAAGAATCAAGCTAAGGAGCTCAAGATCATTCTCTGTTTCTCTAGAAATCACCATTCTCTGTTTGAGGTAAAAACTCAATATTATCCATTTCATTTTCTTTAAAACCGTAACTGAACATACAAATCGTTCAAACGCAAGTAAGATAACAAGAAAAATGTGTCAAATTCAAGATTTGAACAAAAAAAAATATATACAGGACGAATTCTGTCAATCAAAGTGCAGTAATCGAAACTAGGAGTTTCGATACCTGTTCAATCGAAACTAGGAGTTTCGATACCTGTTGTTCAAATCGAAACTAGGAGTTTCGATACCTATTCAGTCGAAACTAGGAGTTTCGATACCTATTTACTCAATCGAAACTAGGAGTTTCGATACCTGTTTGCAATCGAAACTAAGTAATTTCGATACCAATTGCCCAATCGAAACTAGGTAGTTTCGATACTATTCTTGCCAATCGAAACTAGGTAGTTTCGATACCTGTTTTGCTCAGTCAAAACTAGGAAGTTTCGACATCTGTTCTGTTTAATCGAAACTAAGAAAGTTTCGATACCTGTTCATCAGCCCCATGGAGCAGTAACTCAGAACTATTTTTATAAAGAATCAAATATTGGAAAAACTAAAAAGATTAAAACAAAAGCAATCAGATCTGTTAAGTCGGGTGAACAATTTGCGTTTAAGACGGGTAGTCTTAACGTGTATGTTATCCTTGTGTAATTAGGATACGGATAAGCGAGTCTGCTGATTATTCAAATATTTGCTAGCATTCATACTGTCAAGGTGAGTTTCACTAATCCCCTTTTTTTCTAAAGTTTTGAAATGATTTGGGGTGGAAACATACTTGTAAAGAATTTTCGTATGTAAATGAATGAAACTAATGATCTGACCGTATGCATGTATTGAGGGAACAATAAAGCGCTTAAAGTCCTCGGAATAAATTAGTAACCATTAGCTATGGACTTAGCCCGGGATTTTATGAATAGTACTATTGGGGGTGACGCTCCCGGTCATGGTTAGTCGCGCTAACCAGGGGTCCAAATGACCGAATGACCGCATATAATCTTACTTGCAGAAAGGCGAGGGGAGGCACAGAATGTTGGGGTTTGGTTACGGTCTCGTACATTACATACTATTTTGTATTCCTTGCAAGCTTACAAATGGGGTCAATAGATCGGATTAGTATTCATATTCATTGGTAATACAAACTAAAGAGTTCTGATCAGGTTAAAGTGATCAGGTTTTAAAGTAAAGAGTTCTGATCAGGTTAAAGTGATCAGGTTTAAAGTAAAGAGATCAGGCTAAAGTGACCAGGTTTTAAACAAAAGTGTTCCGATCAGGTTAAAGTGATCAGGTTTAAACAAAAGAGTTTTGATCAGGCTAAAGTGATCAGGTTTTAAAGTAAAGAGTTTTGATCAGGTTAAAGTGATCAGGTTTAACAAAGAGTTTTGATCGGAAAATGATCAGATTTAAATATTGGGTTTATGATAACTCTTTATAATAACTCGTGAACTCACCAACCTCGTGTTGACATTTTTAAGTATGTTTTCAGGAAATTGAACGTGGTCATCAGGTTAGCAATGTAGGATACATGCATGCACGTGGATACGGCTTTTGGGAGGATTTCTCTTGTATAACTCATGGTCTTGAGTCATATTTGAGAAATCTTAAATTTTTGTAAACTCAATTTGATACTTTGTGATGTAAATATTTTAAACTCGATTATGTATCCAATTACATGTATGTGTTTGCAATAATCATATGCTTTGGAAACCAGTGAATGTTACGCCTCGCGTTTCTGCCCTGGCGGGGTGTGACAGAACTTGGTATCAGAGCCATTGATTATAGCGAACTAGGTGTCTAAAATGGAACCTAGTCTATAATTTGAATGACTTACTAAAATGTTTTCATTGCATAAGCATTGCATAACCAGTCATCACGTCATGTGGATATTGTAGTCACAAGCATGTCGTCACATTCACACTCTGACCCCGTCTCTGACCCTGAATCCAACGAGGAACTTTCCGCCACACGCCCCAAAAATCGAGTACAAGTTCGCAGCTCGACACCACCCAATGTTGCCCTGGGAGAACCGCCTATCGTCTACCGAAAGAAAAGCGGAGGACCAGTTATGGTAAAGAGTGCTAGGAAGAAGGTTCGACTTCCACGCAAAAGAACCATGGCAGCCCGTGACCCGGAAGATTTGGAGACAGGTGAAGAACCACCTAGGCAACGACCCTGTTACCACCCTACGGTGGGGACTATCCGTTGGATGCCCCGTACCCTGGCACGATGGAGGGAGATGGAGAGCATTCCCTCTACCTTTGAGCTCGGAGAGTCCTCCAACTCCCCAACACCCTTATCCCACACTAGGGAAGCCATGGAGCTCACAGTGCCTACCTTGGTAGCCCGCGTTCATACGCATGAAGAACGTCTTGATGATCTCCTAGATGATATTCGGGCACATGGGGATGTAGCCACGCGCTTACATCAAGGGCTCGGATCTCGAGTACAGACTCTGGAGGACAACACACGGGACATACAGGGTGCCATTGACTACCTCGAGTTGAGAGCTGATATGGACTGGCAGTTCACTCTCACGGTCCGAGACATGGTGGAGGCGCTGGAAGAAAGGACTTTGGCTGCAGAATTTGTGGCTAGGGCTAGCCTTGTCATGGCAGGACTTGCCATGATGATTGGGTTGTACTCCCACTTCTTCT
Organism: Smallanthus sonchifolius; assembly: GCA_023525975.1. Taxonomy (NCBI): domain Eukaryota; kingdom Viridiplantae; phylum Streptophyta; class Magnoliopsida; order Asterales; family Asteraceae; genus Smallanthus; species Smallanthus sonchifolius. Next base: position 94,113,877 of record CM042019.1, read on the forward strand.
TTTAAACCTATTATGGGCAGGTTGTGCCCATAGCACATTATGTAGTTTAAAACTTTGGTACTGATGTGGTCATGTGAACCCATCCCTTTTGTATCCTTGTCTTTTGGAACAATGTACTATGCATGTTTTAACTATGTATGTGATGGGTTATGTTGTAATGATGGTTGTTCATGTTTGATGTTGTTGTATCCTTATGTCATGATCTATCAATATTATTATATAATGTTGTTTCTTTTTAATTGATATGTTAGAAAGAACGTCATGGCACCTAAACGAAGGACGCCTCGTAACACTACTAGTGGCAACAACGAAACGATTTCCCCAAACGTGGAGCAACTCATAGCACAGCGAGTAGCTGCCGCCATGGAGCAGTATGAAGCAAATCGAAATAGTGGCGGAGGAAACGGCAGCGGTACCGGCAGAGGAGGTGCAGGAGGTAGCGGTACAGCAGGAGGTTCCGGAGGTAATAAAGAAAAAAAATAAGCCATAACACATAGTCATGATCCGAATTAATGACGTTATGATTTGTGATTCTACAGAGGCTCCAAATAGGAAGTGCACCTACAAGGCCTTCCTATCCTGCAACCCCCGTAACTTCAATAGCACCGAGGGTGCAGTAGGTCTGATGAGATGGATAGAAAAGATGGAGTCGGTGATTGATATTAGTGAATACACCGCTGACTGCATGGTGAAATATTCTACATGTGCGCTCACTGATAAAGCTTTAACTTGGTGGAATACTCAAATGAAGACTTTGGGGAGAGAGACAGCGTACCAATTGTCTTGGGAAGACTTGAAAAACATGATGATTGAGGAATAATGTCCTCGAAACGAATTGCAAAAGATTGAAACTGAGATGTGGAACCTACAGATGATAGGAGATGATGTAGCGGGATACACCGACCGTTTCAATGAATTGGCGATTCTAGTACCGCATATGGTCACACCAGAACATAAGCGTGTTGAGAGGTATCTGTGGGGCCTTGCGCCTCAAATTCGTAGCATGGTAACATCATCTAATCCAGTAGATGCCAAGAGTGCTACAACTTTAGCATTCAAGCTAAGGGATGATGCGGTACGTAATGAGTTGTTTGTGAGGAAGGAGAACGAGGAAGGTAGATCTGGGGAGAAAAGGAAATGGATGGGAAATTTAAGTAACAAGTCTGAGAAGCAAGGGTTTAAGATACAAGGAACTATGAAGGCTTTTGCAGTCAACACAGTGGAAAGAAAGGAGTATGATCATGCCGGTGTGTGCATCAAGTGTGGAAAATGTGACAAGTTTGGTCAAACCACACAAGCTTGTCGAACTAACAACCGAATGGGGAAAATTAAACCGGGATGTTTCATATGTGGTGACCTGAAGCACTTCAAGAGGGATTGTCCCAAGTGGAAGAATCAGAACAACACTCAGGCACCAGGGAGGGCATTTGTGATGGGTGCAAGGGACGCACGCCAGGACCCAAACATCGTCACTGGTACGTTCCCGATAAATAATCACTATGCCTCTGTACTTTTTGATTCGGGTGCGGATATGAGCTTTGTGTCGAATGATTTTAAATCCTTACTCGGTATTAAAGCCAGCAAACTATATCAAAGTTATACAATTGAATTAGCAAATGGGAAATTAATAGGAACCGGAGAGGTCATTAGGGGTTGTACTTTATGTTTAGAAAACCATACATTCAGTATAGACCTTCTACCCGTCGAACTAGGAAGTTTTGATATTGTTATTGGCATGGATTGGTTAACAAAGAATCGTGCCGAGATCGTATGCTTCGAGAAGATTGTACGTATCCCACTACCAAGCGGAGAAATTCTTTCAATTCAAGGCGAAAGGTGTAGAACGATGTTAAAGACGATAAACTGCGTGAAAGCTCATAAGTATCTACGCATGGGTTATTGTGCATTCTTGGCTCATATCGTCGAGAAGAAATCCGAAGAACGTCGACTGGAGGACATACCAATCGTCAGAGATTACTCGGAGGTATTTCCCGAGGACTTACCAGGATTACCACCATCAAGACAAGTCGAGTTTCGGATCGACCTAGTACCAGGAGCCGCACCAGTTGCACGATCGCCGTATCGTCTAGCCCCTTACGAGATGTAGGAACTGTCGAGCCAATTACAAGAATTACTTGACAAAGGTTTCATAAGACCGAGTTTCTCACCATGGGGAGCTCCGGTCCTATTTGTAAAGAAAAAGGATGGAACCTTTAGAATGTGCATTGATTACCGGGAATTGAACAAACTGACAATCAAAAACCGGTATCCTCTTCCTCGAATAGACGATTTGTTTGATCAACTTCAAGGTTCCAGTTTCTATTCTAAAATTGATCTACGATCAGGGTATTATCAACTGAAAATTCAGGAAGAAGATATACCAAAAACGGCTTTTAGGACTCGTTACGGTCACTACGAGTTCCTAGTTATGCCATTTGGCTTGACTAATGCACCGGCCGTTTTCATGGATCTCATGAACCGCGTGTGCAAGCCGTACTTGGATAAATTCGTGATTGTGTTTATCGATGACATATTGATATATTCACGAACCAAGGAGGAACATGAACATCATTTGAAATTAATCTTGGAACTACTCAGGAATGAGAAGCTTTATGCTAAATTCTCTAAGTGTGAGTTTTGGATCCGAGAGGTTCACTTTCTCGGACACGTCATCAATAAGAATGGTATCCATGTGGATCCATCCAAGATTGAAGCTATCAAAAACTGGGAAGCACCAAGAACTCCGACTGAGGTGCGTCAATTTCTGGGTTTGGCAGGATATTACAGGCGATTTATCGAGAATTTTTCAAAGATAGCCTTGACTTTGACCACGTTAACTCAGAAGGACAAAAAGTTTGATTGGACGGATAAACAAGAATCAGCCTTTCAATTGCTGAAGCAAAAACTTTGCAGTGCACCAATCCTATCCCTTCCCGAAGGATCTGACAATTTCATCGTGTACTGCGACGCATCACACCAAGGTCTGGGATGTGTATTGATGCAGAGAGAAAAAGTCATAGCATATGCATCCAGACAGCTAAAAGTACATGAGAAAAATTATACGACTCACGATCTGGAATTGGGTGCTGTCGTGTTTGCACTCAAGATTTGGAGACATTACTTATACGGTACAAAATGTACTATCTTTACAGACCACAAGAGTCTCCAGCACATCTTTAATCAGAAAGAACTAAACATGAGGCAACGTCGTTGGGTAGAGCTACTGAATGATTACGACTGTGATATCAAGTATCACCCTGGCAAGGCAAACGTCGTAGCAGATGCCTTGAGTCGTAAAGAACGAGTTAAAACACTCCGTGTTCGTGCCCTAGAATTGACAATTCATACGAGTCTCACGACTCAAATCCGGATGGCACAACAAGAGGCAATCAAAGAAGAAAACATTCAGAATGAAGCTTTACGAGGGATGATAAAGCAGTTGGAACCAAAGTCAGATGACACTTTATACTTCATGAATAGAATTTGGGTGCCATGTGTTGGTAATTTACGGGAGTTGGTTATAGACGAAGCCCACAAGTCCAGGTACTCCATTCACCCAGGTTCGGATAAAATGTATAAGGATCTGAAAGAACTCTACTGGTGGCCGAACATGAAAGGAGAAATTGCTATTTATGTCGGTAAATGCTTGACATGTTCAAAGGTAAAAGCAAAACATCAGAAACCGTCGGGATTGTTACAACAACCCGAGATACCTCAATGGAAATGGGAACAGATTTCAATGGATTTCATCACAAAGTTACCCAGGACGTCGAGCGGGTATGACACTATATGGGTAATCGTCGATCGTTTGACGAAATCAGCTCATTTTCTACCCATCAAAGAGACAGATAAAACCGAGAAACTTGCAAGGCTTTATATCAAGGAAATTGTGGCTAGGCATGGAGTGCCAATTTCTATTATCTCTGATAGAGACAGCAGATTCGTGTCTAGAATCTGGAAATCATTACAAGAAGCCATGGGCACACGTCTTGACATGAGCACGGCATATCACCCACAAACAGATGGCCAAAGTGAAAGGACCATTCAAACCTTAGCGGATATGCTCCGTGCGTGTGCAATTGACTTCGGTGGAAATTGGGATACTCATTTGCCGCTAGCTGAGTTTTCATACAATAATAGTTACCACACCAGCATCAAAGCCGCTCCGTTTGAGGCTTTGTATGGTCGAAAATGTCGTTCACCGCTATGTTGGCAGAAGTTGGTGACAAGTATTTAACCGGTCCTGAAGTTATTCAAGAGACCACGGACAAGATTTTCAAAATCAAGGATCGTCTGAAGGCTGCCCGTGACAGACAAAAGAGTTACGCGGATAACAGACGAAGACCTTTAGAATTCCAAGTGGGAGACAAAGTCATGTTAAAGGTCTCACCTTGGAAAGGAGTTGGAAGATTTGGCAACCGTGGCAAGCTTAACCCTAGGTATGTTGGACCGTTTGAAATATTGACTAGGGTTGGCCCTGTAGCTTACAAGCTCAAGTTGCCACAAGAATTAAGCAATATACATGATACATTTCATGTGTCAAATCTCAAGAAATGCTTATCAGACGACACATTAATTATACCGCCTGATGAGATTCATATAGACGACAAGTTGCATTTCATTGAGGAACCCATGGAAGTCACATATTGGAAGGTTCAGAGAACAAGGCGCAGCCGTGTTAAGTTGGTCAAGGTACGTTGGAATTCAAAGCGCGGCCCCGAGTATACGTGGGAGCAGGAAGATAAAATGAAATCCAAGTACCCGTCCTTGTTTACAAACACTCCAAGTTAGAATGACAAGAACTGAATTTCGGGACGAAATTCTCTGTAACATGGGTAAAATGTGACACCCAGCATTTCAGGTCAATATCCACATTACATAAACGCACGTTCATATTTATTATTTTCCTGATATTTTGTTTTGACTAAGTAAAGTCAAGAAGTCTAGCAAAGGAGTTATTCCAAGTCTAGTAAGTCTTAAAGAATTACAAGAAAAAGTAAGCAGTATAACCCGACTAAATACGAACGTTAATGGTTAAATTAACTAACCAGAAATATGTATATATATATATTTATATATATATATATATTACACAAAATTTACGTTGAACCAAGATTTCAATATATTTCTTCAACGAGTCATAAACTAGTTAAAAATCCTAATACAGTGAGAAATCTAAACCGAAATGAATTTACCTTTTAAAAAACTCTAAAAGAATATTAAGTTACACTTAAATCAAATAATTTGATTTAATTAACTCTAAACCCAATCATCATATCGGCAGAGACAAGTGGGTTTTCCCCCTCAATTTCCTTGACTTTCTTGACCAAACTTCAGAGAATGACCATACCTCATGCCTTCGAAATTCAAGCAAAACCATACCTCTTCAATCATTTTTCTCACAATCCCTTTCATGCTTCTCATTTTCTTACGGCAAATTCCCAATTCTCCTACAAGTCGAAGTCCAGTTTTAAAGCGAAATCCACCATAATTCGGTGCTATAAGAAGAGTTCCAAGTGTTGTCTCAAGAATCAAGCTAAGGAGCTCAAGATCATTCTCTGTTTCTCTAGAAATCACCATTCTCTGTTTGAGGTAAAAACTCAATATTATCCATTTCATTTTCTTTAAAACCGTAACTGAACATACAAATCGTTCAAACGCAAGTAAGATAACAAGAAAAATGTGTCAAAATCAAGATTTGAACAAAAAAAAAATATACAGGACGAATTCTGTCAATCAAAGTGCAGTAATCGAAACTAGGAGTTTCGATACCTGTTCAATCGAAACTAGGAGTTTCGATACCTGTTGTTCAAATCGAAACTAGGAGTTTCGATACCTATTCAGTCGAAACTAGGAGTTTTGATACCTATTTACTCAATCGAAACTAGGAGTTTCAATACTTGTTTGCAATCGAAACTAAGTAATTTCGATACCAATTGCCCAATCGAAACTAGGTAGTTTCGATACTATTCTTGCCAATCGAAACTAGTTAGTTTCGATACCTGTTTTGCTCAGTCGAAACTAGGAAGTTTCGACATCTGTTCTGTTTAATCGAAACTAAGAAAGTTTCGATACCTGTTCATCAGCCCCATGGAGCAGTAACTCAGAACTATTTTTATAACGAATCAAATATTGGAAAAACTAAAAAGAATAAAACAAAAGCAATCAGATCTGTTAAGTCGGGCGAACAATTTGCGTTTAAGACGGGTAGTCTTAACGTGTATGTTATCCTTGTGTAATTAGGATACGGATAAGCGAGTCTGCTGATTATTCAAATATTTGCTAGCATTCATACTGTCAAGGTGAGTTTCACTAATCCCCTTTTTTTCTAAAGTTTTGAAATGATTTGGGGTGGAAACATACTTGTAAAGAATTTTCGTATGTAAATGAATGAAACTAATGATCTGACCGTATGCATGTATTGAGGGAACAATAAAGCGCTTAAAGTCCTCGGAATAAATTAGTAACCATTAGCTATGGACTTAGCCCGGGATTTTATGAATAGTACTATTGGGGGTGACGCTCCCGGTCATGGTTAGTCGCGCTAACCAGGGGTCCAAATGACCGAATGACCGCATATAATCTTACTCGCAGAAAGGCGAGGGGAGGCACAGAATGTTGGGGTTTGGTTACGGTCTCGTACATTACATACTATTTTGTATTCCTTGCATGCTTACAAATGGGGTCAATAGATCGGATTAGTATTCATATTCATTGGTAATACAAACTAAAGAGTTCTGATCAGGTTAAAGTGATCAGGTTTTAAAGTAAAGAGTTCTGATCAGGTTAAAGTGATCAGGTTTAAAGTAAAGAGTTCTGATCAGGCTAAAGTGATCAGGTTTTAAACAAAAGAGTTCTGATCAGGTTAAAGTGATCAGGTTTAAACAAAAGAGTTTTGATCAGGCTAAAGTGATCAGGTTTTAAAGTAAAGAGTTTTGATCAGGTTAAAGTGATCAGGTTTAACAAAGAGTTTTGATCGGAAAATGATCAGATTTAAATATTGGGTTTATGATAACTCTTTATAATAACTCATGAACTCACCAACCTCGTGTTGACATTTTTAAGTATGTTTTCAGGAAATTGAACGTGGTCATCAGGTTAGCAATGTAGGATACATGCATGCACGTGGATACGGCTTTTGGGAGGATTTCTCTTGTATAACTCATGGTCTTGAGTCATATTTGAGAAATCTTAAATTTTTGTAAACTCAATTTGATACTTTGTGATGTAAATATTTTAAACTCGATTATGTATCCAATTACATGTATGTGTTTGCAATAATCATATGCTTTGGAAACCAGTGAATGTTACGCCTCGCGTTTCCGCCCTGGCGGGGTGTGACAGCTTGGGGCTTGTTTGTTAAAACTAAACCATGTCAGTCTAAGACCAAGGCATAAGCCCTGGTCTGATGGTTAATGCGCGCGCGTGTGTGGCCTGGTTCTGTCGCGGGTTCGAGTCCGGCTAGGACCAGTTTTGGAAATTAATTTCTTTTTAATCCTTTTAATACATTATTTAATGTTTAAAAATACCAATTTAATTATTATAAATTACATAAATACATCTTGTATTTTTTTATAAAAGCAGAAAATATAAATTAATGTTTTAACTATTTTACTTTATTAAAACCTTTGTAAATTAGCAAATAAAATAATACAAATGATTTATTTAGACAAATTTAATTATGTTATTTATTTATAAATTGATAATGTTATTAAACAAATTATAATCTAATGTTTGAGCATTATTAAATTCATTCAAACACATAAATAATTATTTTGCAAGAATAATTGTTTAAACATTTTAAATCTATGAAAATACTTAAATATTTATTTAAAAAAAATGATTATACAAGTTTAATTTATTTGCATTTAAAGCCTAAATTATTCAATAACTATTTTATAATTTCAGATAAATAAAAGAGATTAATCTAGTAGTTTAATTAATTATTTTATTAAATAAGTTATTTAAACCCTTTTCCATCCCATGACTTATTTATTAGTTATTTTTAGAATAATTATATAAATAAATCCAAATGTATCATTTAAACCTTTTCCATTCTATAATTTATTTGGTAATTATCTTAATGATTATGTAAATAAATCTACATGTAATTTAAATCTTTTTTCCCACTTCCATTTATTTAATAATTATATAAATAGCTTCAAACCTGTTTACTATAGACCTTAATTACTTCTAATTGATTTTATAAACTATTATTTCAATACTAGTCATGAACTTATATATTACTGCAAAATATATATACAAGTTCATACCCAATCCCAAAACCCTAAGTCTTAGAACTTCTATTATTTCCATCTTGACATACATTGAATTCAAAGTACAATTACCCATGTAGGTTTATTGTGAGAAATCCTCACGAGGCCTATTCATCCTTATCAATTCATAGCACTACTAGCTTTATTACAAGTGAGTTTACAAAGCCCCTTTTTGCCTTTTTATACTTTTGGGGTGAAACATGTCTACAACTATATTTCATACATAATTCAATAACTTTGTTCTTATGCTAAGGTCTTTATGCTTTATGTCTTAAACTGCTTGGTGACCATTACGTGTGTTCATGTTAGTACAATAATTAACTTGTATGGCAAGCCTAAGGTAGTACCTAACATGATCATTTATAGGGGAATCCGATTCATTACTTAACATAAACCTTGGTGGGGTTGTGTTTACATTTTGGTACTTCACGCAATCCGGGGGATTGTGCATACATATAAACATGGTTTGATTGTACGCTTTCAAGCCTTGTATGTTTTCACATTTATGCTTTAGACATGCTTTGAACATATTGAATTATAAACCTTATTCAACTTTGTTTGGTGCCAAAACCTATGTTTCTCATCAACTACTTGTAGTTGACATTTACTTATATGTTTCAGGTGCACCTGTTTGAGGACTGTGTTGAATACTTAGGACTTTGGACCTAGCAATTGTAGGTCCACTCGGGTCTTCTACAGATCTAACTTGAGACGTGACGTATCAAGCATACGGAGTGTGGAATCCAACCGTACACATGACTGTGTATACGAGACAATCACAATAAGAGCTTCAACACACAGGTAAATAATCTTCTCTTTGATTTCCACCAAACACAGAGTTTACAGAACTTCAGTACAAATTGAAAAAAGCTTTTTAAAGCTAACATGTAAACTCCTACTTATAGACATCTTCAGCCATGCAGGCGAACTTAACAAGTTCGCCTAAACTAGGCCTAGGCGAACTTGTTATGTTCGCCTATTACAGAACTTAAATAAAACATTACAAAACATATACATATAAGATCTAAACTATTACAAGGCCTATTGTCACACTTCTATATCCTAACAGACTCCCCTTGACAATAGCTTGATCTTTTGTCTTTATGCTGAGCTCTTCCACTTCTCCGATAATTTTCTCCCCGCGTATACTCCATGTTTCGCACAAATATCCAACTCACGTTTATATTGTAATCCATGTTCACGCCATTCAGTTGTAAACATAATCTCTTTTCTTTTCAGCATCAGTTGGTCTTTATTTTAGAAGTTTATAAGCTTCATAGCATCACAGAAACAAGCTATGACCTTATTATCTTGATCTTCAATTCTTGCTTTTCCAGTGTTCACATCCACATACCACCACTTCATATTACCCAAACAGTCTTGTGTTATTTTCCTCAAAGGTATCTTCTTCACTACCTTGACTGGTTTAAACTTGTAATTCCAAATCACCTTACCAGTTTTAGGATCAACACTCTTTATTCTCCTTCCCTTTTGTGGTTTAAGCTTTTCATACTTTCCAGAACCACCTTCCATCCTTATTAATTTTGCAATTGCATAAGCAATACCATGCTTAGATCTATTGATTAAACACTTTGTTGCCAGACCGTTCATCTCACATCTTGGTAAAGTATTAAAGTACCTTAGTCTTGGCTTCAAATATTGCACACCATCAGATCTATTCAAAGCAAACAGATTAATTTCTTCATCAAAGAACCAACTTATAATCCTCCTAACACACCTATCTTTATTCACATACTTTTCCTTAAGAACAGGTGGTGACGATGAAACAGGTAATACTTTCTTCCAACTCTTCACCAACTCTAGCCATTTCTCTTTGGTCATGCTTGTATCCCTATACATCACAGGCTCTTCAGTTGTCTTAGTCTGAGCAGTGTCAGAGCTAGAATCAGGTTTTGTGACATCTTCAGTAGAGTCCATAGAGTCAGCCATTCCATCAGAAGTAACTTCAGGAATAGCATTATCTTGGAAGAAATCAAAAGGCACATTAAGACCATCACAACCTTCATACATCAACCTTGTTGTATCTTTAGTAATCTCCAATTCTACTATCTCTCCTTCTTCTATCTCTGCGTCATTCACTTCATCTTCTAAATCATCAAACAACTCATCTAGACCATCTAAACAGTCTATCTTTTCAGCTTCATCAATAGCAGAATCTTCTCTAAAGAATTCTAGAAGCAACACCTCTTCATTTTCTCCTGTAATTTTATCATCAGAAGCTTGATTTGAAGTAGTAGACTCCCCCTGAAACTGAGATACCGGATCAATGTCAGAGTATTAAAGATCACCCTTGTTCCCCCTGGTATCATTATCTTCATCATCATTTATTTGAACTACCTCTTTATGACAAGCATCTTTAACCACTACAGGCATCTCCCCCTGAGCGTCAATACACACTATTAACTATGAAACAAGAATCTGCATCTCAGATAGTTGTCTGCTTTGAGATTGAAGAACTTATTCTCTCTAAAAATCATTGGCTCTTAAAACATCTACTTGACCTTGAAGACCCACAACTTGAGCTTATAGGCAAGAGAGTTTGCCTTGTAAAGCAACAATCATAGCATCCTTTGATGTAGACGGAGCAACTTGTGAAGAAGTATGAGGAGGAATTTGAGTAGGAGTAACTTGTGGAGAAGTAGTCTGAGGCGGTTGTGGTGATATAATCAGTGCTTCCCCAAAATCCATGTCATCAGCTACCTGAGTACGAGCAGCAGCTATAGAAGCAGACATTAGCTTCTTTGATTTTGGAGAAGGGAAATACTCGGAATCAGACGACGATGATCTTTTACCAAGTATTGCACCATGAGGAGGACCCCGAGCAGACTTGCGTCTTGGTTTCTTTACCTTTCCTGTACTTACAGAATTCATAATGGTCTGAGCTGAAATCTTTAGTAGCTTCCGAATCAGTATCAGACCCATTATCATTAGCAGGTTCAGAAGAACTCGTGCTAGTATCATTGACATTTCCCTCTTGATCTTGTGGAGGAGAGTGTATTTGTTCTTCTTCAATGTTATGCACGTTCTCCTCATGTTGATCATCACGGTCATCAACTTGAACCTCATCGTGAACTTCTACATTTGGTTTTATTACATTCTCTTAAACTTTAACTGGTTCTTGAACTTATCGTTATTGTATTTGAGGTTGTTGTTGCTGTTGTTGTTGCCGTGCTTGCTCTTCCGGATTAATCCAATTATCATGAGGTGGTGCAACATAATCAGGATTAATTATGTGCCCAAATAATGGTATAGGAACTGGGATCAGTGCCGGATTCTGCTGCTTAATAGTGTTACAATCAGTTAAAATCCTCTTTGTCATTGGGGTTAGAGTAAGAAGGTGTGGTAGCTGAGGTAGGATTGGAATGAGATGATTCAAAATCAGTTGAATGAACCTAGGATACATTAGAAAGCCTTGACCTTCTGGCGGTGTAATTTGTGCAACAATCTCCTTATAGAAATAATGTGCAAAGTTGAAGCCTCTGTTAAGAGTAAGAGCCACCATGGCTGATTGTAAAGAAGTGTTAAACCCGTCAGTTCCAGCTTTCCTCGGTGATAAACACTGAATAAGTACATGCATAAAGTACCTTCATTGACCCACTAAGCCACCTTTCCATGCTCGAGTATCATTAGCTCTTCCCCTGTATCCCATCCTTTGAAAACATCCCATAATCAACTGAGACGGTAACCCCAACGGTTCTTCATTATTACCTCCAAGATGCAGAGCTTGTCGGATAGTGTCAATAGATATTGCCACTTTAGTGTTGTTGACAGTAGCTCTAATCAAATTTGGATCAACAGTGCAATCATGTTGTGCTGTATCCTAGAATTGTTGAATATAATTAAGGCCGATGTAGGGATTTGCAGATAGAGCAACACTGATTCTTGATCTATTCAGAAAATTTATGATGTCACGGTATTTCACAGCTTCAGACATATCTGGATCCAATAACACCACCTGGTTATGCTTATATTCCACTCTACTATCCATCTGTACATAGTAATGATGAAATAGCAAAGTCACAAACATATTAAAACAAAAAAAAATTTAAAACAAAAAAATTTTAACACAAAAAAATTGCTAAGTCAAAACACTACTACACACTAAGGCGAACATAATAAGTTCGCTTAGAGTTGCAAGAGGCGAATTTAATAAGTTCGCCTGAGCAAGTTCACTCCAAGCACTTAACCAGATCATAATTCCAACTTGTCCAATCGATGAAATCCGAAGCAAATATCCACACAAACTGCTACTATACCCATCGATACAACATAAAACACCTTCAATTTCAATATCAAGCCACAACAACACCTCTATAATCGAAAAAATCTGGATGACACACTAAAACCTAAGGTCAGACCATAAACATGATCCATGTGAACAATTTAACGGATAAAAGTTCCTGAACCTACCTTGGTTTGAAGCGCAAACACTTTAATATCAAGAGATTAACACACAACACTGATTCTTCAACACATAATTTGAAACAGGTCATGTTCACTCAAAACAAGCTTAAGTTCGCTGTATAAGTTTGCTCAAATTTGAAATTGGGTAAATGAATAAGTTCGCCTGACCTGATATATATACACAGTCACCAAGTTCCCTTACTAGGCGAACCTAGTAAGTTCGCTTACCAGGTGAACAAGATAAGTTCACTTAAACTCAAAATACTTCGAGAATTTTTTAAATTTCATCCTTTTCATGCTTCAACTCACAAACACCAATCCTTTTGTCTTCCACCTGGAACATATATCTGATCCAATCCCGAACATTAAAAAAAATGGAATTTACATGGAAGCTCGAGAGAAAATCTTTTTGAATTTTATCTATACAAACTGAAACATATATTTTTGGATTTTTGAAATAAACCAACAAAATCACATATTTTTGTTCGAACATCATGAGTAAGAAGATCATATCAGTAAACGAGAAATCCTTCACACAGTCTATTAGATCTATGGGTAACCTATGATACATATTCTCATATCTCATTGTTGAATATCTTACAAACTTTTCAGATCATATTCTTTTCAATTTATACACTTAGCCTTGAAATCCTACGTGATAAATCTCAACGTAAACAATCAGATCATAAAATGCTCAAATATTCACACCGAATTTGCAATATAAAGCATGTAAATCTAGGTTGTCAATATTATATAATTTGAAACTACAAGCATTTTTCTTCCATGTTCTTGTGAGTTAAGGTACCAATTTGATGAAAAACAATGTGTACCCCACATATGTGCCAACAGAAATATAAATTTGCACTATCGTCAAGACATATGAAACTTATGCATAGATAATACCAATCTCCATACTGAAACTATCATAATTAGCACAGGAAAAGAAACAGATCCCAAAGGATATGAGGAATCATAATAATTCAAATGCTTGGTTTTGGATGTTATCATGATTGAGTGTAACAGAAGAACTCTTAAGTAGAATGAAGGATTAAAGAATCGATTGATTCAATAATATAGGGTAATGTGGTCTAGTTGTTATCTGGATATTCAATGGAATCAAGATATTGATCCAAGGGTGAGTATGTGTTCCAACAAATATTGTCAGAAACATATCTTAGTTCAACATCACATTGCATGTTTTTCAGGGCATGGGCAGTGAAGTGAACTGAAAAATTGTGCTAATCAATATAGTTCGATACTGGTCTCATGAAACACTTTAAGCCTCATATTCTATATATGATAATGATCTTTTAACACACACATCCAGGCATAAAACGGGTTCAAATCACAGTTGTTATCAAGAATCATTATGTTTTCACACTACTAATGGTCCAAAAACGCTTCTAGTCTACTGACAATCTAAATTACATACACATATCCAAATTAAACATAAAATAGATTTTCAAGATTAGAGCATTTATGACACTATCATTTCTTGTTCATGCAGACTTTGAAATTTAGATCAAATCAAATGAACACAAACACAAATTATCATATCATATCAACAGGTCATCTATGGTCATATGTGATAGATTTTCAATTGATGTATTATCATCTCTTCTCTAACTTCGAATGATGTCGATTTTTATCCTTTTCATTTTGTTTGGAATTTTTATAAATAACAATTTTTTTTCACTAGAAAGTAAAGTGCAGAAATGTAGTAAAGCAATAAATGAAAATAAAAATAAAGCCTTCCATGAAAATTATTTTTGACAAACCTTTTATTCGGGATTGATCATACCAATCATTTTTACCAGAAATTCGAACCTAGTTCGATCAAATGCCTTGATGAAGAGGTCAACAAAATTGTCATCAGTGTGTACCTTCACTAGCTCAATCAACCTCTTATCTGCACAATCACGAATAAAATGATATCTTATTTAAATGTGCTTAGTTTTATTGTGCTTAAAAGGATTGTTAGTTATGGACATTGTGGCATTGTTATCTATGAACATAGGGGTGCAAGTAATATTCAAACCGTAGTCTCTTAATTGTTGCTAGATCCACAAAATCTGGGAACAACAACTTGAAGCTGCGATGTATTCTGCTTCACATGTTGATATGGAAACTGTGGTTTGCTTTTTACACTACCATGAAACAAGCCGATTACCCAGAAATTGGCAACCTCCTTCCGTAGATTTACTGTCCAAACAACAACCTCCGAAATCTAAGACAGTATAAGCATTAAATTCAAAATTAGAACCATGCGGAAACCATAATCCTAATCTCGGTTTCCCTTTCAGGTACTGTAAAATACGTTTGACTGCAATCAGATGGGATTCCTTTGGTTTTGGTTGAAATCTGGAACATAGACACACGGCAAACATTATATTTGGCCTTGATGCGGTTAAATACATGAGAGATCCAATCATTGCCCTGTACAAGCGACTGTCAATATCCTTTCCTTCTGGATCTGGATTCATCTTGTGATTTACAGGAATCAGAGTATCATATGGGGTACAGTCTTTCATCTTGAACCGGATCAAGATGTCTTTCACGTACTTAGACTGATGAATAAAAGAAGCCATCCTCTTTTTGATTTACTTGCAATCCTAAAAAGAACGAAAACTCTCCCATAGCGGACATCTCGAACTTCAATTTCATAACACTCTCAAACTCTTTGCATAACTCTTCGTTTATTGAACCAAATATAATATCATCCACATAGATGTGAACCATCAGGTAATCTCCCCCTGCTTTTTTGATGAATAAGGTTGAATCAATTTGACCATGATTGAAGCCATTGTCCAAAAGATGTTGCGACAACATTTCATATCACGCACGGGGTGCTTGATGTAGACCATAAAGTGCCTTATCTAGCTTGAATCCTCGTGAGGGATACATTGGATCCTCAAACCCCAGTGGTTGACACACATACACTTCTTCTTTAACCTTTCCATACAAGAAAGCACTTCTGACGTCCAATTGATATACCTTAAATCTTTTAAATGACGCAAACACTAGAAACAAACGAATTGCTTCCAATCGTGCAACAGGTGCGTAAACCTTAGTATAATCTATACCCTCTTGTTGATTGTACCCTTGAACAACCAATCTTGCTTTGTTCCTCACCACGACACCACGATCATCCTTTTTACACTTAAAAACCCATTTGGTGCCTATCGGATACATGCCCTTTTGAAGATCAACCAAATTCCACACCTTTAGCTTATCAAATTATGCAAGCTCCTCTTGCATTGCTTCGATCCAGTTCTTATCTTGTAACGCCATCTCCACATTTTTAGGTTCTATCTGAGAAATAAAACAAGAATATAAGCAAACATCAAGAACTCCAGTATCTCTAAAGTTAGAATATAAAAAAGTATTTCAGGATAAAGAACGAGTTTGGATTCCATCCTGCAGATTCCCAATGATATTTGTCACCTGATGATCTTTCAATTCTTTTATGGAAGCGACCTCAGGAACAGGTAGTACATCAACTTGAGTAGTTTCCTCTTGAGAAAGAACATTTTGAGTAACTGGTATCACAGACTCCAGATTGGTAGGAAGCTCCCCTTGATCATGTGTAGAAGTGGACGAATCATCAACAATTAATGGATCAGTCGAAGAATCCTGGAAAATTGTTTCATCATCTTCACTTTCAGACTCATGAGTTCCCGAACTAGATGCTGCATTCGGATCAGGAATAGAGGAATGTGAAACTGATAACAGAACCGCTGATCTTGGTAGAAAACTGCAATCTTGGTCACCATGACAAGACTCATATAACACTGCAACTTCTCCAGCAGACAAAATAGGAGCAAAATTGAAAGACTTGAACAAGCTATCATAATCAAATGCCAACCGCCTTCTTAGGAATAGATCGATTAGAACAATCGATATGGAATCATTCTTCAATCTGTCGTGTTTCCTTGTTATAAACTCTTTTATTCAATGAATTGTCAACATACCCCAGAAAAATTCCTTCAATCGCCTTTTCACTAAACTTGGTAGAAACATCTCGGATCTTCAGAAGAGGAAACGGATTCCCAAAAGGAAGAAGATAATTCAGATTAGGCTTCCGGTTGTTTAACAATTCATAACAAGTCTTGTTGTGTCGCTTCATGGTCAGAACACGATTCAGGACATGACATGCAGTATTCACAGCTTCAGCCCAAAAAGTTACCAGTAGCTTAGAATCTGCCAACATTGTTCTTGCAGCTTCAATCAATGTTCTGTTCTTTCGCTCAGCAACCTCATTTTGTTGAGGAACATATGGCACGCTAAACTCATGATGAATTCCCTTTTGCAAACAAAAGAAACCCATCTTACTATTTTTGAACTCGCTGCCATTGTCACTTCTTATACGTCTGACTTTCTGCTTATAAATAGTCTCCAAACCAAGAATCAAGTATTGAACTGTCTCAGTTGTTTCAGCCTTGGTTGATAAGAACTTGACTCAACAAAATCAAGAAAAAATCATCTGTTACCACCAAACAATACGATTTTCCTCCAATGCTTCGAATACTTATTGGCCAGAATAAATGCATATGAAGTAGCTCCACATGAGTAGCAATAGAATTTTGCATCTTCGATTTGTGGAACTTTCTATGCTGCTTACCCTTCTAACAAGGAATATAGACATCAGGCACATAGAATTTCATTTTTGGAATACCAGAAACCAAATCATTCTTCACTAAGTAATTCATTTTTCTGAAGTTGATGTGAGCTAGCTTCCGATGCCAAAGAATAGACTCAGATTCGGATGCTTTCGAGAGTAAACATGTAGGAATTGAATCCCTTGTTATAGTAACACTCATGTCTAAAACATATGTGTCATTTCTTCTCAAAGCCTTCATCAGAATCCATTCTTCAGGTATTACAAATCCCGGCTTCAAAATATAACACTCAGAATCGTTGAAATGGAATGAAAACTTGTTATCAAAAACTTGAGAGACGGTGAGTAGATTATGCTCAAGTTGCTCAACATAATTGACTTTCTCAAATTTCACCTTTTCATTCTTCCGCGTTCCTTGGCCTGTTATGTACCCGCAAAAGCGTGATAACCTCCATCAATTTTATTAACATCTTCGAGAAAACGAACATTTCCTGTCATATGTCGGGTGCAACCACTATCCGCATACCATTTGTTGTTGATAGTCCTCCTTGGTTGACCCTACACAAACAAAGTAAATCAGTTAGAAACGGGGACCCAAGCCATTGTGGTCTTGGGTCTACCATTAGCATGAAAATAAACTACTTCAAGCAATTCACAATCTCTATTATCATCCACCCTTGGTGATTTAGGCAAATCAGAATCAGACATCCTGGTTTTTGAAACATTCTTTTTCTTAACAAAATTTGATTGATTTTGAAATTCATATTCAAATTGATCAGTTTCTAAAAGTTTTCTTAACCATCTGTTCCTTTTTAAAATTCATGTTAATTCTAATGAAGAACTTCCTGATGAATAACCTTCAGTAGATTTAACATCACTACCTCCTTGCTTCTTTGGAACATAAATCATTCTGGATGGTTCACCAACATAAGTCTTCGAAACTTGACACTGAACAACTTTGGGTTTTGCCACATTCACCTTATGAAATCACTTGTTGATTTATTTTCAACTTTTGAAACCACCTTGTTGATATCACCAGCACTTATAAAACCACTTTGAGATAAAATTGGTGGAATAGTTGGTTGTACAACTTCATCAGGCTCTGTTAGAATACATCGATCTCTTGTGACTTATTTTACCACTTTTGGTTCATCAATCTTCACATCTTTAGGAACACCTTCTGTCTTGTTTTTATCAAATATCTCTTCATCACTATCGGAGTCATAAACCATTTCTTCTCCTGTTACTGGATTCACTTTCAAAATTGTCTTAGGATCTAAATCCTCTTCATTTATAATCTCTGGTTCCACAACACAGTTTCCATTAAATGCTGGGGGATTATATCCAACTCTAGTGATTCTTTTATCTTGATCAACATTATCATGAAAATATCCCAACAAAAATGATGAATTTCCAAAGTTTTCCAACTTTCTGTGTAACTTGATCACTTATTCTTCCTTTACAGAAATCTCCTTATTTTTATCAGCAAGAATGGTATTTCTCTTTTCAATCTCTGCATAGGCCATATCCAGATGATATGCAGGTTCCTTAATCTTTAAAGTCAGAGAATTAATGTTTCTCTTGAGTGATTTAATTCTGTCAATACACAACTTATCATTGTCCTTTAATTTCTGATTCACTGTGT
Source organism: Smallanthus sonchifolius (assembly GCA_023525975.1). Lineage (NCBI taxonomy): Eukaryota > Viridiplantae > Streptophyta > Magnoliopsida > Asterales > Asteraceae > Smallanthus > Smallanthus sonchifolius. The sequence continues at coordinate 94,132,841 of CM042019.1, forward strand.
GCATCAATTTCATATCACAGATCAAGTTTGTGTTATCATTAATAACTTTTATCATTTTGTCCTTCACCAGAACACAGTTAGAACAATATATATTACAGATAACATCTTTTACCTTTGATGGATCAGACATGTCAGCTATGAAGACTTTTGCAGTAGGAATCTCTTCAGTCATCTTAGGTACTCTTTTAGTCAACAAAATTTCATCTTCTGATACACTTTTTTTGGAGACATTATCTTCAGAATGAACTTCATCAGCACTTTCAACATGATTTTCTTCAGAAGTACTTCTGAAGTAAAATCCTCAGAAGATTCATCATTATGACTTTCTACTTCACTTCCTGAGCTTTCTTCATCACTTGAATTATCATCCTCAGATGTTACATCAGTATGAATTGCAGCTATGAAAACAGCACCAACTAGATCCTCTAAATGAATTCCCCAGTCATAGTTATCATCTCCTTGAGCAACCAAAGCAGATGATGTGAAAACATTTGCTGCATTTCCAGAACTGCCAGATCCTTGTTTTTTATTTCTGTTGCTTTCGTAATTGTTCTTCTTTTGAGAATCAAATTCAACATTTGGCTTGTTACATTCTTTAGCAAAGTGACCATATTCTTGACAATTGTAACACCGAACCTTTGTTTTATCAAAACCCATTTTCGTTCTGCTATTTATCCGATGTACTTTCGTCCTGTCTTTTTAAGAAAATCATTTGCACGCCTCATCAACATTTTCATGTTCCATTGAATATTCGTTTCTTCTAAATCAACAGGATCAATCTGACGGCAATCTTCTTCAATTGCTTCTAGATCATGAATCTTCCCTCCGATAAAGTTTTCATACAAAGCAACAAATGATGAAAGCATTGCCATATAATCTTCAGCTACCCTCTGACTCGTATGATGTGAATTAGATGGTTGTGATCCAGATGAAGGAATAGATGTATTTGCAGAAAATCCCGATTGATAAGAATATCCAGAAACATTCTCATTTGAATTATCTTGACCATCTCCAGAAAACAATGCAACACCAGATCCAGATTTTCCAGGTGTTTTAGCAAAGTACATTGAATGATCTTGAATGTGCTCCATATTAGTTTCCTTCTTCTTCAAATTTAAGTCATGAGACTATATCTTTCCCAACACATCTTCAAGTGACATTGTCTTGTATTTTTCATTTTTTTAATAAGGACTGAATACACATCAAACTTTGATGGTAGTGCATCTAAGAACTTATCATTAATTTCTTCAGATTCATATTCCACCTCTGCAGTTGTCAGCTCACTAAGCAAATGATAATATCATGTAGTCATCTCATCCATAGTTTCATTTTGAAAATGCTTGAACACCACAAACTGCTTCTTTAGTAATTCTTTATGACTTTTCTTCACATCCATATTACCTTCACATCTCTTTTGTAAAGCTTCCTATAAATGTTGTGATGTATGAAACTGCTTGAAAACATTAAAGATTTTTTTGGAAAACAAATTAAAATACTTGCCATTGCCTTCTTTTCTTTGACATACACCAATTTTTCTTCAGTTGTCAATGCAAAAATGGGCTTTGGAAGATTATCATTTCCTATGAAAGAGTAAACAGGATGTTTGTATCCTTGCAGAATTGGAATCCAAAAGCTAGTATTAGTGTAGCAGACGAACTGATCGAATCTGGGTTTCCAGTTTGGATAATCAGCAAGACTTATTAGCTTTGGAGGTTTTTGAGGAGTTCCAATCTCATTGTCGTAGTTCATCATATTTGTAACCAGCACCATGTTAGCCATACTAACAAATATACACAAAATATCAAGTACAAACAAAATTACCCAGAGGCGAACTAGATAAGTTCGCTTCAACCACCTTAAGCGAACTTGTCCCAAGCGAATTTGATAAGTTCGCCTAAACAAGAATTTGAGCTAAGTTCGCCTAATAAGGTCGCCTGTAACTGAATTCAGGCTAAGTTCGCCTATTTCAGTTGAAAAATCTCAGGAAGATGAACTCTTCAACAAAAAGACGAACCAAAACTTCCAAAAATCATCATAACTTGCTGAATTGATGAAATTTGATGAAATTGAACCGTAGGATTGAGTATTATATAAAATAGGACACTTTTAATGGATCAATTTCTTCAAAAACGTCTTCAATTTGATGAATTCAGCCCCAAAATCCTCTCAAGAACTTGAAAACTCCATGAATATGAAAATCAAGCAAAACTCAGACTTTCTGGTGTCAAATCATACACAAACCGTCACAAATCACGAGCACGTAGCTCTGATACCACATGTAGGTCCACTCTGGTTTTCTACAGAGCTAACTCGAGACGTGAAGTATCAAGCATACGAAGTGCGGAATCCAACCGTACACATGACTGTGTATACGAGACAATCACAATAAGAGCATTCAACACATAAGGTAAATAATTTTCTCTTTGATTTCCACCAAACACAGAGTTTATAGAACTTCAGTACAAATTGCAAAAAGCTTTTTAAAACTAACATGTAAACTCTTATTTATAGACATCTTCAGCCATGCATGCGAACGTAACAAGTTCGCCTAAACTAGGCCTATAAGTTCGCCTATTACAGAACATAAGTAAAACATTACAAAACATAGACATATAAGATCTAAACTATTACAAGGTCTATTGTCACACTTCTATGTCCTAAAAGCATTAATGAAGTTGAAATTATGTTTATGTTATGAACTCTTTGTTTTCTATTTCTTTTGTAACGGATGCTTTTAATTGTGATGAATAAATATTATCACGTTTAATAGATGATCATGTGCTTATGAACAACCGCGTCAGCCCCAGCGTATAATCCGCCGCCGGCCGGGGTGTGACACTTGTCATGTTTATCCAAATGCTTAGCCGATCCTGGTTAGGCAATCACATTAGATGATGTGCACGTTGATGATAAAACTCCAATTCACCGAACATGTTAAGATATTAGGAACACAAGATCAAAAGTTGAGAAAGAAAACAATACCGATGGTTCTCGTATAGTGGCAAGGTCAAAAGGGTGCCGACTAAACTTGGGAATTAACAGAACAAATGAAAGCTAAGTATCCTCATCAGTTTGACTAACATTTCAAGGATGAAATTCTTTTAAGGTGGGGAGAATTTGTAACACCTTGACAAATTCCCAAAGTAATATGAGGGCTAGAAGTATCAAAAGTCAAAGTTCAGTGGTTAAACATCAAATTCTCCAAAGTTAGAGGACTGAAAATGAATAATTTTTATTTTTTGGATGGTAGCGGACCGTTACCATAGCCTCTGGTAGTCCGCTACGTGTGGAGGAAAAAAAATTGTGTGTTGACACGTGTCCTATGACTCACCAAAAGAGAACTGACACGTGGCACTGGTGGCAGGCCGCTAGCCAAGTTCTTAATGGTCTGCCATGTGCCAGGTCTCCATAGCGGTCCGCTAAGATGTAGATGACGGTCCGTTACTTGAGGACAAAGGCAGAATTGTGGCTAGGGGCGGTGGCGGACCGCCACCAACCTGTGTAGCGGCCCGCTACAGGTCTGCGGAAAGCCTATAAATAGAATTCATGTCTTGGCAAGTTTGCAAACAACCCAACATTCTCACACCTTCCAATACACACACACTCACTCGGATTGCACGAATCCCGAGCTCCCGGTCCGCTCTCGAAAGTCCGATTTCCCGCAATTCGTCCGTAAATCTTCGTAGATAGTACCGAGGCAAGATTTTTGAGTACCCTAAATGTTCCATTTTGAAAACCAAAGATAGGTGTATTGATTATGATAATGTTGGATATGATCCAGGGTATACTCGAAGTGTTGATTGTTGTATTGATTCAGTAGGTGGTTTTGATTGAGGTGAGTTCCTCAAAACTATGCTCGATATAAAATGTTTTAAATGATTTTGTATCGAAATGAGTCGGATCCCTATTTTACTTCCATGTATATATACCCGTGAATATCGCTTATTACGGTCCAGGTTGGGATGGAACTGGCGGGTGAGACCGATCCTCTCGTATTAGACTGATATTTTTAATACTAGTAGCCAGGGAGTTACCAGTATATATGTTAGGACATGTTTTGTAACTGTAGCTAAAATTCTATGTGTATATGTAGTGAACCTATCAAGTTCGCCTAAGGTAAGTTTAAGCGAACTTGATGAGCGAACTTACTAAGTTCGCCTAAGGAGTTCTAGGCGAACTTGACAAGTTCGCACGTAGAGCTTACATCCCTATAAACAGAACATTAAGTGTTCATTTATGGGTAAGCATGCTAGTGTGTTTGCATACACAGAGAGTGAGTGATTCTCTGTGAGAGGTGAGTCACCACCCCTAGGTTGAGCTCACCTAGGGGTTGGACATGGAGCTTAAACGAGAGATATGCACATTCCTTTGGTATTGTATTCGTATGATGGGATGATGTGTTCGTTTATGAATAAAGTATCGTTTTCTGTGTTAAATCTATATCTTATGTGTTCGTGTTTGGTTTGACACGCTCATGCTTCCATGTCTATGTAGAATCTAGAGTGATGTGTTTGATCGTGGACGTCTACGTGTTTAGATGACGCCACATGGACTTAGAAGTGGTATCAGTCAAGGGGGAGCCTGTTGGGACACGTTTTGTGACTAATGATTTCTCAGTATTTGTTTAGAATTGTTAGAAACAGTTGAGAGGGAGTCTGTTAGGACATGTTTTGTAACTATAGTTATAATTCTATGTGTATATGTAGCGAACCTATCAAGTTCACCTAAGGGAATGTTTAGGCGAACTTGATGAGCGAACTTGCTAAGTTTTCCTAAGGAATTCTAGGCAAACTTGATAAGTTCATATGCAAAGCTCACTTCCCTATAAATAGAACATTAAATGTTCATTTGTGGGTAAGCATGCATGTGTTTTTGCATACACAGAGAGGGAGTGATTCTTTGTGAGAGGTGAGTCGGGTTGGACATGGAGCTTAAACGAGAGAGATGTACACTCTTTCGGTATTGTATTCTTTTAACGGGATGGCGTGCTCGTTTAAGAATAAAGTGTCGTTTTCTATGTTACATCTATATCTTATGTGTTCGTATTCAGTTTAACTCGCTCATGCTTTCGTCTCTACGTAGAATCTAGAGTAATGTGTTTGATCGTGGACGTCTACATGTTTAGATTACGCCACAGGGACTTACAATATATAATAAAAGCTCAGGGTCCTTATGTGGCCATTGGGTGGGAAATTGGGATGGTTGGTCGTTTCGTTTCGTATTTTATGGTTATGAAAACATGATTTTGTTTATAAACTCACCAACTTTGTGTTGATCCAAATGTTTTCAAATGGATTTTAGCATAGGTGATCACTAGCTTGTAGTTGGCATTCCATGAGATGTACTTGTACTTGACAAGTTCGCCTGTGCAACTGTCTTCTTCCCCAACAAACCCTAAAAATTAAGGCTGAAGTTCTAATCATTCAAGCTTCGGACTTTTTATGTCCAGAATGTTTCATTTCAACCCATGAGCCTAGATCTATGTTTATTTCCTCATTTCAAAGGTAAAAATTCTTACTTTAATCATTTCTTTCCCAAAACCCAAAAAGTTATAAAAACTCAGACTTAGGCTAAACGATTACCTGATGGGATCCGATTCCTATTGCTACTTGCTGCTGAGATGGAACGTGACGGTTCCCGAGCCTTTGAGTAGTCTCCCTTTGGTATAGGGCTAGCCATATGCTTATATAGGTTGGCTTTCCTAGGCTTGTGTTGCTACCCATATGACTAGAGGAATTGATTTGTTGTGTAATTGTTTCTCAGCTTGGTCAAGGATAGCGATTGGTTCCTCTACATAGTTTAGATGTTATCCACTTCGTTGTCGTCATATGGTATGTGAGCCATGCCATCAGCTAAGCACTAGCGTAAGTGCGACACATGGAACGTAGGATGAATTCCACTAAATTCATTGGGTAAGTCTAATTAGTAAGCTACTTCACCGATCCTTGCTAAGATTTGGAAATGTCCGAAAACCTCGGACTTAGTTTGCCTCACTTTCGGAATCGAATGATTCCTTTCCAGGGTGACACTTTCAGCAGTACCATGTCTTCCACTTGAAATTCTAAATCCCTTCATCTTTTGTCCGCGTAAGATTTCTGTCTGTTTTTAGCATCATTCATCCGAGCTTTGATCTATTCAAATTTCTTGAAAGTAGCTTTGACCACTTCGAGACTCGCAAAGTCTTTCTGTCCAATTCCCCCCCCCCCCAACAAACCGGGGTTCTACATCTCCTTCCGTATAACATCTCAAATGGCGGCATGTTAATGGTTGAGTGGTAGCTGTTGTTATATGAATTACACATCTTTTTTGGCAAACTATACTAAAGTCAAACTCGCAAACTCTTCTAACGGCAAACGGCTATCTTATGTGTTAAGAATTACACATCTTTTTTGGCTTATCCGCTTCATTTTCAGTTCTGTAGGTTTTTTTGGAGCTAAGCGAACAAAGAAGGAGATTCCATGAATTACTTTCAAGTTTTAGGGTTTCTGAGTTGGTGGCACGGTCATGCACCCTACTTGGCACGACCGCGCCAAACTTATTAACCCTAGACACGGTCGCGCCCTTGAAATGGCACGACCGTGCCAAGCCAAGTCATCGAGCACAACCGTGCTCAAGCACCCCCATGACTGCGTGCACCCCTGTGAGCTTGATTCATGACCTCATGCCCGTACGACCTCGAAGAAAGGATCTAATGGAAGCTACGGACTAGTCAACCACTTGTCTTATGACTGATCTAATCACCAGGTACGGTCATGCCCTAGTGATAGGCACCGTTGTGCCTCACCACCTGGCATGGTCGTGCCTCCCCAGTGTTATAAATACAGAGCTTTTTCTCAGACATCATTATTCAGCAACAAGAGCAAAAACCCACTATTTAAGCTCCGAATCAACCTTGTTCCTGCCATATTTCAAGCTTCTAGGAAGGATTACTACATAAAGGGGATCACCATACATCAACAAAAACATCTAGGCTCGGAGGAGTGGTTTGATTCTTGTATTTTTCTATCCATTTTTCCCTGCTTATTTGTCATTCTTGTTCTCATGATGAGCTAAAACTCTTGTTCGGTTTGGTTTAGATGAAGTTTAGATACATTTGACAACATTTATGGATTATTGGAAATCATTGTGTTAATGTTATGACAATCGTATGATTATTATTCAATGAAATTATGTATTTGAGAATCTAAAGTTGTTTGCAAAGACTTGTATTTGTGTATGCTATATAATGTTGGAAAACTTATAGTTTATGCTCATATTCATTAATTGGTGTATGTTTATATGCTAGTTAATGGCTTTTGACTAGGAATGGTGGATGAAGTCTTGCTCATAATTTATGATTCTTGAATGTGTATCCTTATGCTTGTGTTTGGAAAAACAAAGTGTTTGTTATGATGTTTCATGCTTAGACATATGTTTATCTAGGATTTGTTGACACAATCTCATAATTTATATAAACTTTGTATGAACATTGTATGTTGAAGAAGTGCATATTATTGTCTAATTAAATCAACTTGAGTTGGGTAGTGTGTTATTCATATTATCTTTCCATCTAGTTGTTGGATTAGTGTACCTTGATCGGAAACTAGTTCAATCTATATAAACATTGACACGATTACAACACGTGAGCTTCATTGAATGATTTTAGGTGGTTAGTTTGATTAGATGTCTTTGACGGGAATTTAGTCAATCTATGTTTTGTGTATTTGCCATGTTTTCATGAGTGTATTGAATGTATTCTAGATGGATTCGATACCAAAGTGAACTTTCTTCCTTGATTGTTTGACTTGTGATTTTAGTTTAGTTTTATATATATCTGCATGCTAGTTGATTAACCAACTCTTCAAAATATCTTTTTACCATCACTTGATTAAATTGTAGTTCCGGTTTATTATTGCATTCTACCGTATCCACGGATTGGTATCCGGTTCTCACTTTTACTATATTGCCATCCGACGGGTACACTTGCCAGGTGTGTGTTGGAGGACCTCTATGAACGGGAGATTGACCTTGAGTTGTTTGAACATGTTCAGGAGGTTACCGTATTCCCTAGCATATTTATGAGGCAGCAAGCGCGCTGGGTAGGGAACACAACTCAAGTCAATCTCGGGGGTCTTCATCTCCGCCCCCTTCTTCTTCTCCTCTGCCTTCTCGGCGGGCTTCTCAACCACTATCTCCTCATCCACCGGTTCATCTTCTTCTTCCACCGATGGTTGCTCTCTTTCCTCTATTCTTTGACTCCTCATAGACACGACAATCACTGAAGCGTTAGGGCCTGAAGATGGACCTCCATGTCTACCCTTCAAGCTCTTAGCGATGTATCCCACCGTGCGTTGCAGATCCTAGAATGCAGATTGTTGATTCTTCAGTAAGGTGTCGTGCACATCTAGTCTCTGTTGAGTCTCCTTATCCTTCACCACCAAGTGGGCTAGGATTTGGGTTTGAGTCTCCAACATCTCCTCAATCCTCTTAGTGTTCATGCTGCTTCCCCCACTCGATCCTGCTTCACCTCCACCTTGCTGATTAGGGCGGGCATTAAACCCAGGCGGTTTGTTTCCAGATCTCCATCCCGAGCCATAAGAATTGTTAGTGTTGTTGAAGCCTCGGTTCTGGTTGCCCGTAATGCTCCTACTGACTGACGGGACAGTCCCTTGTGACGTGTCCTCCCCAACACACCTCACACATTTGAGCGCTCAGCTTCAGCTCCTTTATCTCATTCGCCACCACTGCAAGTGCAGCAGCCATGAGGGTTGACCTGATGCTCACCTCTAAGAGAAGAGGTGGGTGCCCTAGCACTTGGAATGGAAGTCCTAGTAGATGGCCGATGTTGCTCAGCGAGAGCGAAGCTCTCAAACATCTCCTCGCATTCAGCAAGTTCCAACTTATCCATGATATGGCCTCCCGCAGCAGTGTTGAACATTTGCTGCTTCTTGAAGGTGAAGCCATTATAGAACTTCTCCACAATTGCCAAGTCAGACAGACCATGCTGGGGACATTGGCTCAACAGCGCATTGAACCGCTCCAAGACCATGTGATAAGGCTCGTCATGGTCCATCCGGAAGGAGTGGATTTGGTCCCTAGGGCGAGCGGCCCTCGAAGGTGGATAGTACTTTTTAAGGAACTTGGCTTGAAGATCCTCTTAAGTGGTGATGGAATTTTCAGGGAGGGTGTCAAGCCAAGTGGAAGCACGCCCAAAGAGCGAGAATGGAAAGATACACAAGTAGATTGCGTCCTTAGATACACCCGTGATATTGAAAGTATCACATATGCGCGCGAATTGGGACAGACGTCCGGGTCCATCCTCATCCTCGAGGCCATGGAACTGAGTAGCATGAGTGATCGTACTCATGAGATGTGATGGGATCTGCCAAGTATTGGTATTAGGGATAGCGGGGCGGGAGATCAAAAATCTCGCCCCAGTGACCCCATCACTGGCTCTCTGGTGTACGGTACGTCTCGCTGGTGGGTCAGCGTCGCCCATTTTAGGAAAAGGAACTGGACTAGTGGGGTGTACCTGGTTTTTGCACAACGTTTTCAAACGCTCCAGGAAGTCATGGGTGCGCTCGTGAAGCTCTCGTTCGGGCTCTTCGTAAGCTGAATACTGTGGCAATCCCTGTGAACGAGTACGTTACATAAACTGAAAGACACAAAAATACATAAAAAAACTCAAACACAAAAGATTCAGTCCTAAATTAGACACACAAGTAGCAGATAGGAGAAAGCACAAAATTAAGACTCAAAATAAAAGAAAGAAAGAAAATAACAAAAAATCACACAAATAACTAGTCAAAGTTAATGTTACTATTGCCAAGTGTCCCAGGCAATGGCGCCAAAAACTTGATGTCGCCCAGACGGTCTAGAAAAACTAATAAATAAAACCTAATCTACACTCCTAAGTAATAAATGGAATACCTATAAACTAGACCGCACTAACAGGCAAGTGTACCTATTTAGTGTAGCACAACTTAATGGTAAACCAGATTATCAAACCCTAGAGACCCCACTATAGCTAAACTAGACTCTGACTCGAACTAAAGATGATTGATTGGGGTGTTTTCAACACTACTGATTAAACTAATAATGCAGAATACTAAAGATTGACTCTAACTACCAAACAAGGACTTCAGGAATGGGAAGAATACCACCTAGGTCAGAATCCTACTTGCAAAGCACAACTTCTATCGGTTCTGGAAACTATGATGGATCTGGGTTTCTAAGGATAACAACTATAGACAACTTAGTAGATCCCTAATCACTCTCAGGGTGTCACCAACTAAGAAACCTAAAGATGTACTAAACTCACCAAATGGTCGAATTATGTTTCAGTCTCTCCAACAATGATAATGTACCCAAAAGGCAAATCACCTCTCGGTCTCACTGTCCATAACACGTCAAAGATGCACGGGGTAATCTCAGATCAACACACTATGACTCGGACTAGCAACAATTACTAGAAACCTACGGCAACTTCCTCTTAGATAGTTAACACTCAGAATCCTAATAACGAAGACTAACCGATTATCTCTCACCTTTCGGGTATTGAGATAAGATGAACACTCAGATCTATTGAACTCTCAACTACAGCTCATAGAGCTACTACGTCTAGCAAACCATACAATCAACCACAAACACATTGTCTATGATCTAGATACGCTATTCAAACTGGAACATATCCACAAATAACATACGGAACTATAATCAATTGAAACTTAGATCTAAACATGCATATTCACCATAATAATCAAACTAAGATCTTTTACACAATCATTAATCCAACATACGAATCCTTAAACCGGATAAAAATCCAAACTTTACTAAGCAATCATCACAAACCTAGGCAGTATCAAAGATCTAGCCAATACACATGATCAAAACATCCAAAACAGAAGTAATAAACATAGACATGGTTTCAATCAACAATTTAAAGACAAAAAGAAAGAGAATTAAACACCGAATAAGCTCCTACTAACGAACCCGGATCCAAAAGCTCTAATCTTGCACTTCAATTGCTTCCCAAGCTCCCAAAATCGCCTCAAACCCTTTTCTGGATGGCTAAAACTTGAACTCCTATCATAATGGCATTACAAAGCTAATATTATCGATTTAGGGCTTTTTCACAAAAATTAGGTCACTCGCGTACCGCGAGATGTGGTATCCCGTACTTCGCATACCGCGAAGGAAAATTTTAGCTTTCCTCGCGTGCCGCGTGACTTGGTGGCTCTCCCTTCGCGTACCGCGAGTGAATGAAAATCCAACTTTTTTACTTTATTTCTCCCGGCATACTTCTCTTACTCGGTTTCTTCGAGATCTGACTTGTAATCCACATGAGCTCCTGAAAACATTACAAAGACTCAATATGAAACAAAAACGACTCAAAACATATATAAAACTAATTAAAACACACGAAAGCAATAGGAATAAAGATGTATGCTTTGCACTACATCAAACTATGACCTACCATGTCCTCAGGAAGCTTTATTCCACATGACCTTAACCTCAATTGTTTGGAAAACATTTTTACATTAGCTTACACTAAGTAAGTACACTGCGTCGTTCATTTTATGGAACCCTTTAGGTTCTTATTGTTCAAGTTTTCCAGGCACTCTTGCCCCCATGACCATCTCCGGACGTACCTCTGGTCACATCATTCGTATATTTTATGAGTGTGCTAACCCCCTCATGACTATCTTCAGACGTACCTTTGGTCATAGTATTCATTCCATTCCAGAGACCCGCCCCGTTGGCTGGACATCTCTCCCCACATATTTCTTATTGAGATCTGCCCCGTAGGCAGGATATCTCATTCCATTCATTCATTTCTCATTGAGACCCGCCCCGTAGGCTGGACATATCTTTTCATTGGGATCTTGAGTCTCATATACTCACTGCCTCCCATTGTATTCCCAACCAGTCCTTACCTTAAAACTTCATAACGGTTTCCCCACGATGCACTAAAGAGGCTTATATATAGGAAGTACCAGCAGTGTATCCACCACCCCTTAACACTTCGCGAGTACTTCGTTATTCCATTTTAAGACATAGACTCGTTTCCATCACACATTCATATTAACACATATAGCATGATCATCTATCATGCATTCACATATTCACATTTAACACACATCGCATATTCGTACATATAGCATTACCTCTTGTCATACTTTTATATTTATCCTTGCTCTAATTCCTTATAAAGGTTTCTCCATGTTACGTTAAAGAGGTTTATATGTTGGAAGTAACAGCGGCATATCCACCACCCCTTTAACATCCTATGAATACTCTTTTACTTAGAATTAAGCTTCCCCATGAATCCCCTTTTATTTAATAGCATGACGTCCTCATACCTTTATCCAATCATTGCTCTAATTCCTCCCAAAGGATTTTTTATAATGTATTAAAGAGGTTTATATATAGGGTGTACCAGCGGCGTACCCACCACCCCTATAATACAACTCATATATTCCTTTATTTAGAATTAAGCCCTCCCATATCATGCATTTACACTTATCACCTTTTTGTAAACTAGGGTGATTATCCTCCCAGAGTAGTACCTCCAATAGCGATGTTCCCAGGAAAGAATGACGGGTCCAGGAGGGATTTATACACTACTCTTTCCTTAGACAGAACATTTTGTTTGTCAGATAACTACATACTGGTTGGAAGATTACCCATCTTTTATGAAATCATAATATTCTTATCATTGTGTTTTAGTCTATACCCCTAAACATTCATAATGGTTTCACCACGAAGCGTCAAAGAAACTTATATATAGGAAGTACCAGCGGCGTATCCACCACCCATTTGATACCTCGTGATTACTCCATTATTTTGGTTTAGTGTCTAGACTAATCCCCGTTACCCCATACCTTAGTTCCACACATAGCACATAACAAATAATCACATAATTCGCATAAACATTTATCTAAGGTAGTCCAGTGTACTTACGAGAGTCTCGGGTCGTTTCCTATGCTCGTTCCTCGCTTAAACGTCTCTCCGGATCTGAATCGCACTCGCAGCGTAACGCACTCACACTTAAATGCGTCGCACCGGGTTTTCTAATCCTCTCTAGAGTGGGTGTGTGTAATATATGGTGTTTTTGTGTGTGTTGTTGCAAGTGAACGGCCTCAAACATCAATTTATAGGCAAAATCCTGAGTACGTAATGGAACGTTACCGCCCGTGACAGTCCGTTACCGTTTTGTTGGCCTCAAAGCACTTCCTGACCACGTAACGGACCGTCAGAGCCCATGACGGTACGTCATGGCCTTAGGGTTGGATGAGTCAGTGATACATGGCGTAAAACGGTCAGTTTTCACGATTTTACGGTGTGACGGACGGTCACGGACGGTTACGGTCCGTTATGGCTTCTAGGGGTCGTGACGAACTGTTACACCAGGTGACGGTCCGTTATGACTCCATTTTCATATATTATCGCTTATGTAACTCATTTTTCTAGCCCGAGATATACTTATGTGAAGTATTTGGCTATTTCCGGTGGAACCGTCTTTCTATTTTCGCTTCCGGTTACGTTCTAGTGTTGGATTTATTAGCCGACACGTGTCCTATCCTATTGTTAGGAGTTGGGATGTTACAAATCTAACCCCCTTGAATTAGGTTTCGTCCTCGAAATCTGTTAATTTTGGAATAAATGAAGGTAATTCATTTCTTCCTTAGTTTCCCAAGTCATCTCCGATCCTTTTCTATGCCTCTATTGCACTAATACTTTTTTAATCATTTTGTGATGTAACTATTTCTCCTTAGTGTCTAGAATCTTTATAGGTTCTTCGACATAAGTTAGTTTCTTGTCAACCTCTACCTCTTCTAGAGGTCTTTGAGCAGTCTCATAAACACTTCCTTAAAGAAGATACGTGGAACATGTTGTGTATCTTATTCAAATCTTCTGGTTACTCCAGCTGATAAGCCACCTTTCCTACTCGCTTGATGATTTTGAAAGGAAAATGAATCGTGAACTTAGCTTGTCATGTTTCTTGAATAAGACCTTTCCAAGGAGATATTTTTAACAGAACTTAATCTCCTTCTTGGAATTCTATTGGTCTGTGTTTTATTTGCACACGTATTCCATCTATCTTGTGCAGCCTTTAAACGAGCTTTGATCAGGTTAAGCTTTTCAGTTGTAGCCTAAACAATTTCTTTGCCTCCTAACACTTTTTGTCCAACCTCTTTCTGACATATGGGGATTCTACGTATTATACCATATATCATCTTGTACGTGGCATACCAATACCTGAATGGTAGTTGTTGTTGTACAAGAATTCTACCAATGACAGATGGCTATCCCGGCTTCAATCAAAATCAATTATACAAGCACGCAGTGTCACACCCCAACCGACGACGGAACATGTTGGAGTGGGACATGGAGACTGTTCATAAGTACATGGTTTACTATAGTTGCAATATATTAAACAACCAATTTCATTTCATAATTCAAATAACCAAATCCACAATACAAGAATTGAATTACATAAATAAACTCATTTAAATTTAAATTCTAGGTCCTCAAACTTAAGTGAAGCAACTTGATCATAACTCAATTATTCATACCTGAAACATTATAAAAACGAGGTCAACTAAAATAGTTGGTGAGCATACATAGGTTTTGATACCACAAATAGATTTCAAACGTTTTATACAATTCATATGATACATGGTATATATGGCACTTATGGAGAATCTATAGTTAAACTATGTGCACAATTAAACCTTGTGACTGAAGGGCATAACACTAAATGTTATCCCAATGTAGGGCATAATAACAAATGTTATCCTGATGTAATGTGGGTAACAATCACCCTACCTAGGTGGATTTGTCAGACACAATAGATCTATCAATGTTACCGTTGGCTTATACAGAGTTAATGATTGCACGAGTATGTCATGTATATGTAGTCTTAATTAATAGCATTCAAGCATAAAGCACAAATCACACATGATCATATTGTAGAATTGTATATTGTAAAATGCAAATAGTTGTTAATGAACATCATGTTTCACCCCAAAATGTGTAAAAACGTAAAAAGGGGATATGTAAAACTCACATGTATTGGTTGTGTAGATAACACGAGCAATAGGTAGCACAAGTGACTTTGCGAATCACAATGTTAACCTAGAGTGAATTATATGAGTTTGAATTAATAACATGCACAAAGTCTAAGGCTAAATCTAGGGTTCAACGGGTTTTGATGTGCATGGATTTGTACAAAGGGTTGTGTTATTTCATGTAAATGATGTATGTAAGTTGATGTTTATTTTTGAATAAAAGTTTAATAATAAAAAGTAAATTCAAAGTATATACTAATTGCCAAAAAGTAGTGTAAATGTAAAACAAAGGGTCTAAATTTAAA
Organism: Smallanthus sonchifolius; assembly: GCA_023525975.1. Lineage (NCBI taxonomy): Eukaryota > Viridiplantae > Streptophyta > Magnoliopsida > Asterales > Asteraceae > Smallanthus > Smallanthus sonchifolius. The sequence goes on from CM042019.1 coordinate 94,148,199, forward strand.
TAAGTTAAATAAATAAATTTTTTATTTATTTATTTTATTATTAAAATAACGTGCCAAAAAGTAGTGTAAATATATATATATATATATATATATATATATATATTTATATATATGTATATATATATAAATGGTATGCTCTTTTAAAATATAGAAAATGTAAATATATATATTAATATATTTAGAAAAAGTTTTATTTGTTTAAATAGGGTTTAAACCCTAATATATATAATTTATTTGGAAAATAATTTATAAAAATTTGTTTATGATAATGTGTTTTATAAACATCTTGTCAAAATTTTTAGAAAATTAGGTATTTAAAATACTTTGTTTAATAATTAAATTAAGAATAACTTTTTAAATGATTTTTAATAAATAAAAAAAAAAGATTCTAAACAATTAAGTTTGTAAAAATAATTGTGTTATGTCTAAAATTGTAAATCATTGTACTAATTTGTTCTAAACGATGTTAGGTTTATAAAAATAATTTTTATAACATTTTTAAAAATTAAATACAGGCCACCCGGTTCGAACCCTGGTGGTTCCTGTGGGAGGTGTGGGAGTTACCACTGGACCAAGGACACAACTCGTGATACAGAACCGATCCGAATTAACTTAACATGATGCTGGAGTGGAGCCGGGTCTGGGTTTATGGTTCGCGCAAAAAGGCTGGGGCTCGTGGGTTTCGAACCCACACCACTGGGTCCAATGGTGCAATGACTTAACCAGTTGGACAGTGTGGTTTCGCTGGTCAAGTAAGTCTTTCATTTAACTAAATACTTTTGATGAATTAAACCGAAATCCCAAATCAAAAAATGCAAGAACAGGTCAAAAACCCTTATCGTGATTGGTTTTGATACCCTCCGTCATATGAAATTTACAGAGGGCTTTTGTTTGCCATATAAAAATGAAGCTAACGACGTAAAGCGTACCTGTTTAGACGAAGGGATGAGTGCACACGGCAGAGTCAAATAATTTGTTGTTCCTGGTACTCGATTGGTGTCTGGAAGTGAAATGAGGATCGATGGAGTGTTTAGAGAGTTTGTACTAGTCTATACGAAGGTATGGGAGTGAACTTATTTGATTGAATTCATCTTAATTACTCGATTAGATTCATTCTCACAGGCGACAGTTGTCAATGCGAATTACGCGTGAATTCATTCAATAGCAGATGAATTGAGTCACGTTTTTGGTCTGAATTCATAAAGGAATAGACTGAGCGTGATTTACTGTAAGGCCCCAAACCTGGGAGACCTCACTTGTTGGATTTACTCATTTTCAAACAGTTCTTAAACTTGAATTTCAAAATAACGCAGCGGAAAATTTCATTAAAACATAATCGTGACATTGTTCAACATGCGGAAGCGTAACATAGTCTATTACATAAACATAACATAAGCTAATCATAACGGGATGGCAATCTTCATATCATCCGGGTAACTCATCAAGCTGCCCGGCATCACCATCCATCATCATAACCTGCCTTAACCTGAATGTGCATACTAAAAAGTCAGCTACGCTGGTGAGTTCTAGTTTTTCATAAAACCTTACTTCAAATATTTGCCAAAAACATATCATTTAACATCATTAATAAAAACGTATGAAAACATGCAATAACATAACATCATAAACATAAGTCAACGAACATATCGAATATGCGCCTTCTCGTAACCATCAAATCCAAACGTCACATACTAGTGGAATAACCTAAAGATCACCACCACTAGGCCCATCAACAGCGTACTATCCTTCGGGTGAAGAACTACTAGGGACCGATACTTAGGTTATTCAACACCAAACTTCAAGCATGGCATCACAAGGATGACACGTGCCAAACTTCAAGCACTGCACCCCTTAAGGTACAAGTACCAAACTTCAAGCACGACTACCCCATACGGTAAATCGTACCAACTTCAAGGATCACGATAATCCCCTTGGTGACCGTCATCACCCCAATTGTACAACAGTTGGCCAGCCACAAAGGCCCCTAAAAGGTAAAGGCCCATAACATACTTCTCATACCCATAACCTTCATTCCCTAAGGAATATTGGCAGATTCGTTCATTTGTGACTTACGTAAACATTGACTTCTTTTACTTCAAAACTTCAGTTAAAGCATTCGTACGTTTTATTAAAAATCATTCCTTCCTTCATAAACACTTCATAAACTTCTTTTGGCAAAATATTTCATAAACACTTCTTTCATAACCCTTCCTTCCAAAACATCGTTCATAAACATCATTTTATAAAACGTCACATACAACATTCATAAACATCGTTTTATAAAATAGTCACATCATTGCGTTTGCACACCAGCCCAAAAATATTATTCAAAACATTTAAAAGAAGGCTTCTAGAACTCACCGGATAAGCTTATCTGGGTTGTCCTAAACAAAGTTCCCACAACGTCACTTCCGATCTGAATTGATTAGTTAAATACACATCAGACAAAATCCCGACTCTAACGGTTTAACCTTCTAAACATACTGACTTTACCTACACAGCATGATGCCTGCGCACTTAGCAAGTGTGCAGGGCCTTGTTCTTGCGTACTTAATAAGTGCGCAAACTTTTCTTCATTCGTACTTGATAAGTACGCAGGACCATCTTCATGCGTACTTGATAAGTACGCAGGACCCTCTTCATGCGTACTTGATAAGTACGCAGGATCTGCTTCACCGCAAAAACCCTAACTTTCGCATTCGGGTCTGATCACGTCAAGATCCCGAACTTGTTTACATTCAAATCGTTTGCTTTTCATTAAGGAACTCAAATCTATGTTTTTCTTCCAGTTTCATCCGTAAAAACGTTACCTTTTCATCCAAAACCCGAAAAACCCCAAAACGAACAAAAACTCAGATCTAGGCTAGATCGTTACCTGTATCGAGCTTCTGTTCTGGAGGTTCTTCTCACAAGCTATGGAGCAACTCTTGGCTAAAATCTCGGGTCGATCCGCCAACTTTCTCTCTTTCTACGGTTTCTCTCTCTAGATGTTGCAAACGAGAGAAAGGGTGGTGACTTAGGCTATTCATAGGGGAGGCTCCCCTATGTTCGCCCCTTCTAGCCTGCCGGCCCATCCAGCCCGACTCGTCATGCCTCGTTCGTTTATTCCGTTATTATAACTGTCGTTTTATTTTTGGGATGTTACAAGTCTACCCCCCTTACAATAGGTTTCGTCTCCGAAACATATCATAAGTCAAATAGTTAAGGGTACAACTCCCTCATTTCTGTCTCCGTTTCCCAAGTATATTCCGATCCCCTTCGGTGCTTCCATTGGACTTTAACCAATTGAATAATCTTATTACGCAAACGCTTCTCCTTTCTGTCTAAGATGGCCACGGGTTCTTCGATGTAGTTAAGGTTGTTGTCGACCTCGATGTCAGTAATTGGTACGTGGGCCGATTCATCTGCCAAACACTTTCGCAAGTGTGATAAATGGAAGGTAGGATGAATCCCATTTAACTCATCAGGCAACTCTAACCGATAAGCGACTTCACCAACCCGTGCCATTATCCTAAATGGTCCGACAATCCTAGGACTTAACTTTCCTCTCTTCCTGAATCGTATATTTCCCTTCCAGGGTGACACTTTCAACATTACTCTGTCCCCAACATCAAACTCAATAGGCCTTCATCGTTTATCTGCATAGGATTTCTGACGATCTGGTGAGGCCTTCATTCGTGCTTTGATTATATCAAACCTTTCCGACGTTTCTCTTACTACTTCAAGACTCCCTAATTCCTTCTATCTAACCTCACCCCAACAAACTGGGGTCCTGCATCTTCTCCCATACAACATTTCGTAAGGCGGCATGCCTATAGTCGTGTGATGACTATTGTTGTAGGAGAATTCGACTAACGGTAGATGACTGTCCCAACTGCCGCCAAAATCGATAATACAAGCACGAAGCATATCGTCCAATGTCTGAATGGTCCTTTCGGACTGGCCATCCGTTTGTGGGTAGTATCCCGGTCAGATATGATCGTCAAAGGCATCCCATGCCGTGCTACTACTTCGTTAATAAATACTTCCGCTAACCTTTCCGATGAGAACGTCTCGCGAATAGGTAGGAAATGAGCACTCTTCGTTAAACGGTCCACAATTACCCAAATGGTGTCATGACCTTTTGTCACACCCCCAAATTTATTTACTTATTAAATAAATATAGGTTGCAACGATTGGTTCATTACACGATAGCGGAAGCTGTAATAGTGATTTCTAAGACTTGTATACATACACAAATAGTAAGACTAAATAGTACAATGATCTAAGTTATTCTAGATCAACGACAGACTTGAGACCGGATTATCTATGTCCTTCCAGCTAGGAATTGTTCCAACATAGTTAGCCTATTCCAACCGCGCCATGGCTAAAGGTTACCTGAGAAACATACTTGAAAGTGTCAGTTTGTTCATTTAGTACCGTTAGTTTTCCTCGAAAACGTATACATGACTTAGCCGTCATAAAATAAGTAGTTTTCCTTTGAAAACATGTCCATGACTTTACCGTAATAAAATAAGTAGTTTTCCCATGAAAACATGTCCATGACTTTACCGTCATAAAATAAGTAGTTTTCCATTGAAAACATGTCCATGACTTTACCGTCATAAAATAAGTAGTTTTTCATTGAAAACATGTCCATGACTTTACCGACATAAAATATGTAGTTTTCCTTTGAAAACATTACCATGACTTAACCGTCATAAAATATGTAGTTTTCCTTTGAAAACATTACCATGACTTAACCGTCATAAAATATGTAGTTTTCCTTTGAAAACATTACCATGACTTAACCGTCATGAAATAAGTAGTTTTCCTTTGAAAACATGTCCATGACTTAACCGTCATGAAATAAGTAGTTTTCCTTTGAAAACATGTCCATGACTTAACCGTCATGAAATAAGTAGTTTTCCTTTGAAAACATGTCCATGACTTAACCGTCATGAAATAAGTAGTTTTCCTTTGAAAACATGTCCATGACTTTACCGTCATAAAATATGTAGTTTTCCTTTGAAAACATTACCATGACTTTACCGTCATAAATCCAATGTTTAAACATGATCATTTTCCAATCAAAACTCTTTGTATGTATTACCAATGAATCCGAATACTAATCCGATTAATTGACCCCATTTGTAAACTTGCAATGAATACAAAACAGTATGTAATGTACGAGACCGTAACCAAACCCCAACTTTCTGTGCCTCCCCTCGCATTTCTGCGAGTTAAGACAATATGCGGTCATTCGGCCATTTGGACCCCTGGTTAGCGCGACTAACCATGACCGGGAGCGTCACCCCCAATAGTACTGTCCATATGATCCCGGGCTAAGTCCATAGCTAATGGTTACTAATTTTTATTCCGATGACTTTAGGCGCTTTATTTTTCCCTCAATACACACATACGGTCTGATCATTAGTTCATTCATTTACATACGAAAATTCTTTATGAATATGTTTCCACCCCAAAACATTTCAAAAACTTAGAAAAAGGGGTTAGTGAAACTCACAAGAAGTTAAACCCGAATGTTCATGATGTCAAACGTGTAAGCAAATGTAATTCATGTTTTCAAAACATAACAAGTAAGTATGTTTCTCCCCCGCAGTTTACAAAACATTAAATAGCGAAAGGGGGCCGTGAACTCACCTTGTGTTCGATGAAATCCTAGCAAAATAAGTAGCAACTAGCAAGGTCCGTGAATATGTGAGCCGACCTAACCATTCCCTATGGTAAATAAGATACTTTACGGTCTAAACACTGTTTCGAATGTGTTAGTTGATCGTGTATATGATTCACCCAATTAGACTCGACATGAATACTAGTTTATATTTCTGACAGTTTTGACATGACGACTGTCAGTGACGAGTTGTGACAATCATATACATTTATATATACTTATATAAATAAGTTATGCATCTCAAGACGTGTCGTTACGTTTACACAACCACCTCATGGTTGGAGTTGAAAACAAATATATAGTATGGAAGGTAAAACTTTTACATCAAAATAGCCTTTATTAATGTATTCGGGTTTTTAAGTCAACTTGTGTCGTGTTTTTAGTCATTTTATCGAACTCAATAATTTATGAAACTTTTACCACACTCAAATAAGTGTATTGACTCTATAGAAATGTATGGGTCATAATTTATAAAGGGGTTTAAGGGTTTTAAACAAAAATCATAACACAAAGATGTTAACAGCTTCGGTTTTGTTGGGTAGGTCTCGGAAATCTTGACGGTTGGGGGCCAAAATGTTAGTTTTCTGATAATAAGACATATGGGTTGTAATGCCAACACAAAATACTAGTTTTAGAAAAAGGAATCAAGTCATTTGAACCATTTTTGAGTGAGTTATGACCCCATGAAGTCGGCCTTAGAATTCTGCCAGCAATAACTTGTATAAAGTGACGACTTTTTCTTTGAACAATCCATTATGTGGGTGAATCTCCTACACAAAACAACTAGTGTACTTAATGAAATCAAGACTTAGGATATGAACACTCACTTAAAGCAAGCAAGGAGAAGGATGGAATTGTGTAGGAAGCTTGAACTCTTTAAAACACCCTTGAAACACCTTGAAGCTTCAAAGCTCTAGCTAAACCTATAGAGGATTTTGTTCTTGATTTCAAAATGGTAAAGTGTGTGTCGATACATATGAAGAGAAAGAAAGGAGTTAGAGTGTTTGAGTTTCCATACCACTAGTCTAGCTAGGGAAGAACCATTAGTGAAAGATGATAATGCTTGAATCCTCTTAGTAAAAAGCTTCCTAAAACTCCAAGATCTCTTGAATCTCCAAGGCTTTTAGCTAATTCTTTCCAATGGATCTTGATCTTTGAGTTTTAAGTGTGTGTTTGTGTGTGTGTTGCTTGAGCCGAGAAAGGGAGAGAACAAAAGGAAACTCTTGTTCTTCCTCCATACACTCTTATATATATGTTGGATGGAGTGTGAACTTGGTGATCATCATGTATCATTATTACAAGGTATGGTCGATGTGATGGAGGTGACTCTTGCTTGGAGTGTTGGTTAAATGGGCATGGCCTTATGACACATATGATGGGTGAGGATGGTGGGTGGGATTGATGTGACTTTGGCTTGATTGTCACATGAAAGAGTATGGTGCAAATGACACAAGGGATGGTGCCATGGAGAAGACAAGAAGGTGGGTCCCCCTCTAGGGCCAACTTCGGCCGAGAATAGAGTAGGGGTGGGGGCTTGGGTCTTGTCAAATCTTGTAGTTAGGATCCAATGGTTAGTTAGGTCGGTTCTAGTTAGAATACACCCGGTAGGTGATACTGTGATATAATACTCGGTATAGGAACTTTTAGTGATTAAAACTTTATATCTATATACCTAGATATATATATATATACATATATATATAATTATTAGATGAAACGAGGGTTGAGTATAGATCTCAACAAGTCATCATCATTAAGATTTGATGCTGGAGTGGAGTACAAGCAAGGATATAATGATAGTGATGTGATCTTTATGTTGCTTGCATCTTTGGTCATAATCATGATGATTATGACTCTTGAGTGTTGTGTAAGCAAAGCAATCATGATGATGATGTGATTGATTTAGATGTGGTATAATACCTGAAATTAATACCCGCTTTAATATCTTTAATTATTAAAACGTCTTACTAGACTTTTACTGTCAAGTTCTTGTCAATCACCAACGACCGTACTTTGTGGGTTATCACTGTTTATTTTCCTAGTAATTCTCCAAAATTACTATTTTGGTATAATTTCCTTTGTTAGACTCCTTGACTTTACTTAGTCAAAATAAAACTTTAGGAAATATATGTTATAAACGTGCATTTATGTAATATGGACACTTACCTGAAATACTGGGTGTCACATTCTCCCCATGTTAAAGAGAATTTCGTCCCGAAATTCAGTTCTTGTCATCTTGACTTGGAGTGTTCGTGAACAAGGACGGATATTTGGCTTTCATTTTCTTTTCCCGCTCCCACGTATACTCGGGGCCGCGCTTTGAATTCCAACGTACCCTAACCAATTTAACCCGGCTACGCCTTGTTTTCTGAACCTTCCAATCTATGACTTCAATGAGTTTCCTTGACAAAGTGTAGCTTGTTATCTATGTGAATCTCATAAGGCAGTATAATTAATGTCTCGTCTGATAAACACTTCTGCAGATTTGATACATGAAACGTATCATGTACATTACTTAGTCTTCGTGACAACTTAAGCTTGTAGGCTACAAGACTAACTCTAGCCCGTACTTCGAACGATCACCATTAACTATGGTTATGTTTGCTACCGTTGCCACACCTGGAAACTCCTTTCCAATGTGAGACTTTTAACAAGGCTCGGTATCCAATTTGGAATTCTAATGGCTTTCGTCTGTTGCTAGCACAACTCTCTTTCTTCTGCCTTGAGTGGCTTTCAGACGATCTTTGATCTCGACGATCTTGTCAATGGTTTACTAGCCAATATCAGGACCAGTCAAATGTTTTTCGCCAACCTCTGCCCAACATAGCGATGAGCGACACTTACAACCATACAAAGCCTCAACGGAGCGGCTTTTAATGTTGGTATGGTAGTTGTTATTATATGAAAACTCAGCCAAAGGCGGTGAGTATCCCTATTTCCTCTGAAATCGATTTCACACGCACGGAGCACATCTTTTAAAGTTTGGATGGTCCTTTTACCTTGACCGTTCATCTGGGGATGATATGCAGTGCTCATGTAAAGGCGTGTGCCCAAGGCTTCTTGTACCGACTGCCAGGTTCTTGACATGAATCCACTGTCCCTTTTAGAGAAAATGGAAACTTTATGTTTGTCCCTCTTACGCTTTTCGAAAGCATTTTCCCGGACTAAGACTTTTCTCTTATTTCAGGTTTCATGTTTTCTAGGATTTTCCTCTCCATGTGCCTTCATGGAGCTAAGATTTGATGTTCCTTGGGAGCTCTTATTTGCGAACGTCAAGTCTATCACCCCTTTACCCGTTAATTGCACTATCTTCCCTCGGCAGACTAGCATTCGGGTTGTAACATCCTGGTATGTAAGCTCATGACTTGGCCACCATACCCTCAAAGCATGTGTGCCATAAAAAGTTCTATGTTTGTTTGGGATATTCGTATTCCGTCTAGCTGAGGGAATGAATAGTAATACTGTGAGAATGGTCTCATCGAATTAGTGCTTTCCCCAAAATGGGCTATGGGTTTGTCAACCCATTAGGTTGGCAGAAAGGGTTGATAGCCAACTATTAGTCATACAGTGTGTATGCATTCCCTTAGTGTTTGAATGGTACTTTGGTGACTTACCATTACGTATTCCACTCATTCAGGTTATAGCCTCAAAATCCTTAGCACAAGGATAAACTTGAGGTAATGAGTGTTGTACGTCGAGACTTTTGTATTCTAACTAAGTCTACTCCAAGAGATCATTTCTTAACAATAGATGCTCTAGAGCTTCCCAATTATAGAAAACTAGGAGTGAATGATGCAATCACACCTCTCTTCTAGGCTAAATCTGGGATCCATCCATCAAGATGAACTTTTGGGAAGTGCGAGTACAAAAGAGTAATAAATTATTCTTCTCAACTCTTTGTGGACAGTGGCCTGTTGTGAATAGCTCGAGCTTACGCCCCTTATGTATATCATGAGCTACTGAGATTAGCATGAAATTCCGCATTTGGGACTCCTTTAAGAGTTTTGCATGTCGTTTTCCGGTTAGTTCGACAATAGTCGTTAGTCCACACCTAGGTTTCTTTGGCATTCGCTTGAGCATCAACCCCGGCTTATCCATTGCCGAGAGAATAGTCAGACTTAAAGGTATATTGAATGTCAATGGCTGCGAGAGCAATCCTGTTTGACCGGTATTCTGAAATGTCCAATTTCCTACTTGTCTCATGTCGAGCTTCCACAATATCCATAGGTGCCATGTGTATGCGGGTCAGAATTATATTCTGCCCCATTACTAAAGTTAGTGCATAACACTCTTGGCGTAACTTTCAAGCAATTGTGAGATTGAACTGTATGATGGATCCTGAGATTACGCTATAATCTCCCACAATAATTGTGTAATTATTGTAAGAGTTAGTTGTGGTAATGCTCAATTTGAAGCATTCCTGACAAGTAGAATTTCAAAGAATGAATGTGCGACATCCTTCGCCGTTCAGGATTCACTAAGGATTGGTTGAATTCAATTTGAATTTCTCTCGTTCTTCCCGAACTGGGAGAATACTTTGTGGACACCTATTTGAGAAGTCTGATTTGTTAAGATCCAATCCTTAATCAAGTGACTGAGAACATGGGTTGATCATTAGCTTAGACAGCAAGACTCACTAAAGTTCCCATGCACTGTAAATTATGATTACGTGTGCACCCGTAATGATAATTTACTTTACATGATCCCTGTAGTGTTCCTTCTATCCCCAACTTTTAAATCAATGAGACTTAAAATGTTCATTAGATCGTGTTTGCACACTTGTGCAGGAGTGTGTATTGTTTTATCGGATTACTCTTAATTATGTGAACCAATACCCATGAATCTGTCGAATCTGGCTGTTGTCGGATGAGGTTAACGGTAGAGAGGCACCACCAGTGTCTCTCAAGAATAAATGTGTACGGAAGTCAGGCACTATGTGTAGGGTAGAGATCCTCAAATTAGTGTCGAGCAACTCATGCTCCAAGTATGTACGTACGTATGGATCCACATGATCCTGATGAATGTCTGGGTCTCCTGACCCATGGAGTTCTCCCCCGTTTAGTCCTGCTTATCCACCTTGGATTCCTTTCGGTCCGGGCAATCCCGTCTGCCACATCTCATGGCAAAAGTCTATTCGTTTGATCCGGCAACTCATGAATTAGAGTATTTATACCGCACATACGTCAGAAAGAAAGTTGCCTCCCCCGCTAGAGTAGTTGTGGTGCATGTATAGGTACATATTCTGGTACGGGTTTAGCCTGTTATGATACCAAGATCGGTAACTGACGATTGCTGCCGTTGTCGCCCAAGCTCAGCTCGTAACTCGATCTTCTAAGGTTGCAGTATGCTGAGTACCCATTATTCTTGACTCGTAATCCGAACAATAACATGTTGTAAGTGTTTATTATTTCCACATTGTTGTATGTGTTTAAGTGTTCATTATATGTGCCATGTAATTGTATTAGTGTAGCTAATGATACCCTAGTGTAACTCCATACACTAATAATCTACACAAATTGTTCGGCAACGGTTGGAATTCCTAAACTCAAGTCTTAGGCGTTTTTAGTGTGATGCAAGTCTTAGAAATCTTGGTCCCTAAATGAGTCCGGTTAGAGCCTAGGTGTCACTAAGGAAACCTAATTCGCTAAAACCATTGCTCTGATACCAATCTGTCACACCCCCAAATTTATTTAGTTATTAAATAAATACAGGTTGCAACGATTGGTTCATTACACGATAGCGGAAGCTGTAATAGTGATTTCTAAGACTTGTATACATACACAAATAGTAAGACTAAATAGTACACTGATCTAAGTTCTTCTAGATCAATGACAGACTTAAGACCGGATTATCTATGTCCTTCCAGCTAGGAATTGTTCCAACATAGTTAGCCTATTCCAACCGCGCCATGGCTAAAGGTTTCCTGAGAAACATACTTGAAAGTGTCAACACAAAGGTTGGTGAGTTCACAGAGTTTGTTCATTTAGTACAGTTAGTTTTCCCCGAACACGTATACATGACTTAGCCGTCATAAAATAAGTAGTTTTCCTTTGAAAACATGCCCATGACTTTACCGTTATAAAATAAGTAGTTTTCCCTTTAAAACATGTCCATGACATTACCGTCATAAAATAAGTAGTTTTCCATTGAAAACATGTCCATGACTTTACCGTCATAAAATAAGTAGTTTTCCATTGAAAACATGTCCATGACTTTACCGTCATAAAATATGTAGTTTTCTTTTGAAAACATTACCGAGACTTAACCGTCATAAAATATGTAGTTTTCCTTTGAAAACATTACCATGACTTAACCGTCATAAAATATGTAGTTTTCCTTTGAAAACATTACCATGACTTAACCGTCATAAAATAAGTAGTTTTCCTTTGAAAACATGTCAATGCCTTAACCGTCATGAAATAAGTAGTTTTCCTTTGAAAACTTGTCCATGACTTAACCGTCATGAAATAAGTAGTTTTCCTTTGAAAACATGTCCATGACTTAACCGTCATGAAATAAGTAGTTTTCCTTTGAAAATTCTTTATGAATATGTTTCCACCCCAAAACATTTCATTTACATACGAAAATTCTTTATGAATATGTTTCCACCCCAAAACATTTCAAAAACTTAGAAAAAGGGGTTAGTGAAACTCACAAGAAGTTAAACCCGAATGTTCATGATGTCAAACGTGTAAGCAAATGTAATTCATGTTTTCAAAACATAACAAGTAAGTATGTTTCTCCCCCGCAGTTTACAAAACATTAAAGAGCGAAAGGGGGCCGTGAACTCACCTTATGTTCGATGAAATCCTAGCAAAATAAGTAGCAACTAGCAAGGTCCGTGAATATGTGAGCCGACCTAACCATTCCCTATGGTAAATAAGATACTTTACGGTCTAAACACTGTTTCGAATGTGTTAGTTGATCGTGTATATGATTCACCCAATTAGACTCGACATGAATACTAGTTTATATTTCTGACAGTTTTGACATGACGACTGTCAGTGACGAGTTGTGACAATCATATACATTTATATATACTTATATAAATAAGTTATGCATCTCAAGACGTGTCTTTACGTTTACACAACCACCTCATGGTTGGAGTTGAAAACAAATATATAGTATGGAAGGTAAAACTTTTACATCAAAATAGCCTTTATTAATGTATTCGGGTTTTTAAGTCAACTTGTGTCGTGTTTTTAGTCATTTTATCGAACTCAATAATTTATGAAACTTTTACCACACTCAAATAAGTGTATTGACTCTATAGAAATGTATGGGTCATAATTTATAAAGGGGTTTAAGGGTTTTAAACAAAAATCATAACACAAAGATGTTAACAGCTTCGGTTTTGTCGGGTAGGTCTCGGAAATCTTGACGGTTGGGGGGCCAAAATGTTAGTTTTCTGATAATAGGACATATGGGTTGTAATGCCAACACAAAATACTAGTTTTAGAAAAAGGAATCAAGTCATTTGAACCATTTTTGAGTGAGTTATGACCCCATGAAGTCGGCCTTAGAATTCTGTCCAAAAACACAGGTTGTACCAATTTTCTTGTATCGATCATTTCGGGTATCAAAACTCCACCAAAAATCACGAAATCACTTGGGTTGGATAGAGGATTCTTTAAACTTCATTTTTGACTCAAGAATCGTCCATTTTGGTTTAGTTTTGACCGAGATACAACTCCCTAAAGATGGCTAAAAATTCTGCCAGCAATAACTTGTATAGAGTGACGACTTTTTCTTTGAACAATCCATTATGTGGGTGAATCTCCTACACAAAACAACTAGTGTACTTAATGAAATCAAGACTTAGGATATGAACACTCACTTAAAGCAAGCAAGGAAAAGGATGGAATTGTGTAGGAAGCTTGAACTCTTTAAAACACCCTTGAAACACCTTGAAGCTTCAAAGCTCTAGCTAAACCTATAGAGGATTTTGTTCTTGATTTCAAAATGGTAAAGTGTGTGTCGATACATATGAAGAGAAAGAAAGGAGTTGGAGTGTTTGAGTTTCAATACCACTAGTCTAGCTAGGGAAGAACCATTAGTGAAAGATGATAATGCTTGAATCCTCTTAGTAAAAAGCTTCCTAAAACTCCAAGATCTCTTGAATCTCCAAGGCTTTTAGCTAATTCTTTCCAATGGATCTTGATCTTTGAGTTTTAAGTGTGTGTTTGTGTGTGTGTTGCTTGAGCCGAGAAAGGGAGAGAACAAGAGGAAACTCTTGTTCTTCCTCCATACACTCTTATATATATGTTGGATGGAGTGTGAACTTGGTGATCATCATGTATCATTATTACAAGGTATGGTCGATGTGATGGAGGTGACTCTTGCTTGGAGTGTTGGTTAAATGGGCATGGCCTTATGACACATATGATGGGTGAGGATGGTGGGTGGGATTGATGTGACTTTGGCTTGATTGTCACATGAAAGAGTATGGTGCAAATGACACAAGGGATGGTGCCATGGAGAAGACAAGAAGGTGGGTCCCCCTCTAGGGCCAACTTCGGCCGAGAATAGAGTATGGGTGGGGGCTTGGGTCTTGTTAAATCTTGTAGTTAGGATCCAATGGTTAGTTAGGTCGGTTCTAGTTAGAATACACCCGGTAGGTGATACTGTGATATAATACTCGGTATAGGAACTTTTAGTGATTAAAACTTTATATCTATATACCTAGATATATATATATATATACATATATATATAATTATTAGATGAAACGAGGGTTGAGTATAGATCTCAACAAGTCATCATTATTAAGATTTGATGCTGGAGTGGAGTACAAGCAAGGATATAATGATAGTGATGTGATCTTTATGTTGCTTGCATCTTTGGTCATAATCATGATGATTATGACTCTTGAGTGTTGTGTAAGCAAAGCAATCATGATGATGATGTGATTGATTTAGATGTGGTATAATACCTGAAATTAATACCCGCTTTAATATCTTTAATTATTAAAACGTCTTACTAGACTTTTACTATCAAGTTCTTGTCAATCACCAACGACCGTACTTTGTGGGTTAGCATCGTTTATTTTCCTAGTAATTCTCCAAAATTACTATTTTGGTATAATTTCCTTTGTTAGACTCCTTGACTTTATTTAGTCAAAATAAAACTTCAGGAAATATATGTTATAAACGTGCATTTATGTAATATGGACACTTACCTGAAATACTGGGTGTCACACCTTTAGATGTGTGAGGTAGCTTGGTTATGAAGTCCATGGTAATGTGTTCCCACTTCCATTCCGGTATATCAAGTGGTCGAATCTTTCCATACGGTTTGTGGTGTTCGGCCTTTACTTGTGAGCAAGTCAAGCACTTGCTTACACACTTTGTCACCTCATGTTTCATTCCAGGCCACCTGTATTCCTTCCTCAGATCTTGGTACATTTTATTGGTACCAGGATGGATAGAGTACCGAGACTTATGAGCCTCATCCAATATTTTGGTTCTAAGCTCGCCACCCATAGGTATCCATATGTCTAAAACGTGTCCTAACACTAAGGGTGTTATATTCCAACTTGTCCTGTTGGCCAACCATCCTTTCCTTCTTTATGTTTTCTTCCTTAAGTGCTTCATCTTGAGCTCTTTCGATTTCCCTCATCACATCTGATGTTACCACCAACTGGCAAGCTTTCACTTTAATAGGAGTAGGCACATCCTTTCGGCTTAGAGAGTCAGCCACCACGTTTGCCTATCCAGGATGGTATATGATTTCACAGTCATAATCTTTCAGGAGTTCCAACCATCGTCTCTGCCTCATATTAAGCTCTATTTGTTCAAAGAAGTACTTCAAACTTTTGTGGTCAGTGTAAATAGTAAACTTCACCCCGTAGAGGTAGTGCCTCCAGATTTTCAATGCAAATACGACAGCAGCAAGTTCCAAATCATGAGTCGGATAGTTGACTTCGTTAACTTTCAACTGCCGCGACGCATATGCAATCACTCTACCGCGTTGAATCAACACGCATCCTAATCCCTGACCCGAAGCGTCAGAGTATACTACCAAGTCTTCATTGCCCTCGGGAAGGGCCAAGACTGGAGCTTTGGCTAGCTTCTCTTTCAATTCCTTAAACGTCTCATCCTGGGTCGAACCCCATTCGTACTTTACCTCTTTTCGAGTCAACTTTGTCAACGGTGAAGCTATTTTCTAGAAATCCTGGATGAATCTCCAATAGTAGCCTGCCAATCCCAAGAAACTGCGGATTTCAGTTGGCGTCTTAGGAATATTCCATTCCCTTACCGTCATTATCTTTGCTGGGTCAACCATATTGCCGTTCGGGTTAATAACGTGACCTAGGAATTGGACTTCCCTAAGCCAGAACGCACATTTGGAGAACTTAGCATACAACTTTTCCTTCTTTAGAGCTTCCAATACGTCCTTCAAGTGACACGCATGATCACCCTCATTCTTGGAGTAGAAGAGGATATCATCGATGAACACGATTACCAATCGATCCAGCATTGGTCGACAAACTCTATTCATCAAATCCATGAACGCTGCGGGGGCGTTCGTCAATCCAAAAGACATTACACGGAACTCGAAATGTCAATAACGTGTGCGAAATGCAGTTTTCGGTATGTCTTCTTCCCTCACCTTCAACTGATGGTACCCAGACCGAACGTCGATTTTTGAGAACCAACTTGCGCCTTGCAATTGATCGAACATGTCGTCGATCCTTGGTAGAGGGTACTTGTTCTTCACCGTACGTTTGTTCAACTCACGATAATCAATACACATTCTCATCGAACCATCTTTCGTCTTTACAAACAACACCGGAGCACCCCAAGGCGAGATGCTCGGTTGTATAAATCCTTTCTCAAGTAACTCGTCTAGTTGGGCCATAAGTTCTTTCATCTAGTTCCTTCACTTCCTTATACTTGTCAATTACGTACACCAGATAAGCCTCGCATCCGCGCCTCAAGTAATTTGTTGCCTTAATCATCGAGATGACGTTTGGCATCGGGGCGTCACGATCTCCAAAAATCTCGACTTTGCTACCATCCGGAGCCTTGAGTCGGATTATCTTTCGTTTACATATGATTTGTGCTTCGTTGGCAGTTAACCAATCCATACCCAACACGACATCAAACCCTCCCAAAAACATAACAAACAATCTGATAGGGAACCTATGACCTTCTATTTTTGTCGTGGAGTTGTCAACTACGTCGGTCACTCTCGCAGTTCTACCCACAGCGGTTTCTACGCTAAAGGCCCATTCTAGCTTACTGACAGTGTTCTTCACTCGTTTACAAAAATTCGCAGATATAAAACTCTTACTGGCACCCGAATCAAATAACACAGAAACAAAAGTGTTGTCAAGGATGAACGTACCTGACGCCACATCGGGGTCTGCCCTGGCTTGGTCTTGCGTCAGCGTGTACGTACGAGTCTTTGCTCGGGGCCTCTCTTCTTTCTTCTCCAGGCCTTTCCCCTTCCCGGCTTCACCCATCCTGGGCTTGGTGCATTCCCGGCTCATATGACCACTCTCCCCACAATTGTAGCATTTGAAGCCTTGCGGGCATTCACGGGAGTAGTGTCCGGTCTTGCTGCATTTAAAGCACAGATTTGACCCTAACCGACATTCACCCACATGTCTTACCTCACATTTTCCACAGACTGTCGTCTCGCCTACCCTGGCCTGTTTGTCCCGAGCCCCAAACAACTTCCCAGCCAGTCGCTTAGCATGGAAACTCAGCTTCTTTTTAGGCTCTTCAATGGCAACGACATTCAACGCCAGATCATCAAATACCACGCCGCTCAGTTCTACTACCAAATCATAGGTAGTAGGGGCGTTTGCCTTAACATAGTTGCGGACCTGGTCCGGCAGCCCTTGAATGTAACAGGAAATCTTTCTTTCCTCAGTCGTGACAAGGTGTGGCACCAGACGTGCCAGTTCATTGAACCGTGTGGTGTACTGCCGGTGCGTAATGCTCCCGGCCTTAATCCCCAGAAATTCCCTTTCTACCTCCTTGGACAGAAATTCTTGATCACCAAAGTTTTCAAATCAGCCCACATCATCACATCCACAGCCTCGTCCCCTTTGGCTTGACGTACATCTTCCCACCAGTGGGATGCTTCCTCCCTCAAGGAGTTAACAGCAAACTTCACAACTTGATCTGCTCGGTTCTCGCTCAGACGAATGGCAGCTTCCATACGGATTACCCAATCAAAAGTAGCCACCACGTCCTTCTTCCCAGTCAGGACCGGCGGGTCGCATGCCTTAAAGGACTTATAGTCGCAACCACGGTTAAGCGGTGCGTTGATTGCCTCAGTGTTCGGGGTACCAACCGCCGTGTTAGACCCACCCGTCTCACTAGCCCTCTTTAACGCTTCTGCCAACAATCCTGGCAAAGAAACCTTCATCAACTCAGTGAACTCACGTGCCAGAGCCGCCCTCACTTCTGGATCAAAAGTGAATTATTGTTTTTCGACATGAGTCGGCTCAGTCCCGTGCATACTAACTTCTGGCTCAGTGTGAACACTTCCTTCTTCACTATACTCCTGGCGTGCAGGGGTCCTGCCGCACCCACCATTACGACCACCGGTACGGCCCCCACCACGCCTTCCGTTTCCTCTTCTTGCCATTTCGTTCTATAAGACAAGGAATCCCATGTCATCACGCTAGTTAACAAATAGAATTCAACAAGCACTGTAAGATGTTAATATACACTGGCCATCTGCAATTAACCATTACACTACCTTTCGATTTCTATTTGACCACCTTTGTGATTCCATCAGAACACAAGTCCTTACCTAACCCTTTCTAAGGCATACCATATATGTAAATATACATACTACCTTCATACCTGATGCTATGGCTCGAGTTACCCGTACTGGCATCCGCTTTCGGTCCCATTCATAGTTTAAGTTCAGACACCGGGAGTGTCCGAATCTTTCAAACTATTGCTCTAATACCAACTTGTAAGGTCCCAAACCCGGGAGGCCTCACTTGTTGGATTTACTCATTTACTAACAGTTCTTAAACTTGAATTTCAAAATAACGCAGCGGAAGCCTAACATAGTCTATTACATAAACATAACATAAGCTAATCATAACGGGATGCCAGTCTTAATATCATCCGGGTAAGTCATCAAGCTGCCCAGCATCACCATCCATCATCATAACCTGCCTTAACCTGAATGTGCATACTAAAAAGTCAGCTACGCTGGTGAGTTCTAGTTTTTCATAAAAACTTACTTCAAATATTTGCCAAAAACATATCATTTAACTTCATTAATAAAAGCGTACGAAAACATGCAATAACATAACATAACATCATAAACATAAGTCAACAAACATATCGAATATGCGCCTTCTCGTAACCGTCAAATCCAAACGTCACATACTAGTGGAATAACCTAAAGATCACCACCACTAGGCCCATCAACACCGTACTTTCCTTCGGGTGAAGAACTCCTAGAGCCCGATACTTAAGTTATTCAACACCAAACTTCAAGCACGGCATCATAAGGATGACACGTACCAAACTTCAAGCACTGCACCCCGTATGGCACAAGTACCAAACTTTAAGCACGACTACCCCGTGAGGTAAATCGTACGAACTTCAAGGATCACGATAATCCCCTTGGTGACCGTCATCACCCCAGTTGTACAACAGTTGGCCAGCCACAAAGGCCCCTAAAAGGTAAAGGCCCATAACATACTTCCCATACCCATAACCTTCATTCATTATGGAATATTGGCTAATTCGTTCAGTTGTGACTTTCATAAACATTCACTTCTTTTACTTCAAAACATCAGTTAAACCATTCGTACGTTTTATTAAAAATTATTCCTTCATTCATAAACACTTCATAAACTTCTTTTGGCAAAATATTTCATAAACACTTCTTTCATAACCCTTCCTTCCAAAACATCGTTCATAAACATCATTTTATAAAACGTCACATACAACATTCATAAACATCGTTTTATAAAATAGTCACATCGTTACGTATGCACAACAGCCCAAAAATATTATTCAAAACATTTAAAAGAGGGCTTCTAGAACTCACCAGATAAGCTAATATGGGTTGTCCTAAACAAAGGTCCCACAACGTCACTTCCGATCTGAATTGATTAGTTAAATACACATCAGACCAAATCCCGACTCTAACGGTTTAACCTTCTAAACATACTGACTTTACCTACACAGCCTGATGCCTGCACACTTAGCAAGTGTGTAGGCCTTGTTAATGCATACTTAATAAGTGCGCAAACTTTGTTTCATGCGTACTTGATAAGTACGCAGGACCCTCTTCATACGTACTTGATAAGTATGCAGGACCCTCTTCATGCGTACTTGATAAGTACGCAAGATCTGCTTCACCGCAAAAACCCTAACTTTCGCATTCAGGTCTGATCACGTCAAGATCCTGAACTTGTTTACATTCAAAACGTTTGCTTTTCATTAAGGAACTCAAATCTATGTTTTTCTTCCAGTTTCATCCGTAAAAACGTTACCTTTTCATCCAAAACCTGAAAAACCCTAAAACGAACAAAAACTCAGATCTAGACTAGATCGTTACCTGTATCGAGCTTCTGATCTGGATGTTCTTCTCATAAGCTATGGAGCAACTGTTGGCTGAAATCTCGGGTCGATCCGCCTGCTTTCTCTCTCTACGGTTTCTCTCTCTAGATGTTGTAAATGAGAGAAATGGTGGAGACTTAGGCTATTTATAGGGGAGGCTCCCCTATGTTCGCCCCTTCTAGCCTGCCGGCCCGGCCCGTCATGCCTCATTCGTTTATTCCGTTATTATAACTGTCGTTTTATTTTTGGGATGGTACATTTACGAGTTTTATACGCATTTAATTACGTGGATTAGAATTGATTTGGCTAGGTTTTGACTCTGGAAGTCAAACGCTTTTGAATTTTGAATTAAGGTGCGAATAAGGTTGAATTGGATTGTTAGTTTGCTTTAGGTGTGGTCGATAAACAATTATGTAAACATGGAAAGCCCATATCAAACCGATTTGATCGATTTCAGTCTTGATTTGCATGGGTTTGGGACTGTTAACTTTTTAAGTCAAAATTGGTCAAGGTGTGATGAATGGGGTCAAATTTGAGGATTAGAGGGTTCAATTTCTAGTGTGGGGGTTCAAGGTTGGGAGTCCAAGTGGTCAAGGGTTCAAACAAATTGTTTAAATTATAATTATATATATATACATATATATATATATATATATATATGGGAGGGTTATTTTACAAAGTCTAAAAACTATAAAAAGTGTAAAAAGTCTTTTAAAAACCTCACCACCACCCCCCAAAAAGCCTAAACCCCCCCCCCCCCAAACCTAACCCCCACCTCACCCTACCCCGAAAAACCTAAAACCTCCCACCACACCCCCATAAACCTAAATCCTAACCAAAAACTCTAAAAACCCTTCTAAAAACACCACCACCACCCCCCGAAAGCCTAAACCTCCAACCCAACCCCCTCAAAAAAAACCTAACCCCCACCCCCAAAGCCTAATACTAAAAGCTAAACCCCTAAGGCTAAATCCTAAGTCAAAAAATAAACCCTAAAATCTAAACCCTACAAGTTAAGATCGTAGAGTTCAACGAGACGGTTCCAACGCCGCCGGAATGAGTAAAATCGGAGTTCGTATGAGCCGGTTATGAGCGTTTTAAACGACTTTTTACACTTTTTTAACTTTTTAGCGAAACCTCACACATTGTGATATCCCGGGAAATTTTTTTTTCTATTATTTTAATTTTCGGGATAAAAATTATTTGAACTAGGAGATGATGTGACAATCCGGGCTTTTTCAGTATTTTCGTTAGCAAAACCAGTTAAATATTAACCTATTTAACTCTAATTCAAACCCTAGGGACTAATCCTGCCTTTATTAAAACTCAAACATATAAAAAATTTGAAGGACTAAACTTGTAATTTACCTATAGTTGTCCCTGATGACTTTTGATAGTCAAACTAACAAGATCATAACCGTATTAACCTAATCTAAACTCCAGGGACCAATTCTGTCCATCTCTAAACTTCAAAAAAGAAAAATAGAGGGACCAATTCTGTAATATATCCAAATTTGATTATGTTTGACTTCTTGGGGACAAACCCGTAACATTTTGATCTCAATTCACATTCATGATCGATGTTATACCGGAATTTGTAACCGTCGTATACAAACAGACCTTTAACGAATTTAATTAAGACATAATCATCACCATTATACTGAAATTAAACTGAATTAATAGGTATTAACTCAAAACCGTCGACAATGATTATTTGACTCTCGGATTCGATTAAACTTGATGTTAATCTCACAAACAAATCATCTACACACTAAACGAACACATTTGAAGCTTTTGCACATCTCAATTCGACCGAAACCATAGCAGAAGTTATCGAAGACCAAACCTGTACAAGCCGGAACTGTTTTACTCGATCTCCATCAATCCATCATCTATTCTGGTAATTGCTTTCACCTTTAACTTCGTTTCAATACCCAAATCGAAAGCCCTAATCCAATTGGGACTCACATTATCAGATTTATCACAATCCTATACCTAGGGTTCATATGTATCCTATTTAATTGAAACCCATCAATCCGATAATGAAAACTGAAATTGATCATACACACAGACTCGCCTCGACGTCTAGATCAAAAGCCCTATACTATTTGGGGCTTACATGATCAAATTGATTATGATCAAGAATCTAGGGTTCATACGATTCGGGTTTAATCGAACCCTAACCTAAACACAATCTCAATCCAATTGATTGGTATGGTTAGACTCAAAATCATCAACTTTTTGAAAGCCCTATAAATCCAGCAACTTGTATTATCAGATTTAATCATTTTGATTTACGGTTAGAAACTAGGGTTTTCGGTTCCTAAAACAGAAATTAAACGAGCCTAAACCTACTGATTTTGCAATTAAACCACATCAACAGATTCGCAAGGTTTCATTTAGTAAAAGCCCTATGATTTAAACATGTTATCATCTAAATTGTTCAAATCGATTCTGACTTTGTAAACTAGGGTTTCGATCCTTCTTTCAGTAATTTAACGACTTTAATCTTATCATTTTTGCAATTAAAACCATACACAGGTTCGTAATCATCAGTTTATCAAAACCCCTTTGCATTTGAATCAATTCGTGGTCGAATTCATGGGAAATCGACTGGTTTTGGTTCGGTTTGTGTAAGGGAGGAAAACCACATGAACACATATGTTAAAACCATTCCAGTCCGGATATCATTGCGATACCCTAGCGGGCGGGACTGGTTAGGACAGTGTGCGTGTGTGGGAGGGACCCGGGTTCGAGTCCGGGCTCCCACATTTCTTTTTAGACAATTTTCTAAATATATTTAATTGTTAAAAATCAAACCCTATATTATTATAGTATTATATAAATGTGTTTTAGCCCGGGAAACAACCCGTGGACTCGAGTTTGAATTATTAACAAATTTTTATTATTCCCACTTTTATAAATAAAATATTATTGTTATTATCAACAAAAGAAACAATATGTTTATATTATTTTTAAACCGTAAATTCGTATAAAATAATATGTTTATATTATTTCCAAACCGTGACCCGTAATATTAAATAATAAACATATTTATATTATTTCGAATCATTTTATAACGTCGTGTATCGATTGAGACCAAATAATAATATATTTAGTTATATTATTTACTCGTATACATATTATCACTTTCTTAAATTTTATGAATGACAAAACACCCGGTTATATTTATTAATTGTGTCATTCGTCGCATAAAGTAATTCCTAACTCCGTGGACACTTTCGTCCACTCTTGAATATTAGAGCGTTTCGTTAAGACGTTTCTCATTCCGTGTCGCTGTCACAATTCCCATTTTTGTCCCTAATTTATGTGTTTATAATTTTAGGGCATTCGTAAGTCGTTTGAGACTTACACACGTGGTTCCAACTTACTCTTTGTGTGATACTACCTACAACGCAACGCATGTGAGTTTTCACGACCCCTTTTTTACTGTTTTAACTTGGGGGAGAAAACATGATTAAATGATTTTGAGATTTTGTAATTTATATGATATCAATGTTAAAGCTAAGCGTAACACGCTATCACAGAAAGTCCTCAACCTATATCGGACCGTTAATATGGATCTTAGCGAGGTAATATTTAGTAGTACTAGTGGGTTTGACAAATCCCACCCACGTTAATCGCGCTAACTCGATTAGATATTGAACGGGTGAAATGTTAGCCTACTCACACCGCCAGTGTTGATAGACCTGGCAGGAGGCAAATAAACAAACAGTCAGCTTCAGTTGCAAGCGCTTGAGTTAAACATGAACATAGGTTAGCTACCTATAGATACATACTGAATGAACATAAACCTGGTAAACGCTTATTTACATATATTGAAACCTGTGAACTCACCAACCTCGTGTTGACATATTTTCTTACATGTTTTCTCAGGTCGCTAAGATAAGACACAGGTGCACATTAAGGCATGCATGGGATTCAACTACTTTGACTATGACTTATTTATATTTGTTTGGATTATTTTATTGTACTTGGTTTGGTTGGACGTTTTGGACTTTGGTTTTGGGGGCGTGTGTTTTGCGCATTTACTTTCTTTACGCTTCCGCATTGAAACTCTGATTATTATGATGTTTTCATTTTGTGTCCCATGTAGAGTCGTTCAAAGTAACTAATGTCTGAGATCCTGGTTCGTCACTTCCCAAACGGTAAAACTCCGTTAGTTGAAATTGGGGGTGTGACATACACACACACACACACACACATATATATATATATATATATATGTGTGTGGATTGATTTTGTTTTAAAAGCTTAAACTTTATAAGTTTTTTTTATAAATAAATTTTGAATGTGATAATATATGAATGAATATATATTTTTTTACAACTTTTTTATATGATATATGTCTATATATAAATATATAAAGGAATGAGGTTTTCAAATACAATCTTTTATACTTAAATTAGTAGAAATATAAATATTTATTTGTGTAATCTAAGATTATGAAATTTTGTATGCATAAAATTTGAAATAGAAACTGAATTATTGTTTATTGCACAAAAACAAATATAGGGAAAATCAAGGATGTCACAATATCCCCATGTTGGAGAAATTTAATCCCGAAATTTAACTAGTTGAGGCTAATGAAATGACGAAGAGGTGTGGATACTTGAGCTTCATTTGATCCTCACGTTCCCAAGTAAACATTTGGCTACGTTTAGATCTCCAACGAGCTTTGACTGTTGGCTCGGGGAGTACGATTGATGACAAGATTCAGGTCTGTTACTCAGAGTCAGGCATGAATGGTGATAGTGGATTTTGTTTGAAGACAATTAAGGAGAAAATTGATGAAGCATATTTGTTAGGACATGTTTTGTAACTGTTGATAAAATTCTGTGTAAGTTCATAGAGAGGCGAACTTAATAAGTTCGCCTAAGAATCTTTAGGAGCGAACTTGTTAAGTTCGCTTAGCCTATTAGAGGCGAACTTAATAAGTTCGCCTAAGCATCTTTGAGGCGAACTTGTTAAGTTCGCCTATAGCAGGTCTGGTGTTTATAAATATAGTTTACAGATTCAGAACAAAAACAGAGAAGATATCATAGTAGACTTGAGAGAGACCAGAGAGAATTCTGTGAATCTTGTAACCTGATATTGTGGTGGAAATACAAAGCGTTTATTTACACCGTTGTTGTTGATTGAGTTACACGAGCACGTTGATCATGGATTCTGCACGTTATCACCGTGTCGTACCGCGAGTCTAGAGATCTGTCACGCACCGAATTAGGGACCTACAAGTGGTATCAGAGCTTTTGCTATTAATTAGCAGAAGATTCGTGGTGTTTTCGTGTCCAATCAACATCAAATTTCAGAGATTTTGAAGATTTTTCATCTTTTTTGTGTTCTTGATAAAAATGGAGAATTTTTGATCATTTTGGATTGATTTTGGATTCTTTTGATGAAATTGATCCGATAGAAGTGTTCCTAATCAGTTCCTACACATTCCTACGGTTCAATTTAATCAAATTCCATCAATTCAGCAAGATATGATGATTTTCGGAATTTTTGTTCGTGTTTGGTTGAACAGCTGATACAGGCGAACTTAACAATTATGTTGCAGGCGAATTTAGAGAGGCGAACTTAATAAGTTCGCTTGGTGCAGATTAGGCGAACTTAATCAGCCGAACTTAATAAGTTCGCTTGAGGTTAAGTTAGCTTGGGGTCAAGTTCGCTCAGTCAGGCGAACTTATTAAGTTTCGCTTAGGCAGTATGGGGCGAACTTAGGTAGTGTTCTTAAGTTCGCTTGATATTAAAAAAAATGGTTTATATGCTTTTTTGAATCATTTTGGCGGAAAATTCTTCTTGTTCAAATTTTTGAGGGAAAGTTTATATGCTTGTTTTGAATCATTTTTGAAATTTTGAATTTTCGAAATTTTTTAAAAAGAGTATTTTGGCGGGAAATTTTTTTTCCGGATTTTTTCGCACAACTTTCAAAATGTCAATTTCTTATGATGATAATGAGATTGGAACTATGTCACTGAGACTTTTGTGCATATCAGATTACTGTAGCTGGAAAGTCCGGTTCGAACAGTTCGTATCAGAAACTGATGAAAACTTTTGGACATCCATATTTGAAGGATATGTGCATCCTACTTATGACTATATGGGATATTATGATGTTCCTAAACCAGTGACAGCTCTTACTAAAGTTGAAAAGCAGAAGTTTGATCGAGAGATGAAGACGCGTGAAACTTTAACGATGTCTTTACCTAAAGAAATCATTCATAGTCTCGGGAAGTGTCCAACTTCAAGAGATCTATGGGAAGCATTGAAGAAAAAGGGTGAAGCAACTTCTCAAGCGTTTGTGGTCTTGATCAAAGAAGAAGTAGTAAAGCAGAGTGTTTCTGAAAGTGATTCTTCTACCAAGTTAAGTGATAGTGAGAGTATTAGATCTGGTGAAAGTACTCAGTCTACTGAGAGTGATATGATGACTGACGTAAGCTTCCAGACAGTTGAAGATGATTTGAGTGTATCAGAAACTGATGCAGAGCCTGTCATTGTTGCTCAAAAGAGTGAAGCTGATGATGACGTATTCATGGCAATTGGTGCATCTTCTTCAGAACTAAAACCTGAGGTAGTTTCTAACTCTGAAACGTTTTGTTCTAACTGTATTTCAGTGAAGGATAAAATGATGAGGGTTATGGATGACAACGTAAACCTCATTTGTGATATGAAATCCATGCACACGGTAAATCAGAAATTAAAAGATAATGAGAATGTGTGTATTGAGATAATAGAATCACTGAAGAGGGATATAAGTTCTCTGACTTTGAATATCAAAGAGCAGGCATATCACCTGGATATGACCTTTGCAGAAATTGAGAAAAGAAATAACGATCTTGTTGAGAAAGATAAGGAACTAGCTGAATCTAAAGCAGAGGTAATCAGATTGCATAGAAAGTTAGAAAGCTTTGGAAACTCATCATTCTTATTAGAACATTATCATAATAATACTAAAGAGGGGAAGAGAACTAGTGGTATTGGTTATGTTCCTCCACCATTCAACGGAAATTATTCTGTTACACCTGAGATTATAAAAGATGAGGATTTAGATCCTAAGACTGTGTTGAAGGTGAATCCAGTCACAGGTGAAGATATGGTGTATTCTGATGAGAGTGATGATGAATATTTTGATGAAACTAAGGTAGAGGGGATACCGAAAGAGATTAAGAAAGAAGACTCAAAGGTTGATTCTAGTTTATCTGGATATTATACATTTGGAAGTTCTTCAAAATTAAGGAGAGTTCCATATGTCAGAGATTATAAAGACAGGCGTACATGCTTTCATTGTAATGAGATGAGACACATTGTGGTGAACTGTCCTTACAAAAATAAAGGAAAGAAGCATGTAGTTCCTGAGAAGATGCAGCCTGAATCAGAACCTGTTGAGAAAAAGTTTGTTCCGTCTCAAACTCCAAAAGAAGTTCATGTATGCGAATCTTCTTCAAGTGCATCATATCGTGTGAAGATTCCTTATATGAGAGAATATCGTGAGATGAGATCTTGCTTTTACTGTGGTCTTGTGGGTCATATTCGGATTGCTTGTCCTCACAACGCCAAAGGTAACCGACATGTTACTCCAGGAAAGGTAAGAACTCATGGCAAGCCTTATGTTAACCCAAATGTGGTTAAACCTCATGATACACCAAAGAGTAATTCAAAATCTGAGGTTAGACTTTCTAGACCTCAAAGACGGAGGAGAAACAGAAGATTGAGAAAACTTGTAGAACAAGAGCTTTCACAATCTAAACATTTTTCAACTGACCATGATTGTTCAAACACTTCACATTTGAAGCAAAAAGAACTTAATGAACAGAAGTATGTTTGGAAATCTAAAGTTTCTGTTTCTGACTCGTCAGAACAATCTCCTAAAATTGATGAGAGATTCGATTGTTAATGGAGTGAGGTTTATCATTTTGATACAGATGGACGACCCATGACTACCATGGCTTGGGTCCCAATTTCAAATTAACTTTTCTTGTTAGATGTGCAGGATTTACCAAGAGGGACTATTAATACCATTTTGGTTGTTGATAGTGGCAGTTCCTAGCACATGACAGGGAATGGCATCTGCAAGAGTAAAGAGTTGTTGATAACTGAGAATATATTTGATTCAACGACTTGATGCTCAAGGGGGAGAATATGTCACACACAATGTTATTTTGAAAGAGTTTTACAAAGTCCAAATGATAACCTGAAACTTATGATGACGATGGTGAGCGTAAAGTAATTAATGCAACCATTTGACTAGTTGAGGGGGGTCTACAGGACAGGGGGAGTACAGAACTGTGTTGGTGACAAAAGGAAAAGACATTCAATTACAGGATTACATCGGTTTGAGTTTTTTTTAATTGATTGACTTGCTTAATCCTGAGTAACCAAGTAAAATGTTTTTCTTAGAATGTTTTCATGGAAGGTTTATTTTCATTTGTTTTACTTTCTTTGAAAAAGATTTTGAAAAAGCCAAACAAATTGAAAAAGTTAAAATCGACATTACTTGAAGTTAAAGAAGAGATGATAGTACATCAGTAGATGTTCTTTCACACATGACCTTAGATTGACTGGTTGGTGCTTTATGTTAATATATATCTGAATTATATGTTTTGATCTAAACTTCAGAGACTGCACAAATAGGAAATGATAGTGTTGTGTATGCATATAATTTAAATTGTCAGTAGACTAAAAGCGTCATTGAACCATTAGTAGTGTGAAAAGATAATTGCATATGTTACAACTGTGATTTGAACCCATTTTATGCCTAGGTGTGTGTGTTAAAAGATCACTATCAGATAAAGAATATTAGTTTTAATAAGGATTGTCCTATGAGATCAGTTTCGGGTTATGTCCTTAGCACTATTCATTCGATTTGCTTCAGTGCCCATGTCCCGAAAAGCATGCAATTTGAAGTATAATCAAAATATGTACTTGACGACATATGTCAAACATATACTAGCCCTTGGATCATATTGATAAATCATCTTTACTGATTCCATTGAATTCATAATCCAGATAACAGTTGGATCCACGTACCTGAATCTTATGATTCCACATATATAAGCCAAGACATTGAATCATTTGATTCTGAATCTCATTGATTCCTATACAATCCAATTTGGATTCTGCTATTCATGTGCTAAGTGATGTCTCCTCATTCTGGAAATTCGGATAATCTTTAGTAAAATCTCATATGTCTTGAAGATAGTGCATTTACTTTCTGTTGGCATACTAGTGGGGTACACGTTGTATTTCATACTTAAATTGTACCTTAACTCACAAGAAAGCGGGAATGAGATGCTTTAGTTTCAAAACTTATAATATTGACAATTTAAATTTGTGTGTCATAGCCTGATCCTATTTTCTTTGAATGTTTATCGCATATCATAACATGCAATATGAAAGTCTTGAAAAGCTAGAGTGTGAAAATCTTGAAAGATATTGGTTTGATTGGTCAAGGCTTGAAAGAATGACATAGGATACCATTTGATATTATATGGATGTTTATCCAAAATGTGTGATTGATGCATTGTTTATACTGATATGATCTTCTTACTCGTGATGTTCAACCAAAAATATGTGATTTTGTATTTTACATTTCAGTTTATAATGAGAAAAACCAAAAAGATTTTGTGTTTCTTATATTTGAAAAACCAAAAAGATTTTATTTTTCCAGCTTCCATGGAAATTTTAATTGTTGGTTATTCTTGGTTGTTCTCCTTTGCAAAAACTGAAAATTGCAGACAGAAGTTGACAAGGGGTCCTTCTCCCAAGTTTTCTTCTAGAAATAAAGAGAGAAAGTGCAGATGAACAAGACGAAGACTACAACTTGTTTGATGATATATGAAGACGGATGACAATCTTCTAAAGTTGTTGTCAAGGGGGAGTCTGTTGGAACATATTATGGTGATAACGAGCTTGAAGATTATATGTCTTAGTCTTAGAGTCTTTGACTTGTAATTGATAGAATTGTTAGCAACAGTTAAAGGGGAGTCTGTTAGGACATGTTTTGTAACTGTTGATAAAATTCTGTGTAAGTTCGTAGATAAGAATCTTTAGGAGCGAACTTGTTAAGTTCGCTTAGCCTATTAGAGGCGAACTTGTTAAGTTCGCCTATAGCATGTCTGGTGTTTATAAATAGAGTTTACAGATTCAGAACAAAAACTGTAGGTCCCGGGAGCCTCGTCGCGCAGCGGAAATAACACGATCTGTTCTGCGATTTGTGTGGGAACAAAGAAACGAAGGCATAGAAACAAGAACAAAGATAAAAGACGATGAAACGAAACATAATCCATAACAAAGAAGTCATCCCGTATTACAGACTACATACCGAAGGAACACACATCTCTCATCTAAGCTCACGGTCCAGGGGTCGGGAGAGCTCTTCCCGACCCGGATAAACCTAGTTCCAGAGTTCCACCTACAAATGAAGACAAGTCTTCTATTTATAGGCGAAGGAACACTTCCTGCGTACTTGACAAGTACGCAAGGCAAAAGCCTTGCGTACTTACTAAGTACGCATGGTTTGGTCATGCGTACTTGACAAGTACGCAAGGCAAAAGCCTTGCGTACTTACTAAGTACGCAGGACCAAACTGGTGTGCGGGCTAAGTACTCAGGAACACCCTCCTACGTACTAGCCACGTACACCGATACATAGAATTTAATCTATAGTTACAAAACATGCTTCTACAAAAACAAAGAAGATATCAGAGTAGACTTGAGAGAGACCAGAGAGAATTATGTGAATCTTGTAACCTGATATTGTGGTGGAAATACAAAGCGTTTATTTACACCTTTGTTGTTGATTGAGTTACACGAGCACGTTGATCATGGATTCCGCACGTTATCACCGTGTCGTACCTCGAGTCTAGAGATCCGTCACGCACCGAATTAGGGACCTACAATATTTTGGACTCCAAAGATGGAATGCATCACTTGAAATAAGGACGGTGAGAATTTGATAATCAGAACTTGTTTATTATGTCGTCTAATATGTTCAAGAAATGTCACTGGACAAGAGTTTTCACAAACATTGGTCAAGGTCATAATAATATAAAACTTCACGTGATACGAACAACGCTACTTCTGACAATATGACAGGAACACTTATATATAGGAAGTACCAGCGGCCTATCCACCATACCCCCATCATATCACATTAGTTTCGTTACTATATACCACAATAGGTTTTATGTCATAACACACGATAATTCACTATGTTTTCCATTCGCTTACTCAAATCGCCGCATGGTCCGTATAGATCATCCCATTATGTGTGGGTCAAGAAAGGACACAAAATTACTTAGTTCATACCTATTGTTTTCACGTATGAGTTGCTAATAAATAACTGTGCCCCTAGATAGTGAGGTCAATCAGAAAACTAAAGAGTAATAATGTGGCATAACTTAGAGTTTCATAGCTTACTCGTGTTTGAACAAGAATACGTCAAACCCCGAGTAGTTTTAAAGTTTTACAGCTTTCAAATTTTATGAATAAAGTGAATGATCATGCCTTGTGTATAACGTGATCAATCAATTGCAACAATTGTAAACAGTCTAGTTCTGTGTATAATGTAAACACCCAAGCTTCATATATGATCTAGTTTCATGTACATTGTAAACAAATAAGTTTTATGTATAATGTGAACAATTTAGTATTATGTATATAGTAAACAAATAAGTTTCATGTATAATGTGAACAATTTGGTAATATGTATTTTGTAACCGAATAAGTTTTCATGTATAATGTAAACAATTTAGTATCATGTATATTGCAACAACCAAGTTTCATGTATCATGTATATTGTGAATATTCATATGTAAGTTATTGATTCTCCTTAGTAACGTAATCTATTGAATTTTGTAGATGGATGTTTATGTGTAATGCGGGTAGTTGGGTTTTAAACCTTTAATCTTGTTGGGGTTTATATGGATGGTTGACGCCTATGCGAGATAATTCATCTCCTTGAAGTGACTAGTACACTCATACATTTCTGAAGGTGGGAGATAACGAGGAAGTTGTGTAGGTATTCAGAGTAATGTGCTTACGAATAATGGATTAGTGCTCCTTATTTGTAAATAAACAAGTAATTGTAGTTTATTATTGTTTGTAAATTAATAAAATGGTGAAAATATGTTGAATAACTAAATGAATGGATAATTAAATGAAAACCTTTTCATTTAATTTTAATTATTATAAAGATTTCAAGTGAAAATAATGGCTAAATAACTTAAGCCAAGTCTTATAAGGGCTAAACAAGTAGTTGTAAATTAATTTAGACAAGATTTAATAATAACTAGTTTAACGATGTAAAAGTCTTAATTATTTATTAAGATAATGTTTTGTAAAACGAGTTGTATTAAATTTCCTTTCGAGGTAAAAAGATTTATTGAAAATTTATATCTCAATCATTTCACAAACTTAGGGTCTGATAAACGCTTTGTTTGAACAAAAAAATAACGATGTTGTTTAAATCAGATAATAAGATGATTAGTTTACGAAGAAGGCTTTAGGTGAGTGTACTAAATTGCAATGAATGAAAAAGGTGATATTTTGAGGATTCTGATGAAAATATGACGGATGTATTTTACACTCGTAGTATCAAGTTAATGAGTAATGGCATTTGAGTTGTAATATAAAACTTATCATTAAATGCTGAAATGTTGAATATTTATTCCAAACATAAAGAAGTGACTTGAACTGAAATTTAAAGATAAGAAATAGAAAACTCCAGCTAACGTATCAGGTAGCTTTCCACAAGGAAGCAGAGGAGTACTAAGATGAACATCGTTATGGTTGCTCGGATAGAAAATCGGGCCTCTACTCTAGCTGCTTCTGTGCGTGCGTCAAATATTTCCCCGTCTCCCTCCATCATGTCGATGTGAGTACCTAGATTTGCAACCAGGTCCTCCTGGTACCGTATTTGACACAAAAGGCTGTCTATTCTCTGACCTAGCAGGTCATGCCTTATCTGGTGCTCCATCCCTTGCCTCATAAACTATGTGGTGCTCTCATATTGGTGAGTGGCATCAGCTGAGACTCCTATAGCACTGGTGGGTGCCATGGTTTGCCTTGATCCTAGGTTTGGGTGGTATGGGTAGGGTGCTAAGTAAGGGTCTCTCAGCGACGGTGGTAGCTGGTTGTGTAGGTGAGGTGCTTGATAAGGATTTCTTGATGGGGGTGGTTCAGATGCTCGGAGCCTCAGGCCGATGCCCCTAAAGAAATCTGCTCTTATGTCATACATGGATCAAGTAGCTGGGGGTGTTGGTGACTGATGGTCTGGTGATCCGATGTCTTCTTCATGTTCAGACTCTGCTTCGGGATAGTATACCGGGGAGGGAAAGACTAGGAATCCATGCCTAGCAGAAAAAGGGAAGAGATTGTAAGCAGTAATAAAATACTAAATGTTAAATATAGGAGTTTTCATGAGTTCAGAGTTTGACTAATCATAACACCGAGTCTTCATAATAGTATGTTAAAAGTAACACTTGACCTATAAGTAGTGTATCCATGAAGAGAATTCCCAGGAAAGAGGGGTGGGTCGCAACGGACACACTTAAGGACCTGGTATTTCCTTAGCCAAAATCTCTCATGTGTCTACACTCACTCTTCCAACCATCATGTACAAATAACACTATTGTTTGGGCTCATGGTCATGATAAGAATCATTATGGACGGGGCTTTGAGGCCCAAGGGTGAAGTTTATTTACTCTAGTAGGTTCCCTCTTCTTGGAGGGTAAGTGGGCTTCTAAGTTTCTTATTAATATGCATTAGGCCCAAGGGTTTAAGTTTTGTTCACAAAAGATGATGGTGACATAGTGTGTAAGAATGATGGTGTATTAAGACTTAGGTGTGAATAAGTGTGTGGCAAGACTTAGGATAGCATTTAATGGGATCAAATAGGTAGCGTGTAATCAAACAGTGTGGTAAAGAAGGTATTACATATATAGCAATATTTATAAGCATGTGGACTATCAAGTAGGGTAGCACATAAACTATCATGTATTGTATCATGCGATTTAATACTTAGAATAACATGTAAGATAATCACACAAAGTTGTAAACATGTAGCACCTAGAAATGTGGCAAATATCATATAACATACAGCATGGCATAAGATGGGTGTCCTAAGGTTATAGTCTAGGTCATGTGTGTCTAATAACCTAGTTCCCTATAACCATTGCTCTGATACAAATCTGTCACACCCCAACCGACGGTGAAACATGTTGGAGTGAGACATGGAGACTGTTCATAAGCACATGGTTTACTATAATTGTAATATATTAAACAAACAATTTCATTTCATAATTCAAATAACCAAATCCACAATACAAGAATTGAAATTACATAAATAAACACATTTAAATTTAAATTATAGGTCCTCAAAATAAGTGAAGCAACTTGATCATAACTCAATTATTCGTACCAATCACCATACCTGGGTGGGTTTGTCAGACACAATAGATCTTTAAATGTTACCGTTGGCTGGTATAGAGTTAATGATTACACGAGTATGTCATGTATATGTAGTCTTAACTAATAGCATTCAAGCATAAAGCACAAATCACACATATGATCATATTGTAGAAATGTATATTGCAAAATGCAAATAGTTTTCAATGAAAATCATGTTTCACCCCAAAATGTGTAAAAATGTAAAAATGGGCTATGTAAAAGTCACATGTATTGGTTGTGTAGACAACAAGAGCAATAGATGGTACAAGTGACTTTGCAAATCACAAAGTTAACCTAGAGTGAATTAAATGAATTTGAATTAATAACATACACAAAGTTTAAGGCTAGATCTAGGGTTCAACTGGTTTTGATGTGTGTGAATTTGTACAAAAGGTTGTGTTATTTCATGTAAAGGATGTATGTAAGTTGGTGTTTGTTTTTGAATAAAAGTTTAATAATAAAAAGTAAATTCAAAGTATATAATAATTGTCTTATGGTTTAAATTTAAATAAATAAATTTTATTTATTTATTTATTTTATTATTAAAATAATATGCCAAAAAGTAGTGCATATATATATATATATAGTGTGAGTTTTTGCTAAAAAGTCAAAAAGTGTAAAAAGTCGTTTAAAACGCTCATAACCGGCTCATACGAACTCCGATTTTACTCATTTCGGTGGTGTTGGAACCGTCTCGTCGAACTCTACGATCTTAGCTTGTAGGGTTTAGATTTTAGGGTTTAGTTTTTGCCTTAGGATTTAGCCTTAGGGTTTAGCTTTTAGTATTTAGGCTTTTGGGGTGGTAGAGGTGGGGGTTTTAGGTTTTTGGGGGTGGGGTGAGGGTTAAGTTTTTTTTTTTTTGGGGGGGGGGGTTGGGTTGGAGGTTTAGGCTTTTTAGGGGTGGTGGTGGTGTTTTTAGATGACTTTTTTTGGCTTTTTAGGGTTTTTTTGCTAGGATTTAGGTTTTTGGGGGTGGAGGGTTTTAGGTTTTTGGGGGGGTGGGGTGGGGGTTTTAGGCTTTTGGTGGGTGATGGTAGGGTTTTTAAAATACTTTTTACACATTTTACAGTTTTTAGATTTTGTATAATAACCCTCCCCTATATATATATATATATGTGTGTGTGTGTGTGTGTGTGTATGTGTAGTGTGAGGTTTCGCTACAAAGTCGAAAAAGTGTAAAAACTGGTTTAAAACGCTCATAACTGGCTCATATAAACTCCGATTTCACTCATTTCGGTAGCGTTGGAACCGTCTCGTCGAACTCTATGATCTTAGCTTATAAAGCTTTTAGGGTCTAGTTTTTGTCTTAGGGTTTAGCCTTAGGGGTTTAGCCTTAGGGTTTAGGTTTTAGTATTTAGGCTTTTGGGGGGGCGAGGTGGGGGTTTTAGGTTTTTGAGGGTGGGGTGGGGGTTAGGTTTTTAGGGGGTGTGTTGGGTTGGAGGTTTAGGCTTTTGGGGGGTGGGGTGGTGGTGTTTTTAGACGACTTTTTTGGCTTTTTTAGGTTTTTTTTGTTAGGATTTAGGTTTTTGGGGGTGGGGGGTTTTAGGTTTTGAGGGGGTGGGGGGTTTTAGGCTTTTGGGGGGTGGTGGAGGGGTTTTTAAACGACTTTTTACACTTTTTACAATTTTTGACTTTGTAAAATAACCCTCCCCTATATATATATATATAGGGGTGGGCTCCAGAGAAACCAATAGTTAGGCGAAAACCGAGAAAACCACTAAAAAAACCAATTTTAACCAATAATATTATAATATTTATTTTTTATTTTATTTTATTTTATTTTATTTTTATTTTTTTATAAGAGTATCAATGTAATATTACAATTTTTTACTAAAAAAATCATTTAAATATTACATAACCCATAGTGTTACGTACACGTAAACAGAAAACAAAAAAATTCAAAAAAATTGCGGTTACGTATACGTAACCCGTAGAATTACACATTGTTTTGTTTTTGCCTAACTTTATGGTTTTCTCTTGATTACTCCCCTATATATATATATTGAAAAAATTATAATTTAAACCCTAAATGAATTGTTAATATAAAAAAATAATTTATTTAAATAAATAAATTCTTGTTATTTATTTATTTATTATAAAAAAAATGGTATGCTCTTTTAAACTATGTAAAATATAAATATATATATTAATATATTTAAAAAAAGTTTTATTTGTTTAAATAGGGTTTAAACCCTAATATATATAATTTAATAGGAAAATGATCTATAAAAATTTATTTTATGATAATGTGTTTTATAAACATCTTGTCAAAATTTTTAGAAAATTAGGTATTTAAAATACTTTGTTTAATAATTAAATTAAGAATAACTTTTTAAATGATTTTTAATAAATAAAAAAAGATTTTAAACAATTAAATTTGTAAAAATAGTTGTGTTATGTCTAAAATTGTAAATCATTGTACTAATTTGTTCTAAACGATTGTAGGTTTGTAAAAATAATTTTTAGAGCATCAAAACGGTTTTTAAAAATTAAATACAGGCCCCCCCGTTCGTACCCGGGTGGTTCCTATGGGAGGTGTTGGAGTTACCACTGGTCCAGGGACACAACTCGTGATACAGAACCGATCCGAATTAACTTAACATGATGCTAGAGTGGAGCCGGGTCTGGTGTAAGGCCCCTAAACCGGGTGACCTCACTTATTGGATTTACTCATAAACATAGTCATAAATACTGAACTTAAATTAAAAACATTCATCATTCAATTACAAATCATTCGTCGTTCAATTACATAACATAACAGCGGAAGTCTTAACACATATATTAAAGTGGGATGTCAGTCTTGTGTCGGGTAACCTTCACGCCTTCGCACGACCCTTTCCTTTGTTACCTGAAATGTATACTAAAAGTCAGCTAACGCTGGTGAGTTCTAGTTTAAAGACAACCATACATAAAATTTATCTTATCATGAATATAATGTATATATGTATATTCGTACTTTTAAATATTCTTTACTTTGCTGTTCTCACATAACATTCATTGAGGGTATATACATATGTACATACATACTTTCTTTGAGAGAACACATATTGGCCATGATCTTAAGGGTGATCAACCCGTCATACTTGTCGCGAATGTCACGAAGACATCGCAGTCAGAGCTACCGTCGTCGCCCGTTTCAATACCGTCCGGCTCTAGAAAACCGTACGTCATATCATTAAATCCGTCCGGCAACCTTTGTCTGTCCGCTCTTTACCGTCCTACCGTCGTAGTCCGTCATTTTTATCCGTCTGCCCTAGGGCATCCGTTTCCCACGTGACCATTATGTATGCAACCGTTCTACATTAGTTAAGGTTTGCTTCGACCGTCCATTAATACCTTTTCATACGTCCTAGCTTGCGAAGGAACGTTTTTGTCCCGGTTGCAAAATAGTCACGTGGTCGTCCGTCTACCGAAGTAGCCGTTGTCACAGAAGGGTTTATAACGTTTACATTCATTCATAACATGCAATATATATGTAATATAAAGCAAGATTTCATTCTTTTACGTTATGTCCTTCTTTCATTCATTCTTTATAGTCATACGCTTCATTCTTTATTCATAATTCATTTTCATATATAAATATTTATATATATATATATATATATATATACGTATGATCACATTGACATTTATAACATTTATTCATTTAGTGTATACACTTCAGCCCCAAAACATTTATAAATCATTTGCACATAACATAGAAGGGGGCACATAGAACTCACCTGATGAGTGGTTTCCGAAGTACACTTAGCTGGCTACTGAGCGTCACTAATGTTACTCACGATCTGTGTAATAAAGTCATACTCGTAAGGTAGTGCTCCTAGATGGCATTAGATATTACTATACTTGATCCTAGTAGTTTCGATGGGTTTACTTATATCGAAACTTGATAGTTTCGATAGATTACCTCTGTCGAAACTTGTAGTTTCGATAGGTTGCCTCTGTCAAAACTTGTAGTTTCGATAGGTTGCTTCTGTCGAAACTTGTAGTTTCGATAGGTAACTTAGGTGTAAACTTAGCTTCGGATCATGGCTCATATCGAAACTATGGTAGTTTCGATAGGTATGCATATATCGAAACTACTGTACATATCGAAACTATGTAGTTTCGATGGATCTGCACATTGTCTTCCCCAAAATTGCAGTTTCTTTTGCATGCGAGTCTGATCAAGCCAAAATCTCTATTTTTCTTAGATCAAAACGTTTGGTTTTCATTCTAGATGCTATACCTAAGCTCACTTTCAAGTTTCATCCGTAAAATCGTTATCTTTTTAGCCAAAACCCGAAAACTCCCAAAACGAACAAAAACTCATAATGTGATCGAATCGTTACCAGGATTGGATTTCTGTTTCAGAGGATATGATCACGAGAACAGCAGCAACGTTCTCCTGAATTCCCGAGTTGATCCGTCACTTTCTCTCTCTAGACCCGATCTCTCCTTTCTCTCTCTAAAAGCTGCGTGAGTTGGGGAAATGAGCAGGGAAGAGGGCTGCCTTGCCTCTTATGTGCATGGGCTTCTCTCGGCCCATTGAAGCCGGGCCCAGGCCCGCTCCCTTTTTGTTTAAATATTCCAACTAAATCACCGGTCTCGCTATATTTATTCGTTTTATTATTTTTGGGAAGTTACAAGTCTACCCTCCTTAAAGAGGTTTCGTCCTCGAAACTGTTCATACGTTAAACAATTGAGGGTATAGTCCCCTCATCTCGTCTTCCTTTTCCCATGTAGCTTCTGACCCTTTTCTGTGCTTCCATTGTATCTTGACTAACGGTATCGACTTATTGCGTAGTCGTTTTTCAGCTCGGTCAAGAATGGCTATTGGTTCTTCTACATAGTTTAGACTGTTATCCACTTCGATCTCGTCGTAAGGTATGTGAGCTGTGTCGTCAACTAGGCACTTGCGTAAGTGCGACACGTGAAACGTAGGGTGTATTCCACTAAGCTCAACGAGTAGGTCGAGTCTGTAAGCAACTTGACCCACTCTTGCTAAAATCTTGAAAGGTCCGACAAACCTTGGACTTAGTTTGCCACGCTTTCTGAATTGGATGATTCCTTTCCATGGTGATACTTTCAACAGTACCATGTCCCCCACTTGAAACTCTAAATCCCTTCTTCTCTTATCCGCGTATGATTTCTGTCTGTCTTTTGCGGCTTTCATTCTAGCCTTGATTTGATCAAATTTTTCAGAAGTTGCTTTGACCATTTCGAGACTTGCAAAATCCTTCTGCCTAATTTCCCCCCAACAAACCGGGGTTCTTCATTTTCTCCCATATAACATTTCAAATGGCGGCATGCCAATAGTCGTGTGATAGCTGTTGTTATATGAAAATTCTGCCAATGGTAGATGGCTATCCCAACTCCCACCGAAGTCAATGATACAGGCCCGGAGCATGTCCTCCAAGGTCTGAATGGTCCTTTCAGACTGGCCATCGGTTTGAGGGTGGTAAGCGGTGCTGATGTTCAGTCTTGAGCCCATCGCTTCGTTGAATTTCTTCCAAAATCTAGATGTGAATCTAGTATCCCTGTCGGACACAATTGACAGCGGCATACCATGTCTACTCACAATTTCCTTGATAAATACTTCTGCTAGCTTTTCAGATGAAGAAGTCTCACATATTGGCAAGAAGTGAGCACTTTTCGTCAAGCGGTCAACGATCACCCAAATGGTTTCATTGCCTTTAGCTGTTCGCGGTAGCTTGGTAATGAAGTCCATTGTGATCTCCTCCCATTTCCATTCTGGTATTGGTAAAGGTTGCATTTTACCGCATGGTTTCTGGTGCTCGGCCTTAACTAGTGAACATGTTAGACACTTGTTCACGTATTCGATCACATCATTCTTCATGCCAGGCCACCAGTACTCTTTCTTCAAGTCTTGATACATTTTGTTTGTCCCGGGGTGGATAGAATAACGAGACTTATGGGCCTCATCAAGTATTTTGGCTCTAAGCTCGCCAATCTTAGGTATCCACATCCGGCCAAACCTAGTTCGTACTCCGTATGCATTTGTATCTAAGTTCCCTTGTTGTCCTACTATCCTTTCCCGTTCCACATTTCTTTCTAACAGTGCTTCATCTTGTGCCTTTGTTATTTCACCCATCAAATCTGGCGTTATGATCAGCTGACACGCTTTGATCCTGATAGGTGCCGATTCTTCCTTTCTACTTAAAGCGTCAGCCACTACGTTTGCCTTGCCTGGATGGTACAATATCTCACAGTCATAGTCTTTCAGTAGCTCTAACCACCTTCTTTGCCTCATGTTTAATTCCTTTTGTTCGAAAAAGTATTTCAAGCTTTTGTGATCGGAGTAGATGGTGCATTTAACTCCATACAGGTAGTGCCTCCATATTTTTAACGCGAAAACTACTGCTGCTAATTCTAGATCGTGTGTTGGGTAGTTAACCTCGTGAATCTTTAGTTGTCGTGAAGCATAAGCAATTACCTTTCCTCGTTGCATAAGTACGCAACCTAAACCCTGCCCCGAAGCGTCAGAGTAGACTACCAAGTCTTCATTTCCCTCAGGTAGAGTCAAGACTGGAGCTTGGGTTAATCGTGTCTTGAGTTCTTCAAACGCGTTGTTTTGAGTCTGACCCCATTCATACTTTTCTTCCTTCCGTGTCTGTTTAGTCAGTGGTGAGGCTATTCTTGAGAAGTCTTGAATAAACCTTCGATAGTAGCCTGCCAATCCTAGAAAACTTCGTATTTCTGTTGGTGTCTTTGGGATGTTCCATTCCTTTACTGTCTCGATCTTTGCAGGATCCACCATGATTCCGTTTGGGTTTATTACGTGACCTAGGAATTGGACTTCCCTAAGCCAGAACGCGCATTTGGAGAACTTTGCGTATAACTTTTCCTGCTTTAACACCTCCAAAACCTTTCTTAGGTGATAGTGGTGATCACCCTCGCTTTTCGAATATACCAGTATGTCGTCTATAAAAACTATCACTGATCGATCCAACATTGGTCGACATACTCTATTCATCAAATCCATGAACGCTGTTGGAGCGTTAGTCAATCCGAAGGACATCACGAGGAATTCATAATGTCCATAACGCGTGCAAAACGCGGTCTTTGGTACGTCTTCTTCCCTTACTTTTAACTGATGGTAACCTGACCTAAGATCGATCTTTGAGAACCAACTCGCACCTTGCAGTTGATCAAAAAGGTCGTCTATTCTAGGCAATGGGTATTTGTTCTTTACTGTCCTCTTGTTCAATTCGCGGTAGTCAATGCACATACGCATGCTGCCGTCCTTCTTCTTTACAAAAAGTACCGGAGCGCCCCATGGTGAGATGCTCGGTCTAATAAATCCTTTTTCGGTTAGTTCCTCTAGTTGAGACATCAATTCTTTCATTTCTGACGGAGCCAATCGGTAGGGGGCTTTGGCAACGGGCTCAGCCCCTGGCAGTAAGTCAATCTGAAATTCTATTTCCCGATCGGGTGGTAACCCAGGTAGATCCTCAGGGAATACTTCCGGAAAGTTGCACACCACGGGTACATTCTTGAGTTCTTTCGTTTTCATTCTATCATTAATAACATATGCCAGATAAGCTTCGCAACCGCGCCTCATGTAACTTTCGGCCATGATCATCGAGATGACGTTTGGCATCGTGCAATTCCAATCCCCATAAACCGTAATTGGACTGCCGCTAGGACCTTTTAGGTGTATTCTCTTACGTTGTTGGCAGCTAGCCAATCCATACCCAATACTATATCGAATCCTCCTAAGGTGAGAAGGAATAATCTAGATGGAAACTTATGTCCCTCTATTTCTATGATGCAATCCTCTGTTACTTGAAATATTGCCGAATTTTTACCCACGGCAGTTTGTACGCTAAAGGCCTGTATTATGGTGTTGATCGTGCAATCCAGTTTATGACAAAATGCATTTGATATGAAGCTTATCGAATAAAATAGCAGCACGTTTACATAGTTTCTTCTCCTTTGATTAGTAGTTGGAAAATCCCGGCATACTTCGTTTACATAGTTTCTATCACTCACGATTTCAACTTCTAATGCCTTAGATAATTTACTTCTATTGAAATTTCTAAAATTTACTAATTTTAATAAACGATCGACTAGCTCTTATATTTGAATAAAACACAGGTAGGAAGGGAATTTTAAGAGGAAGATACCTAATACATTGTCGGGGGTCTTTTACTTCCTCGGTTGTGATGTGAAAAGCCCTACCCTTTGCTTTTGGAGCCTCGATCCATTTTATCTCATTGTCTGCCACTCTTGACCCTTCACCGGCCTTCTCAATCTGAGATCGTAGCTCAGGACATTCCATGCTGAAGTGTGCTGGCTTATAACAAGTGTAGCATAATCTAGTTGAACTCATACAATGTATTGTAGTGTGTCCAACTTTCCCGCATTTGCTACAAATTAGAGTCTTGAACAGGCATTCTCCATGATGCCTCCTCCCACATATTCCACAATCTCCTATTTCTTTCCCTAGAGAGGAATCACTTTCATGTTTTCTAAATTTAATTCTCCTACGAGGCATATGAGATCGATAATTCTTTCCTTTTCTCTTCATGTCCCCTTCTTCTTGCCTTTTAAGCTCTATTTCTCGCTCTCGAGCCCAATCAATCATTTCCTCCAAGTTTGCGCACTTGGACGGCTGAATGAACTCTCCAATTTTTGTTTTTAGAATGAGATGATATCGCGTCATCCACATCTCAGGGGTTGTTAACAAAGCAGGACATAATCTAGCTTTATCGAAGAAAATGCCAGTAATCTTGTCCACAGATTCTTTTATTTGACGGAGTTGAAGGAACTCCTCATTGATTCTGTCTATTGCCGCTCACGAGCAATAATGCTTCAGAAAGATATCCTTGAATTCTTCTCACTTAATCTTTTTGATCTTATCTCTACCTTTCTCTATCCACTACGCCCCAACAATTGTCAGCTCTTTCTTTGAGTTGGTTGGTGGCGAAGGTTACATCGTTCTCCTTACTGCAATGACAAGTATCGAACGTTGTTTCCATTACAACTATCTGTCTTTGACTCTACAAGGGATTAATGGTTCCCTTAAATTCTATTGGTTTACATGTCATGAAATCTTTATATGTGCACCAGTTTGATTTATGATTTCCATCTTCTCTATTATGGGGTTTCTCTATTCCTTATGGTTCTCAAACCAGGTTTCAAGTGAACGTTGCAGTTCTGCTTGTATAACTGGGAGGTTCGCATCGAAAGCCTTCCCTACTTCTAACACGATATGTCTCCGGGATTTGTTGTACTTCTTTCTCATCATGAGGTGGAGACGCAACTCTCTTATGACTCCCTTCGTCACGTACTTCCACGTTTTGACGTTCAGCCATCATTGCTGATAAATGAATTTCGTTTTATTGTTTGCTCGTTCACTGTAATTATAGTTTTGGGTTCATATTTACAGGACACTTCTAACCCTACCTAAGCATTCTAGGGTTTTACGTAAGGGCCCTTCATACATTTACACATATTCACATTCATTTATACATTTCAATCATGTATAATGAAATTACCGGCTTACTATCTGCTGATATAAGTTATCATATGATGTTGCGATATCATAACGGTCCCATGCATTAACTCTCATACGGGCCAGGTATGAGGTAATGTATGTTACACATCGTGAAACACCCAACTATCATATGGAGCTTATCTCATACAAAATTCAGCCCACATATACTCACACATTTATGTTTAAGCACTGGAATTTAAACATACCTGCTTCCTCGGACTGCCTTTGATTGAATCCGTACTTATATCACGAGCACTTATGGTTTGAGTTT
This sequence comes from Smallanthus sonchifolius, assembly GCA_023525975.1. Lineage (NCBI taxonomy): Eukaryota > Viridiplantae > Streptophyta > Magnoliopsida > Asterales > Asteraceae > Smallanthus > Smallanthus sonchifolius. The sequence goes on from CM042019.1 coordinate 94,192,666, forward strand.
AAGTATCATTACGATACTCAAATCCCTCAAACCGTGCTCTGATACAAACTTGAAACATCCTACTTATTTCTTATTATTTTATCAGAGTTTAATACAGATAACGGATCCCAAATTTTTCAAAACCTTATCACTAAAGTGATAAAGGTATATTTTATTAGAAATATTGTCTTTACATAAAATATGACATCATGTATCATAGGGATTCTTCAACTCCGACCGGCCATGTCCTCAGGAAGCTTTATTCCACATGCCCTTAACCTGTAGTGTTTAGAAAACATTTTTACATTATCTTACGCTAAGTAAGTACACTGCGTCATTCATTTTATGGAACCCTTTAGGTTCTTATTGTTCAAGTTTTCCAGGCAGTCTTGCCCCTGTGACCATCTCCGGACGTACCTCCGATCACGTCATTCGTATATCTTATAGGCGTGCTAACCCCCTCATGACCATCTTCGGACGTACCTCCGGTCATAATATTCATTTCATTCCTGAGACCCGCCCCATAGGATGGACATCTCTCCCCACTTATTTCTTATTGAGACCCGCCTCGTAGGCAGGACATCTCATTCTATTCATTCATTTCTCATTGAGACCCGCCCTGTAGGCTAGACATCTCTTTTCATTGAAATCTTGAGTGTCATATACTCACAGCCTCCTATTGTATTCCCAACCAGTCCTCACCTTAAAACTTCATAACGGTTTCCCCACAATGCACTAAAGAGGCTTATATATAGGAAGTACTCCGTTATTCCATTTTAAGACTTAGACTTGTTTCCATCACACATTCATATTTACACATCTAGAATGATCATCTATCATGCATTCACATATTCACATTTAACACACATCGCATATAGCACGACCTCTTGTCATACTTTCATATTTATCCTTGCTCTAATTCATTATAAAGGTTTCTCCATGTTACGTTAAAGAGGTTTATATATAGTAAGTACTAGCGGCATATCCGCCACCCCTTTAACATCCCATGTATACTCTTTTACTTAGAATGAAGCTTCCCCGTTAATTCTCTTTTATTTAATAGTGTACTTACGAGAGTCTCTGGTCGTTTCCTACTCTCGTTCCTCGCTTAAACGTCTCTCCGGATCCGAACCGCACTCGCACTTAAACGCGTTGCACCGGGTCTTCTAATCCACTCCAGAGTGTGTGTAATATATGGGATTTGTGTGTGTGTTGATGCAAGTGAACGGCCTCAAACATCAATTTATAAGCAAAATCCTAAGTCTGTAACGGACCGTTAACGCCGGTGACGGTCCGTTACCATTTTCTTGGCCTCCAAGCACTTCCTGACCACGTAACGGATCGCCACAGCCCATGGCAGTCCGTCATGGCCTTAGGGTTGGATGAGTCAGTGATACGTGGCGTAAAACGGTGAGTTTTCACGATTTTGCCTCGTGGCGGATCGTCACGGACGGTGATATTCTGTTATGGCTTCTGGGGGGTCGTGACAAACTGTTATACCAGGTGACGGTCTGTTATGCCTCCATTTTCAAATACTTCTCGCTGAAGCACCTAAGTTTCATATATTATGGCTTCCGTAACTTATTTTCTAGCTCGAGATATGCTTATGTGAAGTTTTTGGCTATTTCCAATCGAACCGTCTTTCTGTTTCGCATCCGGTTACGTTCTAGTGTCGTGTTTCTTAGCCGACACATCTTCTAACCTATTGTTAGGAGTTTGAGATGTTACACAAACCATCCTACATTACTAGTCCTACCACACCAGTAACATGAGATAGTCGTTCCACCCGTAGGTCCCATCCCTAGACTAAGTGTGTGTGTGTGTGTGTGTTTGAGTGTGTTTTGTTGTGTGAATGATGTTCCCAAGGTTTTAGTTATCGAAATCTATTTGTAGGCCAACCTCGGACCCATAGCGGACAGTTTTCACAAGTGATGTCGGTTCGACATCACCTCCAACCGCAATTTCGCCTTTGAGACCACGTAACGGACCGTTATTTGGTCCCTTAGCGGACAACTTAAGGCCATCTGTCCATAGAGGACCACTATGGTGCATCTACTCGGTCCGATATCGTGTCACGCATCAGATTTCTAACCGGTGAGTCACAGGACACGTGTCGTTACACGGTTCATTCCCTCTTCTACACATAGCGTACCTTTATGTCATGAGATAGCGGTCTGCTATCCCTTCTATTTTTAGATTTTTCACTAATAGTCCTCCATCTATGGAGAACATATAATTCAACCCCTAGACTTCAATTCCTGATATCTTTAGCCCTTATATTCTATAATAATTTTTGAGGTGTGACATCGGTCGAGGTCAAGGGGAGAAGGTTGTGAACCTGAGGGACCCTTGCAATCTTGCGCACTCTATTGTGGGGTACTTGCTGAACAGTTCAGGGAGAGACCTTACCAGTGCTATCTGTGGCGGTTAGTTTGTGACCAAGATCACCAAGAACTATCATTCGTTGACTGATGAGTAAATTTTTGACTTGACACCGGTGACAGAGCCTACATCGATGACCGTGTAGCCTCTTAGGTACATGCACGTGATTAGACGAGTGCCAGGAGGGCCGAGGTTAGTTAATCGTTGGGGGAGAGTTTGGGACACAGACCGACCGGGTCTAGATCCGGATGTGGTGCAGGCCATGGTGGAGGCGATTGCTGTAACATTTCTTAAAATTTCTGTTGGAACATTGTGTGCGACAACCAGGCTTGTAATAGAATAGGTTTTTATATTTTGTAATGTAATGTTTTCTTTGTAATTGTTAAGTTTTTGTAACAGGCGAACATAACAAGTTCGTTTGATGTAGTTGTGGCGAACTTATAAGACTAGATTTGGCGAACTTGATAACTTCGCCTATAGCAGTTATGTGTTACCTATAAATAGTTTTTAGTCTTGTCATTTGTAACAGTTAGTGATCTTGTAAGCACATTTATCTGAGTAATACAAGGAGCGTTCAGTAAATCTTGTCTTGAGTGTTTATTTTGTGTTCTTATCTGTACGAGACGTGTTTATTCGTTAGGATTCCTCACTAAGAGTATTCGTTGTGTGTTATACATCTGAGATCGATCCGTAGACCAGCTGGGACCTACAATTGGTATCAGAGCTATTGCTCTTGATTAGAGATCATCGTGTGACACCGTTTCGTTCTGATTTGCATCAAAAGATTGAGATTTTTAAACTTTGTGTATTGCTGGTTCTTTTACAAGTTTTCGATCATGGAGAGGCTGATTTGATCAATTGTGGAGGTGTTTTTGTTGAAGATGATCCATTAGAAATGTTCTAATTCATGTTTTGAAGAATCCTACGGATTGAATTTGTTTAATTCTAACAAAATTATAAGATATGTTGATTCTCAGTCTAGTTCGAGCGTTTGGGTGATAGAACAATCTTCCTTGTTCTTCAGCTGAAACATGCGAACTTGTCCAGGCAGTTACAGGCGAACTTGATTCAGCAAACTTGTTAAGTTCGCCTTAGCCAAATCAGGCGAACTTGATCAGCGAACTTATTAAGTTTGCTTAGACTTTGTCAAGAGAATTTACCTAAGTTCGCTTAAGGCAGAACTTGTTCAGAAAGTTTCTAAGTGTTGAATTTTTCAAGTTTTCAAATATGTCGAGTTCAAATCATTCTAGTGTGAATAATATGACTCATTTGTTGAACTATGATAATGAAACTGGTACTCCAACCAAACCACCAAGACTGATGAATTTGAAAGATTATTCTAACTGGAAAGTCGGTTTGAGAACTATGTTAACATCAGTGATACAAGCATGTGGATTCCAATCAGTGAAGGATACAAACATCATGTATTTACTTATATAGGAGTTACAGATAAACCAAAACCAGTTTCAGCTCTTACTACTGAAGAAAAACTTATGTATGATTGAGAAAAGAAAGCACTAGATACTTTATCAATGTGTTTGCCTTTAGATATATACCACACCTTCAAAAAGTTTACTACTTCGCGTGATCTTTGGGAAGGGTTAGCCAAGAGATGTGAAGGGAGTACAGACATAAAGAAGAGCAGAAGAGAGTTGTTAAAGAAACAGTTTAGTGTGTTCAAGCATTTGGATGGAGAAACCATTGATGAATTGATGTCAAGATACTATAATTTGTTAAGTGAAATGGTGAACAATGATATTGCATACAAGAACAAAAAGCTACTTGAAATTTTTCTGGATGCGTTACCAGCACACTTTGAGATGTATACCATTGTTATCAAAGAACAGCCAGGGTTTGATGAACTGAGTCTTGAAGATCTTATGGGAAAGATTCAGTCATATGATTTGAATAAGCAAAAGAAAGAGAGTGTTTATCAGGATCCAAGCATTTATTTTGCTAAGGGTACTTCTACACAGAAATCTGGACTTGCACTGTTTTCTGGGGATATTTCTGATAGTCCAAAGGAAAGTTCTTGTAATAAAGGTTCATGTTTTGTTGCTTCAAGTTCTAGATGTTCTCAAAATTCCAAGTGTTATAATCACTCGTGTTATCAAAAGATATCTCTTAAAGCTGTTGATGATATGATGGCTATGATTGCTTCATTTCTAACATCATATGAAAACTTTATCGGTGGCAAAATAACTGATCCTAATATGATTGAGGAAGATTTTAAACAATTGGATAAAGATGTTTTGGAAGAAATGAATATACAATGGAATACGGCTTTATGGATGCGGCAAGGAAATGAACATTTGAAGAAGACTGGAAAGAAGTTCATTGGGGCATCTAGCAAAACAAAGATGGGTTTAGACAAGTCAAAAGTAAAATGTTAAAATTGTTAGGAGTTGGGCACTTTGCAAGGGAATGCAACAAACCAAAAGTTCAGAATCAAAATTCTTCAAGTAACCAAAACAATTAGAATAAGCAGAATACTTCCACAGCTTTGATGTCTCAACAGGATGAAAATTATGACTGGGGTATTCATTTGGATGATATTGTTGGTCATATCAATCAAGCATTTATTGTTGAAGTTCACTCTGAGGATGTTACTGATAGTAGTTCTTCTGATAATGACTCAACTAATTCTGAAAGTATTGATGAAGTTGAAGAATGTAGTATTCACAGTGATGAATCTAAGTTTTCACCTAAAGAATTACTTGAAGATAATGAAGTTGCTGGGAAGGTGACTGAGAAGATTGCTGAAATGTTGTCTGAAGCAAATGCATTCATGGCAGATTCTAAAAAGTACAAAAGGTTGTTTCTTGTTCAAAATGCATTGAATCTGATTTAAAAATTACCAGATTGTGTGATGATAACACAAATCTGATATGTGATATGAAGGCAATTCACACATCAAACTAAACTTTAAAAGAAAATGAAAAGTTTTTGAACATTAGAATTGAATCTTTAAAAGAGGATATTAAAGCTTTACAAATTAAAGTAAATGATCAAGCATTTCATCTTGATGTGGCATATTCTGAATATGAAAAGAAAATTAATGAACTTGCCCAATCACAAACAGAGATAACCAAATTAATGAGAAAGCTTGAGGGTTATAAGAATTCCAGTTTTCTGTTGGAATATTATAATGATAAAGCTATAAGTGAAAAGGTGGTAGGAGGTATAGGTTATTGTCCATCTTTTGATGATAAGGAAATTGGTGGGGGAGTTGGTTATTGTCCCCTGTTCAATGGTAACTATACTTCTCATAGCATTGAGACAGTGACAGAAGAAGATCTAAAGCCAAAAACAATCCTAAAGGTGAATCCTATATAGGAGAGGATATGGTTTATGATGATTCTAGTGATGAAGAAAGTTTTGATTCGGAAAAAGTTGAAGGCATTGTGGAAGTATGCAAAGTTGATGATGGATAAGTAAGTAACAAGAGACAGATGTATTTTAACTGAACCTGATGAAGGTGTTGAACAACCAAAACCTAAAATTGTGAAACCTTTTGTGAGCAGTGGTTTTGATTCTCGAGAAACTAAGATAATTGAGAAAACTTCAACTCTTGATTTTATTAAAACTAAAGTTGATTCAGTAAAATCCAAGGTTCTTCAAACATCTAACACTGACGTTCAGTTTGAATCATCGAGTTCAAATGGAAGTCGGAATGCAAGGTATGTCAGGGTATACAAAGAAAGACGTGCTTGCTTTCATAGTTGAGTTGTTGGTCATATTCAGAAAGATTGTCCTGATAAAAATAAGGGAAAGTGTTTAGAAGATCGCAGGATGGGAAGACCTTTAGTTGAACCACCAACAAGGCCGGTAAAAAACCTGTGATAGCTAAGCATGTTGATGTCATGTTTGTGAAGAAATATGCTTCTAAACATGAAGTTTCAGTTCTTGAAAAACCAAAGGATGAGAAGATTGAATCTTCTGGAATTAAGAAAAGTGTTTCCTCAGTTGTTATTGAGCAAGAGAAGGTAAAATTATCTAGACCTCAACGTAGAAGAAGAAACAAGAGATTAAACATGCTTTTAGAACAATCGGTTGTAAAAGAATCAGGTGAATCTTCTGAATTATCAACACAAAAAGAAAGTGTTAAGGTTCAACCACCAAAGAAATCTAAGAAACAAGTTTTTGATTCAAAAAAACAATCTCCTAAAATAGAAGAGAGATTTGATTGTGTCTTAAAAGAGATTGTTTATTTTGATGAGCCGGGCCGACCCAAGACCACTATGGCTTGGGTCTCCATTACTAACTGATTTTTACTGTCTGTCTGCAGGGGACTCCAAGGAGGACTGTTGGCAACCACTGGTATGTTGATAGTGGATGTTCTCGACACTTGATAGGAAATATTAACTTATTGGAGAATGTGAAAGAAATACAAGGTGGATATGTAGCTTTTGCGGGGAAGAAAGGCGACAACATTTCTGGTCTAGGAACTATGTCCAATGGAAGATTGAGCTTTGAGAAGGTCAACTACGTGGAACATAATCTTTTATCTGTTTCACAAGTTTGTGATAAAGACTTCTCATTTCACTTTAATAAGTCAGAATGTTTGGTGTTGAAGCCTAGATTTGAGATACCTGAAGAATGGATCCTCATGAGAGCTCCGCGAAAGAATGATACGTATATGCTCGATATGAGCATGGCGACGACATATTCGTCTGTGCCAACGTGTCTTTTATCGAAAGCTTCTAAGTCTGAGTCAACTTTGTGGCACCGAAAAATGGCTCATATAAATTTTAGAAAAATGAATTTCTTAGTGAAGAACGGGCTAGTTTCTGGTGTCCCATCAATGAGATTTCAAGTGAACGAAGACTGTATTCCATGCAAGAAGGGGAAGCAGCACAGGAAATCTCACAAATCCAAGTTGACTATATCAATTGTGACTCCTCTAGAGTTGTTGCATATGGATTTATTCGAACCTATTAGTGTCAAGAGTGAAGGTGGCAAATCATACTCTTTGGTAGTGACTGATGATTATTCAAGATTCTAGTGGGTGAAATTTCCGGTTTCAAAGGATGAGACGACTGATATTCTTAAGTTCCTAATTGTCGGGCTTGAGAGTTTGTTCAAACTGAAAGTCAGGAGAATTCGTAGTGATAATGGAACGGAATTCAAGAATGGAAATATGGGTTTATTTTGTCTACAAAAAGGCATTCATCATGAATTCAGCGCTCCTTGTGTTCCCCAACAGAATGGTGTGGCTAAACGGAAGAATAGAAGGCTGATTGAGACGGCTCGTACAATGTTAGCTGACTCGAAGTGGCCCGTGACATTTGGGCAGAGGCAGTAAACACTGTTTGTCATGTTCTTAATCGTGTTTTAACCGTGAAGAAACACAACAATACATGCTATGAATTGTTGAATAACTGAAAGCCTAACTTGAAGTACCTGTTTCCCTTTGGAAACAAGTGCAATTTATTAAAGACTCGTGACATTCAAACCAAATTTAGTGAGAAGGCAATTGAAGGAATTTTCTTGGGATATGTTGCAAATTCTCACAACAAGCGGGTTTTTAATAAAGAAAGCAGACAGATTGAGGAATGGTTTCATGTTGATTATGACAATCGTTCTATTCCTCAAGAGGCCAAAGGACCAATATGGGCTTTTGATTATGATGCTTTGTTCAGATCGTTTAATGTTCATCCTGAGATGTCCCATGTCGAAGCAGATCTTTTATATCAGTCATGCTGTAACGATGATTCAATTGTCGATCCACGATTAGTTGTACCTATTGTGGTTTCTTCTCTGGTTGACCCAAATGGAGCTTCGCCCTCTGGTACAACACAAGATAGTGACAGTGAGGATGATGAAACTGTGTTTTAGGAATCTTCTAATGATTTCCAGAACATAGTTGATGATTCGTCTACATCGGCATAGTCTAAGGGGGACATACCTTCTAATCTTGATGCTGTGATTCAAACTTCTGATATTCCTCAAACTCGTGTGCATAAACATCATCCGACTAATAACATTATTGGTGATTTGAATGCAGGCGTTCAAGAGAGACATCGTTCACTTGCTGAAAATTCATGTTTATATGCAAAAATTGTGGGTACAGGTATTATGGAGACGTCTTTGAATACTTGTTTTATTTCTCAAACAGAGCCAAAGAATGTGGCTGAAGCGCTTGATGAAGATTGTTGTATCGAGGCTATGCAAGTGGAGCTGGCTCAATTTGGCAAATTACATGTTTGGGATTTTGTTGACTTACCGAAAGGCTCAAGATCAATTGGAACAAAATGGGTGTTTAAGTGCAAACGTGGTGATAGAGGTGTCTTGGTACGTAATAAGGCAAGGCTTGTTGTTCAAGGATTTAACCAACAAGAAGGTATTGACAATACGGAAGTTTATGCTACGGTTGCGAGGATGGAGGCCATACGGTTATTTCTTGCTTACGCATCGTTCAAGGGATTCAAGGTATTCCAACTAGATGTGAAAATTGCTTTTCTGTATGGAAAGGTGAAGGAAGAAGTTTATGTAAAACAGCCGCCTGGTTTTGAAGGTCACAAGTTTTCAGACAAAGTGTTTAAACTTGATAAGGCGTTATATGGTCTTCATCAGGCCCCTCGAGCTTGGTATGAAACTTTGTCACAGCACTTACTCGAGAATGTATTTGAACGTGGCCAAATTGACTCCACTCTTTTCATCAAAAAAGCAGGGGGAGATATTCTACTAGTTCAAGTTTATGTGGACGACATAATTTTTGAGTTGACAAATGTGGATGTGTAAAGACTTTGAGAGAGTTATGAAGCTGAAATTTGAAATGAGCAGCATGGGAGAGTAATCTTCCTGTTTAGGTCTTTAAGTTGATCAGAAAGAAGATGGTTTTTTCATTCATCAAACAAAATATGTGTCTGATATTTTGAAGAAATTTGAGATGTCAGATACTTCAACGTTCAGTACTCCAATTATGGTTAATCACAAATTAGATTCTGACTCGAAAGGGAAGGAAGTGGATTGTAGGTTATACAGAGGAATGATCGGATCTTTAATATATCTAACTGCGTCAAGACCTGATATTATGTTCAATGGATGCTTGTGTTCGAGGTTTCAGTCTAAACCGAAGGAATCTCATCTGATTGCTGTAAAGCGGACTTTTCGATATTTGAAGGTTAAACCAAGTATGGGTTTATGGTATCCTATTAATTCTGATTTTGAGTTTAAAGCTTTTACAGATTCAGATTATGGAGGTTGCGGTTTAGATAGAAAGTCAACGTCTAGTGGTTATCAATTCTTGGGAAACAGACTTGTGTCCTTGCAATGCACAAAGTAAACATCTGTTGCAATTTTAACTTGCGAGGCCGAATATATTGCTGCAGCCAGTTCTTGTTCCCAAATTCTCTGGATTCAGCAGCAGTTGAGAGATTATGATTTGAATTTCACAGAGATACCAATGTTTATTGACAACACTTCCACGATGTCCATCACAAATAATCCTATGAAGCACTCGAAAACAAAGCATATTGATATTCGACATCATCTCATCCGAGATTGTGTAGAGAAGAAACTAATTGAGTTGGTGAAAGTTCATACGGACAATAATTTTGCTGATCTATTTACCAAAGCATTCGATCGGTCACGGTTTGAATTTCTTACTCAAATGATTGGAATGATTAATCCTGGGTGAAAAAGATTTTCAAAAAGATTTTTCATGGAAGTTTTTCTTTTATTCTTAGTTATTAAATTATTTTCATGCTTTATTTTTCTTTAGTTTACTTGCTTTCAGAAAATCCAAATAAATTGAAATAGATAAAATCGGCACTACTTGAAGTTAAAGAAGAAATGATAGTACATCAGTATGTGATCATACACACATGACCATAGAATGACTACCTGGTTTCTGTATTTATGTTTGTAGTTTGTGCTTATATGATTTGATCTTAACTTCTTAGTTCGCACAGACAGGAAATGATAGCTTCATGACTGCTTGACATTTAGTTTCAAATTTATTAATTTGGATATAAGCATGTAATTTGAATTGACAGTAGGCTAGGAGCGTTTTTAGACCATTAGGAGTGTGAAAACATAATGATCTATGTCACAGTTGTGATTTGAACCCATATTATGTCGGGTGTGTGTGTTAAAAGATCATTATCAGATATAGAATATGAGACTTTAAGAATTTTATGAGACCAGTATCGAATTATGTCGTTAGCACAATTTTTCAGTTCACTTCACTGCCCATGCCCTGAAAAACATGCAATGTGTTGTTGAACTAAGATATGTCTTGATAACATCTATCAAGCATATACTAGCCCTTGAATCAAAATCACTTGATTATCCTGATTCATTGAAGAGATCCGGATAACAGTTGGACCACATTACCCTGAATTATTGAATCAATCGATTCTTTATTCAATCCTTCATCTGTTACATGATATCATTGAGAATCATCAAAGCCTAGCCAATCTATATGAATCACTTGATTCTGAATCATTATGATTCTTTATATCCTTCGGGATCTGCTTCTTTTCCTTTGCTAATTGATGTAATTTCATGTTGGAGATTGATATACATATTCTTTTGCACAAAGTCTTATATGTCTTGAATATAGTGCACATTTACTTTCTGTTGGCATATATGTGGGGTACGCATTGTTTTCAAATAATTGGTACTAACTCACAAGAACGTGGGATAAAGACGCTTTTTGTTTCAAATCTTGTAACACTGACAACTTGAATTGACATGTAGTGTATTGCAAATTCGGTATGAATAAGTTCGCATGTCATGATCTGATCCTATTTACTTTGAAGTTTATCGCGTATCATTTACTGATTTTCAAAAGGTTTGATAGTTCGTGAATGATAAAATTGTATTGGTTCTGAGAATTTCATTGTTGAGATATCATGTTATGTTACACAATGTTGCTTGCTTGTTTGCTGAACTAAGATCTGTATATACACAGAATGTCATAGGTCACCCTTAGATCTGCTAGGGATTTTATATCCAGAATGTGTGTGTGATTTATCAAAGATAATGATATGATCTTCTTACTCGTAGTGTTCGACCAAAAATATGTGATTCAGTATGTACAGACAAAATCTAAAAAGATTTTATTTTCTTTGTTTACTTCTTTATTTCACTTTGAAAAATACAAAAAGATTTTAGTTTGTTTTAACAAAAAGTTTAAAAAATTCAAAAATATATCTTTTATTTGTTCTAGTTAGTCTTTATCAGAAAATATAAAAAAAGATTTTATTTCTACCTTCCATGAAAATTCTTATTTTTTTTATTATATTGCTGAACAGGTTGAAGATTGTTTGGATCAAATGGTACAGTTGAAAAGTGAAAAAATTCAAAATTTGTTTAAGTATGGATTAGGCGAACTTAGCTTGTTCGCTTAATATGTTCGCCTGGGGTGGCGAACTTATTAAGTCCGCTTACATTGGCGAACTTAATCTGAGGAGTATATATTGGTTTCAGCGAACTTGTTCTTCTTACTTAAGTTCTTTCTCTAAGCGAACTTATAGAGCGACTTTGTCAGGGTTTTAGCGAACTTTTCTAATTTCAAATACTTGTTTGATATTGTAATTATTTGTTCCAGAATTTCATTCCAAATTGTGTTGCGATTCAAATCAAGGTTACATCATTTCATCCATGAATTCATTCAGAATCACTATCATTTTATCGAGGGTTTGTCAGACTGTTTTTCGGAGTGGTGTGCTTGTGTCTTGATGCTTTATCTGAAATTGATTGTGTCTATGACTATATCTCATGTTGGCTATTTGCTGAGAGTCTTTGATTTGAGATTATACCATCAGATTCGTCAAGTTAGAATTCTGTGACTGTTCATCTGTTTGAGCGAACTTGTAGTTCGCCTCTTGTAACTCTAAGCAAACTTATTAAGTTCGCCTCAAGGGTTAAGTACTGCAGACTTGGCAAATTTCTGTTGTGTTTTTTTTTTTATTTTTTTTCTTTTGCATTTTTATTTTTTTTGTTTGTTTTAATTGTATAAAATTTGCACAATGTCTATTAAAAAATTTTCTGAAAAGGTCATGGATCGTCGGGTTGAATATAAACATAATCAGGTGGCTTTACTTGATTCGAAAATGGCAGAAGCAGCAAATTTTCAAGAAATAAAAAATTTTCTGAACCGGTCACGGATAAATGTAGCTTTGTCGGCTCATCCTCATATTAGCTTGTTATACATTCAACAGTTTTGGGAGACAGCCCAACAAGACACGGATGTTGAACCTCATGTGATAAGGGCTACTGTAAATAATCAAGATATAGCAATCTCAGTGCAGACCATTAGAACAGCTTTGGCTTTGGGAGGTGCAAATAATGATCCTATTAGTTTGCCTAATCCTTTAATAATGGGTTGTTTTTAAAGAATGGGATACCGTGGAAGACAAAATGACTCTCAAGCAAGGAAGGGGGTCTTGTGGGACAATGGAGGTATTTTATGCATGTTATGATTCAGTGTCTATCTCCTAGGAAAGCTGGTACAGATGGATTGAAGACTTCATTACAGGCAGCTATGGTAGCTCTGACATTGAATAGACCATTCAATTTTGCTCTATATATCTATTGGGAGTTGATAGCACAGATTACTCCACCTCCGGGTCAGGGTTTTCTAATGTACCCTATATTCTTGCAAGTTATACTCAATCATCTCATTCCTAATCTACCACCTTTGAACCCAAGGTTGACTCTAACTCCTATGACAAAGAGAATCTTCACTGATTGTATGAATATTAAACAGCAGCATCCTGCTTTAATTCCGGTGGTAACTCCATTGTTTGGGCACAAAATAAATCCTGGTTATGTTAATCCACCAAATAACAATTGGATTCATGATGATCATGCTTTAGAACTACCACCTGATGAAAATCAAGATGTTCAACAAGATGAAAATATAGAAGATGAGGTTCAAGGTGATAATGCAGATGATGGTGATAATCAAGAAGAAGGTGATAATGATGCTGGGGGCAATGATGACAACGATGGTAATGATGATGATAATGCTGGAAATGGTGAGAATGTGATTGAAAATGAAGAAGTACATCAGGAGGTGAATGATGAAAATAAAGAAAATGTTAATATACCCTCTCCACCTCAGGCTGAACAAATTCAAGCTGAAGATACAAATACTAGTTCCAATTCTAGTTCTAGTACAGATTCTAGTGCTACTGAAACTGATGAAGATTATAATGCTCATACAGGAGATGTATCACCAGATTTCAGTCCTGAGCATTATGCTCAATTGGAGAAGGTTCCACGGAAAGAATCTCTTCCGACAAAGATGGTATCTAAAAGGAAAAAGTCTCTAGGTAAGAAAAAGATGCATTTTCCTAGATGCAAGACTGTCAGGGGTCCTCCTCCCGGTGCGGTTCATGGTAAGAGAACATTACAAGACGAATCTTCGGATTCTGATTATGCTCCTCAAGCTCCTAAAGTTCCAAAATTGATGGCTTCGACTATTAATGCTGTACAAGTTGATATGGAATTTGTGGACTCTTTGATTATTAGTCCAGTTCCATCAAAGTCTCATACTCCATAAAGAACTCATGTTGTGTCCCATACTAATTCTGAAGCAGGTCCTTCTACTTCTTCTAATCCTCGGGATGAAAAAATTCAGGCGTTAGAATCTCTTGTCAGTTCTTTAAAAAATCAAGTAACAAGTTTGCAGACTCAAGTTGATGTGCTTAAAGCAAATGAATCTCAACATCATCATGTTATTAATATTCAAAATGGACAGATTGCAGAAATGCAAATCTTGTTATCTCAGATGATAGAGCGTATTGACGCTCAGAGAGAGAAAGTTGTTATTGTTGAAGATAATGCTGGTCATACTACTAAAGCAAATAAAGATAATGATGATGATGAACCAGATGTTGGTGGTGGTTCTGGTGAGCGTCAAAACGCTGATGCTACCATGACCTCATTAGCCCAGGTGGAGTCTAATAAGATTGTTGAAGCTGAGTCTAGAATTGTTAAAGAAACTTCTAGTGTTCAAGCTGATGCTGATATGTTAGATGAATCAATTTTTGAAGATTCTGATATAGATGAAGCTGACAAATTAGAACGTTTGATGAATCTTGATGATTTTATAGAAGATGAAGAGATAGATGTTGATGATGGGTCTGAGGTTGAGGAAGGAGAGATAGTAGAACTTGAAGTTGAAAGAGACACAAATAAGATCAGTTATGAAGGCTATGGTGGATTGAATGTTGATATGGATTTAATTCATGATAATGTAACACCTGATGAAATTTCTGAAGGAATTGCAGTGTCAGAAGAATCAGATCATGAAGTTTCCAAGCCTAGTTCTGATACTGCTATAGATAATTCTGAAGATCAAAAGTTATATAAAGATACTGGCATGACGAAAACTAAATGGTTAGAAATGGTAAAGAGTTGGAAAAAGGTTTTACTAGTTTCTCCATTAGTTCCAATTCAAAAAGAAAGATATGTCAACAAAGACAAATGTGTTGGAAGGATTATTAGTTGATTTTAAAAAGAACTGACGGTGTTCAGTATCTGAAGCCACGATTGAAGTACTTTAATTCTTTACCAAGGTGTGAAATCAATGGGTTATCAACCAAGCCCCTGATTAATCCCTCAGGAAATGGAATAGCTGAGTCAATTGCCAAACTGATAAGAATAGAAGGAGGATCAGGGAAGTATGAAAGATTGAAACCACAGAAGGGAAAAAGATTTAAGGAAACAGATCCAGTTTCTAAGAAGAATATCTGGAGATGTAAATTTAAGTCTGTTAAAACTGTTTCCGAAATTCCTTTGAAGAGGATTACTCAAGATGTGTTGAGTGAATTAAAGTGGTGGTATGTGGATGTCATTACCACTGAGGCAGTAGTTGAAGACATGAATGGTAGAGTTCTAATGAGATTCTTTGATGCTATGAATATTATCAATTTCTCTAAATTTGATCAAAAGATGCTAAAGCGTAGAGAAATTATGTACACAAAAGAATGGAGAGAAGAAGCAATGCAGTACAAGAGGGTTCTGTATGTGTGTATTAAACATGGAGTTTGTGCAGGAAGTGAGCTACCGGAGACTTGGAAGAGCAAGACATGAAAATAAAGATCAAGTTTTTGTCAACGGGGAGTTTGTTGGAACATTGTGTGTGACAACCAGCCTTGTAATAGAATAGGTCTTTATATTTTGTAATGTAATGTTTTCTTTGTAATTGTTAAGTTATTGTAACATGCGAACATAACAAGTTCACCTGATGTAGTTGTGGCGAACTTAATAAGTTCGCCTAAGACTAGATTTAGCGAACTTGATAAGTTCGCCTGTAGCAGTTATGTGTTACCTATAAATAGTGCTTAGTCTTGTCATTTGTAACAGTTAGTGATCTTGTAAGCACATTTATCTGAGTAATACAAGGAGCGTTCATTGAATCTTGTCTTGAGTGTTTATCTTGTGTTCTTATCTGTACGAGAGGCATTTATTCATTAGGATTCCAGACTACAAGTATTCGTTGTGTGTTATACATCTGAGATCGATCCGTAGACCTGCCGGGACCTACAATTTCATGCCAAAATAATAAAAATATAAAGTACAGGGACCATAAGTATAATTACATCAAAAATCAACGACAAAAATGAAAATTTAGATTCTGGATAGATAGCGGACCGGTATCATATCCTATAACGGTCCACAATGGGCAGGAGGGTCGGATATCGGATCGACAGCGATTGGATAACGGTCTGACTAGCCTCCTTCAGGCGCAATTTGTGGTGCTAACACGTGTCCTATGACTCAGCCTTATGTTTTCATGCTTGTCTTGATATCGGACCGATATACACCTCCATAACGTTCCGCTAGCCGTAATACGAGGTGCGGTCCATTCAGATTTGGACGTGTAGAGCAGATGCAAGCATAGGCGGATAGTGGACCGCTATGTTGTCACACCCCCAAATTCCACTTCCGGGCTATACCCGAGGGGCGTGACTCGAGAGGATCTTTACCATTGGATTACTTTGAATGACCACTAAATGGTTTTCAAAATACTTGATTTATGCATGACTCGAACGAGTCCAAAATAAAGTTTGACATAGTCCAAAGTAACAGTGCGAAAGCAATGTTTAAATGTTTACAACATTAGAAAATAAGGATGATAAAATACTGTTTATCGAAATAGGATGCCATGCATGATGAGTGTGTGACTCCAGTGGGTGCATCCTAGCCACATATCCTATGCATTCAACGACCTGAGATAAACATGCTAAAATGGGTCAATAGAAAGTTGGTGAGTTCACATGTATATGTAGAGGAAATCATATCATGAAATGTTTTGGAAATCATATATTGACAATGCATGGAAAAGCATATGTTGGAAATGCATGGAAAAGCATATGTTGGAAATGCATGGAAAAGCATTTGTACTCTACGCAATCAATGTTGATCAGACAAGACCAAAAAATATCATAAGTCCGCCAACCAAAGCTCAAATGTAGCCACTGAAAAAGGAAAAGGATGTGGTTCGCCTCTTTGTGCCTTGCACATAAATGGATTAGGTCAATTATGTACCCGTTCGACCTCAAGTTGAAGATAGCGCTACTAACCCGGGTAGGGGTTGTTAAACCCAACAGTACTGTTCATGATCACCTCGCTTGTGGAAAAATTAACGGTTGACTCTGAGAGGACTTTGTATACACCATGTACAACTTATATAATTAATGTAACTGTGTAAGCATAGAAATATGATTTTTTGAAAAATGTACTTGAGCATGTATCTCACCCCAAAATGGAAAATGAGTGAAACGGGGCTGTGAGAACTCACCTGATAAAGCGGTAATGATATGCAAGTCTTAGCAATCCGGCTAAATGAGACGACCTACTCGCGCCCTAGGAAACATTTAGGACTTTAAGGTCTAAGTATTGTAAATGCTTGACTATGAACTCTATGCATCCAAAGAGTTGTTTGAAAAGTGACTTTGACGTTTCAAAGATATTTTGACTCGACGACCCATTGGTGACATGTTGTACTTAAGCATTCAAATCCTAACATAGAATTCAAACCTACTTTGAAATAGTCTATTATCCTCTAATAAACACATTGGCACATTCGATTGGAATTTAGAACTTGAAACACAACTTTTGGTACATTCAAAGTCTCCTTAATAGGAAAGTCAAGTTTTTGAGTCCTAAACATGGCAACTATGCAAAGTTGATGTTTAGACATGAAATTAGGCATGTTATAACACATATAGAACATCCCAAGGTTTACTTGCTAAAAATAGACAAACATGCGAGTTTCGGATAAGTAAGGTTTCCTATTATAGCAAGATCATGTCAAATTGTCAAGTTTATGGATAATCATCATCTATTATCATACAATGCACTTAGTTACATGTTACTAAGTCATTTAGACCTTCTAATCATGTTAATAACTTGCAATCATAACTCTTGAAAGAATAAAGTTTCCTTATTTAGAAACTGGGCTCTAAAACTCATACACATGCATTTTAATCCATCATTTTGGTCAATCTTTCTTCCATAATGTTCACTACACTAGTTTCATGCTTTGAATACACCCAAACACCAAGTTTTCATACATGTCAAGAAATAAAGTTTATAAAAATAGAAAATGAGCCTAAAAGCATCATGGACTTGTGATTTTACCGAAAACAAATCATACAATCTCTATATCTAGTGTTTATGCATCATTTTCACCAAACGAATCACATCATAACTTCTTTTAACAAAAACCCAAAAATTAAAGTTTGTATAAATAGAACCGAGTATGAAATCTCATATAACCAAAAGTTCTAGAGAGCAAATCTATACATATTATCCATTCTTTATGAATATCTAACAATTTTCCATCATCAAATCACCCTAACATGGCATCTGCATGAAACCCAAAATTAAAGTTTCCTAAAATAGCAAAACCGAGCATGCATGTATACATAATCCATCATCTGCATGAAACCCAAAATTAAAGTTTCCTAAAATAGCAAAACCGAGCATGCATGTTTCCTAAAATTAAAGTTTTCACATATTGATCATCTACAACTACCATTACAACATAATCCATCATCAAACCAACAAAAGCTCATCATCTAGCACATACATACATAATAAAATTTCCTTAAATGGAAACCGAGCCTATGAACAAAACCAGAGTCCAAAACCACCAACAATATGTACCATTTGAGTTTTAAAATACATTTCCTTTAAGAATCAATGGCTAATCTTCACTTGGATGCTTGATTTTTGATGAAATGGAGATTAAAACAACAAAAACGGTGAAGATTGGAGGTGTGGTGGTGATCTCGGCTTCAAGAAGAAGAGAGGGAGGAGAGAAAGTGGAAGAGTGGAGGAGAAGAAATGGGTAGAGGTGGGGGGTATTTATAGGTGTAACATCTCTGATTTTCCGACCCTATTTCAATTTATTTTAACTAATAAAATAACAACACGACATTGAACCATATACTTGTTCAAACCTACACCTCATTAATCGTTAGCCGATCGTCTTCAATTCAAAGATTTAGAACTCATAATCATGTGGCAACACCTCTTAGAGTTAATCCAGTTAGTAATCCCGTTAGGTGTTCTGTTAAATCCTGACCAAGCTAATTCTGTCAAAGCTGAAGTTGCAAGGGCTGATTTTGTAAATAACCAGAAACCCTAGTAGGCACGGTCGCGCCATGTTTTGGCACGGTCGCGCCTCTTATAGGCACGGTGGCGCCTCATATCAGTTGAAACGTAAAAACAGTCTTTAATTCTAAATGCGTTCGATCCGTAACCGTTCTACACGTCTCAACTGTTAACGACCATTATTGAGGTCTTAATCACCCGCATTACCTTGAATTAAACTCCATTATGAGTATTCTTTTCAAAACCGCCGACCTCATTATCATACCACTCGAATCCATCATTTGGAATTATTTCTGTGCAAACAAATTACTCCCACACCTTGTACGAACCTCTGTCAAGCTCTCGCGTATTCCATTTTGTCCGGAGACGAAGTCGGAGTCGCCGGATTTCAAGCCGGAACCCAACACAGTCGAGCACTATCAATCCGTCGTCTATCCTGGCTACATTTTTCGTTTCAGTGTATAGATCAAAAGCCCCCACCTGATTCGGGTTTGCAATAGCGATTTTAACATGAACCCGAATCTAGGGCTCATGCGTTTTAAATTTAATCGATAACCATGCTAGACCCTATTATAATTCAATTAGTTTATATGGTTAAATTCGCAACAGGTTACTCATCAAAAGCCCTATGATTTCTAACTTTAATTTTATAAGAATCAATCAGTTCGTTCCTGTTTTGAAAGAGACACGGTCGCGCTAATCATCTAGCGTGGTCGTGCCTCGGGAGACGCGGTCGTGTCGACTTCCAGCGCGGTCGTGCCTCCTGCTCAGACCCAGTCATGCTCGTTGGCTAGACTTGATCGTACCCCAGATGCATAGACACGGTCGTGCCTATCGAAGGCACGGTCGTGCCTAGTGGTTTGGCTAGTTGTCCTCTGTTTGATCAACACGGTCGCGCCCGCCCTAGCACGACCGTGCCCTACCCTAGGCACGGCCGTGCGTGTTGGCAGAATGTTTATAATCTTTATATTTCTAAACAATTAGTATTTCAAATTAATTTCTAAAATAAAAATAATTGAATTTATAAAAATCTGTATTATTTTTATTTAAAAAAGATCAAATATTTAATCTTAAAATAAATAGAAATTATTTAAAGTTCAACATTTAATTTATAAACCCTACACCTAAATAATGTTTTAATGTCTAAATTACATTATATAAATAAATGAATAAGGTAATAATTATTTATTTGATTTATAATTAAACAAAAACATTTATTTAGTTATACTTAATTACATCTAACACTTACATTACTTTCATAAACAGTAATTATTTAATTTACATATTTAATTATTCCAAACTCAAACCTTATTCAAAAATGTTCTAAAAATATTCATTTAAATTCTTCCATTTTATACAATACTTTCAAGTACCAATCACTAACTTTATCCAATTTAACTTTAGATATAGACTTAGACTATTGTGCATTATTAATGCAATATACATTACACTCTAGGTTAACATTGTGCAATTCAAGGATCACATTACTATCCAGTATCTCGTGTTAGCTACGCCTTCGAATCAAGTGAGTATACATAGCCCCTTTTACTCTTTTATATTTTTGGGGTGAAACATGAACATTATTCAAATTACATGTTTACATTTACACAAATAACACAAGTACAAATCCTATTTACATTCATGTGTACAAATTTGAGCTTTATGCCCGAGTGCTATGTGTGCTAACTTTTGTATGCGATTATGTGCAATCATTAACTATTCAAGCCGACGGTTTTCAATGATAGATCTATTGAGTCTGACAAACCCACCCAGATTGGGGTGATTGATACCGACAACACAATTTTGCATGCTAGTTTTTTATTGTACTTGGTTACACAATAGCCGCTCCCCATAAATGCCTTATTTATCATGTTGTGTAAGGATTTGTTTTACAAACTATATGCTATCTATATACAAACCTGTGTTATACTCACCAACTTTTTACTTGACCTTATTTTATTCATGTGTTCAGGTGCTTTCATATGAGTTTGATCAAGACATGCTACACACAGGCTTTAGACCTAGTTAATCTTAATTCAAAAACAAATTGTATTTCATTATGTAAATGGAACTTGATTCATGTTTGTTTGAATGGAAATGGATTTAACATATTACAATTTAGTCAACCTTGAGCTCATGAACAGTCTACATGTCCCGCCCCGATGATTCCGCCGTCGGTTGGGGTGTGACAGATTGGTATCAGAGCCTTGGTTATAGGGAACTAGGTTATTAGACACCCTTGACCTAGACTAAACTTTAGGACACCCATACAATGTCATGCTACTACATGTTACATTATTAGTTCCTGTGTAAATATTTTTACATGCTATCATAAGTATTTACACTACGTGATACAATACATAATGACTTATGTGTCACACTACTTGATAACTTTTGTGCTTAGACTCATTACTATTTACATGCTATATGATTATTCTTTTTATGTGAATATTCTTACATGTTATACTATATAACTACATCATATGATACAATACTTAATAATCTATGTGTCACATTACCTGCCAACTTTTTCTCCTATTCATTGCTACCTATTTAATTTATTTAAAAGTGTTATCCTAAGTTTCCACACATACTCATACACACTTAGTTATTCATGCACCCCTAAACTCACATACATAATACCACATCTCTTATGAACAACAATTTTTTTTAAACTATTGGGCCTAATGTCCATCAATAATAAACTAAGAAGTCCATCTATCCTCCAAGAAGCAAAAGCCCACTGAAATGCATAAACCTTACTTTCGGGCCACAAGGCCCAGTTCACAACAATTCTCATCATGATCATGAGCCCAATAATAGTGTTATTAATACATGATGGCTGGAAGAGTGTGTAGGCCATGAGGGATTCTGGCTAAGGAAAGATAGGGTACTTAAGTGTGTCCTAGTGACCCACCCCTCTTTCCTAGGAATTCTCCTCAGGGATACACTACTTATAGGTCAAGTGTACTCCTAAAATACTATTGTGAAGACTCGGGGTTATGACTAGTCAAACTCTAAACCTATGAGAACTCCTATGTTTGACACTCAGTATTTATTTATCGCTTACAACCTTTCCATTGTTTTCCTGCTAAGAATGGACTCCTACTCTCCTACCTCCCCGGTATGCCGTCCCGAAGAAGAGTCTGATTGGGAAGAAGACACCGGATCACCCGTACATCGATCACCAACACCTGCAGCTGCTAGACCAAGGTTTGATGTAAGGGTAGATTGGATTAGGAACACCGGCCCAAGACTTCGAACACCTGGATCAGCCGCGCCCAGAAACCCGTATCAGACACCCCATCCCCACAATCAACTACCACTCCCACTAAGAGACCCATATCTAATGCCCGACCAGTATTACTCTAATCCTTGAGTAGGGCATATCATGGCACTCACTAGTACTATCAAATTTCCAATCAATGACACGCACCAATATGTAAGGACCTCAGAATTTGAGAGGCAAAGAATGGAGCAAGGGTTAATGCACGACTTGCAAGGACAAGGGATGAATAGCCTAGCAAACCAATTAGGGTACCAAAAGGAATTAATCACCATCCTCGAAGCGGTGCTCGCCTTGGGAATTATTCTCCTTCTAGTGGAAAGCTACAGGAGGCGTTAACAGGATTATTTTTCTTATTTATTTCGGTTTGAGAACCATTTCCTTATGTTTTGAGTAATGTTTAACATTTCAGTTTTTAATCAATTTTATATATACTTCAACTCTGAAGTTATTATTCATAAATTCAATACGTTGAGTGTGAATTACACCCATCACATTTTCATCAAAATTCTTCAAGTATTATTTTTCCCATTCACCACAATTTAGTACACTACCAACAATCTCCTTCGTAAACAAATCATCCAATTATTTGATTTAAACAAACCTCGTTATTTTGTTCAAACAAAATGTTTATCAAACTTTTAGAGAGTATAAAAAATAAATAAATAAATAAATTTTCCATAAAACTTCTCTCCTGATAGAGAAACTTAACACAATCTATTTTATAAAAATATTATTCCGAATTGATAAATAATTATGATTTTCTTCATTAAAGAAAAATATTCCTAAACCCTGGCTAAATTAGTATACGACTACTTGTTTAGCCAATAATTCCGCTTAGAAATATCCTTTTAATAATAGCTGAAAATTTAAATTAAGAGATTTTTCCATAAATTGTCTATTTATTTAAATTATGTAAATCAATGGATTCACTACTTTATATATCTACAACAAGGAACAATTTACCACTTTCTAATTTCAAGCAAAGATCAGTATTTGTAAACACATTTACCCGAACGTTTTCAAAACCTCCTCGCTACCTTTCGTTTGTCGCTTCAATAGACGATCCATATCGCGTAAACGTTAACCCCCCCCCATCAACCTCAATGAGATTTAAGAGCTACAACCTAATCTACCACATTATACAGGAACGTCAAACAACGCGCTTGTCCGCAACACTCGATCACATGCAAAACCCGTTAGTATACATCACACACGAAGCCCAACAACTTACGTATACACGTTCACAATATACCCAACGTAACCAGATGGTACATGAAACTCAATTATTCTCAATATACCCAATGCTACACAAATTACATAATACAAGAAACTAGTTTTCCTACAAATCACAATTTACTAGATTGGTCACATAACACACGAAACATGTTCATTTACAATACACATGCTACCAGATTGAGCACATAATACACGAAACTTAGTTGTTTGCGATATACGTGATACATAACAATTGTTTGATTGATACAAAATTCGAGATTGACCACATTAAACATGAAACTCATTTAGTTACAAAGTACATCATACTAAACTGTACACATTATGCAATACACATGATGCTATGTTGTTTACATTACACGTGAGAGCATATTGATTTACAAAATACATGATGTTAAGTCGTCAACGCCATACATGAAATTCATTTCCTATAATACATGTGATACTATGTTGTTTACATTACACACGAGAGCTCATTGAATTACAAAATACATAATGCTAGTTGTTCATGCTACACAAGAGACTTGTGTGTTTACTTTATTGTAAGGCCCCAAACCCGGGAGGCCCCACTTGTTGGATTTACTCATTCACAAACAGTTCTTAAACATGAATATCAAATAACGCAGCGGAAAACTTCATTCATTCATCATAATTAAAACTTGTTCATACATGCGGAAGCGTAAACATAGTTTAAAACACATTTACATCATAACTAAACATAACGGGATGCCAATCTTCATGATCAGCCGGGTAACTCTTCTCGCTTGCCAAGCATCACCGTCCATCCTCATAACCTACCTTAACCTGAATGTGCACACTTAAAAACGTCAGCTACGATGGTGAGTTCTAGTTTTAACATAAAACCTTAACTTCAAATAAATTGCCAAAAACATCACTTCATACTTCATTTAATAAAAAGCGTACGTAAATAATGCAATAACAAACATAACACTTCATAAGTCAACGAACATATAGAATCTGCGCCTTCTCGTAACCGTCAAATCCAAACGTTACATACTGGTTGAATAACTTAAGGATCACCACCACTAGGCCCATCATCACCGTACTGTCCTTCGGGTGAGGAACTCCTAGGGCCCGATACTTAGGTCATTTAACCCTTCAAGCACGGCGTCCCAAAGGATAGCGCGTACCAAACTTCAAGCACTGCATCCCGTCGGACACAAGTACTTAACTTCAAGCACGACTACCCCGTAAGGTAAATCGTACCAACTTCAAGGATCACGATAATCCCCTTGGCGACCGTCATCGCCCCAGTTGTACAACAGTTGGCCAGGCACAGAGGCCCCTAAAAGGTAAAGGCCCATAACATCCTTCCCATCCCTTAACCTTCATTCCCTAAGGAATATTGGCAGATTCGTTCGTTTGTGACTTTCGTAAACCTTCGCTTCTTTTACTTCAAAAACTTCAGTTAAAGCATTCGTACGTTTTATTAAAAACATTCTCTTCGTTAAAACACTTCGTAAACTTCTTTTGGCAAAATATTTCATAAACACTTCCTTCATAAACATCATTTTATAAAACGTCACATACAACCTTCGTAAACATCATTTTATAAAACGTTACATACAACCTTCGTAAATATCGTTTCATAAACATCGTTTCATAAACATCGTTTTATAAAATCATCACGTGTGCACACCAGCCCAAAAACATTATTAAAACATTTAAAAGAGGGCTTCTAGAACTCACCTTATAAGCTAGTCTCGGTTGTCCTAACAAAGGTCCAACAACTTCACTTCCGATCTGAATTGATTAGTTAATGCACATCAGACCAATACCGACTCTAACGGTTTAACCATTCTAACATACTGACTTCACTTCATCAGTTCTGATGTCTGCGCACTTAGCAAGTGCGCAGACCCTGCTTCCTGCGCACTTAGCAAGTGCGCAGACCATGCTTCCTGCGCACTTAGCAAGTGCGTAGGTCCTTCCTCCGGCGCACTTAGCAAGTGCGCAGGTTCCTCTTCCTGCGCACTTAGCAAGTGCGCAGGTCCCTCCTCCTGCGCACTTAGCAAGTGCGCAGGACCTGCTCCGTGCACACTTAGCAAGTGCGCACGACCTGTTCTTCGCGAAAACCCTAACTTTCGCATTCGGGTCTGATCATGTCAAGATCCCGAACTTGTTGCATTCAAAATGTTCGTTTTCCATTAAGGAACTTAAATCTATACTCATCTTCCAGTTTCATCCGTTCAAACATAACCTTTTTACCCAAAACCCGAAAAACCCAAAAACGAACAAAAACTCAGATTTAGGTCGGATCGTTACCTGAATCGAGCTTCTGATCTGGAGGTTCTTCTCACGAGTTATGGAGCAACACACTTCTCAAATCTCGGGTCGATCCAACAACTTTCTCTCTCTACGGTTTCTCTCTCTAGAAGTTGCAAATGAGAGAAATGGGTTGTGACCTTGGCTATTTATAGGGGAGGCTCCCCTTTTAGCCCATCTGACCCGACCCGACATGCCTCGTTCATTTATTTCGTCATTTTAACCGTCGTTTTATTTTTGGGATGTTACATTTATACATGAAACAAAATTGCTTACAATTATTGCAATTGGTTGATACATTATACACAAGACATGGTCATGCACTTTGTTCACCAAAGTTGAAGGCCATAATACATGGAAACGACTCAGGATTTGACGTATTCTTGTTCAAACACGAGCAAACTAAGAAACTCTAGGTTATACTACTCTTTAGTTGTGAACTTACCTGTTTAAAGACATAGTTATTTGTTAACGACTTTTATGTGAAAACAATGGACATGGACGGAGTGAAATTTTGCCCCTCTTGACCCGCACACAATGAGATGATCTATACGTACCATGCGATGATTTGAGTAATTACGGGTGCACACGGAATTATAAAAAAATCAGCACATGGGAAACATAGTGAAATTTTGTCGTGTGTTGTGACCTAAAACTTATCATGATGTGTAACAACGAAACTGATGTGTTATGACAAGGACATGGTGGATACGCCGACGGTACTTCCTATATATAAGTGTCCTATCGTATTATCAGAAGTAGCGTTGTTCCTGTCACGTTAAGTTTTGACCTAGACCAATGTATACGAAATCTCTTACCCACTGACATTTTTAAACATATTAGACTACATCATGCACAAACCCTAACGATCAAGGTCCCATCAAATTCATTCCAAATAATACATTTCACATTTAGAATTCAGGATTTTTATTTGATAAACTCCTCCTTAAATTCATTTCAAAACAAAATTCAAACCTACACCACATTAATCGTTAGCCGATCGTCTTCAATTCAAAGATTTAGAACTCATAATCATGTGGCAACACCTCTTAGAGTTAATCCAGTTAGTAATCCCGTTAGGTGTTCTGTTAAATCCTGACCAAGCTAATTCTGTCAAAGCTGAAGTTGCAAGGGCTGATTTTGTAAATAACCAGAAACCCTAGTAGGCACGGTCGCGCCTCGTCTGGCACGGTCGCGCCTCGTCTGGCACGATCGCGCCTCGTCTGGCACGATCGCGCCTCGTCTGGCACGATCGCGCCTCTTATAGGCACGGTCGCACCTCATATCAGTTGAAACGTAAAAACAGTCTTTAATTCTAAATTCGTTCGATCCGTAATCGTTCTACACGTCTCAGCTGTTAAAGACCATTATTGAGGTCTTAATCACCCGCATTACCTTGAATTAAACTCCATTATGAGTATTCTTTTCAAAACCGCCGACCTCATTATCATACCACTCGAATCCATCATTTGGAATTATTTATGTGCAAACAAATTACTCCCACACCTTGTACGAACCTCTGTCAAGCTCTCGCGTATTCCATTTTGTCCGGAGACGAAGTCGGAGTCGCCGGATTTTAAGCCGGAACCCAACACAGTCGAGCACTATCAATCCGTCATCTATCCTGGTAATTGAAACCTCCTACATTTTTCGTTTCAGTGTATAGATCAAAAGCCCCCACCTGATTCGGGTTTGCATCAGCGATTTTAACATGAACCCGAATCTAGGGCTCATGCGTTTTAAATTTAATCGATAACCATGCTAGACCCTATTATAATTTAATTAGTTTACATGGTTAAATTCGTAACAGGTTACTCATTAAAAGCCCTATGATTTCTAACTTTAATTTTATAAGAATCAATCAATTCGTTCCTGTTTTGAAAGAGACACGGTCGCGCTAATCATCTAGCGCGGTCGTGCCTCTGGAGACGCGGTCGTGTCGACTTTCGGCACGGCCGTGCCTCCTGCTGAGACCCAGTCATGCTCGTTGGCTAGACTTGATCGTACCCCAGAAGCATAGACACGGTCGTACCTATCGAAGGCACGGTCGTGCCTAGTGGTTTGGCTAGTTGTCCTCTGTTTGATCAACACGGTCGCGCCCTGTCTAGAACGGTCGCGCCCGCCCTAGCACGATCGTGCCCTACCTTAGGCACGGTCGTGTGTGTTGGCAGAATGTTTATAATCTTTATATTTCTAAACAATTAGTATTTCAGATTAATTTCTAAAATAAAAATAATTGAATTTATAAAAATCTGTATTATTTTTATTTAGAAAAGATCAAATATTTAATCTTAAAATAAATGAAAATTATTTAAAGTTCAACATTTAATTTATAAACCCTACACCTAAATAATGTTTTAATGTCTAAATTACATTATATAAATAAATGAATAAGGTAATAATTATTTATTTGATTTATAATTAAACAAAAAACATTTATTTAGTTATACTTAATTACATCTAACACTTACATTATTTTCATAAACAATAATTATTTAATTTACATATTTAATTATTCCAAACTCAAGCCTTATTCAAAAATGTTCTAAAAATATTCATTTAAATTCTTCCATTTTATGCAATACTTTCAAGTACCAATCACTAACTTTATCCAATTTAACTTTAGATATAGACTTAGACTATTGTGCATTATTAATGAAATATACATTACACTCTAGGTTAACATTGTGCAATACAATGATCACATTACTATCTAGTATCTCGTGTTAGCTACGCCTTCGAATCAAGTGAGTATACATAGCCCCTTTTACTCTTTTCCATTTTTGGGGTGAAACATGAACATTATTCAAATTACATGTTTACATTTACACAAACAACACAAGTACAAATCCTATTTACATTCATGTGTACAAATTTGAGCTTTATGCCCGAGCGCTATGTGTGCTAACTTTTGTATACGATTATGTGCAATCATTAACTATTCAAGCCGACGGTTTTCAATGATAGATATATTGAGTCTGACAAACCCACCCAGATTGGGGTGATTGATACCGACAACACAATTTTGCATGCTAGTTACAAAGGTTTGATTGTACTTGGTTATACAATAGTCGCTCCCCATAAATGCCTTATTTATCATGTTATGTAAGGATTTGTTTTACAAACTATATGGTATCTATATACAAACCTGTGTTATACTTACCAACTTTTTAGTTGACCTTATTTTATTCATGTTTCAGGTGCTTTCATATGAGTTTGATCAAGACATGCTACACATAGGCTTTGGACCTAGTTAATCTTAATTCAAAAACAAATTGTATTTCATTATGTACTTGGAACTTGATTCATGTTTGTTTGAATGGAAATGGATTTAACATATTACAATTTAGTCAACCTTGAGCTCATGAACAGTCTACATATCCCGCCCCGATGATTCCGCCGTCGGTTGGGGTGTGACAATAGGGTCATTTGACTCCGGGTGGTGGAAAATGAATAGTCATTGATTTATTGACAGAAATCCCGAATAGGAATGAATGAAATTATTTAAAAATAATTTTGACTCATATTGGTATGTTTAACATATAAAAGTTTTGGATTTTTATTTGTAAATGTCGGTACATACTGCGGACTGGCCGAACAACGTTAAAACAGAAAGTTTCTTTGAAAAATCCCAAAAATTCATAGAGTCTTAAAATAACATATCACATTACTACATATAATTTGTGCACACCAAATATATGTCTTAGTGTCTGCTTAGAATTATGGACCTAGCTAGTGCACACTACGTGTCTACCGGACTATGCTGAAAATAAAAGTATTTTCATAAATCACCGAAAAATTCATATAGACATGAATAAGTAAATCATAGTAATACATATAATTTTCATGCGCAGATTATATGTCTAGGTATTTGTTTTAAATTGTCACCAACGGCCGTGCTGAAAGATGCGTGTTTGACCGAGTAATCTTCCGGATTACCGTCGCGTGTAAACGGATTGACTTGCTAAGTGTGAAATGGACTTAATTACTATAAAATTAAGTGTGATGCATCTATAATTAATGTAATATGTATCTCAGTCGGGAATGGATATCAACCTGAAATTTGCCGGGTGTCACATTATCCGCTAGTTGAAAGGAATTTCGTTTCGAAATTCAGCTTGCGGTAATAGCTGATGGTGTGGT
This sequence comes from Smallanthus sonchifolius, assembly GCA_023525975.1. Taxonomy (NCBI): domain Eukaryota; kingdom Viridiplantae; phylum Streptophyta; class Magnoliopsida; order Asterales; family Asteraceae; genus Smallanthus; species Smallanthus sonchifolius. The sequence goes on from CM042019.1 coordinate 94,222,562, forward strand.
CTGAAACAAGTGTGGGTGCTTGCGCTCCATCTGATCTTTGCATTCCAATGTGAACTCTGGTCCGCGTTTAGAATTCCATCGGACCTTGACTATCGGAATGCGACTTTGTTTCAGTTACATAACCTCGCGGTCCATGATTTCCACAGGTTCTTCGACGAAATGTAGCTGTTCATCGATTTATACCTCCTCGAGAGGTATCGTCAGTGTCTCATCATGTAGACACTTCTTTAGGTTGGACACGTGGAATACGATGTGGATATTCTATAGCTCTTCCGGTAGGTTGAGTCGGTAGGCAACATGGCCAATCTTTGTAGGATCTCGAATGGTCCTATGTAGCGGGGGTTCAGTTTCCCACGTTTGCCAAATCGGATTACGCCTTTCCAAGGCGTAACTTTCAGTAACACATTGCCACCTACTTGAAACTCCACTGGTTTACGCTTTTGATCAGCGTAGCTTTTCTGTCTATCTTGAGTGGATTTTAGTGTATCTCGGATTTTGAAAATTTTCTCGTCTCGTGGACAAGCTCTGGTCCAGTGAGCTGACTATCTCCGACTTCAGCCCAACAGAGTGGTGATCTGCACTTTCTTCCATAAAGTGCTTCAAATGGTGTTGCCTTGATCCTCGTGTGTAACTGTTGTTGTATGAAAATTCAACTAATGGTAGGTGAGTATCCCAACTGTTTCCAAAATATATCGCACAAACTCTTAATAGATCTTCTAGAGTTTGGATGGTTAGTTCACTTTGACCATTTGTTTGTGGGTGATAGACAGTGCTCAAATCTAAGTGTGTTCACAACGGTTCTTGTAATGATTGCTAGAATCGGGAAGTAAAATGACTATCCCTATCTGATATGATGGAGATCGGCACTCCATGCCTTGAAACTATTTCCTTTAGGTAAATCCGGGTCAACTTCTCCATTTTGTCATTTTATTTGATTGGAAGGAAGTGTGCGGATTTGGTCAAACGGTCAACGATCACCCAGATGGTGTCGTATCCGCTCGGGGTTTTGGGTAACTTCGTGATGAAGTCCATTGAAATTTGTTCCCACTACCATTGTGGAATTTCCGGTTGCTGTAGTAACCCTGATGGTTTCTGGTATTCCGTCTTAACCTTGGCGCAGGTTAGACATTTTCTGACAAAGGTTGCAATCTCGGCTTTCATGTTTGGCCACCAATAGTTGTTTTGAGGTCTTGGTACATTTTGTTTGAACCAGGGTGAATTGAATACCTCGACTTATGTGCCTCATCCATCACTAAGTCTCTTAAGTTCCCATGGTTCGGTACCCATATCCGATCTATGTAGTAACGCACATCATCGGATTTCATCTCAAACAGTTTCTCCATGCCTCGTAGGCCTTCATTTTCCAAACTTTCCTCCTTGTGTGCCTCGAGTTGAGCGTCACGTATCTGGATAGGTAGATTCGTGTGGATTGTCAAGGTTAATGCTCGCACTCGACGTGGTTTAAGTTGTTCTTTCCTACTTTGGGCATCAGCAACTACGTTTGCCTTTCCCGGATGGTAACGGATTGCGCAGTCGTAATCATTAAGCAATTCGACCCATCTGCGCTGTCGCATGTTCAACTCCTTTTGATCAAAGATGTGTTGGAGACTTTTGTGGTCGGTGAAAATCGTACATTTGGTACCATACAGGTAGTGTCTCCAGATTTTGAGTGCAAAAACCACGGCTCCCAATTCCAAGTCATGGGTGGTGTAGCTCTTTTCGTGCACTTTGAGTTGCTGTGAAGCATATGCGATAACCTTCTCTCTTTGCATCAATACGCAACCGAGTCCTTGGTGTGACGCATCACAGTAGACTACGAAGTCATCGTTTCCTTCAGGTAGTGCTAAGATCGGTGTGCTGCAAAGTTTTTGCTTAAGTAACTGAAGTGCTTCTTCAGTTCTTTCATTCCAATCATACTTCACATCTTTCTGCGTCAAGGCAGTCAATGGTTTTGCAATCTTTGAAAAGTTTTCGATAAACCTTCTGTAATATCCGGCAAGTCCCAAAAATTATCGTATTTCGGTTGCGGTTTTGGGTGTTCACCAGTTTCTTATCGCTTCAATATTGGTTGGGTCAACATGTAAGCACATCTCGTTTACCACGTGACCTAGGAAATGCACTTCTCGGATCCAGAAGTCGCACTTTGAGAACTTAGCGTACAGCTTCTCGGTTTTTAATAATCCTAGAACGAGTCTTAGATGTTCAGCGTGTTCCTCCTTGCTGCGAGAATAGATCAAGATGTCGTCAACGAACACAATAACAAACTCCTCTAGGTAGGGTTTGCACACACGGTTCATAAGATCCATTAACACTGCGGGTGCATTGGTCAAACCAAATGGCATAACCAAAAACTCGTAGTGTCCATATCAAGTTCGGAATGTCGTCTTGTGTATGTCCTCCTCTGGGATTCTCAGCTGATGATACCCTGACCGTAAGTCAATCTTGGAGTAGTAACTCGACCCTTGTAGTTGGTCGAACAAATCGTCTATTCTGGGTAGAGGGTATCGGTTCTTGATGGTTACTTTGTTCAATTCCTTGTAGGCGATGCACATATGAAATGATCCGTCTTTCTTTTTGACAAATAAGATAGGTGCTCCCCAAGGCGAATGACTTAGTTGGATAAATCCTTTATCTAGCAACTCCTGTAGTTGGTTTGATAACTCCTGCATTTTCGATGGCACCAGTCGGTACGGTGACCACGCTATCGGGGTAGCTCCTGGGGTAAGGTCGAATCGGAATTCGACTTGTCGCTGTGGTGGGAGTCCCGGTAAGTCTTCATGGAATACTTTAGGAAAATCACAAACAACTGGTATGTCCTCGACCTTCCTTTCTTCTGTCTGCTTCTCCGTTACATGTGCCAAGATGGCATAGTATCCTTTCCGTAGATACTTCTGGGCTTTCATACATGAGATGATATTTAGAGGAATCCCACTCCTTTCTCCTTGTATTGCAAGTGTTTCTCCATCTGGTAGGGGTAATCTGATAATCTTTTCGTGGCATACAATCTCCGCTCCATTCTTGGACATCCAGTCCATACCGATAATCACGTCAAAACTCCCTAGTTTAACGGGTAACATGTCTATTTCGAAAGAAATGATTGGCTAATTCTAGGACACAGTTTAGAATAATGTGGTTGGTTTTGTTTAGTTTACCGTCAGTGTAAGGACCCAAACCAGGGACCCTACAGTTGGATCTCATCACTAGGTAAACTCATTAAAAACACTTAACTTTCATTTAACTAAACAACGAAAGTCTTTCTCAAATTAATATTATCTTTTAAACTCGCTAATATCCTTAACGTTACTTTACGAATGCATGCGCACCAAACCGAGTAGCACTGTTCCCAAGCCAAGATACCTCGTCTAGCAGACTCACCTGCAAAACAATCTAACGTACATACAAAGTCAGCCACGCTGAGTGAGTTCTAATAGTTTAATTTAACAAAAGCCAACTCGTCTCATTTATTGTTTATCTACACTCAAGACCCTCTAGTCTTTAGAAAATAATTTAATAGATTTTCATCATATAAATAACCTCTGTTATCTTATAATATCCCAAAGGATTCACCACCCCAGACTCTACCCACTATTTTAACTCAGTAAGTCTCTCTGACATAGAACGAACTTACTATTCTGATAACTCACAATTTACCATATATATTAACCATACACTGGTCAACTCATCCAACCTCTAGACACCGACTTACCCGTTCAAACCAGGACTCTCATAAACCAATTGACTCAACAGTTGTACACAATGTACTCATCCCGACACAACAGTCAATCTAGCTCGACACACCACATTGATTCCATCTATCTATCACATCAAGACCATCTCATACACAATTAAATAACTCATCACTTGAATGCAATTTAACACACATATATAAGCATACAAATACATACCTCATCACTGCCCCCTCGTCAGGGTTATCCCCGTCGGGATACTCGTCCTAAGCTCAGCTCAGCTCCACCCTTGTTACAGGGCCCCGCCGCTAAACATAGCGACACACTCGTCATCTATGATGACTACCCAGCCACCACACGGTGAATATATCATCTACCATACGGTGATTGACACATCACACGTACAATGGTGACCCCGAAGGACTCCGTCCTCCACATCACTATTAGCCGTATACACGGACAACAATTCAAGCACACAAAGCAACACATATATACACATGACACTACCTGGACATGTACTACGACTCACCAACATTTACGTGTCACTTACGTGTGTAATCCAATGCTTACTTAGACGTATCCTCATAACGTCTAGACACATTACTTCACTCTTTCCGAATAGGAAGTTATACGACACACAAACACCATACTGACTTCTAGCCCATACATACTATGGACACCACATAGACTCATGCAAACACGATACCCGTCGTATCATGAGGAAAACGACATAATAAACACATCATCAAGCACAAGACGCATGACAACATACTAGCACCTACTTGACTTGTTAATGAACCACGTGCGGGTTCCCATGCTAACTCTCCTTATATAACCATCACAGGCTCAACCAAATTCCCTACTCATCCCGACTAACTCATAAGACCTCATACTTCCATGCAAACCCTAATCCGGTGGAACCCGACTCCGTTCTCCTACTCATTCCTCGCCGTGAACCACCACCGTGTCCTTCATACCACCATCACGATCCCATCATCTCTCTTGCCACGAGAAAACCATAACCGGGTTTCTCTTCATGTCGGAACGCAACTACCACTACCACCCCGTTGACCGTCGTCGTGAATCACCACCATAGACAACTCTGGCAGCCGTCGGGCACCACCACTGCCGCCTCGTTGTCCATCCGTACTAATCACCCTCCAGCTCGCTCTCTCCCTCTCTTCCTCTTGGCAATCGGCCTTTACACAACCCAGGCACCATCCTACAGTTCACCACCGTGCTCCACCACGCACCTCCACTCACGGCTAACACCCCGTCACCTGCCACCACCATCTTAGCCCCTCCTCTTCTCCAACGCTCACGGCCAATAAAACCAACTGAAACCCTAATCAGGTTTTCAAGCTAAAACACAAGCAATAAACGTGTATAAGTAACAAAGGAGGATTACCTTGTCAAGATCTGAGGTTCCAGCTCAAACCGTCATGGATATCACCATCTCCGATCGCCCCTTTACGGCTTTGAATCCTCCTGTTGCGTCGAACACTCCTAGGCCTCATATAGCCTAGGGTTTGCGATTAAAAGGTTTATAAAGCTTTTTGATATTTCATTTCGGGTCCCTTAGAATATGTTTAATACAATTCCACCTCGAATTCTTGAATTAACGGCAGTCCAAGTCCTCTAACTGTGATGACCTCGTTTTATGTGAAACTTTTATAATCCAAGTTGTTTAAAAGAGACCCCGATCCCTTACTAACTCGACCCTTTTGTTAAATAAATTTTTGGGATGTAACAAATCTACCCCCCTTAAAGGAGGATTCGTCCTCGAATCTTGCGTTGGTACAAACCAACCCAACATATTCTTGTGCACCTAATTAATTCGGAGACAACATCCACCTTGACACTGCCTCGTTGCTCTTACCGTTCTTAACAACATCGTATGTGCCATCCTTGGTACTAGGTAACACAACACTACTAATTGTCCTTCACTTATCTCATTTCAGTTCAGCTCACACGCAAAAATGTCTATGTCTCTCGTATAACCCTAATGAACTCGCCATTCTGACGATCATTCTCCCAAGTAGGATCCTTGTCTTTCACAGACAGGGGTAATAGTTGCTTTACTATCGCGTGTCCATCACGCTCCTATCTTATGCCCCAATTGCCATCTTGCAATGATTCCTCAAACTCAATCCCACTGCCCTACCCAAAAGGGCATTGTTTTTGTCCTTTTCTGATGATCTCTAGAAGCTTGTGCGAAGCTACACTGGTCCCCACTAAATTTCTTTATCATAGTATCTCTTTACTTCATTGTCACACGTTCAATACGTCCCATAAACTTGCACATCCACCCAACACTAGGGCCATCTTTACCAGCTCTTGATGTTTCTCAAAAGCTCAGTTACTTCCGTCCTATCTGCCTTGACAGCAAGTCACATGCTTCTCTTGAATGCTCCACCGTCCGCCTTAAGCTAGTCTTGCATTTACCAGCGTAGGCACCTATCCCCCAGTCATTATGTGCAATCCTACACTTGCCCCTCTTGAGTTTCACCTTTCCCATTGATGATCTACTTTTAATATACGATCACCGATCGTACCTCATTTATCATGTACGAACATGAAGTCCGTCTTCTCACAAGCCTCAGCTTTTCATTGTCTCGTCCAGGGAAAACATCCTTATTCCTCTTTTCCCTCACATAGACTGAATTCTTCATATGGAACATGTTCCATGAAGGTCCTTCGTCACCTTGTTTACTCCGTGCTGAAATCTTCAGCGTCATCACCTTTATCTTATCATAACCATTTCTGGTCAAACGTCCACGTAAACGCTTTCGTCATCTATTCTCACAGCTCCGCCCATTGGCTTCGTGCTCCGAATCCCCGAGATATAAGCATAGGCATCTCAAAAGGGCACATCACCGGTCACCTAGAAAGATGTCAAAGCTTCTCGCATCACCTCGATGTATCAACGTCAAGAAAATTGTCAAGATAGAAATACTATACTTGAGCACACTGACCACTCGTCATATACACGACTAAGCGTGTACTACTGGGACACACACCGACACACATAACTATAGAACACACAACGTTCTACACATGTACTAGTAACTCAACCTTCTAAGTCGTACAAGGTGCACATACGCAAGTAGCTAGATCTGAGTAAGTCTACGTGCATATAATATGACCTCATCTTTTATAGGCATACAAACTGCTGAACTTTACTTCTTACTCACCACGATGGTAGCCCCTGCCACACGTCATCACATACTCGCACAGATTTTAATCGGTCGTACCCATACGGGTCGTACCCATACATCAAGACGACACACTACTTAGTCTAGACATAAAATATCTCTAAACATTCATACACACAAGATATAAAATATTTATTTCGCCACAGGATCTGGTGCTGAACATGTATACCTAGACAAAAGGTATGTAACTACAATTTCCCATAGGACCTCGTCCTGAACATTTATACATACTAAAGATGTATATTTAAGTTTCCCCACGGGACCTCGTCCTAAACAGTCACACAGGGTGCAACACACCCCCTTTACACTTTAAACATCACCTAAACACAACACATAGGTGACACCATCTTAAGACTGTAGACACATACAAATAGTCAAAACTCAGGTCTACATAGGTCTAGTCATACAGTCTAATCAACCAAGCTCTAGCATTACATCAAATATTACATATAGTACGAACTCACGTTGTTCAAAAGGTAATAACATATTCACACAATACCCCACTAATTTTAAGAGAACCATCCTCTAAAAAGGACAAATGCGATCAACATCGTGTTCACGATGGTGACAGCTGTAAATGAATCCAGACGCTCGCCGACCCGCTCATTCTGCTGCTCTGCTGCAATCACCTCGTGCTCTACCACTGTCAGCCGTGTCTCTCCCACGGCAACTCATCCATGTAGACTCCCTAATGCTGAGTCAACAATGTCCACTACTCCTTGAAGCTGCACCAAACGATAATCTTGTGCCTCCATCACAGCATCTGAGTCCTCGTTAGTGCTCTCGCTCAGTTGTGCTTCTTGGTCGGGTTGTGGCTCGCTCCTCTCAGTGTTAGGCGGTATGGTCAGCTCAGTAGGCCCCACTTCTTGTGGCCTAACCTGGTGGGCAGATTCCATAATCTCTAGCTGATTCAAAAGGCAGTGCCTCTTGGGTAATGACTCGGTGTCAGTAGAATAAAGGGCCCGCTTCTTGGGCGGCAATACGGTCTTTAAGGTTGTTCTGCGGTGCGCAAATCCCATGAAGTTGACCCAATCGCTGCGTATCAGTGTAGGGCTGGGCAACTGAGGAGGGGAAGGGGTAGGTGGTCGTACCTCCTCACTGGTAGTGTCCTCCCCATAGGCGATTGAGTACGACACAGTCTCTCCTGAGTCGGTGTCGGAGTTTGCTCCTACCGTGTCTCCCATTGGTTTCTCTTCCGACTCCTCCTCTGGTTCTAATTCTGAGACTTGTTCTGGCTCTTCCTCGTGTGGCATGGCTGGGGAAAATGGTGCGTTTTCTAAGTTGGCTGACGACATGTTCCTGTAACATGTCAACCACATATTTCTATCTTACGTGAGTATTCTAAGTGTATGTGAGAATACTAAGTGTACGTGCGGAAGTGAAATGAAAATGAGACATCGGTTACAGTCTGAGTCCACTATATGCAACCTAGTTCACTGCAACCAATGGCTCTGATACCAGTCTGTCACACCCCCAAATTCCACTTTCGGGCAATACCCGAGGGGCATGACTGGAGAGGATCTTTACCATTGGATTACTTTGAATGACCACTAAATGGTTTTCAAAATACATGTTTTATGCATGACTCGAACGAGTCCAAAATAAAGTTTGAAATGGTCCAACGTAACAGTGCGGAAGCAATGTTTAAATGTTTAAAACATTTGAAAATAAGGATGATAAAATATTGTTTATCGAAATAGGATGCCATGCATGATGAGTGTGTGACTCCAGTGGGTGCATCCTAGCCACATATCCTATGCATTTAACGACCTGAGATAAACATGCTAAAATGGGTCAACATAAAGTTGGTGAGTTCGCAGGTATATGTAATGGAAATCATATCGTGAAATGTTTTGGAAAATCATATATTGACAATGCATGGAAAAGCATATGCTGGAAATGCATTTGTACTCTACACAATCATTGTTGATCAGACAAAACCAAAATTATCATAAGTCCGCCAACCGAAGATCAACTGTAGCCACTGAAAAAGGAAAAGGATGTGGTTCGCCTCTTTATGCCTTGCACATGAATGGATTAGGTCAATTATATACCCGTTCGACCTCCAGTAGAAGTTAGCGCTACTAACCCGGGTAGGGGTTGTTAAACCCAATAGTACTGTTCATGATCACCTCGCTTGTGGAAAAATTAACTGTTGACTCTGAGAGGACTTTGTACACTAGGTACAACTTATATAATTAATGTAACTGTGTACGCATAGAAATATGATTTTTGAAAATGTACTTGAGCATCTATCGCTCCCTAAAATGGAAAATGAGTGAAACGGGGCTGTGAGACCTCACCTGATAAAGCTGTAATGATATGCAAGTCTTAGCAATGCGGCTAAATGAGATGACCTACTCGTGCCCTATGAAACATTTAGGACTTTAAGGTCTAAGTATTGTATATGTTTGACTATGAACTCTATGCATCCAAAGAGTTGTTTGAAAAAGTGACTTTGACGTTTCAAAGATGTTTTGATTTGATGACCCATTGGTGACACGTTGGACTTAAGCATTCAAATCCTAACATAGAATTCAAACCTTCTTTGAAATAGTCTATTATCGTCTAATAAACACAATTGCACATTCGATTGGAATTTAGAACTTGAAACACAACTTTTGGTACATTCAAAGTTTCCTTAATAGGAAAGTCAAGTTTTTGAGTCCTAAACATGGCAACTATGCAAAGTTGATGTTCAGATATGAAATTAGGCATGTTATAACGCATATAAAATATCACAAGTTTTACTTGCTAAAAATAGACAAACATGCGAGTTTCAGATAAGTAAGGTTTCCTATTATAGCAAGATGATGTCAAATTGTCAAGTTCATGGATAATCATCATGTATTATCATACAATGCACTTAGTTACATGTTACTAAGTCATTTAGACCTTCTAATCATGTTAATAACTTCTAATCATAACTATTGAAATAATAAAGTTTCCTTATTTAGAAACTGGGCTCTAAAACTCATACACATGCATTTTAATCCATCATTTTGGTCAATCATTCTTCCATAATATTCACTACACTAGTTTCATGCTTTGAATACACCCAAACACCAAGTTTTCGTACATGTCAAGAAATAAAGTTTATAAAAGTAGAAAACGAGCCTAAAACCATCATGGACATGTCATTTTACCAAAAAAAAAAATCATACAATATCTATATCTAGTGTTTATGCATCATTTTCACCAAACAAATCACATCATAACTTCTTTTAACAAAAACTCAAAAATTAAAGTTACTATAAATAGAACCGAGCATGAAATCTCATTTGACCAAAAGTTTTAGATAGCAAATCTACACATATTATCCATTCTTTATGCATATCTAACAATTTTCCATCATCAAATCACCCTAACATGGCATTTAGCATGAAACCCACACAAATCACTCACGGCTAACACCCCGTCACCGGCCACCACCATCTCAGCCCCTCCTCTTCTCCAACGCTCATGGCCAATCAAATCAACTGAAACCCTAATAAGGTTTTCAAGCTAAAACACAAGCAATAAACGCGTATAAGGAACAAAGGAGGATTACCTTGTCAAGATGTGAGGTTCCTGCTTAAACCGTCATGGATATCACCATCTCCGATCGCCCCTTTGCGGCTTTGAATCCTCCTGTTGCGTCGAACACTCCTAGGCCTCATATGGCCTAGGGTTTGCGATTAAAAGGTTTATAAACCTTTTGATATTTCATTTCGGGTCCATCGGAATACGTTTAACACAGTTCCACCTCGAATTCTTGAATTAACGGCAGTCCGAGTCCTCTAACTGTGATGACTCCGTTTTACATGAAACTTTTATAATCCAAGTTGTTTAAAAGAGACCCCGATCCCTTACTAACTCGACCCTTTCGTTAAATAAATTTTCTGGATGTTACAGTTAGCTAGTTCTATGGTATACTCGTTATCTAGAATGGTAGGTTCAATAACAAGTAATGGACTAAATTCGTTAGACACGAAGCTTCTTTCAGCACCAGTATCAAATAACATAGATGCATAATGGTTGTTTAGAAGGAACGTACCCGTGACGACGTCGGGGTTCTGTTTGGCTTCTCCTGCTCCAATCACAAAAGTTCACCCTTTGGCGTTGTTGTTGTTGTTTCCTGGCTTCCCGTTATTTGGGCAATCCTTTGAAAAATGTCCATTCTGCCCACAAGTGTAACAAGCACGGCTCCAGTGTTTGGAACTGGTCCTCTTACTCTACAATCCTTGGCTGCATGGCCAATCCTCTTGCACTTCTGGCATATTGCTTCCTTACAAGTGCCATTGTGGTGAAAGTTACATCGATTGCACCTTGGTAGGGTTCCCGTGTAATCTCTCCACGGCTTATTGTCAGCTTGACCTGCAGTGTAGGGTAGGCTCGGGTAGTTTCTTGCCTTTTCTGTGGTGGTGGTAGATTAAATGACCTTGAAGAACTACCTTCTCACTTTCTCTTGTTATTAGGAGGTTTGTCAAAGAGTCCCTGACGAACGGCCTGCGACGTCAGGTTGTGTGCTAATCAAATTGCTTGCAGGATTGTTTATGTTTAGGAGATGATACCATTCCCTGGATTTACGGGGCCAGTCCCCACATATAACGCCCAATACGCTTCTCTTCGGGTGTTACCATATGAGGACACAATCCTGCCAAATCATGAAATTTTGACGTGTAATCCACCACATATGGTCCATTCATTTTCAGGATCCAAAACTTTTCCTCAAGATTCTGGATATCGTTTCATGTACATTACTCATCCCTTAACAGCTTCTTGAAGTCTTCCCATGGCATGCATTCGCTGCTTCCAAGCCCATCGCTTGGACATTGGATTTCCACCAGGTGAGGGCTTGTCCCTAAAAAATTCTAGTAGTGAATTTCACCTTTGAAGTTTATGGGCAGTTGCACATCTCGAAAGTAGACTCTACTTTCTCAATCCATCGTACCAAGTTAAATGCTTCATCCCGCCCATTGAAAGATAGCGGTTTGTAGTCAAGGAAAAGCTTATAGGTGCATACTGGGGGATTTTGTCCTGGTCCTCCTGCATTCTGGTTTCTCGGTAAGGCTGCTACAGCTGCAACTACTCTTTGGTTAATCAGGGCCTCCATCTGTGCTGCCGTCATTGTTTCTTGGCGGGGCGGCATGTCTCTTAATATTATAATGTTAGCAAAAGTTAGATTATATGTAACATACAACCAACATATGTACGAAAAATACACATCACATCACCAATCAACCATGAAATATAAAAAGATAGTAAACTTGATAAAATAGATTGTAAGTGATACAAAATATCCCAGCAGTCTCCGCTCCTAAAAAATGAGAACAAGTTTAATACTTCAAATATCATGTGGGCACAGCCCACCCACAGTAGGCTGAATAGTGAATCAAAGAGAACCATCCTCCAAAAAGGACAAATGCGAGCAACATCGTGTTCACGATGGTGACAGCTGTAAATGAATCCAGACGCTCGCTGGCCCGCTCATTCCGCTGCTCTGCTACAATCACCTCGTGCTCTACCCCTATTAGCTGTGTCTCTCCCATGGCAACTCGTCCATGTAGCCTCCTTAATGCTGAGTCAACAAGGTCCACTACTCCTTGAAGCTGCACCAGACGATCATCTAGTGCCTCCATGACAGCATCCGAGTCCTCGTTAGTGCTCTCGCTCAGTTGTGCTTCTGGGTCGGGTTGTGGCTCGCTCCTCTCAGTGTTAGGCGGTATGGTCAGCTCAGTAGGCCCCACTTCTTGTGGCCTAACCTGATGGGAATATTCCACAATCTCTAGCTGATTCAAAAGGTAGTGCCTCTTGGGTAACGGCTCGGTATCAGTAGAAAAAAGGGCCCGCTTCTTGGGCGGAAATACGGTCTTTAGGGCTGTTCTGCGGTGCGCAAATCCCATGAAGTTGACCCAATCACTGCGTATCGGTGTAGGGCTGGAAAAAGAGGAGGGGAAGGGGTAGGTGGTCGTACCTCCTCACTGCTTGTGTCCTCCCCGTAGGCGATTTAGTACGGCACAGTCTCTCCTGAGTCGGTGTCGGAGTTCGCTCCTTCCATGTCTCCCACTGGTTCCTTTTCTGACTCCTCCTCTGGTTCTGATTCTGAGACTTGTTATGGCTCTTCCTCGTCTGGCATGGCTGGGGAAAATGGTGTGTTTCCTGAGTTGGCTGACGGCATGTTCCTGTAACATGTCAACCACATATTTCTATCTTACGTGAGTATTCTAAGTGTATGTGAGAATACTAAGTGTACGTGCGGAAGTGAAATGCAAATGAGACATCGGTTACAGTCTAAGTCCACCATATGCAACCTAGTTCGCTGCAACCAATTGCTCTGATACCAGTCTGTCACACCCCCAAATTCCACTTCCGGGCTATACCTGAGGGGCGTGACTCGAGAGGATCTTTACCATTGGATTACTTTGAATGACCACTAAATGGTTTTCAAAATACATTTTTATGCATGACTCGAATGAGTCCAAAACAAAGTTTGAAATGGTCCAAAGTAACTGGGCGGAAGCAATGTTTAAATGTTTACAACATTTGAAAATAAGGATGATAAAATATTGTTTATCGAAATAGGATGACATGCATGATGAGTGTGTGACTCCAGTGGGTGCATCCTAGCCACATATCCTTTGCATTCAATGACCTGACATAAACATACTAAAATGGGTCAACATAAAGTTGGTGAATTCACAGGTTTATGTAATGGAAATTATATCATGAAATGTTTTGGAAAATCATATATTGACAATGCATGGAAAAGCCTATGCTGGAAATGCATGGAAAAGCATTTGTACTCTACACAATCATTATTGATCAGACAAAACCAAAAATTATCATAAGTCCACCAACCGAAGCTCAACTGTAGTCACTGAAAAAGGAAAAGGATGTGGTTTGATCTCTAAAAATTATCATAAGTGAGCCAACCGAAGCTCAACCTCTTTATGCCTTGCACATGAATGGATTAGGTCAATTATGTACCCGTTCGACCTCCAGTCAAAGTTAGCGCTACTAACCCGGACAGGGGTTGTTAAACCCAACAGTACTGTTCATGATCACATCGCTTGTGAAAAAATTAACAGTTGATTGTGAGAGGACTTTGTACACACCAGGTACAACTTATATAATTATTGTAACTGTGTAAGCATGGAAATATGATTTTTGAAAAATGCACTTGAGCATCTATCGTACCCCAAAATGGAAAATGAGTGAAACGGGGCTGTGAGAACTCACCTAATAAAGCGGTAATGATATGCAAGTCTTAGCAATCCGGCTAAATGAGACGACCTACTCGTGCCCTATGAAACATTTAGGACTTTAAGGTCTAAGTATTGTATATGTTTGACTATGAACTCTATGCATCCAAAGAGTTGTTTGAAAAAGTTACTTTGACGTTTGCACATTCGAAATAGTCCATTATCGTCTAATAAACACATTTGCACATTCGATTGGAATTTAGAACTTGAAACACAACTTTTGGTACATTTAAAGTTTCCTTAATAGGAAAGTCAAGTTTTTGAGTCCTAAACATGGCAACTATGCAATGTTGATGTTCAGATATGAAATTAGGCATGTTATAATGCATATAGAACATCCCAAGGTTTACTTGCTAAAAATAGACAAACATGCAAGTTTCGGATAAGTAAGGTTTCCTATTATAGAAAGATCATGTCAAATTGTCAAGTTCATGGATAATCATCATGTATTATCATACAATGCACTTAGTTACTTGTTACTAAGTCATTTAGACCTTCTAATCACGTTAATAACTTCCAATCATAACTCTTGAAATAATAAAGTTTCCTTATTTAGAAATTGGGCTCTAAAACTTATACACATGCATTTTAATCCATCATTTTGGTCTATCATTCTTCCAAAATGTTCACTAAACAAGTTTCATGCTTTGAATACACCCAAACACCAAGTTTTCATACATGTCAAGAAATAAAGTTTCTAAAAATAGAAAACGTGCCTAAAAGCATCATGGACATGTGATTGTACCAAAAAAAAATCATACAATCTCTATATCTAGTGTTTATGCATCATTTTCACCAAACAAATCACATCATAACTTCTTTTAACAAAAACTCAAAAATTAAAGTTACTATAAATAGAACCGAGAATGAAATCTCATATGACCAAAAGTTGTAGATAGCAAATCTACACATATTATCTATTCTTTATGCATATCTAACAATTTTCCATCATCAAATCACCCTAACATGGCATCTAGCATGAAACCCAAAATTAAAGTTTCCTAAAAATGCAAAACCGAGCATTCATGTATCATCCAACAATTTTAACAACAAAGTTTTCACATATTGATCATCTATAACTACCATTACAACATAATCCATCATCAAACCAACAAAATCTCATTATCTAGCACATGCATACATAATAAAGTTTCCTTAAATGGAAACCGAGCCTATGAACAAAACCCAAGTCCAAAACCACCAACAATATGTACCATTTGAGTTTTAAAACACATTTCCTTTAAGAATCCATGGCTAATCTTTCATAAAAATGGGTTTTCTTTGGATGCATGTTCATATGAACATGAAGATGAAAAATGGAAAAATTGGGTTTTGATCTTACCAAACTTGAAGATATGAAGGAAATGATGGACGAAATCTCGTGCAAACTTGATAATCTTCACTTGGATGCTTGATTTTGGATGAAATGGAGATTAAAACAACAAAAATGGTGAAGATTGGAGGGGTGGTGGTGATCTCGGCTTCAAGAAGAAGAGAGGGAGGAGAGAGAGAGAGAGAGAGTGGAAGAGTGGAGGATAAGAAATGGGTGGATGTTGGGGGGTATTTATAGGGTCATTTGACTTCGGGTGGTGAAAAACGAATAGTTACCGATTTATTGACGGAAATCCCGAATAGGTATGAACGAAATTATTTAAAAATAATTTGACTCATATTGGTATGTTTAACATATGAAATTTTTGGATTTTTATTTGGAAATGTCGGTACGTACTGCAGACTGGCCGGACAGCGTTAAAACATAAAGTTTCTTAGAAAATTCCTGAAAAATTCATAGAGTCTTAAAATAACATATCACAGTACTACAAATAACTTGTGCACAACAAATATATGTCTAACTGTCTGGTTAGAATTATGGACCTAGCTAATGCACACAGCGTGTCTACCGGACTATGCTGAAAATAAAAGTATTTCCATAAATCACCGAAAAATTCATTTAGGCATGATTAATTAAATCACAGTGTTACGTATAATTTTCATACATAGATTATATGTCTAGGAATTTGTTTTAAATTGTCACCAATGGTCATGCTATAGGACGCGTGTTTGACCGGGTAATCTTCCAGATTACCGTCGCGTGTAAATGGATTGACTTGCTAAGTGTGAAATGGACTGAATTACTATAAAATTAAGTGTGATGAATGTCTAATTAATGTAATATGTATCTCAGTCGGGAATGGATATCAACCTGAAATTTGCCGGGTGTCACATATGTCTTGCCATGTTGGTCGGACATGGGTCCGAAACTCAGCCTATAAATAGCTGATCGATTTCATTCAGTTCTTCACACCAAATATGATTCTCACATCCAATACTTGTTCCCTAGGCTAATCTCGATGAAACTGGTCCAACTTCCCCTCGTTATAGTGCTCGCTCTAAGAAGAAACACTCATTTGGAGAAACCAAGCTAAATTGTTAAGTAGAGACGCTGCCTTCTTAAGCACTCCCGCTAGAAGATTCCTAAGTCAAGATTTTGTCAAGATGAATACTTATATTTTTATAAAATGATTTCAAAACTGAAAACTGTTTTGATTGTTATCTGACTTGAATGAACTAATACAAACATTGGTCGCATAAGGTGATTTACTATGTTGCATTTACACCATAGAGTCACGTATGCATACATGTGTTACACATGAAACGCTATAACAGAGTTAGGGCTATGGCTTGGTTGTTTAGACCTGATGCTTAAGGCAGAAGGCAGGGTCCCATTTAACGTAAAACAATGATGATCCAAGAAAGTGCCTGGTGTGGCTAGTGGTTATACGTTCGGGCAAGGGGTCCACTGAATGTGTAAATTGACCATTCAAATATGGGCAAACTGTTCTATTTATTCACGCTTGTCATATTATGATTTCAAATATACTTGTATTCACCAGTTTATACTGATAAAATATTTTCAAACGTTTTACAGGTAACCAAGGTTGATTTTATGATATAGCCATATGATGATAAAAGAATAATGATGTCATGAAAAAGGGAACGTCCACCCTAGACATCAGCTTGAACGAAATGGCTCAAGTAACCTTGGTTTTGTAAATTTAAACGTTTGTATACAATATTAGGGTTTATCCCTGTGTTTGAAATGAAATGAAACGAGAGATTCCCCGTCTTTTGAAAAGATACCGAGTTATTAAAATAATCCAATGTTTTTATAAATCTCTGATGAGATAAAATAAGAGACAGGTACCAACTGTTGGTATACGCAAAACCCGGGGTGTGACAGGTTGGTATCAGAGCCGTACGTTTCTGTAACTTGATTCTGATATTAATTGATTTTACCAAATAAGATACTCAGGTAAGGTATCTAAGCTTTAACTAGAATAGACTGCCTGTTAAGAAATGTAGGTAGATGTCCATAATAATTTAGTGATAATTATACAGATGTCTGGAAATAGTTACTATGCTTATATCTTTGGACGATCAGAAGAAGAACGTTATCATCCTATGTGATCCATGGAAAATCCTGTAATCATTGCTGATACCGGTGATTCCCTTTATGATCCTATCATTGTCTCTAACATTGAATCCTATCATCAAAATCAATCTAGCTCATCCTGGATGGAAACTATTTCAGATTTTAAGAACTGGAGAACTGATACTCCACCTCTAGTAAGACAGGTAGATATAAATGAAGCTAGACCAAGCCGGTCAACTAAACCAAAAATGCGTGTTAAAGTGTCAATAGAACATGTACACGTATCTTCAGAGGAAATGGAAGAAGTGTATCAGTAAATACCGGAGGAAGCAGAACCTGAAATAGAGACTCACGATCCATACCTATATCCAGTTGGTGAAGAAAATCCGTATACTTTACCCTCGATGTTACCTGATGATCCTTACCATAATGTGTTTAACGACATATTATTCGGTATTCGTGAATCACCTCCTCAGTATAACTACTCTTCAGCTCTTCTTGGAACACCCATAGAATTTCTTGATCGTGCCTTAAGAGAAACTGATGAGGTAAAGAAAGAGTCAAGGCAACTCAAGGAAAGAATTCATCAACTCCAAGAAGAAAATGAAAAGAAAAATAAAATAAGAGATAAAAAGAAAGAATAAATATCACTATAGACCAAGGGTAACCATCCGGCCGGTATGTAGTTATCTGGCAAACCGAATGTTATGTCTAAGGAAAGAGTGGTGTATAAATCTCTTCTAGACCCGTCATTATTTCCCATGAACATTTAAGTTGGAGGTACTACTCTGGAACGATAACCACCCTAGTCTACAAAATATAATAAATAGTATAATTTACTAACTTAGTATGTAAAATAAAAGTATAAATAAAAGTATTTTATTCTGTTCAGATGACTAGAAAAGGAAAATGTCCCTTTTATGTTCAAAAATATGCTCCACCTGGATATGAATTCCAGCTTAGAAATGAAACGGATTTAGAAACTGGAACGAGTTCAAGACATACAGGAAGTACTTATCAGAGCTTAGGAGAATTAACACCTCCAGCAAATCCCTATCTACCTTCCAGCAGTTTTCGTTCTGCTCTAACGGCCATAAGTCGGAATCCTGATTATAGAGAAAATCCATATTATAATCCTTATTATTATCAGCGACTACCTGAAATTCCTTATCAAAATAATCTTGTTCCTGAAGGAGAAGAAAGAGAAGATTCAAATAGACCATATGAATATTATGATCCTACGAATATACAAAATCCTCAAAAAAAAAAGAGGAAAACTCTCATAATAATCATCTAAGAGCCTTGCAAGAACGAGTAGCAGAATTGGAAAGAGAAAATCATAGATTAGCATCTGTAGACGCCCAAAATAGAGCATTAAGACAAATGCTAGAAAATGCCCGTAACCAGGGTTATATGCAAATTTCTTTCCGATCTCTGTAATGTATCTTCCGAGTATTAATAAATTCTCCTTGTGAATAAAATGTCGAAACAAGGACGTTCTCATAATACAAGGGGTAAGAGTAAGCAAATTCAAAATGAAAATTCTGAACAACTGCAACAGAAAGAAGAAATAAAGAAAATGGTTGCAGAAAGAATTGAGGAAGCTCTTCCTAAAATTCTGAAAGCTATGAAAGAAGAGAAAACGAAAAATAAACTTGCTGAATCTGAAAACTATCGGGAAGAAAACCATAACTCAAATGGAGATAATTCTGAAAGTGATAATGAAGAAACTAGCAGGAAGAGGAAGAAGGAAAAAGGGATGTACTTTCCGTGCATTCCAAGGGTGTAAACCTTCGGAATATGCTAGAAATGAAGGTGCAGTAGCAGCGCTGAGATGTCTGGAAAAAACTGAGTCTATTATATCCATTGGTAAATATGATGATGAAGATATGGTGCTTTACGCATCAAATATATTTAAAGATGAAGCAATGGAATGGTGGAAATCTATCATACAAGCCATGTGCCGGCACAAAGCATATGTCATGGAATGGGAAGAATTCAAGGAGATGGTGATCCAGATATTCTGTCCCATCAATGAAAGAGAGAGAATTGAAACTAAATTCTTAAATCTTAGCATAGAAGGAACTAAAGATCAGGAGTATGTCTCCATGATGTTTGAATATGTTCGTTTAGTTCCACACCTATCTACCCATGAATCTAATCAAGAGATATATTTGGGCTCTTGCGGAGGATATAAGAGATATGGTCAAGGCTACAATGCCTCAGACCATAACATCCGCCGTGCAGCTAGGAGGAATCCTAAAGACGGTATGATAAGGAAACAAGAAGGGAAGGAAAGAGAATTAGACAAAAAGGCTACGGAGAATCAGAAAAATAATTCTCCTTGGAAGAAAAGAAATCAGCTAGCCAAAGGAGGATTTAATCCTAACAAACCTTAATGTAAAATCTGCAAGAAGAGGCATACTGGAGAATGCTTCTTTAAGAAAATTAACTATCATTTTTGTAAACAGAATGGGCATGTGTTTGAAAACTGCCTAAAGAAGAAAAACATTTCTTGTTTCAATTGTGGAAAGACTGGCCATTTTAAATCAACCTACCCAAAACTTAATCAAGTCGGATCTAGTGGGGCAAAGGCCAATGAGAGAAACAAAAAGAAGGTTCGAGCTTTCGTACTTAATACTCGTGATGCTGCAGCTTTTCTAGATGCAGTCACTGGTGCATTCCACACTGATAATATTTATGCTAGAGTATTATTTGACTCTGGTGTAAATTTAAGTTTTATAGATTATAAATTTTGTAATCTATTAAACAAACCCTTAGTTCCACTAGATAAGATTTATGAAGTAGAAATGGCCGAAGGAAAACTCGTCAAAATTTCTGAATACCTAGATGACTTTACTATCACAATATCTGGACATGTCATGCCTGTACGATTGATGCCTATGACGTTAGCAGGATTTGATGATGTCTTAGGAGTGGACTGGTTAGCCAGTAATCAAGCCCATATCCTTTGTGATAAAAAGGCCATGAAAATCCAAATTCCTTCTGGAAACCTTTAACCATCTATGGCAACTAAATGCCTTCAGAAGGGATGCATTGCATACTTGGATCAGATTTCTAGCAGTATAAAAGAAAAGAAGATTGAAGATGTACTGGTAGTAGCTAATTATGCAGATGTATTTCTAAATGAATTACTTGGTATACCACCTGAAAGAGAAGTAGAATTCAAAATCAATCTTGTACCACGAACGGCACCAATTGCCAAAGGTCCTTACCATTTAGCCACAACTGAAATGAAAGAATTAAAGAATTAATTGGATGATTTGCTAGAGAAAGGATTCATTCGCCCAAGTTCATCTCCTTGGGGTACTCCAATTCTTTTCGTTAAAAAGAAAGATTGTACAATGCGGATGTACATTGACTACCGAGAGCTAAACAAGGTAACGATTAAGAATCGTTTTCCACTTCCTAGAATCGATGATCTATTTGATCAATTACAAGGCGCTTGCCATTTTTCTAAAATAGATCTTCGATCGGGATACCATCAACTGAAAGTTCAAGAAGAAGATATCCTTAAAACAACATTCCGAACCAGATATGGGCATTATGAGTTCACGGTTATGCCGTTTGGACTTACTAATTCTCCTGTCGCATTTATAGATATGATGAATCGTATCTGTAAACCCTACCTAGATAAACTTGTTATCGTTTTCATTGACGATATACTTATTTATTCTAGAAATGCGGAAGACCATGGAAATCATGTCAGAACAATCCTTGAACTTCTGAGAAAAGAGAAATTGTATGCTAAATTCTCTAAATGTGAATTTTGGCTTAGAGAAGTACAATTTCTAGGTCATATAGTGAATGCAGAAGGGATCCAAGTAGACCCATCCAAAATTGAAGCTATATCCAAATGGGAAATTCCAAAATCTCCAACAGAAGTCTGTAGTTTCTTGGGTCTTGCAGGATACTACAAATGATTCATTCAAGATTTCTCAAAGATTGAAGTTCTTTAACTACTTTAACTCGCAAAAATATAAAGTATGAATGGGGAACGAAGCAAGAGGAAGTTTTCCAAACTCTGAAACAGAAATTGACTCAAGCACTTATATTGGCTTTGCGAGATGGCAATGAAGACTTTGTGTCTATTGTGATGCTTCACACAACGGTATAGGTTATGTGTTAGTGCAAAAAACAAGGTTATTTCCTATGCATCTCGTCAGTTAAAAAAAACTCATGAAAAGAATTATACAACTCATGATTTAGAGTTAGGTGCCATAATGGAGTTTAATTTATAGTCCCTGAAACTATGGAGACACTATATCTATGGAGTTTAATTTATAGTTTATACTGACCATATAAGTTTGAAATATATCTTTGGTCAGAAAGAATTGAACATGAGACAGAGACGATGGTTAGAGATCTTGAGTTACTATGACTGTGAAATATGTTACCACGAAGGTAAGGCAAATGTTGTTGAAGATTCCTTAAGTAGAAAAGAAAGAGAGAAACCTAAACAGGTTCGTGCTCTCAGACTTGAACTTCGTGTATATCTCGTGTCTTAAATTAAAGATGCTCAACATTCTGTTCAAACATAAGAAGAATTAGAACAAGAAGGAATGAAGAGCATGATTGAACAATTAGTTAAAGGAGACGATGACTTATTTTGTATGAATAAAAGAATCTGGGTTCCAGTCATTGGAAATCTTCGAGAAAGAATACTTGAAGAAGAACATAAATCAAAATATATGATGCACCTAGGAAGTGATAAAATGTATAAGAATATGAAGGATAATTACTGGTGGAATGGCATGAAGAAAGATATTGTCATATATGTTGCAAAATGTCTTACTTACGCTCAAGTAAAGGCAGAACATCAGAAACTTTCTGGTTTATTGCAACAACTAGAAATACCAGTTTGGAAATGGGAAATGATAAAAATGGATTTTATTACTAAAATTACTCGAACCAGTCGGGGAAATGACACTATCTGGGTTATCATTTTCTCCCAATGAAAGAAACCTTCAGTATGAATAGATTGGCTCGTCTTTATGAAGATGAAATTGTATCTTTACATGGAGTGCCATTATCCATAGTGTCAGATAGAGATATCCGTTTTACATCTCGATTCTGGTAAAGTTTTCAAAAATCCATGAGAACTCGTCTGAACTTAAGCACTGCCTATCATCCACAAACAGATGGGCAAAGCGAAAGAATGATTCAGACTTTAGAAGATAAGCTTCGAGCCTGTGTGATAGACTTGGGTGGTACTTGGGATGATCACCTACCCCTAATGGAATTCTCATGTAGCAATAGATATCACACAAGTATTCAGGCGGCACCTTTTGAAGCCTTATATGGTAGAAAATGCCAAAATCCTGTATGTTGGGCTGGAATTGGAGAAAACCAAATGTCAGGACCTGAACCTATTTAAGAAACAACTGACAAAGTAACTCGAATACAAGAAAGATTGAAAGCAGCAAGGGATAGACAAAAGAGGTACGCAGATAAAAGAAGAAAGCCACTAGAGTTTAACATCAAAGACAAGGTGTTATTGAAAGTATCACTTTGGAAAGGAGCTGTTCGATTCGAAAAGAAGGGTGAACTAAGTCCTCGATTTGTTGGACCTTTCAAGATTATTAAACGAATTGGAGCAGTGGCTTATCAGCTAGAATTACCAGAAGAAATGAGTTGAATACATGATGTATTCCATGTACCCAATCTTCATAAATGTTTAGCTGATAAATCTTTAATAATGCCTCTATAAGATATAGAGGTAAATGAAAAACTGAGATTTGTAGAGCAACCTCTACAAATAGAATATCGTCAAACTAAAAAGTTGAAGAAGAAAATATTGAAACTTGTCAAAGTCAAGTGGAATTCTAGACGTGTCCTGAATACACTTGGGAACTAGAATCAGAGATGAAGAAATTAGTATCCACAACTGTTTCAATAATCTCGTGGACGATATTTTTCAAAAGGTGGGGAGAATGTAACATTTCTTAAAATTTCGTGCCAAAATAATAAAAATATAAAGTACAGGGACCATACGTATAATTACATCAAAAATCAAGGACAAAAATGAAAATTTTGATTCTGGATGTCCACAATGGGCAGGATGGTCGGATAGCGGACCGATATCGATTGGATAACGGTCCGAGTAGCCGCCTTCAACCCCAATTTGTGGTGCTGACACGTGTCCTATGACTCAACCTTAGGTTTTGATGCGTGTCTTGATATCAGACCGATATACACCTCCATAATGGTCAGCTAGCCATAATAAAAGGTGCGGTCTAATCAGATTTGGACGTGTCCTATGACTCAACCTTAGGTTTTGATGCGTGTCTTGATATCAGACCGATATACACCTCCATAATGGTCAGCTAGCCATAATAAAAGGTGCGGTCTAATCAGATTTGGACGTGTAGGCCTGATGCAGGCATAGGCGGATAGCGGACCACTATATCTTGCCATGTCGGTCCGACATTGGTCCTAAACTTAGCCTATATATAGGTGATCGATTTCATTCAGTTTTTCACACCAAATACGATTCTCACTTCCAATACTTGTTCCCTAGGCTATTCTCGACGAAACCGGTCAAACTCCCGCTCGTTATAGTGCTTGCTCTAAGAAGAAAACACTCATTTGGAGAAACCAAGCTAAGTTGTTAAGCAGAGACGCTGCCTTCTTAAGCACTCCCGCTAGAAGATTCCTACGTCAAGATTCTGTCAAGGTGAATACTTGTATTTTTATAAAATTATTTCAAAACTGAAAACTGTTTTGATTGTGAACCGACTTGAATGAACTAATACATCCATTGGTCGCATAAGGTGATTTACTATATCGCATTCAGACCATAAAGTCACGTATGCATACACATGTTACAGATGAAATTCTGTAACGGGGCTAGGGCTATGGCTTGGTTATTTATAATACGTAAGACCGGACACTTGAGGTGGATGGCAGGTCCCATTTAACGTAAAACAATGATGATCCAAGAAAGTTCCTGTTGTGGCTAGTGGTTAAACGTTTGGGCCAGGGGTCCGCTAAATGTGTAAATTGACCATTAAAATATGGGTAAATTGTTCTATTTATTCACACTTTGTCAGATTATGATTTCAAATATACTTGTATTCACCAGTTTATACTGATAAAATATTTTTAAACGTTTTACAGGTAACTAAGGATGATTTTATGATATAGCCATATGATGATAAAAGAATAATGATGTCATGAAAAAGGGAACGTCCACCCTAGACATCTGCTTTATAGAAATGGCTTATGTAACCTTGGTTTTGTAAATTTAAACGTTTGTATATGATATCACGGTTTATCCCTGTGTTTGAAATGAAAGGAAACAGGAGATTCCCCGTCTTTTCAAAAGATCCCGAGTTCTTAAAATATTCCGTTGTGTTTATAAATCTCTGATTAGATAAAATAAAATACATGTACCAACTGTTGGTCGCACGCCCGAATAGGCTAAACCCGGGGTGTGAGAAATGTCGCGCCCATTAGGTTCACATGGCCATGCAGGAGCAGGGACAGGAGCATATTGACCCACAACATGTCGACCTACAACATGTCCACCCACAGTACGCAAAGCCCGACTAGATTTTTCCACCACCTCCACCACCTTCACCACCTCCGTTTGTCATTACACGTGATCTATTCATGCATTACTAGACCTGGAAGTATGAGGCCTAGTGCGCCGCTGCTGCTGGTGGAGCCCCCTACGCGGTTCCCGTACCGTTCCTCTTAGAGCCAGAGCATCAGTACCAGCCTTCACCACCTCCTCATCATTCTCTGGCTCATCATTCACCACCACCATCACCACAGCACCAGCCTACACCACCACCATCACCACCACCAGCAGGAGGAGCCGAAGAAGGTGGTGCAGCAGGCATCGACCTGGAGGGTATGCAGTGGGAGTAGTACATCCCATTACCTTTTGGACCAGATTTTTTTGAGTTGTATACAAACTCTATGATCACGCTTCCGCGTTTGTTGTTGTGTTTCGTTTGCTGTACTTTCTTTAGTTGGTTTTTGTATGTTGATATTTATCTTTCCTTTCAGTATATATTTTGGCTTGATGTTACTGAGCTTGTTTGATGTTGTTAGTCTTGATAGATTTTGGTATTGTGGCATCGCTTGGAACACCATTTTTATGGGTAGGACGTTTGAGTTTGATCGAGATCGACACGAGGGAAGTTTCAGTTCTCCCTACACAATCCATTGCATTGCATTCTTTTTTTTTTGCATTGCATGTTTTTGTGTACATTGAGGCAATGTACGTTTCTAAAGTGTGGGGTTGGGTGTTCATTCGTTGTTTTGCATTATTTTTTGTTGTACATTGAGGGAAATGCACGATTCTAAGTGTAGGGTGAGAATTTGTTCATGCGATGTTTATCCTCTTAACATTTTATCACTTAACTTTTTGCAAAATCTTCCTTCTTAATTTTTATTCCCATTAAATAATTTTTCTAAAAATTAAAAAACACAAAAATAGAATAAAAGTTAACCGTTTAATATTCACATTTTTAGTAATATATTAGAGGTTTGATTTTTCGAAAGCAATCGAGATAGAAACTCCATCGAGTCAAACCCAATTTTTTGTGATAACCGTGAGTTTTAGTGGACTAAACGAATGAATTTCATGTCAACCTTTTGCTTGCACCCATTCCGTTCCGTTTCTGTGAGTTTATCTTTTTGAACCTTGATAGCTTTAGATTTTTTTTACTCTCATTTTTTTGTGGATTTGAGTGTGTCGAATGTTTTCATGTTTATTAGAACTTGCTTTTAGTATATATTTTGAAATCATGAACATAAATATTGCATAAAAATTATAAATACTTACGGTTTTCTGAGTTGATCCATAGTGCCATTGAATGTTTTGTTTTAGTTTGATTTGCTTGAGGACAAGCAATGTTGAAGGGTGGGGTTGTTTGATGTGTTAAGAATTACACATCTTTTCTGGCACAAAACATCGCTCATTTCACGATCAAATCTTGGTTATTTTCCAAATTTAGATGCTTATCCGCTTCATTTTCAGTTTTGTAGGTGTTTATGGAGCCAAGCGAACAAAGAAGGATATTCCAGGAATTACCTTGAAGTTTTAGGGTTTCTGAGTTGGAGGCACGGTCGTGCCCCCTACTTGGCACGACCACAGGGCACGACCACACCAAGCTTATTTACCCTAGACACGATCGCACCCAGCAACTGGCCCGACCGCGCCAAGCCAAGTCATCAAGCACAACCGTGCTCAAGCACCTCCACGGCCGCGTGCACACCCGTGAGCCTGATTCATGACCTCATGCTTGTACTACCTGTAGAAGCATGTTTTAGTAAATATAGATTAAATTCTATGTATCCGTGTACTTAGCTAGTATGCAGGAGGGTGTTCCTGCGTACTTAGCAAGTACTCCAGATTGGTGCTGCGCACTTAGTAAGTACGCATGCCTTTTGCCTTGCGTACTTGATAAGTACGCATGACCAATGCCCTGCGTACTTACCCAAGTACGAAGGTTTTGTTCCATCCCCTATAAATTGAGATGATGGCCTCATTTGTAGGTGAAACTTCTGGAACTAGGTCGAGAGGTGTCCTGGCGGGATGAGCTCTCCCGCCCCTGGACCGTGAGCGTAGACGAGAGATGTGTACTTCTTCGGTATGTAATGTGAGATGACTTCGTTGTTATGGATTACATATTGTTGTTGTGTTGATTCTTTTCTTTATGTTCGTGTGTTCTCTCTGTCTCGTTCTTCTTTGTTCCCACACAAATCACTGAATAGATCCATGTTATTTCCCCTACGCAATGACGCTCGAGGGACCTAAAACTGTTATCAGAGCCTCGGTGTTCTTTGATTTGTGTTCTAGATTTGAGTTTTGGGGTTTTTGAGCAGATCTGAGTTCTTATCTGGGTCACTACTT
Source organism: Smallanthus sonchifolius (assembly GCA_023525975.1). Lineage (NCBI taxonomy): Eukaryota > Viridiplantae > Streptophyta > Magnoliopsida > Asterales > Asteraceae > Smallanthus > Smallanthus sonchifolius. The sequence goes on from CM042019.1 coordinate 94,250,029, forward strand.
TTTCGACCTAAAATCATTAAATTCGAGTTCGTTATCGCTTCATTTGGTGTTTGGAAGGCTGAGGGTTTGTTAGATGATGATTTCTAAGCTTTTGGAAGCATCTATTTCTTAGATCCAACACTTTTCGAGCATTCTTCTCAAGATCTGTCAAGAACGCTGTTACTTTTTGATAAGTATGCAAATTCAGCTTTTTTGCGTACTTACTAAGTACGCATGGGTTTTGCCCTGCGTACTTACTAAGTACGCAAGAGTAGTTGTCCTGCGTACTTGCTAAGTACACATGAGTAGTTGGCTCTGCGAATTTAGCATGTACGCATGGGCATTTGGCTTTGCAAACTTGGCTCTGATACCAGTTGTAGGTCCCTGGAGCCTCGTCGCACAGCGGAAATAACACGGATCTGTTCAGTGATTTGTGTGGGAACAAAGAAGAACGAGACAGAGAGAAACATGAACATAAAGAAGACAATCAACACAACAACGATACGTAATCCATAACAATGAAGTCATCTCACATTACATACCGAAGAAGTACACATCTCTCGTCTACGCACACGGTCCTGGGGCGGGAGAGCTCATCCCGCCCGGACACTTCTCGACCTAGTTCCAGAAGTTCCACCTACAAATGAGGCCATCATCCAATTTATATTGGAAGGAACAATACCTGCGTACTTGGGTAAGTACGCAGGGCATTGGTCATGCGTCCTTACTAAGTGCGCAGCACCAATCTGGTGTACTTGCTAAGTACGCAGGAACACCCTTCTGCGTACTAGCTAAGTACACGGATACATAGAATTTAATCTATAGTTACTAAAACATGTTTCTATAGACTCCCTCTTAACTATAGCATGAAATTCTATCTATCACTAACACTGATAATCATCAGTTTACAAAGAATGTCCTAACATACCCCCTCTAAACTAATGACATCAAGTATCTTCTGGCGAGACTTGATCTTCTAGAATTCCACTTGAGATCTTCAAATCTTCAAACTTCAGTCTTCAGTTTCCAAGTGATCTAACAAACCCGACTCCCTCTTAACTGTCGCTTTCATTGTAGACCAAACCAAGTGCTTCAATAAGAACCAACTAACCCAACGCAACTCATTGTAGTTCATCCTCTCAGCAGTAGCATCCTCCAACTTGACTTAGGAATCTGATTCTAACCGCATCTTCCTCGCAAGGTAACATCAGTAGACTAAGACATCTCCAAATCAACTGGCATACGATAGAGAGTTTGAATTTCCAATAACCTGCATCAAACCAATCAGCTCCAATAGGAATTCCAGTAAGATACACTTAAGTCTTCACACCAGATGTGTCCAACTCTATCCTGTATCTTCACGAGTCAACCAAATTCTCGAAGATGTTCATTTCCAATTTCCTCTTTCAATGTAAGCTTCTCCTGACTAGACCAGAAACAAGGGAACGTTTCCTATCCCGTCGGCAAATGATAAAAGGTTCCATCTTCAACTAATAATCCAACGAATATCCAGCTTCATCTTGAAAACACATGATATAATCAAACACAAAATCATGCTCGGCAGTGATCATCCTGAATCCAAAGTCCAACATTCTTCAATTAGATCTTCATTCCTGGTTAACACCTCCTAATCTGTATACATTCACCGCGGTGAAGTTCCATAACTAGATTGTCTATCTGGCATTCCACCCAGATCTTAAATGAGAAATCCAATCATAACTAAATCACATCAAATCTTTAACACATGCTTGACCAACGAGCACGAAAAATATAGTTTACACGAGAAATCATAGTAGAGATCCATGTTACGTCAAAGAGGTATATATAGGAAGTACCAACAACTTTTCCACCACCTCTTTAGTGTCCCATGAATACTTTTAGATTTTTATCCCCCTCATTTCTCTTTAAACTATGACCAGCTTCATCACCGCTTCACTCAAGTCCTTCAAAACCATAACTAGTCAAATCTAGGATTTTATTCCTTTTTTTATTTTTTTTTATTCCTTTGCAAAGATCCAAAACAGCAAATCCTTGGGTTCAAGTTGTTCCAGTATTCCTCCCCTGATAAAGAAGTATCATAGATACTCCTAGCCCACATATTCAGGTTTGAATACCTAAATAATATGATTCTTCTTGCAAAGACCCAATGATTCTTCACAAATAAAATGAGACCTTTAGCTGATGACGACCCAGTTGCTCAACTTGATTCATCATTCATTCCCTATAAAAGAAGTATTCCGGATACTCGTAGCCCAAATTTTCAGGTTTGAACACTTAAACAATGTATGACAATTGGTATCATCCAAGAAAAATCTCGTCCATGTTTCGCCAAGCCATATCAAATTTCTGTCCCGAAAACCAAAATCACTATCTTCTCAAAATTGGCCTGAAACAAGCTTACAAACGATCCGACAAAAATTTTTTTTTTATTATTTTTTTAATCACAGGTGATAGTTCATGCGTACTTAGCAAATACGCAGATATAGGGTGTTCCTGCGTACTTGGCTAAGTTCGTAAAGCCAAGTCTACATGCGTACTTGATAAGTTCGTAAAGCCAAATGCCCATGCGTACATGCTACATTCGCAGAGACAACTACTCATGCATACTTAGCAAGTACGCAGCACAACTACTCTTGCGTACTTAGTAAGTACGCAGGGCAAAACCCGCGTACTTAGTAAGTATGCCGAAAAGTTGAATTTTCGTACTTATCAGAAAGTAACAGCGTTCTTGACGGATCTTGAGGAGAATGCTCGAAAAGTGTTGGATCTGAGAAATAAATAATAATAACGCAATAGAGATTTAACCGTCAAAAATGAAAGGAAAATGGATGGGCTTGGGCTCGGCTCCAACGGGCCTGGGGAAGCCCAAGTATATAAAGGTCAAGACAGCATTAGACTCTTATTTCTTCCACAACTTGCAATCTAGAGAGAGAAAGGAGAGCTCGGGCCTAGAGAGAGAAAGTTGACGGATCGACCCGGAATTGAAGGAGCACGTTACTGCTGAGCTTGTGAGCAAAACCTCCGAATCAGAATCACAATCAAGGTAATGATTCGACCTTAAACTGAGTTTTTGTTCATTTTGGGGTTTTCGGGTTTTAGCTAAATCGGAGACGTTTTTACGGATGAAACTTGAAAATAAGCTTAGAACTAGCATCTAGAATGAAAATCGCACATTTTGATCAAAGAAAATTGTAAGATTGGCATGATCGGGTTAGCATGCAATAATTTCGGACTTGTTCAGGAAGGATGTCCTTCGTACTTATCAAGTACGCATGAGGAAGATCCTGCGTACTTATCTAGTACGCAGGAGGAAGATCCTGCGTGCTTATCAAGTATGCAAGAAGAATGATCTGCGCACTTGTCAAGTACGCATGAACCAGGCCCTACGCACTTGCTAAGTGCGTAGGCACCAGGCTAGATAGTTAAGTCAGTATGTTCGCCTAATTCAGTATGATTAAACCGTTAGAGTCGGGATTGGGTCTGATGTGTATTTAACTACCTAATTCAGATCGTACGTGACGTTTTTGGGCCTTTTTTTAGGACAACCAAGACTAGCTTATCAGGTGAGTTCTATGTGCCCCCTTCTGTTTTATGTGCAAATCATTTTAAATGTTTTGGGGCTGAACTATATACACCAAATGAATAAATGATATGAATGCCAACGTGATCATACGTGATATACAAATAAGTATATTATATATATATATATATATAAATGAATTATGAACAAAGTATGAAACGTATTATTATAATGAATGAATGAAAGAATGGCATAACGTGAATGAATGAAATCTTGCTTTATATTTTATATATTGCATGTTATGAATGTACGAATACGTTATGGAAGCTACGATGACAACGGCTACTTCGGTAGACGGACGACCACGTGACTATTTTACAACCAGGACAAAAACGTTCCTTCGTAAGCTAGGACGTATAAAAGGAACTCATGGACGGTCGAAGCAAATGCCTTATTACATGTAGAATGGTTGCATATATAATAGCCACATGGGAAATGGATGCCCTAGGGCAGACGGGCGAATGAACGGACTACGACGGTAAGACGGTTTAAGAGCGGACGGACAAAGGTTGCCGGACGGATTTATGTTTCGACGGACGGTTTTCTAGATCCGGACGGTTTATGAAAAGGGCTACGACGGTAGTTCTCACTGCGTTGTCTTTGTGACATTCGTGACAAGTATGACAGGTTGATCACCCCTATGTGTATGGCCAATGAATGTTCTCACCGAAGTAAGTATGTATGTACATATGCATATACTCAGTATGAATGTTATGTGAGAACAGTAAAGCAAAGATTATGCAAAAGCACGAATGTTACGTATATTATTTTTATATACATATAATACTCATGATAAGATAAATGCTATGTATGATTGTTTTTAAACTAGAACTCACCAGCGTTAGCTGACTTTTAGTATATATTTCAGGTAAAGAAAGGAAGGGTCGTGCGAAGGCGTGATGGTTACCCGGCACGAGACTGACATCCCACTTTTATATATGTTAAGACAATATTATGTTTTTATTTGTTAAGACTTCCGATGTTATGTTATGTATTCGAATGATGTTTGCTTTCGCTACTTCTGAATGTTTTTAATTTAAGTTCAGTATTTATGACTATGTTTATGAGTAATTCCAACAAGTGAGGTTACCCGGGAAAGGGGCCTTAGAAGTTGGTATCAGAGCAATAGTTTGAGAGATTCAGACATCCCTAAATGTCTGGACTCAAGCTGATTATTGGACCAATGCACGGATGTCAGTATGGGTAACCAACGCCAACGCCAGCACGGTAAGTAAGTACTAAAGTTAATGCACTTGGATAAGAATAGATACCTTAACTTAGAACCAATAGATGTCAATGTCACAACCGATTTGAAGAGTTTTGAACCCGAAAAGCAATGTAAATTAGTAATCACATACCGGTCACTGTAATTAACAATTTACCTTGCTCGTACTGTTCCAAACTATGATCTGAAGAAATGACATTGATATATTCCCTTTATAACTATCAGGAAACTAGGAACTATGGTTGGTGGAGGAAGAACAGGACGCCGAGGCGGTCGCACTGGCCGAGTCGGTAGACCTCCACTGAATCAAAGACACTAAGAAGAAGAAGAAGAAGAGAGTGTGCACGCAAAACACACTGAGAGTGTGCACGAAACAGAAGTGACCCCAACTGGGGACGACAATCAAGGGCCTCTACAGTTGGAACCCGAGGTCAGGGATGCTATTGTCCGTGAAGTTGTACCTACTCTGAAGAAAGTATTGCCTGATCTACTATCCGAGGCACTAAAGAAAAGTAGAGAGGAGGATGAAGGAGACCATGAAGAGAAGGTGTATGACAGTGATGGGGATGAAGTGAAGGTGGAATCAAGCAATCGTGGGTGTACCTACAAAGGTTTCAAGGACGGAGACCCACCCAAGTTCGATGGGAACAAGGATTCAGTGGCTACGTTAGAATGGATTGAGAGGATGAACGCTGTAATCAACATCAGCGAGTGTCGACCGGACCAGGCTGTTAAGTATGTTGCTCATTCTTTCACCAATGAGGCACTAAGTAACGCTCTTGCCAGAATGACATGGGAAGACCTGAAGAAGCTGATAATCCAAATGTTCTGTCCCCAGAACGAAATTGATCGAGTGGAAAATGAATTCCTAAACTTCAAGGCTGTCAGCAAGACGCACCGCCAGTATACTTCCAGGTTCAATGAGCTCGCTCAACTGGTACCCCACCTGGTGGAGACAGAAGAACGAATGATTAAATACTATGTGAAGGGCCTACCTCAAAGGGTCCGTGTTCATGTGAAAGCTAATCTACCCTCGACCTTCGAGTCGGTAGTCAACATATCTGGAATCGTCTATGACGATTATGCTAACGAGGACACAGCTCCCAAAGCTCCGAAACGGAAATGGGAGAACTCGTTCAAAGGAAATGGAAAGGGAAATTACACCGCTAAGTTGAAGAAGCCTAGGCCAGAAGGATATGAAGTTTGTAAGAAATGCTCAAGGAAATACCAAGGCGAATGTTTAGTTGGCACAACCATGTGCTATAAATGTGGGAGGCCGGGACACTACTCCCGAGATTGCTTAAAAAACGCCAAGTGCCAAAGTTGTGGTAGACATGGACACCTGACTAGGGATTGTAGGAAAACCAGAAAATCCGGTTCGGGAAAGGAAAAGGAAGCTGAAAGGGCACAACTGAAGGCTAGGACTTGAGCCTACACCCTGACTGAGGAGGAAGCAAGGGGAAACCCTGATGTTGTGTCAGGTACGTTCTTAGTTAATGATGAACATGCTGCTATTTTATTTGACTCTGGTGCTAGTAAAAACTTTATATCCAATGCATTTAGTCGTAAACTAGATTGCACTATCAACACCATAGTAAAGGCCTTTAGCGTACAAACTGCCGTTGGTAAAAATTCGGCAGTATTCCAAGTAACAGAAGATTGCATCATAGAAATAGAGAGCCATAAGTTTCCTTCTAGATTATTCCTTCTCACCTTAGGAGGATTCGATATAGTTTTGGGTATGGATTGGCTAGCTGCCAACAAAGCTCAAATCATATGTAAACGTAAGAGGATACACCTCAAAGCTCCTAGCGGCAGTCCAATTACGGTTTATGGGTATTGGAATTGCACGATGTCAAACGTTATCTCGATGATCAAGGCCGAAAGTTACACGAGGTGCGGTTGCGAAGCTTATCTGGTGTATGTTATTGACGATAGAATGAAAACGAAAGAACTCAAGAATATACCCGTGGTGTGTAACTTCCCGGAGGTGTTCCCTGAGGATCTACTTGGGTTGCCACCCGATCGGGAAATAGAATTTCAGATTGAATTAATGCCAGGAGCTGAGCCCGTTCCCAAGGCCCCCTACCGATTGGCTCCGTTAGAAATGAAAGAATTGATGTCTCAACTACAGGAATTAACAGAAAAAGGATTTATTAAACCGAGCATTTCACCATGGGGCGCTCCAATACTATTTGTTAAGAAGAAGGACGACAGCAAGCGCATGTGCATTGACTACCGCGAACTGAACAAGAGGACAGTAAAGAACAAATATCCACTGCCTAGAATAGACGACCTTTTTGATCAACTGCAAGGTGCGAGTTGGTTCTCAAAAATTGATCTTAGATCGGGTTACCATCAGTTGAAAGTAAGAAAAGAGGATGTAACAAAGACCGCGTTTCGCACGCGTTATGGGCATTATGAGTTTCTCGTGATGTCCTTCGGATTGACCAATGCACCAGCAGCGTTCATGGACTTGATGAATAGAATATGTCAACCCATGTTGGATCGATCAGTGATAGTTTTTATAGATGACATACTGGTATATTCGAGAAGTGAGGGTGATCACCACTGCCACCTAAGAGAGGTTCTGGAGGTGCTAAAGTAGGAAAAGTTGTACGCAAAATTCTCCAAATGCGCGTTTTGGCTTAGGGAAGTCCAATTCCTAGGTTATGTCATAAACCCAAACGACATTATGGTGGATCCTACAAATATCGAAACCGTAAAAGGTTGGAACATCCCGAAAACGCCAACAGAGATACGAAGTTTTCTGGGATTGGCAGGATACTATCGGAGATTCATTCAGGACTTCTCGAGAATAGCCTCGCCGCTGACAAAGCTAACACGTAAGGAAGTAAAGTACGAATGGGGCCCAACCCAAAATAATGTGTTTGAGGACCTTAAGACACGATTAACCCAAGCTCCAGTCTTGGCACCACCTGAGGGAAATGAAGACTTAGTAGTCTACTCTGACGCCTCGGGTCAAGGTTTAGGGTGCGTACTTATGCAACAAGAAAAGGTAATTACTTATGCCTCGCAGCAACTGAAGATTCATGAGGTTAACTACCCAACTCACGATCTAGAGTTGGCGGCAGTAGTTTTCGCGTTGAAAATATGGAGGCACTATCTGTATGGAGTTAAATGCACCATTTACTCCGATCACAACAGCCAGAACTACTTTTTCGAACAAAAGGAATTAAACATGAGACAAAGGAGGTGGTTAGAGCTACTGAAGGACTATGATTGTGAGATATTGTACCATCCAGGCAAGGCAAACGTAGTGGCTGACGCTTTAAGCAGAAAGGAAGAATCGGAACCTATCCGAATCAAAGCGTGTCAGGTGATTATAAGGCCTGATTTGATGAGTGAAATATCAAAGGCACAAGATGAAGCACTATTAGAAAGAAATATAAAACAGGAAAGAAAAGTAGGACAACAAGGAAATTTGGATGCAAATGCATACGGTGTACGAACTAGGTTTGGCCGGATGTGGATACCTAAGATTGGCGAGCTTAGAGGCAAAATACTCGATTAGGCCCATAAGTCTCGCTATTCTATCCACCCTGGGACAAACAAAATGTATCAAGACTTGAAGAAAGAGTACTGGTAGCCTGGCATGAAGAATGATTTGACTGAGTACGTGAACAAGTGCCTAACGTGTTCTCTAGTTAAGGCTGAGCACCAGAAACCATGCGGTAAAATGCAACCTTTACCAATACCGGAATGGAAGTGGGAGGAGATCACGATGGACTTCATTACCAAGCTACCGCGAACAGATAAAGGCAATGATACCATTTGGGTGATCGTCGACCGCTTGACGAAAAGTGCTCACTTCTTGCCAATACGTGAGACTTCTTCGTCTAAAAAGCTAGCGGAAATATTTATCAAGGAAATTGTGAGCAGACATGGTATGTCGCTGTCGTTTGTGTCCGACAGGGATACGAGGTTCACGTCAAGGTTTTGGAAGAAATTCAATGAAGCGATGGGCACTAGGCTGAACATCAGCACCGCTTACCACCCCCAAAACCGATGGACAATCGGAAAGGACCATTCAGACCTTGGAGGATATGCTCCGGGCCTGTATAATTGACTTCGGTGGGAGCTGGGACAGCCATCTACCATTGGCAGAATTTTCATATAACAACAGCTATCACTCAACTATTGGCATCCCGCCATTTAAAATGTTGTATGGGAGGAGATGCAGGACCCTGGTTTGTTGGGGGGAAATTGAACAAAAGGATTTTGCAAGTCTCAAAGTGGTCAAAGCTACTTCCGAGAAATTTGATCAAATCAAGGCTCGAATGAAAACCGCAAAAGACAGACAGTAATCATACGCGGATAAGAGAAGAAGGGATTTAGAGTTTCAAGTAGGGGACATGGTACTGTTAAAGGTATCACCATGGAAAGGAATCATCTGATTCAGAAAACGTGGCAAACTAAGTCCAAGGTTTGTCGGACCTTTCAAGATTTTAGCGAGAGTGGGTCAAGTTGCTTACAGACTTGACCTAACCGTCGAGCTTAGTGGAATACACCCTACGTTCCACGTGTCGCACTTACGCAAGTGCCTAGCTGACGACACAGTTGACATACCTTACAACGAGATCGAAGTGGATAACATTCTAAATTATGTGGAGGAACCAATAACAATTATTGACCGAGCTGAGAAATGACTACGCAATAAGTCGATTCATCTACTTAAAGTACAACGGAAGCACAAAAAAGGGTCTGAAGCGACGTGGGAGAAAGAAGACGAGATGAGGGGACTATACCCTCAATTGTTTAACATATAAACGGTTTCGAGGACGAAACCCCTTTAAGGAGGGTAGACTTGTAACATCCCAAAAATAGTAAATATATAATAATAACGCAATAGAGATTTAACCGTCAAAAATGAAAGGAAAATGGATGGGCTTGGGCTCGGCTCCAACGGGCCTGGGGAAGCCCAAGTATATAAAGGTCAAGACAGCATTAGACTCTCATTTCCTCCACAACTTGCAATCTAGAGAGAGAAAGGAGAGCTCGGGCATAGAGAGAGAAAGTTGACGGATCGACCCGGAATTGAAGGAGCACGTTACTGCTGAGCTCGTGAGCAAAACCTCCGAATCAGAATCACAATCAAGGTAACGATTCGACCTTAAAATGAGTTTTTGTTTATTTTGGGGTTTTTCGGGTTTTAGCTAACTAGGAGACGTTTTTATGGATGAAACTTGAAAATAAGCTTAGAACTAGCATCTTGAATGAAAACCGCACATTTTGATCAATGAAAATTAAAAGATTGGCATGATCGGGTTAGCATGCAAGAATTTCGGACTTGTTCAGGAAACAGGTCTTGCGTACTTATCAAGAACGCAAGAAGGATGTCCTGCGTACTTATCAAGTACGCATGAGGAACATTCTGCGTACTTATCAAGTACGCAGGAGGAAGATCATGCGTGCTTATCAAGTACGCAAGAAGAATGTTCTGCACACTTGTCAAGTACGCATGAACCAGGCCCTGCGCACTTGCTAAGTACGCAGGCACCATGTAACATCTCTGATTTTCTGACCCTATTTTAATTTATTTTAATTAATAAAATAACAACACAACATTAAATCCCATACTTGTTCAAACCTATGCCTCATTAATTGCTAGCTGAACGTATTTTAATTTAAAGTTTTAGAACTCATGATCATGTGGTAACACCTCCTGGAGTTAACCCAGTTAGTAATCCCGTTAGGTGTTTTGTTAAATCCTAACCAAGCTAATTCTGTCAAAGCGGAAGTTGCAAGGGCTGATTTTGTAAATAACCAGAAACCCTAGTAGGCACGGTCGCGCCTCGTTCTGGCACGGTCGCGCCAAGTGCATTGGCACGGTCGCGCCTCTGATTGGCACGGTCGTGCCTCTCGTCAGTTGAAACGTAAATGCAGTCTTTAATCGCATGATCGTTCGAATTCGTAACCATTCCAGATATTGATGAACCCAGTTAAGATTTTAATCATAGTAATTACGACGAATTAACCTATTATACTAATTCAATCCGTAACCGTCGACCATAATCTCACCATTATCAAATTCGTTCGTTTCTATTATCCTTCCTGCAAATCAACCTTCTGCACACACTTGACGAACATCCCAGGAACCTTTGCACTCAGCAATTCGATCGAAGTCATACCAGAAGTCGTCGGAGGACACAACTGCCGAAGCCGAAAGTCATATTAACCGAGACCCTTCAATTCATCAAGCATTCTGGTAATTTCTTGTAACTACAGTTTCATATCTAAGTCTAGACCAATAACCCTATATTAATCGGATCGTCTAGCATCAGATTGAACCCAATCCGTAATCTAGGGTTCATTCTAAAATGGTTTAATCGAACCCTACGTTGGACATGATTTAAATACAATTAACCTATACGAATAGACTCGTAATCACCTAATGGATGAAAGCCCTATGATTTCCAACATTAACATTATAGGATATAAGCAATTCCTTTCTGATTTGGAACAGACACGGTCGCGCTAGTCTCCTAGCGCGGTCGTGCTTCATGAGACACGGTCGTGCCAATCCCAGCGCGGTCGTGCCCCACCCTCAGACCCGGTCGTGCCTCTTGGCTAGACTTAGTCTTGCCTAGTGGACAACCATGTTTTGTCTTCTGTTTGATCAACACGGTCGCACCCCTGACTAGCACGGTCGCGCCCGTGGTCTTAGCACGATCGTGCCTTGTTCCAGGCACGGTCGTGTGTGAGAGAAAAATCTTGACAGAATACAAAAAAAATTATATTTTAAAACCAATAAACATTTCAAATAAGAATAATCATCTTATATAAAGATTTATATTAAACTTATTTAAAAAGGATCAAATTCCTATTTCAAAAATAAATAGAAATTATTTATTTAAACCGTCAAAATTATAATTACACATATTTATAAAATTAGATTTACAAAAGTTATTTATTAAATCTGTAGTTGATAAAAAACGCTCGGTACATTTTTATCACTAAATGACAAATTACATATTTTTATAAATAAATAAACAAAACAACAATTATTTATTTAACTTATATTTAAACATTATTTTTCATAACTAAATGAACGAATAAAAATTATTTAAGTTATTTAATTATTCCAAGTTCAAACCTTAATTTTATCAAATTCCTTTACCTACGAATTCAATTTCTTATACACACATCCAATTCAACCTTAGACTTAGACATAGACATTTGTACACACTATTAATTCAATACACATTACACTCTAGGTTAACGTTGTGCATTACAAGGATCTCATTTCTAGCTAGTCTCTCATGTTAGCTACACCGTTGGAATCAAGTGAGTATTACATAGCCCCTTTTACTCTTTTACACTTTTTGGGGTGGAACATGAACATTATACAATACTATTGTTTACATTTACATAGACTACACAAATACAAAACCCCTTTACATTCATGTGTGCGATTTGAGCTTTATGCCCGAGTGCTAGTTGTGCTAACTTTTGTATGCGATTATGTGCAATCATTAACTATTCAAGCCGACGGTAAACAATGATAGATCTATTGAGTCTGACAAACCCACCCAGGTAGGGTGATTGTTACCGACAACACAATTTTTGCATGCTAGTTACAAAGGTTTGATTGTACTTGGTTACACAATAGTTGCTCCCCATAAATGCCTTATTTTATCATGATATGTAAGGATTTGTTTATTTACAAACTATATGCTATCTATATACAAACCTGTGTATGCTCACCAACTTTTTAGTTGACCTTATTTTATTCATGTTTCAGGTACTAATGTGTGATTTGATCAAGATTTGCTACACATAGGCTATGGGACTTAGTTAATTTGAATAAAGGATTTCATGTATTTCAATTATCTTCTTTCTTGGATTTGGTTGTGTTTGGATTATTTGAAATGAAATTGATGTTTAATATATTACAATTTAGTCAACCTTGTGCTCATGAACAATCTACATGTCCCGCCCCGATGATTCCGCCGTTGGTTGGGGTTTGACAGATTGGTATCAGAGCCTTGGTTATAGGGAACTAGGTTATTAGACACCCTTGACCTAGACTATAACTTTAGGACACCCATATAATGCCATGTTACATTATTAGTTCTGGTGTAAATATTTTTACATGCTATCATAAGTATTTACACTACGTGATACAATGCATAATGACTTATGTGTCACACTACTCGATAACTTTTGTGCTTACACTCATTATTAATTACATGCTATATGATTAATTTTTTTATGTGAATATTCTTACATGTTATACTATATAACTACATCATATGATACAATACTTAATGTGTCACATTACCTATCAATTTTTTTCTCCTATTCATTGCTACCTATTAAATTTATTTAAAAGTGCTATCCTAAGTTTCTCACACACACTCATACACACTTAGTTATTCATGCACCCCTAAACTCACATACATAATACCACACCTCTTGTGAACAACAAATTTTTAAACTATTAGGCCTAATGTCCATCAACAATAAACTAAGAAGCCCATCTATCCTCCAAGGAGCAAAAGCCCACTGAAATGCATAAACCTTACTTTCGGGCCGCAAGGCCCAGTTCACAACAATTCTCATCATGACCATGAGCCCAACAATAGTGTTAGTAATACATGATGGCTGGAAGAGTGTGTAGGCCCATGAGGGATTCTGGCTAAGGAAAGATAGGGTACTTAAGTGTGTCCTAGAGACCCACCCCTCTTTCCTGGGAATTCTCCTCAAGGATACACTACTTATAGATCAAGTGTACTCCTAAAATACTATTGTGAAGACTCGGCGTTATGACTAGTCAAACTCTAAACCTATGAGAACTCCTATATTTGACACTCAGTATTTTATTATCGCTTACAACCTTTCCATTGTTTCTCCTGCTAAGCATGGGCTCCTACTCTCCTTCCCGGTTTACCGTCCTGGAACAGAGCCTGATTGGGAAGAAGACATCGGGACACCCGTGTATCGGTCACCAACACCCCCAACTGCTAAGACAAGGTTTGATGTAAGGGCAGACTGGATTAGGAACATCGGCCCGAGACTTCGAACACCTGGATCACCCGCACCCAGAAACCCGTATCAGACTCCCCATCTCCACAAGTAGTTACCACCCCCACTAAGAGACCCATATCTAATGCCCGACCTGTACCATCCTAACCCTTGGGTAAGACATACCACGACACCCACTAATTTTATGGGACTTCCAACCAATGACATTCACCAATATGTAAGGACCTCAGAATTTGAGAGGCAAAGGATAGAGCGGGGAGTAATGCATGATTTGCAAGGACAAAGAATGGATAGTCTAGCAAACCAATTAGGGTACCAAAAGGAGTTAATCTCCATCCTCGAAAAAGAAATAGGAACATCGCACGGAGACCGCCAAAGCTGAAGCCAAATCTGCTACTCAAGTGACCATAGCGGTGCTCATCTTAGTGATTATCTTCTTCCTAGTGGAAGGCTACCAGAGACGTTAGGAGAAATTTCTATTTATTGTCTTTTAAATCTTCGGTTTGAGAACCATTTCCTTATGTTTTGAGTAATGTTTAACATTTCAGCATTTAATCAATTTTATATATATTTCAACTCTGAAGTTATTATTCATTGATTTGACCCGTTGAGTGTGAATTACACCTGTCATATTTTCACCAGAATTTCTCAAGCATCACCTTCTTCATTCAATACGATTTAGTACACTACCAACAATCTCCTTCATAAACAAATCATCCTATTGTTCGATTTAAACAAAACCTCGTTATCTTGTTCAAACAAAATGTTTATCAAACTTTTAGATAGTATCAAAAACATAAATTTTCCATAAAACTTTCCACCCGATAAGGAAAGTTAATACAACCGATTTTATAAAAAAATAATAAAAAAATAAATATATATATATATATATATATATGTATATATTATTTCGAATTGATAAATAATTATGGTTTTCCTCGTTAAAGTAAATATTTCTAAACCCTGGCTAAATTAATATACGACTACTTGTTTAGACAATAATTTCGCTTAAAAATATTCTCTTATTAATAGCTGAAAATTTAAATTAAAAGATTTTTCCCATAAATTGCCTATTTATTTACATTATGTGACTCAATGGATTCACTAGGTTATATATCTACAATCAAGGACGACTTACCACTTTCAAATTTCAAACAAAGATCCGTATTTGTAAACACATTTCCCCGAACGTTTTCAGAACCTTCTCATTACCTTTCACTTGTCGCTTCAAGAGACGATCCATACCGCGTAGACGTTAACCCTATCCATCAACCTCAATGAGAATTAATTGCTAGAACCTAACTACCACATTATACAAGAACGCCAAACAACCCGCTCGTCCGCAACGCTCAATCACATACAAAACCCGTTAGTATACAACACACTCGAAGTTCAATAACTGACATATGCACGTTCACAATATACCCAACGCAACCACATGGTACATGAAATCCAATTATTCTCAATATACCCAATGCTACCCAATTTACTGGATTGATCACATAACACACAAAACATGCTTAATTGCAATACACATGCTACTAGATTGAGCACATAATACACGAAACTTAGTTGTTTGCAATATACATGACACATAACCGTTGTTTGTTTGATACATAACTCTAGATTGACCACATTAACATGAAACTCATTCGGTTAGAAAGTGTAACATACTAAACTGTGCACATTATGCATTATACATGATACTAAACTGTTTATATTACACATGATACTATATTGTTTACATTCCACCTGAGAGCTTCTGATCTACAAAATACATGATGCTAAGTTGTCAACACCATACATGAAATTCGTTTCCTACAATACATGTGATACTAGGTTGTTTACACGTGAGAACTTGTTGACTTACAAAATACATGATGCTAAGTTATCGACACTATACATGAACTTCATCTCCTACAATACACCTGATACTATGTTGCTTACATCCCACATGGGAGCTTAATGGTTTACAAAAATATATGACGCTAAATTGTTCACGCTACACATGAGACCTATTTGATTATCGTGACACTAGATCATACATGAGACTTGTGTGTTTACTTTATACACGAAACAAAATTTGCTTACAATTATTGCAATTGATTGATTTCATTATACACAAGACATGGTCACTCACTTTTGTTCGCCAAAGTTAAAGACCATAATACATGGAAACGACTCGGGGTTTGACGTATTCTTGTTCAAACACGGGCAAACTAAGAAACTTTAAGTTATACTACTCTTTAGTAGTGAACGTACCTGCTTAAGGACATAGTTACTTCTTAGCGACTTTTATGTGAAAACAATGGACGTGATCAGAGTGAAATTGTGCACCCTTACCCGCACTCAACGAAATGATCTATACGGACCGTACGATGATTTGAGTAATTACGGGTGCACACGAAATTATGAAAATCAGCGTATGGAAAGCATAGTGAAATTTTGTCGTGTGTTGTGACCTAAACTTATCATGATATGTAACAACGAAACTAATGTGATATGACAAGAGCATGGTGGATACGCCGATGGTACTTCCTATATATAAGTGCCCTATAATATTATCAGAAGTAGCGTTGTTCGTGTCACGTGAGGTTTTGACCTAGACCAATGTTTATGAAATCTTTTACCCGCTGACAATTTTAAAGTATATTATACTACATCTTACACAAACCCTAATTATCAAGATTCCATCAAATTCATTTCAAATAATACATCTCACATTTAGAATTCAGAATTATTATTCGACAACCTCCTCCTTAAATTCATTTCAAAACAAAATTCATTATCACCCTTCATATTCAACTTTGAGTATCAGGCCTAAGCCATGTCAAGGGTTACACTCCCCAGAATCCAACAATCAAAACTCACCGAGAACCCAAAACTCCCACCTGTTTCTTGATTTTTAGTAGCCTCCATTAGTTAAATTTCGGGACGAAATTCCCTTAACATGGGGAGACTGTAACATCTATGATTTTCCGACCCTATTTTAATTTATTTTAATTAATAAAATAACAACACTACATTAAATCCCATACTTGTTCAAACCTATGCCTCATTAATTGCTAGCTGAACGTATTTTAATTTAAGGTTTTAGAACTCATGATCATGTAGTAACACCTCCCGGAGTTAACCCAGTTAGTAATCCCGTTAGGTGTTCTGTTAAATCCTAACCAAGCTAGTTCTGTCAAAGCGGAAGTTGCAAGGACTGATTTTGTAAATAACCAGAAACCCTAATAGGCACGGTCGCGCCTCGTTCAGGCACGGTCACGCCAAGTGCATTGGCACGGTCGCGCCTCTGATTGGCACGGTCCCGCCTCTCGTCAGTTGAAACGTAAATGCAGTCTTTAATCGCAGGATCGTTCGAATTCGTAACCATTCCACATATTGATGAACCCAATTAACATTTTAATCATAGTAATTACGACGAATTAACCTATTATACCAATTCAATCTGTAACCGTCGACCATAATCTCACCATTATCAAATTCGTTCGTTTCTATTATCCTTCCTGCAAATCAACCTTCTGCACACACTCGACGAACATCCCATGAGCCTTTGCACTCATCAATTCGATCGAAGTCGTACCAGAAGTCGTCGGAGGACACAACCGCTGAAGCCGAAACTCATATTAACCGAGACCCTTCAATTCATCAAGCATTCCGGTAATTTCTTGTAACTACAGTTTTATATCTAAGTCTAGACCAATAACCCTATATTAATCGGATCGTCTAGCATTAGATTGAACCCAATCCGTAATCTAGGGTTCATTCTAAAATGGTTTAATCGAACCCTACGTTGGACATGATTTAAATACAATTAACCTATACGAATAGACTCGTAATCACCTAATGGATGAAAGCCCTATGATTACCAACATTAACATTATAGGATTTAAGAAATTCCTTTCTGATTTGGAACGGACACGGTCGCGCTAGTCTCCTAGCGCGGTCGTGCTTCATGAGACACGGTCGTGCCAATCCCAGCGCGGTCGTGCCCCACCCTCAGACCCGGTCGTGCCTCTTGGCTAGACTTGGTCGTGCCTAGTGGACAACCCTGTTATGTCTTTTGTTTGATCAACACGGTCACGCCCCTGACTAGCACGGTCGCGCCCCTGACTAGCACGGTCGCGCCCGTGGTCTTAGCACGATCGTGCATTGTTCCAGGCACGGTCGTGTGTGAGAGAAAAATCTTGACAGAATACAAAAAAAATTATATTTCTAAAACCAATAAACATTTCAAATAAATTTTCAAATAAGAATAATCAATTTATATAAAGATTTATATTAAATTTTTTTAAAAAGGATCAAATTCCTATTTGAAAAATAAATAGAAATTATTTATTTAAACCGCCAAAATTATAATTACACATATTTATAAAATTAGATTTACAAAAGTTATTTATTAAATCTGTAGTTGATAAAAAACGCTCGGTACATTTTTATCACTAAATGACAAATTACATATTTTTATAAATAAATAAACAAAACAACAATTATTTATTTAACTTATATTTAAACATTATTTTTCATAACTAAATGAATGAATAATAATTATTTAAGTTATTTAATTATTCTAAGTTCAAACCTTAATTTTATCCAACTCCTTTACCTACAAATTCAATTCCTTATACACACATCTAATTCAACCTTAGACTTAGACATAGACATTTGTACACACTATTAATTCAATACACATTACACTCTAGGTTAACGTTGTGCATTACAAGGATCTCATTTCTAGCTAGTCTCTCGTGTTAGCTACACCGTTGGAATCAATTGAGTATTACATAGCCCCTTTTACTCTTTTACACTTTTTGGGGTGGAACATGAACATTATACAATACTATTGTTTACATTTACACAGACTACACAAATACAAATCCCCTTTACATTCATGTGTGCGATTTGAGCTTTATGTTGTGCTAACTTTTGTATGCGATTATGTGCAATCATTAACTATTCAAGCCGACGGTAAACAATGATAGATCTATTGAGGTTTGATTGTACTTGGTTACACAATAGTAGCTCCCCATAAATGCCTTATTTTATCATGATATGTAAGGATTTGTTTATTTACAAACTATATGCTATCTATATATAAACCTGTGTATGCTCACCAACTTTTTAGTTGACCTTATTTTATTCATGTTTCAGGTACTAATGTGTGATTTGATCAAGATTTGCTACACATAGGCTATGGGACTTAGTTAATTTGAATAAAGGATTTCATGTATTTCAATTATGTTCTTTCTTGGATTTGGTTGTGTTTGGATTATTTGAAATGAAATTGATGTTTAATATATTACAATTTAGTCAACCTTGTGCTCATGAACAGTCTACATGTCCCGCCCCGATGATTCCACCGTCGGTTTGGGTGTGACAGATTGGTATTAGGCACCCTTAACCTAGACTATAACTTTAGGACACCCAGACAATGCTATGTTACATTATTAGTTCTGGTGTAAATATTTTTACATGCTATCATAAGTATTTACACTACGTGATACAATGCATAATGACTTATGTGTCACACTACTCGATAACTTTTGTGATTACACTCATTACTATTTACATGCTATATGATTAATTTTTTTATGTGAATATTCTTACATGTTATACTATATAACTACATCATTTGATACAATACTTAATGTGTCACATTACCTGTCAATTTTTTTCTCCTATTCATTGCTACCTATTTAATTTATTTAAAAGTGCTATTCAAAGTTTCTCACACACACTCATACACACTTAGTTATTCATGCACCCCTAAACTCACATACATAATACCACACCTCTTTTGAACAACAAAATTTTAAACTATTGGGCCTAATGTCCATCAATAATAAACTAAGAAGCCCATCTATCCTCCAAGGAGCAAAAGCCCACTGAAATGCATAAACCTTACTTTCGGGCCACAAGGCCCAGTTCACAACAATTCTCATCATGACCATGAGCCCAACAATAGTGTTAGTAATACATGATGGCTGGAAGAGTGTGTAGGCCCATGAGGGATTCTTGCTAAGGAAAGATAGGGTACTTAAGTATGTCCTAGTGACCCACCCCTCTTTCCTGGGAATTCTCCTCAGGGATACACTACTTATAGGTCAAGTGTACTCCTAAAATACTATTGTGAAGACTCGGCGTTATGACTAGTCAAACTCTAAACCTATGAGAACTCCCATATTTGACACTCAGTATTTTATTATCGCTTACAACCTTTCCATTGTTTCTCCTGCTAAGCATGTGCTCCTACTCTCCTTCCCGATTTACCGTCCTGGAACAGAGCCTGATTGGGAAAAAGACATCGGGACACCCGTGTATCGGTCACCAACACCCCCAACTGCTAAGCCAAGGTTTGATGTAAAGGCAGACTGGATTAGGAACACCGGCCCGAGACTTCGAACACCTGGATCACCCGCACCCAGAAACCCGTATCAGACACCCCATCTCCACAAGTAGTTACCACCCCCACTAAGAGACCCATATCTAATGCCCGACCCGTACCATCCTAACCCTTGGGTAAGGCATACCACGACACCCACTAATGTTATGGGAATTCCAACCAATGACATTCACCAATATGTAAGGACCTCGAAATTTGAGAGGCAAAGGATAGAGCGGGGAGTAATGCATGATTTGCAAGGACAAAGAATGGATAGTCTAGCAAACCAATTAGGGTACCAAAAGGAGTTAATCTCCATCCTCGAAAAAGAAATAGGAGCATCGCACGGAGACCGCCAAAGCTGAAGCCAAATCTGCTACTCAAGTGACCATAGCGGTGCTCATCTTAGTGATTATCTTCTTCCTAGTGGAAGGCTACCAGAGACGTTAGGAGAAATTTATATTTATTGTCTTTAAAATCTTTGGTTTGAGAACCATTTCCTTATGTTTTGAGTAATGTTTAACATTTCAGCATTTAATCAATTTTATATATATTTCAACTCTGAAGTTATTATTCATTGATTTGACCCGTTGAGTGTGAATTACACCCATCATATTTTCACCAGAATTTCTCAAGCATCACCTTGTTCATTCAATACGATTTAGTACACTACCAACAATTTCGTCAATCTTGTGCTCATGAACAGTCTACATGTCCCGCCCCGACGATTTCGCCGTCGGTTGGGGTGTGACACACCAGGCTAGATAGTGAAGTCAGTATGTTCGCCTAATTCAGTATGATTAAACCGTTAGAGTCGGGATTGGGTCTGATGTGTATTTAACTACCTAATTCAGATCGTACGTGATGTTGTTGGGCCTTTGTTTAGGACAACCAAGACTAGCTTATCAGGTGAGTTCTATGTGCCCCCTTCTGTGTTATGTGCAAATCATTTTAAATGTTTTGGGGCTGAACTGTATACACTAAATGAATAAATGATATGAATGCCAACATGATCATACGTGATATAAAAATAAGTATATTATATATATATATATATATATGAAAATGAATTATGAACAAAGTATGAAACGTATGATTATAATGAATGAATGAAAGAATGACATAACGTGAATGAATGAAATCTTGCTTTATATTTTATATATTGCATGTTATGAATGTACGAATACGTTATGGAGGCTACGATAACAACGGCTACTTCGGTAGACGGACGACCACGTGACTATTTTGTAACCGGGATAAAAACGTTACTTCGTAAGCTAGGACGTATAAAAGGTACTCATGGACGGTCGAAGCAAATGACTTATTACATGTAGAACGGTTATATATATAATAGCCACATGGGAAACGGATGCCCTAGGGCAGATGGGCGAATGAACGGACTACGACGGTAGGACGGTTTAAGAGCGGACAGACAAAGGTTGCCGGACAGATTTATGTTTCGACGGACGGTTTTCTAGAGCCGGGTGGTTTATGAAAAGGGCTACGACGGTAGTTCTCACTGCGTTGTCTTTGTGACATTCGCGACAAGTATGACGGGTTGATCACCCCTATGTGTATGGCCAGTGAATGTTCTCCCCAAAGTAAGTATGTATGTACATATGTATATACTCAGTATGAATGTTATGTGAGAACAGTAAAGCAAAGATTATGCAAAAGCACGAATGTTACGTATATTATTTATATATACATATAATACTCATGATAAGATAAATGCTATGTATGATTGTTTTTAAACTAGAACTCACCAGCGTTAGCCGACTTTTAGTATACATTTCAGGTAAAGAAAGGAAGGGTCGTGCGAAGGCGTGATGGTTACCCGGCACGAGACTGACATCCCACTTTTATATATGTTAAGACAATATTATGTTTTTATTTGTTAAGACTTCCGTTGTTATGTTATGTATTCGAATGAGGTTTGCTTCCGCTACTTCTGAATGTTTTTAATTTAAGTTTAGTATTTATGACTATGTTTATGAGTAATTCCAACTAGTGAGGTTACCCGGGAAAGGGGCCTTAAAAAATCAACGAACACCGAGGCTCTGATACCAGTTGTAGGTCCCTAGAGCCTCGTCGCGTAGCGGAAATAACATGGATCTTTTCAGTGATATTTGTGGGAACAAAGAAGAACGAGACTGTTGAAGCACTTTTGTGTGACAAACACTCTGGATAATGTCTTAGTTTATTGTACTTGTCTTGTATGTCTTGTCTTTGTATGTTAGTGTCTGTATGTATTAGTTATCGAGTTGTAATTTCTAATGCATGTTATTTTTGTATTATTCTCTAAGTGTTTTGCGAACTTAGCATGTGCGAAGGAATGACTTCCTGCGTACTTAGCAAGTATGCAAGAATACTCTGCGTACTTGCTAAGTACGCATGAAAAATTTGCCGTGTGCACTTGTTAAGTGCGCAGAGATCAGGTCTAGTATAAATATAATAGGTTGACATAAGATATGTACGCAGACATTTTGCACCCAGTATTTTCTCTCTATAACCGTTCAAGTTTATAATAGACGGAGTTTTAAAGTGATTTCGTTGTCGGTTTACTTTGTGTGGTTTGATTCTCCACCTAGTCACGGGCATTCCGCACCCGGTCCGACTAGTCACACACCCACACGTAACGATCCGAGACACCCGGGGACCTACAAGTGGTATCAGAGCTTAGCTCTTGATTTCGAGTGTTGTGAGTGTGTTAGGAGCATCTTCTACACATCCTACAGAGTTTTTCCAAGCAAAAGTGAATGTTTTTGTTGATTTTTGTGATAAAATAGGGGTAGCTCTTGAGCACTATTTTAGAAGCAAAAATAAATCAAAAAACCGACTTTTGTTGTGTATTTGAGTGTTTTGAGCATCAAAGGTTGGTTAGAAACGAGTTTCTGACCCTTAGGCTCATTTTGTTTGGTCAAATTTTCGACTTCGGCCATCTCCGGTGAGATTCCAGTGACCGGAAAAAGTTGGTGAAAAAGTGACCTGCGTACTTACTTTATCTGGCAACAAGTATAGTCTTGCTGCGTACTTATCAAGTACGCAAGACCATATTTGTTGCGTACTTAATTCATCTCCTGTGTACTTATCATTTTCTCCTGCGTACTTGTCAAGTACGCAAGAGCAAATTCTAAATACGCAAGACCAAATTTTTTAAGTGCGCAAGGCTAGAGACAAGTGCGCAAGTTGTTTTGACTTTTCTGAAATTTGACTAAGTGTTACACTATGGCAAATCTTCAAAACCTCGGTAACCTACTTAATTATGACAATGAAATTGGAACCCCATAGAAACCACCAAAGCTGCTTAATGTAAATGATTATTCAAACTGGAAAGCACGCTTTGAGCACTATATCTCATATACCGATTCTTCACTTTGGATACCCATTCTAGAGGGTTATAAGCATCCCATATATACATATCTTGATGAGGAAGTTCCCAAGCCTATCTCCAAACTTGATGAAGAATAAAAGGAAGTTTATGACAGAGAAAAGAAGGCACACGGATCTATTACTATGGCCTTAACCAGGGAGTTATTCCACAGCTTTAGAGGATATGATAACTCCAAGGATCTCTGGAAGGCTTTGCAAAAGAGATTCGAGGGAAACAACGACATCAAGAAGAGTAAGAGGGATCTTCTTAGGAAGCAGTATGAGTGCTTCAGATATCTGGAGAATGAATCTATAGATGAGCTTATCTCTAGATTCTTTAATCTGCAAACTGAGCTGAAAGCTTATGACCTGATCTATCCGAATGAGGAGTTAGTTGAGAAATTTCTGGATGTCCTACCACTAAAGTATGGGATGTACACCACCTTGATGAGAGAGAACTCAAAGTTTTACGATATGACTATTGATGAAGCAATTGGAAAGGTTCAAGCAAATGATATGAACCTAAAACGAAAAGGGAGCTCAGGGAGACCTCAAATGCAAGACCCTTCTATGTATTTTGGGACGTCTTCCACAGCCAAGTCATCGGGTTCTGGAATTGCCCTTTTCTCAGGGAACTCTCATGAAGAGGATAACTCAAATTTCTATGGCGGTCATGCCTGCTATGCCGCATCTGGTTCTGGATCTCATCACCAGAATCCCTCAAGAAATCCTTCTCCCACATCTTCAGCTAACCCATCAGCAATAGCCAAGATAGCTGAAGATCATGTGGCTTTATTCTCATCATGCATGCTTGCCTATGAGAACTTCATTGGCGGTAAGCTCACGGATCCTGAAACCATAGAAGAAGACTTCAATCAGGTGGATCCGGATGATATGGAGGATATGGATATTCAATGGAATATGGCCATGATCTTGAGGAGGGCGAAGCGTTTCCTGAACAAAACTGGCCGAAAGTTTATTGGTGGGCATTCAAATGCCAAGGTTGGTTTTGATAAATCCACGACCAAGTGCTACAAGTGTCTAAACTTTGGACATTTTGCTCGTGAATGTCAGAAGGACAAAGCACCTGCCTCTGGATTCACAAGACCAATACAGGGAAGCAACCAAGGAAACAATCAAGGGTACAACTCTAACAACCGCAATCAAAGTCAAGGTGGAACGTCCAATGCATTGGTGGCTCAACAGGACTAAAGCTTTGATTGGGGTGTTCATTTGGAGGATGCCCTTGTTGCACAAACACAGGTTGGTGTCATGGCTGAGATTATGGAGATGATGGAAGCAGAGGAACGGGAAGCTTCTGTGGCTGATCAAGTAAAGTCTACAACTGCAGTTGCCCTCATGGCTATTGGAGAGGCATCATGTTCATCAAATGAGGTAGATTCGAATGTCTAATCTTAAAGGTTGAAAATTCTAAGCTTCAAGACAGAGTCGAACCCCTTCGTATTGCAGCGTTAAGCTACAAGGAAAATGAAAAACGTTACAAAGATTTAATTGAAACTTTAAAGAAAGAAAAACGTGATTATTCACTTAAAATCAGCGATCAACATTTTCATTTGGATGTTGCGTACAAGGGGTTAGAGAAAAGGAACAATGAGATCAACAAGCTGCAAAATGAGATCTTGCAATTGAAAGGTAATATTGAGAAGTTAAAAAATTATCGTTTTGTGGTGGAACACTACGAGTCTGTAGTGAGGCAAGTGAATGGCTTAGGGCTGGGTACTAATGCCATTCCTCCACCAGTTAGCGAGATAATTTTTCAACAATTTAATTGACATTGATTTGTCTTGCCTTGATGAGTCCAGAGGCAAAGAAAGACAAACATATGCCTGAAAGTTCATCGAAGGATCCGGCTCCTGTATGGCAAAAGACTTCAATCATAGACAAACACGGAGCGACAGTGATGATCTTAGCTGTGAGGTTCGACGAGGATAAGAAGTTGTTTGCAATCAAGCGAGCTGGGGGGTTCAATACTTTAAACCAACCAGCGATGCTTTCAACTCCTTGCCAAGATAACGCAGTAGCAATGGGTTTGTGGCAGGTTCTACAGCGAGAGGTAAGATATGGGAAATTTGAAATGTTTATGCCCGAAGTGCCTAAGCGAGTCTGGGACAAGAATGCTAGACATCCTGTGACTAAGAAAAGCTTAAAGAAACTGGTATACAAGCCAGTTTTGTGTGAAACAAAGATTCCCCTGAGCAAGTTATCTCATGATATCCTCGATAACATATGGTACTGGTATGTAGATCCTAAAACGGGCGAGGAAGTGGACAAAGTTGCTCCCCATAAATGCCTTATTTTATCATGACATGTAAGGATTTGTTTATTTACAAACTATATGATTTCTATATACAAACCTATGTATGCTCACCAACTTTTTAGTTGACCTTATTTTATTCATGTTTCATGTACTAATGTGTGATTTGATCAAGATTTGCTTCACATAGGCTTTGGGACTTAGTTAATTTGAATAAAGAATTTTGTGTATTTCAAATTATGTTCTTTTTGGATTTGGTTGTGTTTGGATTATTTGAAATGAAATTGATGTTTAATATATCACAATTTAGTCAACCTTGTGCTCATGAACAGTCTACATGTCCCACCCCGATGATTCCGCCATCGGTCGGGGTGTGACATTAGAGCAGTAGCCTACAATTTAGATTTACCCGAAGCTTTACAAGGGATTCACAATATGTTTCATGTATCTTGCTTACACATGTGTTTAGTTGATTCAACTCAAGCAAAGCACTAGAAGATGTGCACGTAGATGACACACATCATTTTACTAAGCAACTTAATAAGATTCTTGATAAACAAGAAAGGAAAATAAGGAAGAAGGTGATACCAATGGTATTGGTTCAATGGCAAGGACGGATCAGAGCCGACAAGACTGGGGAATTAGAGAAGCAAATGAGAGTCAAGTACCCTCATTTATTCATATCTTAATTTCGAGGACAAAATTTCCTAAAGGAGGGGAGATTTGTAACACCTCGAAAATTCCCTAGAAAAATAAAGGACCAAACTTGCCAAAAATCATAGCTGGAGGATTTATATGAATTATTCAAAAGAGCAAGGACTAAAAATGAAAATTCTTAAAATCAAGGGGATAGCGGACCGCTATCCAGGACCCTAGAAGTCCGCTACGTGGTCAAGAAGACAGTAAGGATGATCTGCCCGTGCTAAGCTGACTCACATTATCCAAAACCTTATGTCAGACTGACTAGACAGACCATAATGGTTGGCTATGGACAAATGAGCTTAAATGGTCGGCTAAGGGACATATAATGGTCCGTTACGTGGTCCCAAAGGCGAAATTATGGCTGGAGGCGATAGTGGACCGACATCTCCTAGCATAGCGGCCCGCTATGGGTGTGCCTTTGGCCCTATAAATACTTGAACAATCTCAGCCATTTCTCACACACTCTAAAAACACACACACTGGAATTCCAACCCCGAGCCCCGGTTCGCGTACGAGAGTTCGGTTTCTAGCATTTCGACTCTAAATTGTCATAGATAGTGTTGAGGTAAGGTTTCGACTTACTGGTTTGCTTTGGTTATATACCATTAAGCTAGGATTATTTAATTAAGTTATGTCGATATATATAGGAGCTTTGTCCGAGGTATTTGCCATATTACAAATTTGATAAGCAGAGATACTGCTGAGGTGAGTTCTTAAACTATGATGCATTTGAATTAACCATGGCTCTGTTATACTCCATTTTTAGCATGGTTGATTTATGAAAACATTTTGAGTATCTTGAAACGATTGCACCGATTGTTTATATATAACGCATTCTAAACGCTTATTGTGTTTCACATGCCAGTGGAATGGCTTGTTGGACAGGACCCGTGGAATGGTATTTGGTTATATATAGACTGAATGATTACTCGTATTTGTCTATGAGCGGGGGTGAAACCTCAGAACTGTGTTCAAGATACTTTGCCGGCTCATTTTAATAAACTATTTTAGTTTATGAATTTACCAGCTTTATGCTGACCCATGTTTTATCAAATGTATTTGAACACATCTGTAAGGCCCCTTTCCTGGGTAACCTCACTTGTTGGATTTACTCATAAACATATAAATACTGAACTTAAATTAAAACATTCATCATTCAATTACATAATCATAACAGCGGAAGTCTTTACAAATAAAACATAACATATTCTTAACAAACAAAAGTGGGATGTCAGTCTTGTGCCGGATAACCTTCACGCCATCGCACGACCCGTTCTTCCCTTACCTGAAATGTATACTAAAAGTCAGCTAATGCTGGTGAGTTCTAGTTTAAAGACATTCATAATTAATACTTATCTTTTCATGAATATAACGTGTATATGTATATTCGTACCTTTAAATATTCCTTACTTTATTTTATCACATAACATTCAATGAGGGTATATACATAAGTACATACATACTTTCTTTGAGAGAACACTTATTGGCCATAATCTTAAGGGAGATCAACCCATCATACTTGTCGTGAATTTCACGAAGACATCGCAGTCAGAACTACCGTCGTAGCCCATTTCATTACCGTCCGGCTCTAGAAAACCGTCCGTCATATCATTAAATCCGTCCGGCAACCTTTGTCCGTCCGCTCTTTACCGTCCTACCGTCGTAGTCCGTCATTTTTGTCCGTCTGCCCTAGGGCATCCTTTTCCCACGTGACCATTATGTATGCAACCGTTCTACATTAATTAAGGCAATTGCTTCGACCGTCCATTTATACCTTTTCATACGTCCTAGCTTGCGAAGGAACGTTTTTGTCCCGGTTGCAATATAATCACGTGGTCGTCCGTCTACCGAAGTAGCCGTTGTCATAGAAGGGTTTATAACGTTTACATTCATTCATAACATGCAATATATATGTAATATAAAGCAAGATTTCATTCTTTTACGTTATGTCCTTCTTTCATTCATTCTTTATAGTCATACGCTTCTATCTTTATTCTTAATTCATTTTCATATATAAGTATTTATATATATATATATATATATATATATATATACGTATGATCACATTGACATTTATAACATTTATTCATTTAGTGTATACACTTCAGCCCCAAAACATTTATAAATCATTTGCACATAACATAGAAGGGGGCACATAGAACTCACCTGATGAGCTACTCTAGGTTGTCCTAAACAAAGGTCCAACAACGTCACTTCCGATCTGGATTAGGTAGTTAAATACACATTAGACCCAACCCCGACTCTAATGGTTTAATCATTCTAAACTTACTGACGTTACTTAACCAACCTGCTGTCTGCTGCCTGCGCACTTAGTAAGTGCGCAGGGACTTGCTCATGCGCACTTGGCAAGTGCGCAGGAGTCTTCCTCCTGCGTACTTGGTAAGTACGCAGGGACTTCCTCCTGCGTCGCAGGAATTCCTTCCTGCGCACTTGGTAAGTACGCAGTACCTGGTTCTTGGACCAAAATTCCGAAGTTCTTGCATGCAAACCCGATCATGCCAATCTTACAATTTTCTTTGATCAAAACGTGCGGTTTTCATTCTAGATGCTATTTCTAAGCTTATTATCATGTTTCATCCGTAAAAACATCATCTATTTAGCTAAAACTCGAGAAACCCCAAAATGAACAAAAATTCAGATTATGGTTGAATCATTACCTGGATTGAAGTTCTGATTCGGAGGTTTTGCTCACGAGCTCAGTTGTAACGTGCTCCTCTAATCTCGTGACGATTCGTCGACTTTCTCTCTCTAGACCTGAGCTCCCTTTCTCTCTCTAAGATGGTGAAAATGAAGGTGAAATGAGCTAGTGGGCTGCCTGCCCCTTTTATACCTGGGCTTCCCTCGGCCCGTTGGAGCCGAGCCCAAGCCCATCTGTTCTTATTTCGTTTTATAACGTTTAAATCCCCATCGTGTTATTATTTATTTATTTACTATTTTCGGGATGTCACAAGTCTACCCTCCTTAAAGAGGTTTCGTCCTCGAAACTGTTTATACGTTAAACAATTGGGGGTATAGTCCCCTCATCTCGTCTTCTTTTTCCCATGTAGCTTCTGACCCTTTTCTGTGCTTCCATTGTATTTTGACTAAAGGTATCGACTTATTGCGTAGTCGTTTTTCAGCTCGGTCAAGAATGGCAATCGGTTCCTCTACATAATTTAAACTGTTATCCACCTCGATCTCGTCGTAAGGTATGTGAGCTGTGTCGTCAGCTAGGCACTTGCGTAGGTGCGACACGTGGAACGTAGGGTGGATTCCACTAAGCTCTACGGGAAGGTCGAGTCTTTAAGCAACTTGACCCACTCTCGCTAAATTCTTGAATGGTCAGACAAACCTTGGACTTAGTTTGCCACGTTTTCTGAACCGAATGATTCCTTTCCACGATAATACTTTCAACAATACCATGTCTCCCACGTTATCTGCGTACGATTTCTGTCTGTCCTTCGCGGCTTTCATTCGAGCTTTGATTTGATCAAATTTCTCAGAAGTAGCTTTGACCACTTCGAGACTTGCAAAATCCTTCTGTCCAATTTCCCCCCAACAAACCGGGGTCCTACATGTCCTCCCATACAACATTTCAAATGGTGGCATGCCAATAGTTGTGTGATAACTGTTGTTATATGAAAACCCTGCCAATGGTAGATGGCTGTCCCAACTCCCACCAAAGTCAATGATACAGGCCCGGAGCATGTCCTCCAAGGTCTGAATGGTCCTTTCAGATTGACCATCGGTTTGAGGGTGGTAAGCAGTGCTGATGTTCAATCTAGTGCCCATCGCTTCATTAAACTTCTTCCAAAACCTTGACGTGAATCTAGTATCCCTGTCGGACACAATCGACAGTGGCATACCATGTCTGCTCACAACTTCCTTGATAAATATTTCTGCTAGTCTTTCTGACGAGGAAGTCTCACGTATTGGCAAGAAGTGAGCACTTTTCGTCAAGCGGTCGACGATCACCCAAATGGTATCATTGCCTTTAGCTGTCCGCAGTAGCTTGGTAATGAAGTCCATCGTGATTTCCTCCCACTTCCATTCCGGTATCGGTAGAGGTTGCATTTTACCGCATGGTTTCTGGTGCTCGGCCTTAACTAGAGAACACGTTAGGCACTTGCTCACGTATTCTGTCACATCATTCTTCATGCCAGGCCACCAGTACTCTTTCTTCAAGTCTTGATACATTTTTTCGTCCCGGGGTGGATAGAATAGCGAGACTTATGGGCCTCATCGAGTATTTTGGCTCTAAGCTCGCCAATCTTAGGTATCCACATTCGGCCAAATCTAGTTCGTACACCGTATGCATTTGCATCCAAATTCCCTTGTTGTCCTACCATTCTTTCCCGTCTTATATTTCCTTCTAATAGCGCTTCGTCTTGTGCCTTTGATATTTCACTCATCAAATCTGGTGTTATAATCAGCTGACACACTTTGATCTGTATAGGTTTCGATTCTTCCTTTCTGCTTAAAGCGTCAGCCACCACGTTTGCTTTGCCTGGATGGTACAATATCTCACAGTCATAGTCCTTCAGTAGCTCTAACCACCTCCTTTGCCTCATGTTTAATTCCTTTTGCCCGAAAAAGTACTTCAGGCTTTTGTGATCGGAGTAAATGGTGCATTTGACTCCATACAGATAGTGTCTCCATATTTTCAACGTGAAAACTACTGCTGCTAACTCTAAATCGTGTGTTGGGTAATTAACCTCGTGAATCTTTAGTTGTCGCGATGCGTAAGCAATTACCTTTCCTCGTTGCATAAGTACGCAACCCAAGCCCTGCCCCGAAGCATCAGAATAGACTACCAAGTCTTCATTTCCCTCAGGTAGAGTTAAGACTAGAGCTTGGGTTAATCGTGCCTTAAGTTCCTCAAACGCGTTGTTTTGGGTTTGACCCCATTCATACTTCACTTCCTTCCGTGTCAACTTAGTAAGTGGCAAGACTATTCTTGAAAAATCTTGAATGAATCTTCGATAGTAGCCTGCCAATACCAGAAAACTTCGTATCTCTGTTGGTGTCTTTGGAACGTTCCATTCCTTTACTGTCTCGATCTTTGCAGGATCTACCATGATGCCTTTTGTGTTTATCACATGACCTAGGAATTGGACTTCCCTAAGCCAGAACGCGCATTTGGAGAATTTTGCATACAACCTTTCCTGCTTTAACACTTCCAAGACCTCTCTTAGGTGACAGTGGTGATCACCCTCGTTCTTCGAATAAACTAGTATGTCGTCAATGAAAACTATCACTGAGCGATCCAACATCGGCCGGCATACTCTATTCATCAAGTCCATAAAAGCTGCTGGTGTGTTGGTCAACCCGAATGACATCACTAAAAACTCGTAATGCCCGTAACGCGTACGAAACGCGGTCTTTGGTACATCTTCTTCTCTCACCTTCAACTGGTGATAACACGACCTAAGATCGATCTTTGAAAACCAACTTGCACCTTGCAGTTGATCAAAGAGATCGTCTATTCTAGGCACTGGGTATTTGTTCTTTACTGTCCTCTTGTTCAATTCACGGTAGTCAATGCACATGCGCATGCTGCCGTCTTTCTTCTTTACGAATAGTACTGGAGCGCCCCATGGTGAAATGCTCGGTCTAATAAATCCTTTTTCTGTTAATTCTTGTAGTTGAGACATCAATTCTTTCATTTCTGACGGAGCCAATCGGTAGGGGGCTTTGGCAACGGGCTCAGCTCCTTGCAGTAAGTCAATCTGAAATTCTATTTCCCGATCGGGTGGTAACCCAGGTAGATCCTCAGGGAATACTTCCGAAAAGTTGCACACCACGGGTACATTCTTGAGTTCATTCATTTTCATTCTATCATCAATAACATATGCCAGATAAGCTTCGCAACCGCGTCTCATGTAACTTTCGGCCTTGATCATCGAGATGATGTTCGGCATCGTGCAATTCCAATCCCCATAAACCGTAATTGGACTGCCGCTAGGAGCTTTGAGGTGTATCCTCTTACGTTTACATATGATTTGAGCTTCGTTGGCAGCTAGCCAATCCATACCCAATACTATATCGAATCCTCCTAAGGTAAGAAGGAATAATCTAGAAGGGAACTTATGACCCTCTATTTCTATGATGCAATCCTCTGTTACTTGAAATACTGCAGAATTTTTACCAACGGCATTTTGTACGCTAAAAGCCTTTACTATAGTGTTGATAGTGCATCCTAGTTTACGACTAAATGCATTGGATATAAAACTTTTACTAGCACCAGAGTCAAATAAAATAGCAGCATGTTCATCATTAACTAGAAACGTACCTGACACGACATCAGGATTTCCCCTTGCTTCTTCCTCAGTTAAGGCATAGGCCCGAGTCCTAGCCTGCGGCTGTTCCTTTTCCCTCTCTTTTCCCGAACCAGATTGGCCGGCCTTCCTGCAGTTCTTTTTCAGATGTCCAAACAATCCACATACTTGACATTTGACGTCCTTCAAACAATCTCGGGAGTAGTGCCCCGGCCTCCCGCACTTATAACACACGGTGGTGCCTATTCGACACTCGCCCAGATGTTGCTTTCCACATCTCTTGCATGTTTCATATCCGTCCAACCTTGGTTTCTTAATTTCAGTTATTTCTTTCCCTTTTCCGGTGCCTCTAGACGGGTTCTCCCACTTTCTCTTTTGTGTCTCAGGTGCCGGGTCCTCATTGGCATAATCGTCGTAGACGATTCCAGACAGGTTGACTACTGACTCGAAGGTCGATGGTAGATTAGCTTTTACATGAACACGGACCCTTTGCGGCAGACCCTTGACATAGTATTTGATCATACGTTCTTCAGTTTCCACCAAGTGTGGTACCAGTTGGGCCAGCTCGTTGAATCTTGAAGTATACTGGCGATGAGTCTTGTTGCCAGCCTTGAAGTTTAGGAACTCGTTCTCCACACGATCAATCTCCTTTTGTCATTCTGAGCTTTTGGATTATGAAGACCCTTGAACTTTTGGATTATGAGCTTTTTCAGGTCTTCCCATGTCATTCTGGCGAGAGAATTTGGCGACTTTGTTCTTTGGATGTTTCTCCACCAACCTAGCGCTTCATTGGTGAAAGAATGAGCAACATATTTGACCGCCTGATCCGGTCGGCACTCGCTGATGTTGATTACATCGTTCATCCTCTCAATCAATTCGAAAGTAGCCACCGAATCCTTGGTTCCATCAAACTTAGGTGGGTCTCCGTCCTTTAAACCTTTGTAAGTACACCCACGATTGCTTGATGCCACTTTTACTTCATCCCCGTCACTGTCATAAATTTTCTCTTCATTTTTCCCTTCATCCTCTTCTTTGCTTTTCCTTAATGCCTCAGATAGTAGGTCAGGCAATATGTTCTTCAGAGTAAGTACGACCTCGCGGGCAATAGCATCTCTGACTTCGGGTTCTAACTGTATAGGCCCTGGACTATTGTTCCCTGTTGGTGTCACATCTGTTTCGTGCACACTCTCAGTGTGTTCTGCGTGCACACTCTCTTCCTCTTCATGTCTTTGCTTCAATGGAGGTCTACCTACTCGGCCAGTGCGATCGCCTCGTCGTCCTGTTCTTCCTCCACCAGCCATAAATTCTTAATTTCCTGATAGTTATAAAGGGAATACATCAATGTCATTTATTCAGATCATAGTTTGGAACAGTACGAGCAAGGTAAATTATTAATTACAGTGACCGGTTTGTGATTACTAATTTACATTGCTTTTTGGGTTCAAAACTCTTCAAATGGGTTGTGACATTGACATCTATTTGTTCTAAGTTAAGGTATCTATTCTTATCCAAGAGCATTAATTTAATACTTACTTACCGTGCTGCGTTGGCGTTGGTTACCCATACTGACATCCGTGCGTTGGTCCCATAATCAGTTTGAGCACAGACATTTAGGGATGTCTGAATCTCTCAAACCTGGCTCTAATACCAACTTGTAAGGCCCCTTTCCTGGGTAACCTCACTTGTTGGATTTACTCATAAACATAGTCATAAATACTGAACTTAAATTAAAACATTCATCATTCAATTACATAATCATAACAGCGGAAGTCTTTACAAATAAAACATAACATATTCTTAACAAACAAAAGTGGGATGTCAGTCTTGTGCCGGATAACCTTCACGCCATCGCACGACCCGTTCTTCCCTTACCTGAAATATATACTAAAAGTCAGCTAACGCTGGTGAGTTCTAGTTTAAAGACATTCATAATTAATACTTATCTTTTCATGAATATAACGTGTATATGTATATTCGTACCTTTAAATATTCCTTACTTTATTTTATCACATAACATTCAATGAGGGTATATACATAAGTACATACATACTTTCTTTGAGAGAACACTTATTGGCCATAATCTTAAGGGAGATCAACCCATCATACTTGTCGCGAATGTCACGAAGACATCGCAGTCAGAACTACCGTCGTAGCCCATTTCATTACCGTCCGGCTCTAGAAAACCGTCCGTCATATCATTAAATCCATCCGGCAACCTTTGTCCGTCCGCTCTTTACCGTCCTACCGTCGTAGTCCGTCATTTTTGTCCGTCTGCCCTAAGGCATCCGTTTCCCACGTGACCATTATGTATGCAACCGTTCTACATTAATTAAGGCAATTGCTTCGACCGTCCATTTATACCTTTTCATACGTCTTAGCTTGCGAAGGAACGTTTTTGTCCCGGTTGCAAAATAATCACGTGGTCGTCCGTCTACCGAAGTAGCTGTTGTCATAGAAGGGTTTATAACGTTTACATTCATTCATAACATGCAATATATATGTAATATAAAGCAAGATTTCATTCTTTTACGTTATGTCCTTCTTTCATTCATTCTTTATAGTCATACGCTTCATTCTTTATTCATAATTCATTTTCATATATAAGTATATATATATACGTATGATCACATTGACATTTATAACATTTATTCATTTAGTGTATACACTTCAGCCCCAAAACATTTATAAATCATTTGCACATAACATAGAAGGGGGCACATAGAACTCACCTGATGAGCTACTCTAGGTTGTCCTAAACAAAGGTCCAACAGCGTCACTTCCGATCTGGATTAGGTAGTTAAATACACATTAGACCCAACCCCGACTCTAATGGTTTAATCATTCTAAACTTACTGACGTTACTTAACCAACCTGCTGTCTGCTGCCTGCGTACTTAGTAAGTGCGCAGGGACTTGCTCATGCGCACTTGGCAAGTGCGCAGGAGTCTTCCTCCTGCGTACTTGGTAAGTACGCAGGGACTTCCTCCTGCGTACTTGGTAAGTACGCAGGAATTCTTTCCTGCGCACTTGGTAAGTACGCAGTACCTGGTTCTTGGACCAAAATTCCGAAGTTCTTGCATGCAAACCCGATCATGCCAATCTTACAATTTTCTTTGATCAAAACATGCGGTTTTCATTCTAGATGCTATTTCTAAGCTTATTATCAAGTTTCATCCGTAAAAACATCATCTATTTAGCTAAAACTCAAGAAACCCCAAAATGAACAAAAATTCAAATTATGGTTGAATCATTACCTGGATTGAAGTTCTGATTCGGAGGTTTTGCTCACGAGCTCAGTTGTAACGTGCTCCTCTAATCTCGTGACGATCCGTCGACTTTTTCTCTCTAGACCCGAGCTCCCTTTCTCTCTCTAAGATGGTGAAAATGAAGGTGAAATGAGCTAGTGGGCTGCCTTGCCCCTTTTATACCTGGGCTTCCCTCGGCCCGTTGGAGCCGAGCCCAAGCCCATCCGTTCTTATTTCGTTTTATAACGTTTAAATCCCCATCGTGTTATTATTTACTTATTTACTATTTTCGGGATGTCACAACATCACAGGTAGATAATAGATGAAGCATTTCTAGGACTTGAATGAAACGACGAACGATCCAGATGATGGGCATGCCTGGAACTATAAGTCCTGAATGATGTATTTTAATGTTTAATAAAAGTTGATGGTTTAAGTTTTTGCTGTGTGTTTTTGGTATCAATGTCACAGTAAGTAGAAGGCAACCTTCTGACCGGTATGTAGTTACCTGACAAACAGAATGTTATGTCTATGGAAAGAGCGTTGTATAAATCCCTCCTGGACCCATCGTTCTTTCCTGGGAACATATATGTTGGAGGTACTACTCCGGTTAGATAACTATCCTGTGTTACGGGTGTGACACTTGTGCTCATGATGAATTTTAGATATATTTGACAACATTTATGGATTATTGGCAATCATTGTGTTAATGTTATGACAATCGTATGATTATTTTTCAACTAAATTATGTATTTAAGAATCTAAAGTTGTTTTCAAAGACTTGTATTTGTGTATGCTATATAATGTTGGAAAACTTATAGTTTATGCTCATATTCATGAATTGGTGTATGTTTATATGCTAGTTTATGGCTTTTGACTAGGAATGGTGGATGAAGTCTTGCTCATAATTTGTGATTCTTAGATGTGTATCCTTATGCCTGTGTTTGGAAAAACAAAGCATTTGTTATGATGTTTCATGATTAGATGTATGTTTATCTAGGATTTGTTGACACAATCTCCTAATTTATATAAACTTTCTATGAACATTGTATGTTGAAGAAGTGCATATTATTGTCTAATTAAATCAACTTGAGATAGGTAGTGTGTTATTCATATTATCTTTCCAACTAGTTGTTGGATTAGTGTACCTTGATCGAAAACTAGTTCAATCTATATAAACATTGACATGATTACAACACATGAGCTTCATTGAAATATTTTAGGTGGTTAGTTTGTGTAAGGCATTCTAGCTTTTCGAATGGTCATTTGATTAGATGTCATTGACAAAAATTTAGTCAACCTATCTTTCGTGTATTTTCCATGTTTCCATGAGTGTATTGAATGTATTCTAGATGGATTTGACACTGAAGTTATCTTTCTTCCTTGATTGTTTGACTTGTGATTTTAGTTTAGTTTTATATGTACTTGCATGCTAGTTAATTAAACAACTCGGTGTGTGATTGTTTGATTTGTGATTTTAGTTTAGTTTTATATATATTCCCTTGATTCTTTTTACCATCACTTGATTAAATCGCAGTTCTGCTTTATTATTGCATTCCACAGTATCCACAGATTGATATACGGTTCTTACCTTTACTAAATTGCCATCCGACGAGTACACTTGCCCGGTGTGTGTGAGATTAGTCTTGTAACATTTCTGATTTTCATCATGTAATCGTTTGATTTCAATAAACAAACACATTTCAGTTTCGATTCGTGTACAAACAAACTACGATGCAGATACATATACAAACTATTCTATTACAATAACAAATTAAACAAAAACACCATTATCTCACAAGCCCCGAGGACCAAAACTGACAAAACTCAAAAACTACAAAACCAGGCAAGCACGGTCGCGCCTAGGACTAGGCACGGTCGCGCCTGATGACCTAAGCACGGTCGTGCCTAATACAGGCACGGTCGCGCTGCTGAAACCACGTGACTCCGCAGAGTCAGACAGTGGTCCATACTCGTTGAATCAAATGGCATGAAGGCCGGATTTCACGCGTCCGACCATACCCAACTGTACACCATCTGAAACACGTCTCCAATTTCGTAATCCAATCGACCCATTTCAAATCCACACCTACCCCACTCACGAATTCGTGAGATTTCACATTATAAGGAGAATCCAATGCTTCCTACACCCACATCTAACCTCACTCAGTCTCTCAGAACTCTCACTCGACACTCATACAACTTCTGGAGCCCGATCGATCGCCAAGACGCCCGAAAACGCGACCCGTAGCCGACCGCATTCAATTGCCCAATAATCTCAAGTAAGTAATACTCCAATAGCTTTGTATCATCCTCTACTACGAAAGCCCTATGCCAATTCGTAGTAGAAACACTCAAGTCTGCCCGATTTCTGAACGAAAAGCCGAAACTAAACTTTTAGTCGAACTACCTTTTAAACACGAAATAAATCCAATTAAAACTCATAGATAGCTTCGAAATCATCCACTAAGTGAAAGCCCAAAGAATACAGAAACATTTAATATAAGAATTGACGGATTTGGGTCGGGAAAAGACCCGACACGGTCGCGCTCATCCCCGAGCGCGGTCGTGCCTGACCAAGCACAATCGTGCCCCAGGTGTGGCCCGGTCGTGCTTACCGAGCAAACAAGTCTTGATCAAAAAGAAACACTAGACGCGGTCGTGCCAGATACGAGCACGGTCGTGCTCTATGTCCAGAACCTATGAAGTACTTTCTGACTCGACCACGGGCGCGCTCAGACCACCACGGTCACGCCCGGCAACGAGCGCGGTCGTGCCCTACTTGAGCACGGTCGTGCTCCTTGACCAGAATCAATTATTTTTCTGTTTTAAAGTCTATTTAACATATTTAGCTAAAAATTTCAAAATGTAATTATAAAAAAAAATTATTTTATAAAATCCCAAGACCCGGGAATCATTTATAAACCAAATCCTTGATTTAGGAATTTAAAACGATTAATTCCCGATAGTTCAAAACCGATGAAGTCGTGAGTTTATATAATCATTCTTATAAAACTATTTATACAAATATATATTTTGACTTAAACAAATGTTATTTATTTAAATTTATATTTAAATAAATATAAATATATATCAGTTATTTAAATTTACATTTTAAAGAATATATATATCACTACTATTTAAAATGTACTAAATAGATAAATAAAGTTATTTATTTATTTATTTCAAACAAACCCTAAACGTACAAATCCATCTTTCGACGTAAAAATAACACAAACAATGACACGCGTTATACATTTATCCATTAGGTCAAACGTAGCGACCTACAACACGCTTGGTATTTTTGTTGATCTGTGCAAACTACACTACCCAACACAAGTGACTTACATAGCCCCTCTTTTACTCTATTTACAAACTTTTGGGGTGGAACATGCGTTCTATTTACTATGTTTACAAACTACACAATATACAATTCCACCCTACAATCATGTGTTACAATTTTGAGCTTTGTGCTTGAGTACTAGGTGTGTAGACCAACACGCAGTTTGCTATTCACGTGCAATCATTAACTATTTTATAGCCTACAGTAAACAGTGATAGATCTATTGAGTCTGACAAACCCACCCAGGTAGGGTGACTGCTACTGCCAACACGCGTTTGTTTTGCATGCTAGTTACAAAGGTTTGATTGTACTACCAGGTCACACGATGGTATCTCTCCATAAATGCCTTAATTGCCATGTTTGTATGAATTGTATGCACACGACACTATATTCTATTACATGACACGAAAACCAATGTATTCTCACCAACTTTTTAGTTGACTTTGTTTTTAACCATGTTTCAGGTGACAATGTTTGAAGTATTACAAGCTGCTACATATAGGATTTGGACCTAGCAATTAATCTAAACTATTTATATTTTGTAATCGCTACATTTGGTTCTTGTATGGTATGAACTTGCTACGTGTAATGAAAATGAATGTTTAAATTATTCAAACTTTAGCAACCATGAGCTATGAACAGTCTGCACAGCTTCACGCCCCGACGTTTTCCGCCGTCGGTTGGGGTGTGACAGATTGGTATCAGAGCCTAGGTTATAGGGAATTAGGTTATTAGACACCATTCACCTAGACTATAACTTTAGGACACCCAACAATGCCATGCTACATGTTTTATGTGATACGTGCTATTTGCTATATGTCACATGCTTTATGTGTTAGTTATTTGATACTTAAAATGTTTAGACTACATGACTTAATAAGCATACGTAAATAATAAATTAAATAAATCGTATACATACCCGTATCCTAAGCCGCGTATCCTCCTTAACTGCTTCTATGTCATCATCGCCATAACTTGTGGAAAAACTCATACTCGTAGACATTAGTCTATCAAAAATATTTTTATATACCCGTTAAGGTTTTAGACTCTGTTAATTATTAAAGGACATGTGCAATCTGGAAGGGTGACACCTGTATTCTGGGTTTTCTGTCTAGGAAAGCATTTCATATAAATCCCAATCAACCGAGGGATCCGTATGCTTTCATGGGAATTCCCGGGATGAGTGTTTACCTATAGGCTAAAGCACGTCTCCTTGAAAATTATATAAGTCTAATTAACCTTAATATGTCATTGTGTTCAAGTAGAAATGTGATTACTTGAAAACAATCCGAACTATGAAATAAATGTTTATTTTTCCTCCTATCCTAAATTTCAACGGATTTTTATAAATTCTCACAACACTTTTGTATCATTCTCTTTTTATAGAATGCCTCCTCGTCGTAACATCAACCGCAACAACACCGACAACGCCAACAATAGCACCAACACCAATACCGGCAATGCCAACAACAACAATAATAATACCGACCTTGCTGCTCTCCTCACTCAGCTAGTAACTCAACTAACTCAAGCCAATAACAACAACAATGGGAACGCCAGTGGTAGTGCTAGTCTGGTGGTGGCGGTGGTGCCAACCCGCCACAATGTACCTTCAAGCATTTCAACTCCTGCAATCCCCTGAAATTTTATGGTACCGAAGGAGCCACGGGACTCCTTCAATGGTTCGAAAATATTGAGGGCACCTTCCTCAATAGTGACTGTCCGGACAATCTACGAGTCCGCCATGCCACTAGTGTCTTCCAAAAACGGGCACTAACCTGGTGGAATGGGGAAAAGAGAACAAGGGGAGTAGAAGTAGCAATGGCTCTGCCATGGGATGAGCTGAAAAGGATCATGACCGAGGAATTCTGTCCTCGAAATGAGATGAAGAAACTGGAAGCGGAATTTTGGGATCTTACCCAAGATAGCGGTGAAAGCTTGGCGTACACCAACCGTTTTCACGAACTGAGCATGCTGGTACCTCACATGGTTACGCCTTTGTCTAGGTGTATTGAAAAATATATCGGTGGCCTACCGAGACAAATCCAGGACACTGTTTTGGGAAGAAATCCTGCAAGCCTGGAGGATGCTATTCGTCTGGCTGCTACTCTAACTGATAATCACGTTAAAGCAGGTACTCTTACCAGAAAGGGGGCCAAGAAAGTTCCTGACACCACAACACCTCCTGCTCATGTCAAGGAGGTCAAAGCCGAACCGAACCACAACACGAGGAAGAGGAAAGCTAAGAACTATGCTGTGATCACTCCGGCTGCCCCAATTAATCAAGTTGCACCCTTGGCTCAAAATCCAGCCAAGAAAGCTTATGGGGGTACCTACCCACTCTGCAACAACTGCAACTATCATCACCCACAAACTATCCCATGTCGCATTTGCAACCATTGTGGGAAACTTGGCCATACGGCCAATATCTGCCGACAAAAGGCACTTACTACTCAAGCCAACCCGGTTAATCAACCCGGAGCTAATCAAGTGGTTCCAATCAATGCAAATGGACGGGCTTGCTTTGAATGTGGCAACCCGAACCACTTCCGGAACCAATGTCCAAAACTTGCGAACAATAATCAGGGCGGAGCTCGTGGACGTGCTTTCAACATCAACGCCAATGAAGCCAACGATCATGTGGTCAACGGTACGTTTCTTGTAAATAAACAATTTGCATCTATACTATTTGATACCAGAGCCGATAAGAGTTTTGTGTCACTTAACTTTGAACCTTTACTTGCAAAAACACGATCCAAACTCGAGAAAACCTTCACCGTTGAAGTAGCGGATGGAAACTCCATCACTATTGACTCCATCATTCATGACTGCTCACTAGAACTCAATGGTCACACGTTTCCAGTCAACCTTATACCAATGCCGTTGGGAAGCTTTGACGTCATCATCGGCATGGATTGGTTATCTAAAAACCATGCCGAGGTCATGTGCTTTGAAAAGTACATCCGAGTACCTCTTCCACCGGGAGGCATATTGAAAGTCTTTGGCGAGAAACCTTGCAAAGGACTCAAACTAATGTCATGCATAACTGCCCAGAAATACATTCGAAAGAAGTGCATGGTTTTCCTAGCTCATGTGATTCAAAAAGAAGACAAGGAGAGAAGAATAGAAGATATTCCCATCATTCGGGAGTTTCCCGAAGTCTTTCCCGATGACTTACCCGGTCTTCCACCTGTTCGGGAAGTAAAGTTTCGAATCGATCTTATACCCGGAGCAAACCCTGTGGCTAAAGCTCCATACCGGCTTGCACCTTCCGAATTACAAGAACTTGCAAGTCAACTTCAAGAGCTCGCTGACAAAGGTTTCATACGGCCAAGTCATTCACCGTGGGGTGCACCAGTCTTGTTTGTTAAAAAGAAGGATGGTTCATTCCGCATGTGTATTGACTATCGAGAGCTCAACAAGCTTACAATCAAAAACCGCTACCCGTTACCTAGAATTGACGACCTCTTCGATCAACTCCAAGGTTCTACTTGTTTCTCGAAGATTGATCTTCGATCTAGTTATCACCAACTGCGTGTCCGAGAAGAAGATATTCCAAAGACCGCCTTTCGAACAAGATATGGTCATTACGAGTTCACGGTTATGCCTTTTGGGTTGACCAATGCACCTGCTGTCTTTATGGATCTCATGAACCGCATGTGCAAACCATACCTTGACAAATTCGTGATCGTTTTCATCGATGACATCTTGATCTATTCCAAGACTGAGGAAGAACATGAACAGCACCTTAGACTGATTTTGGATCTCCTGAGAACCGAACAATTATACGCCAAGTTCTCCAAATGTGAATTTTGGCTAAAGGAAGTTCAATTTTTGGGTCATGTTGTCAATAAAAAGGGAATACATGTCGACCCTGCCAAGATCGAAGCTGTCAAGAATTGGAGTGCTCCTCAAACCCCTACCGAGGTTCGTTCGTTCCTTGGTTTAGCGGGTTATTACCGAAGATTCATTTCCAATTTCTCCAAGATTGCTGTTCCCCTCACCGCCTTGACACATAAAGGTAAACCTTATGAATGGGGGCCGAAACAAGAAGAAGCGTTCCAAACTCTTAAACAGAAGTTATGTGATGCTCCTATTCTGACTCTTCCCGAAGGAAACGATGACCTAGTCATCTACTGTGATGCCTCTAACCTAGGCCTTGGTTGTGTTCTCATGCAACGAGGCAAGGTAATCGCTTATGCATCGAGACAACTCAAGATCCATGAAAAGAACTATACGACGCACGATCTGGAGCTAGGTGCAGTCATATTTGCCTTGAAGATTTGGAGACATTATCTATATGGCATGAAATGTGTGGTATTTACCG
Source organism: Smallanthus sonchifolius (assembly GCA_023525975.1). Taxonomy (NCBI): domain Eukaryota; kingdom Viridiplantae; phylum Streptophyta; class Magnoliopsida; order Asterales; family Asteraceae; genus Smallanthus; species Smallanthus sonchifolius. The sequence goes on from CM042019.1 coordinate 94,293,751, forward strand.
ACCACAAAAGCCTCCAACACATCTTCAACCAAAAAGAACTCAACATGAGGCAACGACGTTGGGTTGAACTCCTCAATGATTACGATTGCGAGATTCGTTATCATCCCGGCAAGGCTAATGTTGTTGCCGATGCGCTGAGCCGTAAAGAACGTGTCATGCTCCAAAGTGTCAAGATTCATTCCGACATTCAAACCCGTATTCTAGCAGCTCAACACGTCTCGATTACCGAGGGCAATATGTATGAGGAAATGTCGTGTGGTGCTGAATTCCAACTAGAAACTAAAAACAATGGCTTACTTTATTTCTTGGATTATATTTGGGTTCCCAATCGCAATGATCTCCGGGAATTCCTCATGACTGAAGCACACAAGTCTCGGTATTCTATTCATCCCGGTGCGGATAAAATGTATCACAATCTTCGACCACAATATTGGTGGCCTGGTATGAAGAAAGACATTGCACTCTATGTTGCAAAATGTCTAACCTGCTCTAAAGTCAAAGCCGAACATCAACGTCCTTCCGGTTTACTTGAACAACCGGAAATCCCCGTGTGGAAATGGGAAAATCTAGCCATGGACTTCATTACTAAACTCCCCCGTACTTCGAACGGTTATGATAGCATTTGGGTAATCATTGACCGTCTCACAAAGTCCGCACACTTCCTGCCCATCCGTGAAGACTATCGGGTTGAGAAATTGGCCCGAATCTATATTAACGAAATTGTGAGTCGACACGGTATACCTTTGAACATAATCTCCGACAGAGATGCTCGTTTCACTTCCAGATTTTGGCAATCTCTGCAAAAGGCACTTGGCACACGATTGGATTTAAGCACAGCCTACCATCCCCAAACTGATGGCCAGACTGAACGAACAATCCAAACGCTCGAAGACATGCTGAGAGCCTGTGTCATAGACTTTGGTGGCAATTGGGATTCACACTTGACACTTATTGAATTCTCCTACAATAACAGCTACCACACCAGCATCAACATGGCTCCATTCGAAGCTCTTTATGGTCGCAAATGCCGTTCTCCTATCTGTTGGAATGAGATTGGTGAAGCACAAATCACCGGTCCCGAGTTAATTCAGGAAACATCTGACAAAATCCTTCAAATCCGTGACAACATCCGAGTAGCGAGAAGTTGACAAAAGAGCTATGCCGACAAGCGACGAAAACCCTTGGAATTCCAAGTGGGTGACCTTGTGCTTCTCAAAGTATCCCCTTGGAAGGGTGTGATCCGCTTTGGAAAGAAAGGCAAACTAGCACCTCGTTACGTAGGCCCGTTCAGAATCCTTGAAAGAATCGGGAAAGTGGCTTACAAACTTGAGCTACCTCCAGCACTCAACAATGTTCATCCAACCTTCCACGTGTCCAACCTGAAGAAATGTCTTGCTGATGAGAACCTCCACATACCTCTTGACGACGTGCGCATTGATGAAACGATGCACTTTGTCGTGAAACCGGTGGAAATCATGGATCGTGAAATCAAGCAACTCAAGCGCAGCCGCATCCCTATAGTCAAAGTCCGTTGGGATTCAAAACGCGGTCCTGAGTTTACTTGGGAACGTGAAGACCAAATGAAACTCAAGTATCCTCACCTATTCACCAATTCTGCAACCTCAACTGGTTGAATTTCGGGACGAAATCCCCTCAACAAGGGGAGACTGTAACATTTCTGATTTTCATCATGTAATCGTTTGATTTCAATAAACAAACACATTTCAGTTTCGATTCGTGTACAAACAAACTACGATGCAGATACATATACAAACTATTCTATTACAATAACAAATTAAACAAAAACACCATTATCTCACAAGCCCCGAGGACCAAAACTGACAAAACTCAAAAACTACAAAACCAGGCAAGCACGGTCGCGCCTAGGACTAGGCACGGTCGCGCTGCTGAAACCACGTGACTCCGCAGAGTCAGGCAGTGGTCCATACTCGTTGAATCAAATGGCATGAAGGCCGGATTTCACGCGTCTGACCATACCCAACTGTACACCATCTGAAACACGTCTCCAATTTCGTAATCCAATCGACCCATTTCAAATCCACACCTACCCCACTCACGAATTCGTGAGATTTCACATTATAAGGAGAATCCAATGCTTCCTACACCCACATCTACCCTCACTCAGTCTCTCAGAACTCTCACTCGACACTCATACAACTTCTGGAGCCCGATCGATCGCCAAGACGCCCGAAAACGCGACCCGTAGCCGACCGCATTCAATTGCCCAATAATCTCAAGTAAGTAATACTCCAATAGCTTTGTATCATCCTCTACTACGAAAGCCCTATGCCAATTCGTAGTAGAAACACTCAAGTCTGCCCGATTTCTGAACGAAAAGCCGAAACTAAACTTTTAGTCGAACTACCTTTTAAACACGAAATAAATCCAATTAAAACTCATAGATAGCTTCGAAATCATCCACTAAGTGAAAGCCCTAAGAATACAGAAACATTTAATATAAGAATCGACGGATTTGGGTCGGGAAAAGACCCGACACGGTCGCGCTCATCCCCGAGCGCGGTCGTGCCTGACCAAGCACAATCGTGCCCCAGGTGTGGCCCGGTCGTGCTTACCGAGCAAACAAGTCTTGATAAAAAACAAACACTAGACGCGGTCGTGCCAGATACGAGCACGGTCGTGCTCTATGTCCAGAACCTATGAAGTACTTTCTGACTCGACCACGGGCGCGCTCAGACCACCACGGTCACGCCCGGCAACGAGCGCGGTCGTGCCCTACTTGAGCACGGTCGTGCTCCTTGACCAGAATCAATTATTTTTCTGTTTTAAAGTCTATTTAACATATTTAGCTAAAAATTTCAAAATGTAATTATAAAAAAAAATTATTTTATAAAATCCCAAGACCCGGGAATCATTTATAAACCAAATCCTTGATTTAGGAATTTAAAACGATTAATTCCCGATAGTTCAAAACCGATGAAGTCGTGAGTTTATATAATCATTCTTATAAAACTATTTATACAAATATATATTTTGACTTAAACAAATGTTATTTATTTAAATTTATATTTAAATAAATATAAATAAATATCAGTTATTTAAATTTACATTTTAAAGAATATATATATCACTACTATTTAAAATGTACTAAATAGATAAATAAAGTTATTTATTTATTTATTTCAAACAAACCCTAAACGTACAAATCCATCTTTCGACATAAAAATAACACAAACAATGACACGCGTTATACATTTATCCATTAGGTCAAACGTAGCGACCTACAACACGCTTGGTATTTTTGTTGATCTGTGCAAACTACACTACCCAAAACAAGTGAGTTACATAGCCCCTCTTTTACTCTATTTACAAACTTTTGGGGTGGAACATGCGTTCTATTTACTATGTTTACAAACTACACAATATACAATTCCACCCTACAATCATGTGTTACAATTTTGAGCTTTGTGCTTGAGTACTAGGTGTGTAGACCAACACGCAGTTTGCTATTCACGTGCAATCATTAACTACTTTATAGCCTACAGTAAACAGTGATAGATCTATTGAGTCTGACAAACCCACCCAGGTAGGGTGACTGCTACTGCCAACACGTGTTTGTTTTGCATGCTAGTTACAAAGGTTTGATTGTACTACCAGGTCACACGATGGTATCTCTCCATAAATGCCTTAATTGCCATGTTTGTATGAATTGTATGCACACGACACTATATTCTATTACATGACACGAAAACCAATGTATTCTCACCAACTTTTTAGTTGACTTTGTTTTTAACCATGTTTCAGGTGACAATGTTTGAAGTATTACAAGCTGCTACATATAGGATTTGGACCTAGCAATTAATCTAAACTATTTATATTTTGTAATCGCTACATTTGGTTCTTGTATGGTATGAACTTGCTACGTGTAATTAAAATGAATGTTTAAATTATTCAAACTTTAGCAACCATGAGCTATGAACAGTCTGCACAGCTTCACGCCCCGACGTTTTCCGCCGTCGGTTGGGGTGTGACAAGTCTTTGGTGACAACCCATTTTAAAACTTTAATTTTGTGAAAAATACTTATATATATATATAGCTTACACGCATCACTATCCCAGCTCCCACTGAAATCAATGATACAAACCCAGAGCATGTCCTCCAAGGTCTGAATGGTTCCCTCGGATTGACCATCGGTTTGAGGGTGCTAAGCGGTGTTGATGTTTAGCCTTGTACCCATTGCTTCTTTGAATCACTTCCAAATCCTTGATGTGAATCGAGTGTCCCTGTGCGGACACAATTGTCAATGGCATACCGTGTCTACTTACTATCTCCTTGATGAATAACTCTGCTAACTTCTCGGACGAGAAAGTCTCACGTATTGGTAAGAAGTGAGCACTTTTCGTCAAACAGTCATCAATCACCCAAATGATGTCATTGCCTTTAGGTGTTCACGGTAGCTTAGTAATGAAGTCCATTGTGATCTCCTCCCACTTCCATTCTAGTATTGGAAAAGGTTGCATTTTACCACATGGTTTCTAGTGTTCGGCGTTAACAAGTGAACAGGTCATGCATTTGCTCACATATTCGGTCACCTCATTCTTCATGCAGGGCCACCAGTATTCTTTCTTCAAGTCCTGACACATCTAATTCGTTCCTGGGTGTATAGCATAGTGAGACTTATGAGCCGTATCGAGGATTTTGGCTCTAAGCTCACCAATCTTGGGTATCCACATTCGGTCAAACCGAGTTCGTACTCCGTACGCATTAGTTCCCAGCTTTGTTTGTTGACCTACTATTCTTTCCCGTTTCACGTTCCTTTCTAACAGAGCCTCTCCCTATACCTTTGCTATCTCACCCAGCAGGTCTAGCGTTATAATTAGTTGGCATGCCCTAACCCGAAAATGAGTCGGTTCTTCTTTTCTACTCAAGGTGTCAGCTACCACGTTTGTATTTCCTGGGTGTTACAATATTTCGCAGTCATAATCCTTTAGTAATTCTAGCCACCTTCTTTGTCTCATGTTCAACTCCTTCTGCTCGAAGAAGTACTTCAGGCTCTTATGCTCGGAGTAAATGCTACACTTAACTCTGTACAAATAGTTCCTTCAAATCTTTAATGCGAAAACTACCGCCGCCAACTCTAGATCGTGAGTCGGGTAGTTAACTTCATGCACCTTTAATTGTCGTGAGGCGTACGAGATTACCTTTCCTAGTTGCATCGGTACACAACCCAATCCCTGACTCGAAGCGTCAAAGTAAAATACCAAGTCTACGTTTCCCTCGGGCAAGGTCAAGACTGGAGCTTGGGTTAGCCATGTCTTTAATTCTTTAAACGCGTTGTTTTGGGATGGTCCCCATTCAAACTTTATCCCTTTATGCGTTAACTTCATCAGTGGCGAGGTTGTCCTCGAGAATCCTGAACGAACCTCCGATAATAACATGCCAATCATAGAAAACTCCGTATCTCTGTCGGTGTTTTCGGGACGTTCCATACCTTCACTGTTAGGAATTGGATATCCCTAAGCCAAAACGCACATTTGGATAATTTTGCATACATCTTTTCCTGCTTCAGGACTTCCAATACTTCCCTTAGGTGATAGTGGTGATCACCTTGGTTCTCTGAATAGATGAGAATGTCATCTATGAAGACTATCAATGACTGATCCCACATTGGTCGGCACTGTCACACCCCCAAATTCTTTTACTTAATAAATAAATTAAGGTTGCAACGATGGGTACATTACACAATAGCGGAAGCAAATTGAAGATATCTAAAGTACTGAACACCATTACAAGAACTAAAATAAACTAGTACATTGTCCTAGAACCATATAGGTCAAACCGTCGTGAGGTTTGACAATCACGCTTCTTCGGCTTCTAGGGTTAAATCCAAGTGGCTAACCTATTCCAACCGAGCATGTAAGGCCCCAAGCCAGGCACCCTATAGTTGGATCTCATCACTAGGTAAACTCATTAAAAACACTTAACTTTCATTTAACTAAATAGCGGAAGTCTTTCTCAAATTAAAATTATCTTTTAAACTCGCTAATATCCTTAACCTTATCTTACGAATGCATGCGCACCAACCCGAGTAGCACCGTTCCCAAGCTAAGATACCTCGTCTAGTAGACTCGCCTGCAAAATAATCTAACGTACATACCAAGTCAGCCACGCTGAGTGAGTTCCAATAGTTTAATTTAACAAAAGCTAACTCGTCTCATTTATTGTTTATCTACACTCAAGACCCTCTAGTCTTTAGGAAATAATTTAATAGATTTTCATCATATAATTAACCTATGTTATCTTATAATATCCTAGAGGATTCACCAACCCAGACTCTACCCACTATTTTAACTTAGTAAGTCTCTCTGACATAGCACGAACTTACTATTCTGGTAACTCACAATTTACCATATATATTAACCATACACTGGTTAACTCATCCAACTTCTAGACACCGACTTACCCGACCTAACCAGGACTCTCATAAACCAATTGACTCAACAGTTGTACACAATGTACCCAGCCCGACACAACGGTCAATCTAGCTTGACACACCACATTGATTCCATCTATGTATCACATCAAGACCATCTAATACACAATTAATGTACCTCATCACTTGCATGCAATTTAACACATATATAAGCATACAAATACATATCTCATCACTGCACCCACGTCAGGGTTATCCCCGTCGGGATACTCGTCCTAAGCTCAGCTCCACCCTTGTTACAGGGCCCCGCCGCTAAACATAGCGACACACTCGTCATCTATGATGACTACCCAGCCACCACTCGGTGACTATATCATCTACCATACGATGATTTACACATCACACGTACAATGATGACCCCGAAGGACTCCATCCTCCACATCACTATTAGCCGTATACACGGACAATAATGCAAGCACACAAAGCAAAACATATATACACATGACACTACTTGGACATGTACTACGACTCACCACCATTTACGATTCACTTACGTGTGTAATCCAATGCTTACTAAGACGTATCCTCATAACGTCTAGATACATTACTCGACTCTTTCCGAATAGGAAGTTATACGACACACAAACACCATACTGACTTCTAGCCCTTACATACTATGGACATCATACTAGCACCTACTTGACTTGTTAATGAACCACGTACGTGTTCCCATGCTAACTCTCCTTATATAACCATCACAGGCTCAACTAAATTCCCAACTGATCCCGACTAACTCATAAGACATCATACACACAGATCATCACAACTTTTGTTCTCCCATCCTAAGGACCACATAACGACCCTTAGCTTCATTATTACATAACGACCTCATAAAACAATTCAAGCTTAACTCATAAGTCGTAATATGATCGTTTAATAAAACGAGTGAGTTTGTACGATAGCCCCAAAACAGTAAAACGTTTAAAAGTCGGGAATTAGAAACTCACCGGATATGAAGACCCAGTTCCCGAACTGCAATGGTCTCTTCGTATGAACCTAAACCTGCCAACGTATGATCACATGGTTAGAGTACATCCCAACATGTGTCAATCGTACATAAATATAAACATTCCCGATACTCGTCTTCTCCGCACACCCCTTTTGTGACGTTTCGGATTTTTCGTTCTCGCACTTGTATTATAATTATCGTGTAATCATTCTCTATTTTAATAAAGCGTAAGAGTTTTATTTGGTTTTATACAAATAGGTATTTTATTTTACGGATTTAAACTAATTAGAATTTTATAAATTTTAAAATTAATATAAAGTTTTATATAAAAATCTAAAGTTAAAAAGTTGTATATTTAATAAAATAACCTATTTAAATAAGATAAATAACTTTTATAAAAATTATTTATAATAATAAAAAATAAAATAAGTGTATAAAAACATTTTTAAATTAATGTGATTTAAAAGAAATTAAATTAATTTATTTAAATAAAAGTTCAGGGGTTGTTTTGTAATTAATCAAACTAGAAGGTTTTAAGCTAAAGTCTGTTGAGGGACTGTTTCTGGACAAACTAAACTACAAGGATCCATCCGTAATTATCTCAGGGGGCGAATTAAAACAAAATTTAACTCCAGGGACTAAATCTGCCAAATTACAATTCGTAAATCCGGTCACCCCCTACATTGTCCGGCGGTCGAAAGCTTTTTCCGGCGAGCCACCGACAGGGCTGTTCCCAGCACCTCGACAGCCGCTAAAGGCACCTCTGGCTTCGTCTCTCCCACGCGAACAAGAACCCCCGACCAATTGGTCTCCCCAACATAAGGATCGTCTGATCCTGTTGGTGGCCGAGAAACCCACGTTCAAATTCGCGCCCGACAAACCACCTTCACGCATGTTGAATGTCTGGGTAGTTTCGTCTCATCCAGACTAGTGTCGGAACGTGCCCAATTGCACGTTTTAACAAAGAAACCAAGCTCGGCTATAAATAGCCATAGTCGGACCTGCTCGAGCTCGCGACCCCTTTTTCACCCACTCTCACTTCAAATTGAAGACGGCATTGTGTTCGTCGCCTCTGAGTGAAGCTGTGACCAGAGTCTTAGAGCCCAATTCCATCCCGAAGCTTGAATTCCCATTCTTGATATTCTCGGATTAAAAGCTCTGTCGTTCGACCCTTTGCGACCACGTAAGAATCCTCAACTTCGTTTCTTTACTTTCTGTTATCATAAGGCAAACCGAACCAATCGAAGTTTCGACTCCAAACCATCAATTACCGGACAAACTAATGTTCTAAAAGAATTACTGTTTTAATTGCTAAAGTCTGGGCCATCGAAACTAGTTTCGATTGAGTAAATGGTCAATCGAAACTAATAGTTTCGATAGATGGTAGTTTCGACAGCCTATGTATCACTTATTAATGATCAATCGAAACTAGTAGTTTCGATAAATGGTAGTTTCGACAGCCTGAATATCACTTATAAATGATCAATCGAAACTAGTAGTTTCGATAGATGGTAGTTTCGACAGCCTGTGTATCACTTATAAATGGTCAATTGAAACTAGTAGTTTCGATTGAACATAGTTTCGATACCTGTCACAACTATAAAACAGTTTCGATCAAATCAGTAATTTCAAGTAAATCTGGACCAACTTCTATGCAAATACCACTGAGAAATGCTATTATAAACTTATACACAATTGAATACTAATACGCACATGTAAACATACAATAATACCCATTTATCTACATAGGGTTTCAACGTGCTTAGACTTCAATATCTTTATCACCTACACGCGTGGAAAAATACCCGCTTGCAAGGTGAGTTACATAGCCCCTATTTTACATTTTTTTATACGTTTTGGGGTGAAACATTATACATGCCACTCACATTGTTTATACGTGTTATACATGAGACTATATGCTTATTCTTTGGATGTACATACATTTAAACACAAGACAACCAACTGTAATATTGATAGATCTATTGTGCCTGACCAGCCCACCCGGTTAGGGTGTTTATTACTGCATACTCAGATATAACCGCGTGTTATATTCAAACATATCGGATATAGTGGGTAACTATATTCAAGCATACCAGACTTAGCTGTTGTGCTCTGTTCAAGCGCGTCAAACTCGGTTTGAATTGTGATTAAATAAATGGTACATCATACATACTATGTTTAACAAGATAAACAATGAGTTGCAAAATGATTTACAACTACTATTTACCGGGATTACTAAACCTATGTACTCACCAACTTTTTAGTTGACACTTGATTTAAATAATGTTTCAGGTTTGGATATGTGACTACTTGCCGAAGATTTCTCCACATAAGGACTATGGACCTAGCTAAATAAATCAAAGTTTTGAACTAGACTAGGTTATTTGGAATGTATCGTATTTGGATCTTGTTGTCTTTAAATTTAATTAATGAATTATGCAACCTTTTAGCTATCATGTGCTTTTGAACAATCATTCCATTGTCCGCCTCGATGATTCCGCCATCGGTCGGGGTGTGACAGATTGGTATCAGAGCCATGGTTATAGGGAATTAGGTTATTAGACACGATGACCTAGACTATAACCCTAGGACTCCCTTTTATGTGTTACGTGCTAAATGATTATCTGCTATGTGAATTATTTGTAGTTAGGTATTATTTGAATTTTCCCAAGTTTGGTACATGAGACTTATACACATATGTACAAGGCTTAAATACATGATACATATTTTACATACACATTTGACAAACAAACTTATGCAAGCAAATACACTACTCGTCCTTATCCATACTCTTTCCTAATCCGTATTAATTACAACAATTCCTACACATTTTATACATAGACTCTCAAGTCTATCAAAATCTTATCTCATCAACGACTTAATTTCTTGAGACCAGTAAAGGACACGTGCAATCTGGAAGGGTGACACATGTACATTGGGTTTTCTGTCTAGGAAAGCATTTCCTATAAATCCAAATAAACGGACCCGTATGCTTTCCTGTAAATTCCGGAAGTGAGTGTTTACCTATAGGCTAAAGCACGTCTCTTTGAAAGTTTTGAGGAATTATTTAACGTTGATAAGTCAATGTATTCGCAAGGATAGGATCCAGACTTAAACTCAAAATTTGGGGACATTATAGCAAGATAGGAAGAACTAGACGAACATGCAAAGCAAATCATTATTACGGGTGCACACGTAATAACGATTTGTAGTGCATGCAAGTCCCGGCAATTCCTATTACGCAAATAATGATCTATAACATGATGTTCTATCCGGAATAGATGGCTTAGCTTCCCCCCCCCCCCCATCAACTTTGAATAAATACACATGCACTGGCACGCGTCATGATGAATCCCGTTTTTCTGCTTACATTATTTCCCGCTATAACTCATATATATATCCATCTTATCTAAAATATCATTGTCTTTTCTTATGGTGTTAGAATGCCTCCTCGACGTGCAAACTCTAGCACTTCCAACCCGGATCTTGCTACTCTCCTTGCCCAACTAGTAGGGCAAATGACCCAAGCAAATAACAACAGTGACGGGTCTCACAACATACAAGGGAACGGTAGTACCAACCCGCCTTACTGCACGTTTAAGCACTTTAAATCGTGTAATCCTACAAAATTCTTCGGGACTGAAGGTGCTACCGGCCTACTTCAATGGTTTGAAAGCATGGAAAGCACATTCCTAAACAGCGACTGCCCCGATAATCTTCGGGTTCGTTATGCCACAAGTGTATTCCAAAAGAGAGCCCTCACCTGGTGGAACGGTGAGAAACGCACTCGTGGTGCTGAGGTTGCTACATCCTTATCATGGGATGATCTGAAGAAGGCCATGACTGATGAATTCTGTCCTCGGAATGAAATAAGGAAGCTCGAGGCTGAGTTTTGGGATCTTGCCCAAGACAGCGGGGATAATCTGGCCTACACCACCCGGTTTCAAGAGATAAGTCTGCTGGTGCCTCATATGATCACTCCCCTTGCTCGGGGGATTGAAAAATACATAGGCGGCCTGCCTATGCAAATTCAAGATGCTGTGCTAGGAAGCAATCCTCCTACACTTGAAGCTGCTATCCGTCTATCTGCTACACTATCCGACAACCATGTCAAAGCCAAAACCTTAACAAGAAAGGGTTCCAAGAAGGTTGTTTCTACTCTTGCGGCAGTCAAAGATGTAAAACCCGAGTTTTCTAACCGCAACAAGAAACGAAAGGGTCGAAACTTCGCAGCCGTAACTCCCGCTGTGCCTGCTATTCAAGCGGCCCATTTGGGTCAAAACCCGAAAACTTATCAGGGCCCGAATCCCCAATGCCAGACCTGCAAGTACCATCATCCTGCCAACCTACCATGCCGATTGTGTTCAAGCTGCGGATGATATGGACACGTGGTCACTACTTGCCGTACTCGTCCTCCCGTCCATCAAGCTGCTCCAGCCAACCGTCCCATCTATCCGAAACCTCTCAATGGTCGGGCATGTTACGAATGTGGAGATCCAAACCATTTCCGTGACCGATGCCCAAAACTTCATCATCAAGGTGGTCCTCAAGGACGAGCGTTTAATATAAACGCTAATGAGGCTCAAGCAAACAATGACGTGATAAACGGTACGTTTCTCGTAAACAATCATTATGCACCCGTTTTATTTGATACCGGTGCCGATAGTAGTTTTGTATCTCTTACCTTTGAATCTCGACTTGCTAAACAAAGAACGAAACTTGACAATTCTTATTCCGTGGAGATAGCAAACGGAAAATCTATTACTATAAATTCTGTTATCCGTGACTGCAATCTCGAGCTTAATAATCACAATTTCTCTGTTGATCTCCTTCCAATGCAATTGGGAAGCTTCGATATTATAATTGGCATGGACTGGTTATCCAAGCACCATGCCGAGGTTATTTGCTACGAAAAGTGTATTCGCATACCTCTCTCTTAGGGAGACACGTTAGTTATGTTCGGTGAAAAACCATGTAGTGGTCTTCAACTCATGTCTTGCACATTAGCACAAAAGTACTTGCGGAAAAAGTACGTTGCTTTCTTGGCCCACGTGGTTGACACGAAAGACAAGGGTAAGAAATTGCAAGATATTCCGATCATTCGAGACTTTCCCGAGGTATTCCCCGAGGATTTACCCGGTCTTCCTCCTCCTAGACAAGTAGAGTTTCGTATCGACCTTGTGCCCGGAGCAACTCCCGTGGCAAAAGCTCCCTATCTTCTTGTACCTTCCGAGATGCAAGAGCTCGCAAGTCAATTACAAGAACTCTCATCTAAAGGATTCATCCGCCCGAGCCATTCACCTTGGGGTGCTCCCGTGCTGTTCGTAAAGAAAAAGGATGGATCGTTTCGAATGTGCATTGATTATCGTGAACTCAACAAGCTTACAATCAAGAACCGTTATCCTTTACCCCGTATCGACGATCTTTTCGATCAACTTCAAGGTTCAACATGTTTCTCCAAGATTGATCTTCGTTCCGGATACCATCAACTTCGTATTCTCGATGAAGATATTCCAAAGACTGCCTTTCGAACTAGATATGGTCACTACGAGTTCATGGTCATGCCATTTGGCTTGACTAATGCACCTGCGGTTTTCATGGATCTCATGAACCGTGTATGCAAACCTTATTTGGACAAGTTCATGATCGTTTCCATCAACGACATTCTCATCTATTCTAAAACAAAAGCGGAGCATGAACAACATCTTCGTTTGATTTTAGAGCTCTTGAAGAAAGAACAACTATACGCCAAGTTCTCCAAGTGTGAATTCTGGCTAAAGGAGGTTCAATTTTTGGGACACATAGTCAACGATAAGGGAATTCATGTGGACCCGGCAAAGATCGAGGCATTAAAGGATTGAAGTACTCCTAAGACTCCTACCGAGATTCGTTCATTCCTTGGATTAGCAGGTTACTATCGTTGCTTCATCACAAATTTCTCCAAGATTGCGGTTCCGCTCACTGCCTTGACTCATAAAGGTAAATCTTACGAGTGGGGACCCAAGCAAGAGGAAGCTTTTCAAACTCTCAAGCACAAGCTTTGCAATGCCCCTATTCTAACACTTCCTAGTGGTAATGACGACTTTGTCGTTTATTGTGATGCATCCAACCAAGGTCTTGGTTGTGTTCTAATGCAACGTGGCCAAGTAATTGCATACGCATCACGTCAGCTCAAAATCCATGAGAAGAACTATACGACCCATGATCTCGAGCTTGGTGCTGTCATTTTCACCTTGAAAATTTGGAGACACTATCTATATGGCACCAAATGCGTGGTTTTCACCGACCACAAAAGTCTCCAACATATTTTCAATCAAAAAGAGCTTAATATGAGGCAACGACGATGGGTTGAACTTCTTAACGACTACGATTGCGAGATTCGCTACCACCCCGGCAAAGCAAATGTTGTAGCCGACGCCTTGAGTCGTAAAGAACGTATCATGCTTCATAGTATTTGTATTCATAACGATATCCAAGCCCGTATTCTCCAAGCACAACACACCTCGGCTACCGAGGGAAACATGTATCAAGAGATGGCATGTGGTGTAGAACTCTTGCTAGAAACCAAAGCCAATGGTCTATTGTATTACTTGGACCGTATGTGGGTTCCCGATCGCAACGACCTTCGTATATTTTTGATGAACGAGTCCCACAAAACTCGATATTCGGTACATCCCGGAGCTGATAAGATGTACATGGGTCTTCGTCAGCAATATTGGTGGCCCGGCATGAAAAAGGATATTGCCCTCTTTGTAGCAAAAGGCTTAACTTGTTCTAAAGTGAAGGCCGAACACCAAAAGCCTTCCGGACTCCTCGAACAACCAGAAATTCCCATGTGGAAATGGGAGAACCTTGCTATGGATTTCATCACCAAACTCCCACGCACCTCTTTGTAGCAAAATGCTTAGCTTGCTCATTTCTTACCTATTCGTGAGGACTATCGAGTCGAGAAATTGGCTCGGATCTACATTGACGAGATCGTAAGTCGTCACGGAATCCCTTTGAACATCATCTCCGATCGTGATTCGCGTTTTACTTCCCGATTTTGGCAATCATTGCAATCAGCACTTGGTACTCGTTTGGATTTAAGTACGGCTTACCATCCTCAAACTGATGGACAAACCGAGCGAACAATCCAAACTCTCGAGGATATGCTTAGAGCTTGTGTCATTGACTTTGGTGGCAATTGGAATTCTCACCTACCACTGATCGAATTTTCCTACAACAACAGCTACCACACAAGTATTAACATGGCGCCGTTTGAAGCTCTTTATGGACGAAAATGTCGTTCACCGATTTATTGGAACGAAATTGGTGAAGCACAAATCACCTGTCCCGAGCTTATCCAAGAGACCACCGATAAAATCTTTCTTATTCGTGACAACATTCGAGTAGCAAGGAGTCGGCAAAAGAGCTATGCCGATAAAAGACGAAATCCCTTGGAATTTCAAGTTGGGGATATGGTTCTCCTAAAGGTATCACCTTGGAAGGGCGTAGTCCGATTTGAAAAGAAAGGAAAACCCGCACCTCGATAAGTGGGTCGATTCAAGATACTCGAAAGGGTAGGAAAAGTGGCCTACAAACTCGATCTTCCTTCAGAACTCATCAACATTCATCCGACTTTTCATGTATCTAATTTGAAAAATTGTCTAGCCGACGAGAATCTCCACATCCCTCTTGAAGAAAATTATGGACCGAGAAGTTAAGAAACTCAAGCGTAGCCGCATCCCCATTGTCAAGGTCCGTTGGGAATCTAAACGTGGACCCGAGTACACTTGGGAACGTGAAGACCAAATGAAGACCAAGTATCCGCATCTCTTTTCATAGCCTCCACTAGTTGAATTTCGGGGCGAAATTCCTCTAACATGGGGAGACTATGACGTTTCGGATTTTTCGTTCTCGCAATTGTATTATAATTATCGTGTAATCATTCTCTATTTTAATAAAGCGTAAGAGTTTTATTTGGTTTTATACAAATAGGTATTTTATTTTAGGGATTTAAACTAATTAGAATTTTATAAATTTTAAAATTAATATAAAGTTTTATATAAAAATCTATAGTTAAAATGTTGTATATTTAATAAAATAACCTATTTAAATAAGATAAATAACTTTTATAAAAATTATTTATAATAATAAAAAATAAAATAAGTTTATAAAAACATTTTTAAATTAATGTGATTTAAAAGAAATTAAATTAATTTATTTAAATAAAAGTTCAGGGGTTGTTTTGTAATTAATCAAACTAGAAGGTTTTAAGCTAAAGTCTGTTGAGGGACTGTTTCTGGACAAATTAAACTACAAGGATCCATCCGTAATTATCTCAGGGGGCAAATTAAAACAAAATTTAACTCCAGGGACTAAATCTGCCAAATTACAATTCGTAAATCCGGTCACCCCCTACATTGTCCGGCGGTCCAAAGCTTTTTCCGGCGAGCCACCGACAGGGCTGTTTCCTGCACCTCGACAGCAGCTAAAGGCACCTCTGGCTTCGTCTCTCCCACGCGAACAAGAACCCCCGACCAATTGGTCTCCCCAACAAAAGGATCGTCTGATCCTGTTGGTGGCCGAGAAACCCACGTTCAAATTCGCGCCCGACAGACCACCTCCACGCATGTTGAATGTTTGGGTAGTTTCGTCTCGTCCAGACTAGTGTCGGAACGTGCCTAATTGCACGTTTTAACAAAGAAACCAAGCTCGGCTATAAATAGCCATAGTCGGACCTGCTCGAGCTCGCGACCCCTTTTTCACCCACTCTCACTTCAAATTGAAGACGCCATTGTGTTCGTCGCCTCTGAGTGAAGCTGTGACCAGAGTCAAAGAGCCCAATTCCATCCCGAAGCTTGAATTCCCATTCTTGATATTCTCGGATTAAAAGCTCTGTCGTTCGACCCTTTGCGACCACGTAAGAATCCTCAACTTCGTTTCTTTACTTTCTGTTATCATAAGGCAAACCGAACCAATCGAAGTTACGACTCCAAACCATCAATTACCGGACAAACTAATGTTCTAAAAGAATTACTGTTTTAATTGCTAAAGTCTGGGCCATCGAAACTACTTAGTTTCGATTGAGTAAATGGTCAATCGAAACTAATAGTTTCGATAGATGGTAGTTTCGACAGCCTGTGTATCACTTATAAATGATCAATCGAAACTAGTAGTTTCAATAAATGGTACTTTCGACAGCCTGAATATCACTTATAAATGATCAATCGAAACTAGTAGTTTCGATAGATGGTAGTTTCGACAGCCTGTGTATCACTTATAAATGGTCAATTGAAACTAGTAGTTTCGATTGAACATAGTTTCGATACCTGTCACAACTATAAAACAGTTTCGATCAAATCAATAATTTCAAGTAAATCTGGACCAACTTCTATGCAAATACCACTGAGAAATGCTATTATAAACTTATACACAATTGAATACTAATACGCACATGTAAACATACAATAATACCCATTTATCTACATAGGGTTTCAACATGCTTAGACTTCAATATCTTTATCACCTACACGCGTGGAAAAATACCCGCTTGCAAGGTGAGTTACATAGCCCCTATTTTACATTTTTTATACGTTTTGGGGTGAAACATTATACATGCTACTCACATTGTTTATACGTGTTATACATGAGACTATATGGTTATTCTTTGGATGTACATACATTTAAACACAAGACAACCAACTGTAATATTGATAGATCTATTGTGCCTGACCAGCCCACCCGGTTAGGGTGTTTATTACTGCATACTCGGATATAACCGCGTGTTATATTCAAACATATCGGATATAGTGGGTAACTATATTCAAGCATACCGGACTTAGCTGTTGTGCTCTGTTCAAGCGAGTCAAACTCGGTTTGAATTGTGATTAAATAAATGGTACATCATACATACTATGTTTAACAAGATAAACAATGAGTTGCAAAACGATTTACAACTACTATTTACCGGGATTACTAAACCTATGTACTCATCAACTTTTTAGTTGACACTTGATTTAAATAATGTTTCAGGTTTGGATATGTGACTACTTGCCGAAGATTTCTCCACATAAGGACTATGGACCTAGTTAAATAACTCAACGTTTTGAACTAGACTAGGTTATTTGGAATGTATCGTATTTGGATCTTGTTGTCTTTAAATTTAATTAATGAATTATGCAACCTTTTAGCTATCATGTGCTTTTGAACAATCATTCCATTGTCCGCCTCGATGATTCCGCCATCGGTCGGGGTGTGACACCTTTCCTCCACGCAAAACCCTAGCTCCACGTGCTTGCTAGAACCTGATTATCCTGGACTTGTTTGTATCATGCATTCATGCACGTTCACGTGCCATGCAACACCTTAATCTCCTACGTCACGCGTACCCAAGACAGGATCCCCATGCACGTCCGCCTACTTCCATGCAAACCCTAATCCGATGGAACCAGATTCCGTTCTCCTCTCCTCATTCTCACCGTGAACCACCACCGTGTCCTTCATACCACCATGACGAACCCATCATCTCCCTTGCCATGAGAAAACCATAACCGGGTTTCTCTTCATGTCGGAACGCAACTACCACTACCACCCCATTGACCGCCGCCGTGAATCACCACCATAGTCAACTCAGGCAACCGTCGGGCACCACCACTACCGCCTCGTCATCCATCCGGACTCATCACCCTCCAGCTCGCTCTCTCTCTTTCTATTCCTCTCGGTAATCAGCCTTTACACCACCCAAGCACCATCCTACGGATCACCACCGTGCTCCGCCACGCACCTCCACTCATGGCTAACACCCCGTCACCGGCCACCACCATCTCAGCCCCTCCTCTTCTCCAACGGTCACGGCCAATCAAACCAACCGAAACCCTAATCAGGTTTTCAAGCTAAAACCCAAGCAATAAACGCGTATAAGGAACAAAGGAGGACTACCTTGTCAAGATGTGAGGTTCCTGCTCAAAACGTCGTGGACATCGCCATCTCCGATCTCCCCTTTGCGACTTTGAATCCTCCTGTTGCGTCGAACACTCCTAGGCCTCATATGGCCTAGGGTTTGCGATTAAAAGGTTTATAAACCATTTGATATTTCATTTCGGGTCCCTCCGAATACGTTTAACACAGTTCCACCTTGAATTCTTGAATTAACGGCAGTCCGAGTCCTCTAAGTGTGATGACCGCGTTTTACGTGAAACTTTTATAATCCAAGTTGTTTAAAAGAGACCCCGATCCCTTACTAACTCGCCCCTTTTTGTTAAATAAATTTTCGGGATGTTACAAGTCTACCCCCCTAAAGGAGGATTCATCCTCGAATCATGCGTTGGTACAAACCAACCCAACATATTCTTGTGCACCTAATTAATTCGGAGCCAACATCCACCTTGACACTGCCTCGTTGCTCTTATCGTTCTTAACAACATCGTATGTACCATCCTTGGTACTAGGTAACACAACACTACTAATTGTCCGTTCACTTATCACATTTCATTTCAGCTCACATGCAAAATTGCCTATGTCTCTCGTATAACCCTAATGAACTCGCCATTCCGACGATTACTCTCCCAAGTAGGATCCTTGTTTTTCACAGACAGGGGTAATAGTTACTTTACTATCGCGTGTCCATCACGCTCCTCTCGTATGCCCCAATTGCCATCTTGCGATGATTCCTCAAACTCAATCCCACTGCCCTACGCATAAGGGCATTGCTTGTGTCCTTTTCTGATGATCTCTAGAAGCTTGTGCGAAGCTACACTGGTCCCCGCTAAATTTCTTTATCATAGTATCTCTTTACTTTATTATCACACGTTCAATATGTCCCATAAACTTGCACATCCACACAACACTAGGGCCATCTTTACCAGCTATTGATGTTTCTCAAAAGCTCACTTACTTCCGTCCCGTCTGCCTTGACAGCTAGACACATGCTTCTCTTGAATGCTCCACCGAAGCTCACCTTAAGCTAGTCTTGCATTTACCAGCGTAGGCACCTATCTCCCAGTGATTATGTGTAATCCTACACTTGCCCCTCTTGAATTTCACCTTTCCCATTGATGCTTTACTTTTACTAAAACCATCTTCGATCGTACCTCATTTATCATGTACGAACATGAAGTCCATCTTCTCACAAGCCTCAACTTTTCGTTGTCTCGTCCATGGAAAACATCCCTATTCCTATTTTCCCTCACATAGACTAAATTCTTCATATGGAACGTGTTCCATGGAGGTCCTTCGTCACCTTGTTTACTCTGTGCTGAAATCTTCAGCGTCATCACCTTTATCTTATCATAACCATTTCTGGTCAAACGTCCACGTAAACGCTTTCGTCATCTATTCTCACAGCTCCGCCCATTGGCTTCGTGCTCCGAATCCCCGAGATATAAGCATGGGAATCTCATAAGAGCACCTCACCGGTCGCGTAGAAAGACACCAAAGCTTCTCGCATCACCTCGATGTATCAACGTCAAGAAAATCGTCAAGATAGAAATACTATACTTAAGTACACTGACCACTCGTCCTATACACGACAAAGCGTGTACTACAGGGACACATACACCAACACACATAACTATAGAACACACAATGTTCTACACATGTACTAGTAACTCAACCTTCTAAGTCACACAAGGTGCACATACGCAACTAGCTAGATCTGAGTAAGTCTACGTGCATATAATATGACCTCGTCATTTATAGACACACAAACTGCTGAACTTAACTTCTTACTCAACACGATGGTAGCCCCTGCCATATGTCATCACATACTCGCACAGATTTTAATCGGTCGTACCCATACGGGTCGTACCCATACTTCAAGACGACACACTACTTAGTCTAGACACAAAATAAAAAACATTCATACACACAAGATATAAAATATCTTATTTCCCCACAGGATCTGGTCCTGAACATGTATACCTAGACATAAGGTATGTAACTACAATTTCCCACGGGACCTCGTCCTGAACATTTATACATACTAAAGAGGTATATTTAAGTTTCCCCACGGGACCTCATCCCGAACAGTCACACATGGTGCAACACACCCCCTTACACTTTAAACATCACCTAAACACAACACATAGGTGACACCATCTTAAGACTGTAGACACAGACAAATAGTCAACACTCAGGTCTACGCAGGTCTACTCATATAGTCTAATCAACTAAGCTCTAGCATTATATCAAAGATTACATTTAGTATGAACTCACGTTGTTCAAAAGGTAATCACATATTCACACAATACCCCACTAATTTTAACAATGTATCCACAATAGTACGCTATCACAAGCACAACTAACATTAATCATGCTCTAGTCATCCCGCGGTATAACTCACAGTAAATGTCAAAATCAAATAGTCGATATTTGAAATAGGCAACCCACCACGTAAACGTCTAATTATTCAAAGCGTCAAATCACCTCGGAATCTCTCATGGCAACTGCCACATCATCTAATCATTAAGCAACCGAGCATCCTTACAATGCCCACAAGATCACTGCTAGATTACATCAGGTGTATTTAGTGTGTCCTCCTCTGGTTCCTCCTGAAAGAAAGTTCTCTTAACCAAACAGGTCCACATCCTGGAAGAAAATTACGTACAGCTGGCGCTACTCTCCTTTCCATCCCGTTTTTCAATCATAGCTCCACATGGTATGTCGTCGACCGAAGCTCTAGTCAGACTTGGCGTGAGAAACGCCGACATCACTCCCATCTCACTCTCAGCTACTTCTACGGCTGTCGTCGGCATGACCTGTCGATCTGCATTCCTCTTAGTAAGAGTTCCATGCTTGTCCAATTTCGTACGCTTTGTCTTTGCTACCTAATCCTACTCAAGAAAGAACGTTGGAGTGATTACTATAGGCATCAAATTCAGAATATGAGAGTAATCATAGACTGCCAAATTACGGTGATCAAATGCAATTTGGTGGTCCTCATTACTACTCAGATTCTAAACCTTTCCCCATAATACTCACACTAACCTTCTACCTTTCACACACCGGATGCACATGCATCCCACACAACTCATATAGCACCACACAATAATCTAGCAACTCGTCGTATTAATCACAACTTCACACCATCCAAGGTCACACACAAAATTACTAAATCATATCGACACACCAAACCATCTCACATAGTTGCAATTAATGCTACTCCACATTACTCAACTCACACTATAGTCTAATTCAATCACACCACATAACTTCAAGTACTTCTACGTAATACTACAACACATATCACACTACATGATCCCACACGGAACCATAAATCATTTACTCGCATCGATTACTTCACCTAGTGTAACACTACACAAATAGTAAATAATAATTACTGCTCAACTCGAAAGACGTACCTCTTGGCTCGCGGTTACTCGTGGTGGCATTCGTTTCACCCTTGTCCCATTTTCAGTTTAAGTTAAGGCATTTTATTTGTTTAAAAACACCAGTTTTCTCTTAATCCACGGCTCTGATACCAACTTTTAAGGCCCCAAACCAGGCACCCTACAGTTGGATCTCATCACTAGGTAAACTCATTAAAAACACTTAACTTTCATTTAACTAAAGAGCGGAAGTCTTTCTCAAATTAATATTATATTTTAAACTCGCTAATATCCTTAACGTTACCTTACGAATGCATGCACACCAAATCGAGTAGCACCGTTCCCAAGCCAAGATACCTCGTCTAGCAGACTCGCCTGCAAAACAATCTAACGTACATACAAAGTCAGCCACGCTGAGTGAGTTCTAATAGCTTAATTTAAAAAATGCCAACTCGTCTCATTTATTGTTTATCTACACTCAAGACCCTCTAGTCTTTAGAAAATAATTAAATAGATTTTCATCATGTAAATAACCTCTTTTATCTTATAATATCCCAAAGGATTCACCACCCCAGACACTACCCACTATTTTAACTTAGTAAGTCTCTTTGACATAGAACGAACTTACTATTCTGATAACTCACAATTTACCATATATATTAACCATACATTGGTTTACTCATCTAACCTCTAGACACCGACTTACCCATCCTAACCAGGACTCTCATAAACCAATTGACTCAACAGTTGTACACAATGTACCCAGCCCGACACAACGGTCAATCTTGCTCGACACACCACATTGATTCCATCTATCTATCACATCAAGACCATCTTATGAACAATTAATATAAATCATCACTTGCATGCAATTTAACACATATATAAACATACAAATACATACCTCATCACTGCACCCTCGTCAGGGTTATCCCCGTCAGGATGCTCGTCCTAACCTCCACGTGCTTGCCTGAACCGGATTATCCTGGACTTGTTTGTATCCTTCATGCATGCACGTTCACGTGCCATGCAACACCTTAATCTCCTACGTCATGCGTACCCAAGACAGGATCCCCATGCATGTCCGCCTACTTCCATGCAAACCCTAATCTGGTGGAACCCGACTCCGTTCTCCTCCTCATTCCACATCGAGAACCCCCACCGTATCCTTCATACCACCATCACGATCCCATCATCTCTCTTGGCACGAGAAAACCATAACCGGGTTTTTCTTCATGTCGGAATGCAACTACCACTACCACCCAGTTGACCGCCGTCATGAATCACCACCATAGTCAACTCAGGCAGCCGTCGGGCACCACCACTGCCGCCTCATCGTCCATCCGGACTTATCACCCTCCAGCTAGCTCTCTCTCTCTCTCTCTCTTCCTCTCGGCAATCGGCCTTTACACCACCCAAGCACCATCCTACGGTTCACCACCATGCTCCGCCACGCACCTCCACTCACGGCTAACACCCGCTCACCGGCAACCACCATCTCAGCCTCTCCTCTCCTCCAACGCTCACAACTAATCAAACCAACCGAAACCCTAATCAGGTTTTCAAGCTAAAACCCAAGCAATAAACGTGTATAAGAAACAAAGGAGGATTACCTTGTCAAGATGTGAGGTTCCTGCTCAAAACATCATGGACATTGCCATCTCCGATCGCCCCTTTGCCGCTTTGAATCCTCCTGTTGCATCGAACATTCCTAGGCCTCATATGGCCTAGGGTTTGCGATTATAAGGTTTATAAACCTTTTGATATTTCATTTCGGGTCCCTCTGAATACATTTAACACAGTTCCACCTCGAATTCTTGAATTAATGGCAGTCCTAGTCCTCTAATTGTGATGACCGCGTTTTACGTGAAACTTTTATAATCCAAGTTGTTTAAAAGAGACCCCGGTCCCTTACTAACTCGACCCTTTTGTTAAATAAATTTTCAGGATGTTACAAGTCTACCCCCCTTAAAGGAGGATTCGTCCTCGAATCATGCGTTGGTACAAAACAACCCAACATATTGTTGTGCACCTAATTAATTCGGAGCCAACATCCACCTTGACACTGCCTCGTTGCTCTTATCGTTCTTAACAACATCGTATGTACCATCCTTGGTACTAGGTAACACAACACTACTAATTGTCCGTTCACTTATCACATTTCATTTCAGCTCACATGCAAAATTGCCTATGTCTCTCGTATAACCCTAATGAACTCGCCATTCCGAGGACCATTCTCCTAAGTAGGATCCTTGTCTTTCACAACAGGGGTAATAGTTACTTTACTATCGCGTGTCCATCACACTCCTCTCTTATACCCCAATTGCCATCTTGCGATTATTCCTCAAACTCAATCCCACTGCCCTACCCATAAGGGCATTGCTTTTGTCCTTTTCTGATGATCTCTAGAAGCTTGTGCGAAGCTACACTGGTCCCCGCTAAATTTCTTTATCATAGTATCTCTTTACTTCATTATCACACGTTCAATATGTCCCATAAACATGAACATCCACCCAACACTAGGGCCATCTTTACCAGCTATTGATGTTTCTCAAAAGCTCACTTACTTCCGTCCTGTCTGCCTTGACAGCTAGACACATGCTTCTCTTGAATGATCCACCGGAGCTCACCTTAAGCTAGTCTTGCATTTATCAGCGTAGGCACCTATCTCCCAGTCATTAAGTGCAATCCTACACTTGCCCCTCTTGAGTTTCACCTTTCCCATTGATGCTTTACTTTTACTATACGATCATCGATCGTACCTCATTTATCATGTACGAACATGAAGTTCGTCTTCTCAAAAGCCTCAGCTTTTCGTTTTCTCGTCCAGGGAAAACATCCCTATTCTTATTTTCCCTCACATACACTGAATTCTTCATATGGAACGTGTTCCATGAAGGTCCTTCGTCACCTTGTTTACTCCGTGCTGAAATCTTCATCGTCATCACCTTTATCTTATCATAACCATTTCTAGTCAAACGTCCACGTAAACGCTTTCGTAATTTATTCTCATAGCTTCGCCCATTGGCTTCGTGCTCCGAATCCCCAAGATATAACCATAGGCATATCATAAGAGCACCTCACCGGACGCGTAGAAAGACGTCAAATCTTCTCGCATAACCTCGATGTATCAACGTCAAGAAAATCGTCAAGATAGAAATACTATACTTGAGTACACTGACCACTCGTCCTATACAGGAATAAGCGTGTACTACAGGGACACATACATCGACACACATAACTATAGAACACACAATGTTCTACACATGTACTAGTAACTCAACCTTCTAAGTCACACAAGGTGCACATACACAACTAGCTAGATCTGAGTAAGTCTATGTGCATATAATATGACATCGTCATTTATAGACACACAAACTATTGAACTTTACTTCTTACTCACCACGACGGTAGCCCCTGCCACATGTCATCACATACTCGCACAGATTTTAATCGGTCGCACCTTCAAGACGACACACTACTTAGTCTAGACACAAAATATAAAACATTCATACACACAAGATATAAAATATCTTATTTCCCCACAGGATCTGGTCCTGAACATGTATACCTAGACATAAGGTATGTAACTACAATTTCCCACAGGACCTCGTCCTGAACATTTCTACATACTAATAATGTATATTTAAGTTTCCCCACGAGACCTCATCCCGAACAGTCACACAGGGTGCTACACACCCCTTACACTTTAAACATCA
Source organism: Smallanthus sonchifolius (assembly GCA_023525975.1). Lineage (NCBI taxonomy): Eukaryota > Viridiplantae > Streptophyta > Magnoliopsida > Asterales > Asteraceae > Smallanthus > Smallanthus sonchifolius. The sequence continues at coordinate 94,319,201 of CM042019.1, forward strand.
CCTAAACACAACATATAGGTGACACCATCTTATGACTGTAGACACATACAAATAGTCAACACTCAGGTCTACACAGGTCTACTCATATAGTCTAATCAACCAAGCTCTAGCATTATATCACAGATTACATTTAGTATGAACTCACATTGGTCAAAAGGTAATCACATATTCACACAATACCCCACTAATTTTAACAATGTACCCACAATAGTACGCTATCACAAGCACAACTAACATTAATCATGCTCTAGTCATCCCTCGGTATAACTCACAGTAAACGTCAAAATCAAATAGTCGATATTTGAAATAGGCAACCCACCACGTAAACGTCTATTTAATCAAAGTGTCAAATCACCCCAGAATCTCTCATGGCAACTGCCACATCATCTAATCATTAAGCAACCGAGCATCCTTTCAATGCCCACAAGATCACTGCTAGATAACATCAGGTGTATCTGGTGTGTCCTCCTCTGGTTCCTCCTGAAACAATGTTCTCCTAACCAAGCAGGTCCACATCCTGGAAGAAAATCACGTACAGCTGGCGCTGCTCTCCTTTCCATCCCGTCTTTCAATCATAGCTCCACATGATATGTCGTCGACCGAAGCTCTAGTCACACTTAGCGCGAGAAACGCCGACATCACTCCCATCTCACTCTCAGCTACTTCTACGGCAGTCGTCGGCTTGACCTGTCGATCTGCATTCCTCTTAGTAAGAGTTCCATACTTGTCCAATTTCGTACGCTTTGTCTTTGCCACCTAATCCTACTCAAGATAGAACGTTGGAATAATTACTATGGGCATCAAATTCAGAATATGAGAGTAATCATAGACTGATAAATTACGGTGATCAAATGCAATTTGGTGGTCCTCATTACTACTCAGATTCTAAACCTTTCCCCATCATACTCACACTAACCTTCTACCTTTCACACACCGGATGCACATGCATCCCACACAACTCATATAGCACCACACAATAATCTAGCAACTCGTTGTATTTATCACAACTTCACACCATCCAAGGTCACACACAAAATTACTAAATCATATCGACACACCAAACCATCTCACATAGTTGCAATTAATGCTACTCCAAATTACTCAACTCACACTATAGTCTAATTCAATCACACCACACAAATTCAATTACTTCTACATAATACTACAACACATATCACACTACATGATCCCACACGGAACCATAAATCATTTACTCGCATCGATTACTTCACTAGTGTAACACTACAAAAATAGTAAATAATAATTACTGCTCAACTCGAAAGACGTACCTCTTGGCTCGCGATTACTCGCGGTGGCATTCGTTTCACCCTTGTCCCATTTTCAGTTTAAGTTAAGGCATTTTATTTGTTTAAAAACACCAGTTTTCTCTTAAACCATGGCTCTGATACCAACTTTTAAGGCCCCAAACCAGGCACCCTACAGTTGGATCTCATCACTAGGTAAACTCATTAAAAACACTTAACTTTCATTTAACTAAACAGCGGAAGTCTTTCTCAAATTAATATTATCTTTTAAACTCGCTAATATCCTTAACGTTACCTTACGAATGCATGCGCACCAACTCGAGTAGTACCGTTCCCAAGCCAAGATACCTCGTCTAGCAGACTCGCCTGCAAAACAATCTAATGTACATACAAAGTCAGCCACGCTGAGTGAGTTCTGATAGTTTAATTTAACAAATGCCGACTCGTCTCATTTATTGTTTATCTACACTCAAGACCCTCTAGTCTTTAGAAAATAATTTAATAGATTTTCATCATGTAAATAACCTCTGTTATCTTATAATATCCCAAAGGATTCACCACCCCAGACTCTACCCACTATTTTAACTTAGTAAGTCTCTCTGACATAGAACGAACTTACTATTCTGATAACTCACAATTTACCATATGTATTAACCACACACTGGTTAACTCATCCAACCTCTAGACACCCACTTACCCATCCTAACCAGGACTCTCATAAACCAATTGACTCAACAGTTGTACACAATGTACCCAGCCCGACACAACGGTCAATCTTGCTCGACACACCCCATTGATTCCATCTATCTATCACATCAAGACCATCTCATACACAGTTAATATAACTCATCACTTGCATGCAATTTAACACATATATAAGCATACAAATAAATACCTCATCACTGCACCCTCGTCAGGGTTATCCCCGTCGGGATACTCATCCTAAGCTCAGCTGCACCCTTGTTACAGGGCCCCGCTGCTAAACATAGCGACACAATTGTCATATATGATGACTACCTAGCCACCACACGGTGACTATATCATTTACCATACGGTGATTGACACATCACACGTACAATGATGACCCGTAAGGACTCTGTCCACCACATCACTATTAGCCGTATACACGGACAACAATGCAAGCACACAAAGCAACACATATATACAAATGACACTACCTAGACATATACTATGACTCACCCCCATTTACGGGTAACTTACGTGTGTAATCCAACGCTTACTTAGACGTATCCTCATAACGTCTTGACACATTACTCGAATCTTTCCGAATCGGAAGTGATACGACACACAAACACCATACTGACTTCTAGCCCATACATACTATGGACACCACATAGACTCATGCAAACACGATACCCGTCGTGTCACGAGGACAAAGACATAATAAACACATCGTTAAGCACACGATGTATGACATCATACTAGCACCTACTTGACTTTTTAATGAACCACGTACGGGTTCCCATGCTAACTCTCCTTATATAACCATCATAGGCTCAACTAAATACCCGACTCACCCCGACTCACCACGTACGAGTGATTCTTCTGCTAGACATTTCTTTAAATTTGAAATGTGAAAGACATCATGTACACCACTAAGTCCTTCCGGCAGGTCCAGTTGATACGCTACTGGCCCGATTCTATTCATTATCTTGAATGGTCCAACATAACGAGGGTTCAGTTTACCTCGTTTCCCTAAACGAATTACACCCTTCCAAGGTGAGACTTTTAATAAGACCATATCCCCTACTTGAAATTCTAACGGTTTACGATGTTTATCGGCATAGCTCTTTTGACGATCACGAGCTGCTGCCATACGGTTTCTAATTTGAACGATTTTCTCAAAAGTTTCAAGTACGATTTCAGGACCTGTAAGTTGACTATCCCCAACCTCGGCCCAACAAATAGGATAACGACATTTCCGTCCATAAAGTGCTTCAAATTGAGTTGCCTTGATGCTAGTGTGATAACTGTTGTTGTAGGAGAACTCCACCAACGGTTGGTGAGACTCCCAAGTGTTACCGAAGTCGATCACACAAGCTCATAGCATGTCCTCCAGAGTTTGGATAGTACGTTCTGTTTGGCCATCCGGTTGAGGATGGTATGCTGTGCTCATATCTAGACGCGTGCCTAAGGCCTTGTGTAATGACTGCCAGAAACGAGAGGTGAATCGCGCATCACGATCCAAAATGATAGAGATTGGCACCCTGTGCCGAGAGACTACTTCTTTCAAGTAAGTACGAGTGTGCTTATCCATCTTGTGGGTTTCCTTGATTGCTAAGAAGTGAGCGGACTTTGTTAAACGGTCAACAATTACCCAAATGGTATCACATCCGGTAGGAGTTCGTGGAAATTTTGTAATAAAGTCCATGAAGATTTGTTCCCATTTCCACATGGGAATTTCTGGTTGTTGGAGAAGACCGGATGACTTTTGATATTCAACTTTGACCTTCGCGCAAGTCAGACACTTACTCACATAGGTAGCTATATCGGCCTTCATCTTCGGCCTCCAATATAGTACCTTTAGATCATGGTACATCTTGTAGGAACCTGGATGTATAAAGTAACGAGATTTATGAGCCTCATCCATGACTAGTTCTCTTAAATTTCTGAATACTGGAATCCATATTCGCTCGGCGAAGTAGCGAATACCGTCAGATTTGACTTCGAGTTGTGCTTCCATACCGCGTGTACCTTCCAGCGATAGGTTTTCCTCCTTCATCGTTTCAAGTTGAGCACTACGGATTTTGTCAGGTAATCCAGGGTGAATAGTAAGCTGTAATGCTCGAACTCGTTTGGGTTTCGTTTCTTTTTTACTTAGGGCATCAGCTACAACGTTAGCTTTACTCGGATGATACCGGATCGCACAGTCATAATCATTTAAGACCTCGACCCAACGACGTTGTCGCATGTTCAACTCTTTCTGCTCAAAGATATGCTGAAGACTCTTGTGATCGGTGTAGATGGTGCATTTGGTACCGTACAAGTAATGTCTCCATATCTTAAGTGCGAAAACTACAGCTCCCAACTCTAAGTCATGAGTGGTGTAGTTTTTCTCGTGGGCCTTTAGTTGACGTGAAGTGTATGCGATCACCTTTTCGTGTTGCATTAAGACACAACCCAGACCCTGAATAGATGCATCATAATACACCACAAAATCATCGGTTCCTTCCGGAAGAGCTAGAATAGGTGCACTGCAAAGTTTCTGTTTAAGATGTTGGAATGCTGACTCTTGGTTATCGTCCCAGTTATAGGCTTTACCCTTTTGAGTTAAGGCAGTGAGAGGTTGTGCAATCTTTGAAAATCCTTCGATGAATCGACGGTAATATCCAGCCAATCCCAGAAATTGTCGCACCTCAGTCGGAGTCGTCTGTGCTGCCCAAATCTTGATGGCTTCTATCTTTGATGGGTCGACATATATTCCTTTCTCGTTAACCACTTAGCATACAATTGCTCTCGCTTAAGTAATTCCAAAATTAGGCGTAGATGTTCCTCATGTTCTTCCTTGTTCTTGGAATAAATGAGGATGTCGTCGATGAAAACGATGACAAATTGGTCAAGGTAAGGCTTACACACACGGTTCATGAGGTCCATGAATACTGTAGGTGCGTTGGTTATTTCGAAAGGCATGACCATAAACTCGTAATGGCTGTACCTTGTTCTGAATGCAGTCTTAGAGATATCGTCTTCTCGGACTCTTAACTGATGGTAGCCGGACCTAAGATCTATTTTGGAATAGAATCTTGATCCTTGGAGTTGATCAAAGAGGTCATCTACGCGAGGCAAAGGGTAGCGATTCTTGATTGTGACTTTATTCAGCTCACGGTAGTCAATACACATATGGAAAGTCCCGTCCTTCTTCTTGACAAATAGTACCGGAGCTCTCCACGGCGATGAACTAGGTCGGATGAAACCTTTATCCAACAAATCTTGCAATTGAGTGGACAACTCTTGTAATTCACTGGGTGCTAACCTATAAGGTGCCCGAGCAATCGGTACTGCTCCGGGTGCTAGATCGATTTGGAATTCAACTTGACGGTGCGGTGGAAGACCGGGCAGATCCTCGGGAAATACTTCCAAAAATTCACGAACGATAGGAATATCATCAATCTTCTTCTCTCTTGATGGCTGCTCAGCAACGAGAGCCAAAATAGTCGTGTGCCCCTTTCGAAGGCATTTTTGTGCTTTCATAAAAGATATGATGCCCATGACTGCACCAACTCTTTCGCCCTGAACGGAAAGGATTTCTCCATTCGGGAGAGTAATACGAACAATCTTCTCATGACAGATAATTTCAGCTTGGTTTTTAGATAGCCAATCCATGCCGACAATTACATCAAAACTACCAAGTGTGACCGGCATAAGGTCGATATTAAGTACATGTCTAGCTAGCTCAAGCTTACAACCCTTAAGAATGTGAGTTGCTTCAATTATTTGACCATCGGCTATCTCTATTATATACTTAGCTTCTAGCAAAGTTGGAGTTCCTTTTATCATATCACTAAGTTTCTTAGATATAAAAATCTTATCAGCTCCAGTGTCAAAAAGGACAGAAGCAAGGTAATTATTTAAGAGAAACTTACCGGTGACCACATTATGATCGTAACGAGCTTCTCCGGATCCTAGCACGAAGGCTCGTCCCTTTGCACCATTTCCTCCGCCGTTGACATTGTTACCCCCATTGGTGTTGTTCTGGTTAGGGTTGTGGTTTCCATTACCCCCTTTCTTCAATTGACTTCTGAATATGTCCTTCCTTTCCACACTCAAAACAACCCATTGTGGATCCAGGTTGTTGAAAAGGTTGTTTTGCTTGTAACTCACCCCTACAATCCTTGGCAGCATGACCTATTTTGCCACACCTCTGGCAACGGTTGCAAAACCCGAAGTGATGGAAGTTGCACTTGTTACACTTAGGAGACTTTCCCGCGTAACCACCCTGGTTTTGACCTGAAGAGGTCGACTGGTTGAAGCTCTTAGTAGGCTCAAACCTACGTTGCTGCTGCTGCGGTTGATTAAACTGGGGTTGGTTGGGCTGGGTTCCTTTGGAGTGAGAGTTGGAGTGGGTGTGGGTGTTGGAATGATGATCAAACTTGCGTTTGTGATTTTCGATGAGTTTAGAGTGTGACAATTTGACTTTTTAGGTTAACTCCGTTATCTATTCTGTTAAGTTTTTTATTAAAAACTTAACCTCGTTAACTAAATCTAACCCCAGGGACTGATTCTGTCACAAATCCAACTCAAAACTGCAGGGACTAGTTGTGTAAATATGCCAAATTGAATAATTTGACTCCCCAAAGTCAAAATTGGCAATTTTATCTTCTGTTGACTTTTAGAAGTCAAAATCGAGGCTCTTTGATTTCAAATTCACGACTGATAACGGAAATGAATCAAATTCTGTAATTGATTAACATCTAAATGCCTTAATCGTTCATCATTGAACTTTAATCGTCGGCATTAATCGAATTAAACTCAGATAATGGTAATTAAGTTCATAACCGTCGACATTATTCCAAGCGATCATCAAATTCGTCTAATTCTTGTATTCCCCTCACAAATTATACACCTGCGAATCTTGTTCGAGTCTCTCAGAAGAAATTCCATACACCAGCCGCGCCGGAGAAGCAACCAGGAGCGCCGAAGATCAACCCAGAGCCGTCGAACCCCGTTTTAGTCGTACACTGTCAATCTGACATCCAACCGGGTAATTAAAACATTCGTTTGATTCATTTTATGTTGTAGAATGAAATCCCTATCCTAATCAGGGCTTACATCATCGATTTAATCATAATCCGATTCTAGGGTTCATAAGAAATCGGATTTGGGGCTTTTGATTCTAGACTTGTTCTCAATGCAATTAAATCATACCATTAGTTTCGAAATATTCAGTTTAATGATAACCCCATGTTAATTGAATTAAACAACATCCAATTTTACAAAATCAGATTCTGGAGTTCATTTGAAAACGTTTTAATCAAACTCTAACCTAGACACAATGTTAATCCAATTAAACTATATGGTTAGAATCACCATAATCAATCCTATGAAAGCCCTATGCTAATTCGAGTATGTAACATCGAATCAGTGATGAACCGATTCTAGGGTTCATCAAGTATGGGGTTTAATCGAACCCTGATCTAGACATAACCTCAATCAAATTAAGTTGTATGGTTAGATTCGCAATTCAGTCTTTGTTAAAAACCCCATAATTCCAACAAGTTTTAATATCGGACTTAATCTATTTGATCTGTGTTCTTAACCTAGGGTTTTCGGTTCTTTTTAACTGAAATTAACAACTCAAATCTCAACCATTTTTACGTTTGTTTGCATCATCAGTTTCGCAATTTTCTAAACAACAAAACCCCTGTGAATCCAAACCATATTCGCGATCAGATTCGGTGTTTGGGGCGGGATTTGATCTGGGAACTTATGGGGAAGGAAATCGCGTATGATCTGGATATTAAAAGAAATGAGTCTCGGGTTTGTCTGCGATGACCCTATCGGGCGTGATGGTTTGGTCAGTGTGTGCGTGTGGGAGGGACCCGGGTTCGAGACCGGGCTCCCACATTCATTTTTGAAACAGTTTTTCTGGAATATTAAATTAATATAAATCAACCTTATAATATGATATTATTATATAAATGTATTTTAGCCCAGAAAAACAACCCGTAGGCTCGGGTTTGAATTATTAGCTTATCTTTATAAATTATACCCGCTTTTATAATTTATACATTTTTATTATTATTAAGTAAAAATAATATGTTTATATTATTTTCAGCCGTAAACTCGTGTAAAATAATATGTTTATATTATTCTCAAATTATGACCCGTATTATTAAATAATATATATTTATATTATTTCAAATCATTTTATAACGCCGTGAATCAATCGAGACTAAATAATAATATAATTAATTATATTATCCACTCGTATATATATATATATTATTTATGTCATCCGTCGCGTAAAGAAATTCCTAAACTCGTGGACACGTTCGTCCACTCTTGCTTATTAGAGCTGTTCTTTAAGACGTTTCTTTCCGTGTCACTGTCACGATTCCCATTATCATTCCTAATTTATGTTTTTATAATTTTAGGACATTCGTAGGTCTTTTGAGACTTACACTCGTGGTTCCAACTTACTTCTAGTGTGAAACTACCTTCAAAGCCAAGCAGGTGAGTTTTCACGGCGCCTTTCACTGTTTTAACTTGGGGAAGAAAACATGACTAAACGATTTTGGATTTCTTTTAATTCGTATGTTATCAATGTTAAATGCTAAGCGTAACACGCTATCACAGAAAGTCCTCAACTAATATCGGACCGTTAATATGGATCTTAGCGAGGTAATATTTAGTAGTATTACTGGGTTTGACAAATCCCACCCGCGTTAGTCGCGCTAACTCGATTAGATATCGAACGGGTGAAATGTTAGCCTACTCACACCGCCAGTGTTGATAGACCTGGCAAGAGGCAATAAACAAATAGTCAGCTTTGGTTGCGAGCGCTTGAGCTGAACATGAACATAGGTTAGCTACCTATAGATACGTACTGAATGAACTTAAATCCGGTAAACGCTTATTTACTTATATTGAAACCTGTGGACTCACCAACCTCGTGTTGACATATTTTTACATGTTTTCTCAGGTCGCTAAGCTAAGACACAGGTGCACGTTAAGGCATGCATGGGATTCAACTGCTTTGATTGTGTCTATTTATGTTTGTTTGAATTATTCTATTGTACTTTGCTTTGTTTGGACGTTTGTACTTTTTGGGACTTTTGGACTTTGGTTCTGGGCGCGTGTATTTTGCACATTTACTTTCTTTACGCTTCCGCATTGAACTCTGATTATTATGGTATTTTCATTTGAGTCCCATGTAGAGTAGTTCAAAGTAACTAATGTCTGAGATCCTGGTTAGTCACTTCCCAAAACGGTAAAACTCCGTTAGTTGAAATTTGGGGGTGTGACAGATTGGTATCAGAGACATTGGTTATAGAGAACTAGGATTGCATACTAGACTATAACCTCACACATTAGTTACACGGCACAGACACTTATACGTGATACGTATAGCAACTATACATTGCAGTGCAGGCATTTTAATACCATCCGTATCACCCTTAGTGGGCGAGGTACACATCATTTTCATTGCATCATCATTCCCAGTGACGACACTCGGGGAATCGCTAGAACATCATCCACTCCCGTCCGAGGGCAGCGAGACAGAGCCTTCGGAGGAGTCACTTGCATCACCGTCACCCGTTGGGCATGTTGGGCTTTCTCAGGTCCATGTTAGTTTACGGCACTCAGCACTAACACATATCTCTTTGGGAGTAAAATATGACCCGTATTATTAAATAATATGTTTATATTATTCTCAAATTATGACCCGTATTATTAAATATTATATATTTATATTATTTCAAATCATTTTATAACGCCGTGAATCAATCGAGACTAAATAATAATATAATTAATTATATTATCCACTCGTATATATATATATATATATTATTATTTATGTCATCCGTCGCGTAAAGAAATTCCTAAACTCGTGGACACGTTCGTCCACTCTTGCATATTAGAGCTGTTCTTTAAGACATTTCTTTCCGTGTCACTGTCACGATTCCCATTATCATTCCTAATTTATGTGTTTATAATTTTAGGACATTCGTAGGTCTTTTGAGACTTACACTCGTGGTTCCAACTTACTTCTAGTGTGAAACTACCTTCAAAGCCAAGCATGTGAGTTTTCACGGCGCCTTTTACTGTTTTAACTTGGGGGAGAAAACATGACTAAACGATTTTGGATTTCTTTTAATTCGTATGTTATCATTGTTAAATGCTAAGCGTAACACGCTATCACAGAAAGTCCTCAACTAATATCGGACCGTTAATATGGATCTTAGCGAGGTAATATTTAGTAGTATTACTGGGTTTGACAAATCCCACCCGCGTTAGTCGCGCTAACTCGATTAGATATCGAACAGGTGAAATGTTAGCCTACTCACACCGCCAGTGTTGATAGACCTGGCAAGAGGCAATAAACAAACAGTCAGCTTCGGTTGCGAGCGCTTGAGCTGAACATGAACATAGGTTAGCTACCTATAGATACGTACTGAATGAACTTAAATCCGGTAAACGCTTATTTACTTATATTGAAACCTGTGGACTCACCAACTTCGTGTTGACATATTTTTACATGTTTTCTCAGGTCGCTAAGCTAAGACACAGGTGCACGTTAAGGCATGCATGGGATTCAACTGCTTTGATTGTGTCTATTTATGTTTGGTTGAATTATTCTATTGTACTTTGCTTTGTTTGGACGTTTGGACTTTTTGGGACTTTTGGACTTTGGTTCTGGGCGCGTGTATTTTGCACATTTTCTTTCTTTACGCTTCCGCATTGAACTCTGATTATTATGGTATTTTCATTTGAGTCCCATGTAGAGTCGTTCAAAGTAACTAATGTCTGAGATCCTAGTTAGTCACTTCCCAAAACGGTAAAACTCCGTTAGTTGAAATTTAGGGGTGTGACAGATTGGTATCAGAGACATTGGTTAAAGAGAACTAGGATTGCATACTAGACTATAACCTCACACATTAGTTACACGGCACAGACACTTATACGTGATACGTATAGCAACTATACATTGCAGTGCAGGCATGTTAATACCATCCGTATCACCCTCAGTTGGCGAGATACACATCATTTTCATTGCATCATCATTCCCAGTGACGACACTCGGGGAATCGCTAGAACATCATCCACTCCCGTCCGAGGGCAGCGAGACAGAGCCTTCGGAGGAGTCACTTGCATCACCGTCACCCGTTGGGCATGTTGGGCTTTCTTAGGTCCATGTTAGTTTACAGCACTCAGCACTAACACATATCTCTTTGGGAGTAAAATATGACCCGTATTATTAAATAATATGTTTATATTATTCTCAAATTATGACCCGTATTATTAAATATTATATATTTATATTATTTCAAATCATTTTATAACGCCGTGAATCAATCGAGACAAAATAATAATATAATTAATTATATTATCCACTCGTATATATATATATATATATATTATTTATGTCATCCGTCACGTAAAGAAATTCCTAAACTCGTGGACACGTTCGTCCACTCTTGCATATTAGAGGTGTTCTTTAAGACGTTTCTTTCCGTGTCACTGTCACGATTCCCATTATCATTCCTAATTTATGTGTTTATAATTTTAGGACATTCGTAGGTCTTTTAATAAACAAACAGTCAGCTTCGGTTGCGAGCGCTTGAGCTGAACATGAACATATGTTAGCTACCTATAGATACGTACTGAATGAACTTAAATCCGGTAAACGCTTATTTACTTATATTGAAACTTGTGGACTCACCAACCTCGTGTTGACATATTTTTACATGTTTTCTCAGGTCGCTAAGCTAAAACACAGGTGCACGTTAGGGCATGCATGGGATTCAACTGCTTTGATTGTGTCTATTTATGTTTGGTTGAATTATTCTATTTTACTTTACTTTGTTTGGACGTTTGGACTTTTTGGGACTTTTGGACTTTGGTTTTGGGCGCGTGTATTTTGTGCATTTACTTTCTTTACGCTTCCGCATTGAACTCTGATTATTATGGTATTTTCATTTGAGTCCCATGTAGAGTGGTTCAAAGTAACTAATATCTGAGATCCTGGTTAGTCACTTCCCAAAACGGTAAAACTCCGTTAGTTGAAATTTGGGGGTGTGACATAGAGACCGAACCCCTCGGAGGTAGAGTCCCTTGAGTCACCGCTTGATCGGTTAACTTATGGGCAAGTTGGATAGTTTGTTGGATAGTGGCAAGATTGGATGAAGTAACCATGCTTTGTATTTGAGGCACTAGACCTCCAATGTAAAGCTCAAATCTCTTGTAATCGGGGGTCACCATATGCGGGCACATAGTAGCAAGTTCATGTGAACGTGTGGTGTAGAGTTCAATTTCAGAACCCTCCATCTTTATGTTCCAGAACTCTCCTTCTAACTTCTGGATTTCATCGCGAGGACAGTATTCCTCCTTCATCATTGATTTAAATTCCTCCCACGAGAGTCCATTTGCCATGGCCAGACCCAACATTTGGACCTGGGCGTTCCACCATGTGAGAACCGGGCCCTCCAAAGTTCCGGTGGCAAACTTTACCTGATTAGCCACGGGGCAGTTGCACACGGCAATCACTGATTCTACCTTCTCAAACCAACGAAGTAGTCCAGCAGCTCCTTCAGCTCCACTAAAGGCGTGGGGCTTACAATCCATGAATGCCTTGAAGGTGCAGGCTAGTTGCGGGTGTTGTGGACCTGCAGTTAGAAACAATATAGGATTGGAATTATGGGGTTTAGGAAGATGTTTTTAAGAGATGAATTGACATCATTAGTCAATAGCTAAAGCATTTACCTGCAACATTCTGTGCTGCTAGAGCCTCCACTACACTATCGTTTATTAGTGCTGCTAGCTCCGCTTCCGTCATGTTAATGGTACCTTGACCACCGACACGACCTCCGCGTCCTCTCCCTGACATGATTCTTCACACTCACAAATGAAAAAAAATGAGAAATATATCGCATATTAAACATTATTCAGGTACGAGTAAGGAGATACAACATCTAATATTTTGAAAATTAAATAAATTGTAAGGCTACAAAATAAATAACTCAAACATTAAACTTCTCATGCTTTTATTGAATTGGAACAACCTTACCCATCTAGGTTTGAAAAGAGAAATAACATAAGCAAAAACAGGCATGAAAAGGAACATAGATAGGAAGATCATCAAACATCTTCGTCATCGGAAGAAACATACGATTGTGCATCGTCCATCTCCACCGGTTCCACCTCGGGTGGCTCCTCCTCCAAGGGCTCCTCCTCAAAGGGCTCCTCCTCGCCATCAGAAAGTGGAATCTCCTCGGAAATAGGGCTGCTTGTAGTTGGGCTTCCAAATGAGTCACCCTCTCTTGAAGACCTTCAGCAGTGTGGTTTGCTACATGTAGCTGAGCTTCCAGAGTAGCCACTCTCTCAAGAACTCCTTCCATGTCATTGTCTGAGGTGTCCACCCTCGTCTCCAAATGTGTCACATGATCCACCAAAAGGTTATGGACCAGGTCAGTTACAGGTAGTTCAGCAGTCAAAAGCTCTATCCCTACCTTATTCTCCTCTATTTGAGGCTCTCTCTTCAGAATATCAGGTATCTCATCAGTAGCATCTTTCACAATGCTCAACTCTCTAGATATATAAAATACAAAGGCTGCAAAAGCTTGTTCCATAGTGCATGGCAAGCTAGGTAAGGTAGATGATGAGGAAGTAGAACCGAAGTAAGGTGATGGGACATTTCCCATTTCGATCCATCTTTGGATCATTTGTGGGTATGCGTTCCAATTGTGAGTAGGATTCATTGCATGTGCGCTGCTCGTTTCCCCCTGGTCAACTGAATAGTCACTGGAACTAGTCCGGCACCTTTTGGGCTCCGGGGATGATAGGATAGGTGCCTTATGTCCTAGTACCTTAGGTGATGGAGGTGGAGTTGACGACATGTTCATGTAACAATATGTATAAGTGCCAAACATCCAAATGACATGTAACTAATGTGTGAGGCTATAGTCTAGTATGCAATCCTAGTTCTCTATAACCAATGGCTCTGATACCAACCTGTCACACCCCCAATTTCAACTAACGGAGTTTTACCGTTTGGGAAGTGACGAACCAGGATCTCAGACATTAGTTACTTTGAACGACTCTACATGGGACTCAAAATGAAAATATCATACTAATCAGAGTTTCAATGCGAAAGCGTAAAGAAAGTAAATGCGCAAAACACACGCGCCCAAAACCAAAGTCCAAAAGTCCAAAACGTCCAACCAAACCAAGTACAATAAAATAATCCAAATAAATATAAATAAGTCATAATCAAAGTAGTTGAATCCCATGCATGCCCTAATGTGCACCTGTGTCTTATCTTAGCGACCTGAGAAAACACGTAAGAAAATATGTCAACACGAGGTTGGTGAGTTCACAGGTTTCAATATATAAATAAGCATTTACCAGATTTATGTTCATTCAATATGTATCTATAGTTAGCTAACCTATGTTCATGTTCATCTCAAGCGCTCGCAACCGAAGCTGACTGTTTGTTTATTTGCCTCCTGCCAGGTCTATCAACACTGGCGGTGTGAGTAGGCTAACATTTCACCCGTTCGATCTCTAATCGAGTTAGCGCGACTAACGTGGGTGGGATTTGTCAAACCCAGTAGTACTACTAAATATTACCTCGCTAAGATCCATATTAGCGGTCTGATATATGTTGAGGACTTTCTGTGATAGCGTGTTACGCTTAGCTTTAACATTGATATCATACGAATTACAAAATCTCAAAATCGTTTAATCATGTTTTCTCCCCCAAGTTAAAATAGTAAAAAGGGGCCGTGAAAACTCACCTGCGTTGCGTTGTAGGTAGTATCACACAAAGGATAAGTTGGAACCACGTGTGTAAGTCTCAAACGACTTACGAATTCCCTAAAATTATAAACACATAAATTAGGGATAAAAATGAGAATTATTGGGATACGTGACGACGACACGGAATGTTGAATGTCCAAAAAGAAACGCTCTAAAGATCAACGAGTAGACGAACATGTCCACGAGAATACATATTTCTAGGTTAAATAATTCGAACGATTACGATATGCGACGAAAGACAAAAATTACAATAATTACAACTTGATTACCCATAATTGAGTTTCAATTCGAATAAATGTCGGGTTTAATGACTTAATGATGGACGTTGATGATCATAATCGTGTAAAACAGTTACAATTCGAACGAATCTTTGATTGTGAATTTTGAATTGGGATCAAAGGCTGCGAGTTGACTTTTAGAAGTCAACAGAAATTGACATTGGTCGAATTACAGATTCAGTCCCTTGTTTTTGAGTTTAGATAATGACAGAATTAGTCCTTGAAGTTTGAGATAGGCAAACCAAGTTAGAATTTAACTGGATTTAGCTAACTGGGTTAACTGGAAAAGTCCGGATTTTCACATCAAATGGGATGAATTCTTCTTGATTTCTAGTGCAAAACTCAAGAAACAAATGTGTGTTTGTGTGTGGTGCAAGTGAGCCGAGAGAGATGAGTGAGATAAAGATTGTGAAGTTTGAATTATAGTAGGTTACTCGTATATATATTTGGACCTTGAGTGTACTCCTGAACAAAATCATAATAATTAAGATTAGATATCTAGTGTGGAGTGTTGAACAAAAGATAATCATGATGTAGTTGGTGTTGGTGCTGCCATGAAATCCAAATAGAAAGGAGAGAAAGATTGGTTAAGTGTCTAGGTAAACAAATTTGGTATCTTCTCATTTGATTAGATGTCGGTGTCTGATAGTAGTTCAAACTAAGAGGTGATGGAGTTGGTGGTCGGGTGTGTGTAGCCGTGAAAATAAGGACAAGAGGGAGAGGGTGACATTTGAGTGATTATCCATTTGATTGAAGTTGGTAAACTACTAGATGGTGGAGTGTGGAGGGGAGCAAGAGGGATGATATGAGTATGAGTGTTTAATAAATAAGTTGGTACCGCATTATATTGATTAGATGCTAGAGTAGTTAAACCATTTGTTGATGTAAGCTCTCGTAGGGTTCTAAACAACATAATACTTCTTGTTGACGTTCTTAATGTTGCATGAACTCTAGTTTGACACGGCTAGTGACTAGTTTAACGTAACACAATCAAATCTTATTTTGTATTTAAGTATAGGTTTCTTAATACGTGGTAAAATCTAAAGGAGTTGGGTTATGGATTTTTGTGTACACTAAAGATTTTATTCCAAAATGTTTATTGTATAAACATAAGTTCATATATTTTCGGTCTCCAAGTATTGTACTGGTTATTTAAAATTAATCACCAACGCTCGTATCGTGCGGGACATATATATATAGTATATATAGGGAGAGGATCAAATAAAAAAGTAGTTTTTCGCTAAGAAATGACAAAAACCTTAAAAATGATATCAAACGAACTCCGATTGAACTAATTTCAGCGGTGTTGGAACCGTCTCGTAGAACTCTACCATCTTATCTTTTAGGGTTTAGCTTTTAAGGTTTAGATTTTACGTTTGAATTTTAGGGTTTTAGCCTTATGGTTTAGCTTTTAGGGTTTAGATTTTATGGTTTAGTTTTTTTTTGGGGGCGGGTTTAGGTTTTAGGGGGTGGGGTGGGTGGTTTAGGTTTTTGGGGAGGTGGGGTGGTGGTTTTAGGCTTTTCAGGGTAGGGTTGGAGGGGGGTTTAGGTTTTTGGGGGTGCAGGTGGAGGGGGTTTAGGTTTTTGGGTCCGGGTTAGGGTTCGATGAGACGGTTCCAATGCAGCTGGAATGAGCTCAATCGGAGTTCGTTTGACCGACTTCTTAGTATTTCTTAGCGAAAAACTACTTTTTAGTGGAACCGTCCCCTATATATATATATATATATATATATATATATATATATACAAGGGAGGGATAATCTAAGGAGGCTAAAAATTGTAAAAAGTCTTTCAAAAACCCAAACCCCCCCCCTAAAAACCTAAAACCCCCACCCCAACCCCCCCAAAACCTAACCCCCACCTCACCCCGAAAAACCTAAAACCCCCACCCCTACCCCCAAAAACCTAAATCCTAACAAAAAACACTAAAAAGCCAAAAAAGTCATCTAAAAACACCACCTCCCAAAAGCACAAACCTCCAACCCAACCCCCGTAAAAACCTAACCCCGACCCTACCCCACCCCTAAAAACCTAAATCCCCCACTCCTACCCTCTTCAAAGCCTAAATACTAAAAGCTAAACCCTAAGGCTAAATCCTAAGGAAAAAACTAAACCCTAAAATCTAAACCATAAAAGCTAAACTCTACAAGCTAAGATCGTGGAGTTCAACGAGACAGTTCCAACGCCGCCGAAATGAGTAAAATCGGAGTTCGTATAAGCCGGTTATGAGCGTTTTAAACGACTTTTTACACTTTTTTGACTTTTTAGCAAAACCTCACTATATATATATATATATATATATATATATATATATATATATATAAGAAAACTCATTTAAATGAGAGAACCAAAAAACTTCTCACTAATGGCAATTTTGTAATTATACTATCATTATATATTCTAAAAAACCTAACCCTCACATACACCCCAAAAACCTAAACCCCCCTCACCCACCCCACCCAACCCTCCTAAACACCCCCCCTAACCCAAAAAGCCTAACACCCCCCCCCCCCAACCCAAAAAGCCCAACACCGCCCCTCCCCCCACTCCCCCCAAATCTAAATACCACACCCACCCCTAAAAACCTAACTTAAAAGCTAAACCCAAAACTTAACCCTAAAAAATAAACTAAACCTAAAAAACTTAACACTAAAGTTAAACCGACTATTTTTTCAAGTTTTATTTTATTTTTTTTATGAAACGAGGCAAACGAGAGAAACATTTAGTTTTTTTATTAATTTTTTATTTCTTTTTTATTTATTTTAGAGGTTTTTTTTCCTTACAAAAAATGTGCCATTAATTACGAAAATGTCATTAATAAGGAGTTTCTTGGTTTTCTCCCCAAAAAGAAGTTTTTTCATCATCTTCTCCCTATATATATATATGTATATATATATATGTATAAATGTTAGATGAGATGGAGGTTGAGTGTTGTCATAAATAAGTTCCAAAATAATGACGATTTGACGTCTTGAGTGGAGTACACTCTATCTCAAAATAATGATGATGTGACGTCTTGAGTGGAGTGTAAGATTGATTATAATGATGAGAGTGGTTGTTGATGGTGGTTCAAGCATGGTACAATACCCCCAATTAATACCCGCTAATTATTCGTCTTGATAAATAAACTTCGAGGTCATCAATATTGTTAGGGGTAGATTTTACCGCTCGGGATCCCGGGTTCCTTTTACAATTCGGTATCCTGCGTACGGTTCGGTATCCTACGTTCTTGTGTTATTAACCATATTATTCTCCTATATTTGACTTATTCTCGCAGGTTCAATGGTAAAAAAAAGCTTAGACCTAAAGATTTGCAGGGAATTAGGTAGAGAACGTGGGAAAGAGCTTGAACAAGTCCACCAGCTGCTATATTTGAAGATATCAAGGACTTCCCTGATTTTTCGGGATATCTATTCGTAACTTGTTATGTAAGAGGTACTAAGTCGTATTGGTCAAGCCTACCACTGGATAATCACCCCTGAAGTCAAGGAGAACGTGCTAGAGTAGGGAGCAAGTCAGCCAACGGTCATATTTGACCTGAAGACTGTCCACCTTTTTCGGGATACTAATTATCTTCATTTTACTATATAAAGAGGCATAATGATTGACTTAAGACACTTCACACCCTGAAACCACACTCATTGTACTACTTAGCATCGATCATTACTGCTCTCAAGTTGTATTCTCACTTTTGCAAATAATAAAAGATCAAGAGGTAGCGTGACATTAGTCACCTCCTGAGGTTTTATGCCGGAGATCCCCAAGGATCAAGGGCTTTCCTCGTAAACACTCGTGTCACTTTATTGCTTTTTTTTTTTACATATTTCACACGATTTGTACAAGCACACTATCTCACTTACAAAGTTTGATCACTTAATTAGCTTTGTTAATTTTTGGTCAAAACAATTTGGCGCCCACCGTGGGGCAAGTGGTGCTTTTCATTTTTAAATCTTTACTAAAGTTTGCGTTCAATCATTTTTTCTAAAAACTGATTTCAAAAATGTCGTCCCAATCCAAAAATGTTTCTGTTTTTACTCCATCTTCAAGCTCTGGGTTGAACCACCCTATTCCTCCTCCTCCATTCCAAAGGAAAGTTAGTAAGCCGAAGAAAACTACTTCTGTGGGTTTTTCGGGATCCGGAATACCTGCTGGTGCACCTGTGATCGTTTCGAACAATGATTTCCTCGATCTATTCTCAGAAGTGAAGCAACAGATAGAACAGCAGAAAAAGACTAACCTGATGCTGTTCAGAGAGCTTGAAAAAGTCAAAGAATCGAAGAGACCAGTGGAAGTGACAACCCCGCTGCAAACAAGGATCCTGGACTTTAATTATTCGGGATCCTCAGGAATCCATAAGGGAGACTTTAAAAACCAGTTTTCTTGCAACAGAACTTTTGAAAGACTAACTAATGACTTGTACAGAGTAACCCAAAATGCTGACGGGTCCCTTAGGGATTATGTAAGCGAGTTTGGCCGGGAATCCTTCGATATCCCGAACCTTGACATTGCTATGGCAGTTTAAGCTTTCAAGACGGGATTGATAAAGGACTCCTCCTTCTGCGAAGATCTCGTAATGAATCCTTGCAGGAACTTGGATGAAATCAGGAATCGGGCTCTAAGGTTCATAAGACTCGAAGATGACAAAAAGATCCAGAAAAGGATTAATGCACCCTCCAACTATGATTATCCCATTAGGAAATCTGAATCATCATCTTTCAAGCTTCATAGATCAAAGCCTTACTCGAGAGCTGACAGTCACAGATTCAACGTTGTGAAGGACGAAGAGGAAGTAGAAAATTATTCTAAACTGATTGACTATTGTTTTTCTGTTGATGTTTCAGGACTCATGTATGCTATGTTGGATCTTAGGGACAAGGTCAAATGGCCTAGGAAAAATGACAAGGCATCCGGATGGAAGGAAAAATCTGAATGGTGTGCCTATCATGAAGACTTCGGGCACAAGACTGAGGATTGTATTGCCCTTAGAAAAGAAACAAGCTATCTTCTTAGCAAACGCCACCTGAAGGAACTCTTTGGAAGAAAGAATGAAAAGAATCAGAATCCTGATGCTACCTAAGATGAGCAGCATCCCCACCTAAGGATGTCGAGGTAATAAGTTTCATATCTGGTAGGTCTAATACATGTGGTACATCTTATTCTATAGCAAAGATAAACACCAAGGAAGCAAAGACAGAGAAAAGGGACAAGCCTACCAAAACATCCACCTTAACCAAAAAGAAAGTAATCTCTTTTGAAAAATGGGACAGAGATGACGTATAGGATCCTCATCATGACGACTTGGTAATCAGTCTGTACATAGCCAATCACTTCATCCGTCGGATCCTGATTGAAGGAGGACGCTCAGTGAACATCATACAATTAAAAGTCCTGAAGAGGATGGGGATCCCTGATTTCCGAAATCATCTCGAAATCCTCAATTTTGGTAGGATTCAGTGGAGAGGTCAAGAGCATAGTTGGTGAAATAAAGCTACCAATATACATCGAAGGGGGAGACCCTGGATACATGTCATCAGCACCTCTGCTAATGAAGCCAGAGGATGGTGAACCATTATCCCTGTATTTGGCGGTATCCGGAAATGTTGTAAGTAATGTCTTAGTTAAGGATCATTAAGGACAACAACATCCCGTATACTATAAAACCAGAGATGTCAAGAAGAATGGCTAAGTGGTCCGTCAAACTTAGTGCGTACGATCTAGTATATGAACCTACAACAACAATAAAATCTCAAGCACTTGCGGACTTTGTGGTGGATTTCAGTAGTGACATTCAACATGAAGTAGACGTTGAAGTTAGAATCCAAGGATAAGTGGACTTTATTCACTGACGGTGCATCAAATGTTAGAGGAACATGTCTACGCATCATACTGAAATCGCCACAAGGGGACATTATACCCCAATCAATAAGCTTGAGTTCCAGGCAACCAATAACGAAGCGAAATATGAGGCGCTGATAGCAGGATTATAATTAGTTAGGGATCTCAAGATCATGTATCTCCAGGTATATGTAGATTCACTATTAATTGCTAACCATTTTAATTGCTCGTATGCAGTAAAGGGTGAGAAGTTAGCCATATATCTCACAATAGTTAAGCAATTATCTGTGGAATTCAAAATTTTCAATATTACACAACAATTGAGAAGATAATTGAAGTATCCAACACTGAAGAAGAAGCATGTATCCGGAATCTTGAACCTAGTCAAGGATCC
Source organism: Smallanthus sonchifolius (assembly GCA_023525975.1). Classification (NCBI taxonomy): domain Eukaryota; kingdom Viridiplantae; phylum Streptophyta; class Magnoliopsida; order Asterales; family Asteraceae; genus Smallanthus; species Smallanthus sonchifolius. Next base: position 94,340,473 of record CM042019.1, read on the forward strand.
TGGATTTTACTGTGATTCCCTTCGATCTGCTGATATTCAAGGATAAAGTCTTCAATCACACTCAGAATTGGCGAAAACAATTCAGAAGTTAAGTCAACACCAATTGAACAAATCAAAGATGAGCAATCTCAATGCTATCAATCACACCAAATGCATACTTCATGATGATTAGCTTCATTAATCTAGTAATGTAATCAAGTATTAACAATAGAAACACACAAAATTCTCTTTTGATTAACTTGTAAAATCACAATACAAAAATGAGAAAGTTACTTGAAATACAAAAGACACAACTATTTATACTAGAGAGTTTTCGATCGAAATCTTCATGATCGAAAAATGTTTTCGATCGAAAACATTTTTCGACCGAAAACATAAAGTTTTCGACCGAAAACTCTTAAGTTGATACTTCTAAAACCTAATTGATTTCTATGGACTATTAGGTTCCAACAATCTCCCCCTAGTCCATAGAACATCAATTCTTCAAAAGTTGTCTTTTGCAGGCTTGGTTTTACGTAGCTTCTTAGCATCCAGAGCATCAAGTCTTTTCTTGATCACTTCAGCTTCAAGTCTTCTTGACAAACATCGAGCCACGACTCTCATATACAACTTTGCTTCAGTTTTAATCTTCATGCTCATATCACATCTAATAGGATTCTTGTACAAAATCTTTAGATCATCATCAGAAAAGCTAAACAAATCCACTGGATCAAAAACTCTGACTTCTGGTAAATGATCCTGTATAATCACAGCTTCATGTGTTTTGCTATCATACACCCACTTCTTGAAGCTTTTAATAAATGTCTTTTTAAGTGATATAATGTAAACAGTTGAAACTGTATCAGCAGGCTTCACAATGTATCTAAACCTTCTTTTCCCGTCTTTCTCATTTCTTTTCAACTTTCTGCATTCAGACACCTATGGTTTGAGCTTTTCAAATTTAGCTTTTCCACACTCTGTCTTTAAAAATTCTTCAAAATTAGCAGCAAATGAATTGTTCGATGGATTGATCATCTTCAGTTGACGTAGCTCTCGAATATCCCAGTATGGCAATGTGTTTAACTTTGAACTCCTGTCAAAATACTGAATATTCCCATCACATCTCTTAATTACATACATCTTCTTTTCACCATCATACATCCATGCTAATATTTCACGAGTTAACGCTTGTTCTGGACTCTTTATTGTCTGTGTAATCCTTTCTATAATTGATGGCTTCTCAGTCACTGTCCACCAGGTACTCTTGTCAATCTTTGAAGTCTTTTGCCTTTTAGATGATGATTCAATATCTTCAGAAACATTAAATGGCTCTCTTTCATCTACAATCTTATCCAATTTACCAATCACTGAACCATCTTCTTCAACATACGTCTGTTGTTCATATTCATACTTTTTGTATTCAGTGTTGGTTGGAGTTTCTTGTTCAGCATCTTCAATTGATTTTTCACTTCCACCAATACTACCAGTACCACCACTATTATCATCATCATCTGAAGAATTGTTGTCATCTTTTCTTTCACCAGTGATCACCACTTCTTCATCATCTTCTTCTTCTTCCTTCTTTATCTTTTCTTGGTTCTCATCAATTTGCTCCAACCCTTCACCTTCATCATTGAGAAGCATATCAACATCAAATAACATATTGTCTTCAAACATAGTTGCATCAAAAATTGGAGTTTGAACTTGTTCACTTGTAGAAGGAATTGGTTCAGTGGCTGCTGGACTATGAATTTCTTCAACATTCTCTGCTGGGTTTGTACCAATTTGAACCCCCGTAAGAGCTATTAAATCCTGTACCATCTTCTGAAGTTGATCAATATGTTGCTGCTGTTGAGCTATTACACCCTTTTGTTTAGTACTTTCAATTTTCAACTCTCTGATGTCTCTGGAATTAGTAGCTTCTCTACTTTGCAAGTTTGAGATCTGAGTCTTCAATTGACTAACAACATCTGTAGTTTCCCTGGTTGCATAGTTAAGAAACTCTTCATCAACAAACTCATAACTTCTAGATCTTTTGGACTTATGCTTTTCTGGTACCGCTTTAGCTTTACCCTTGCCTTTATCAAGTCTTGTTGTAGTTTTCTTTTTTTTTTTCTGTGATTCTGGATCAGTAAATACAATACCCTTAGACGGAGGAGGTCTACAAGGTACTGTCTTTGTTTGTTCAAGTTCTTTTCTTTTCTTTGCTGGGGTTGTTGCTGTGGCAATTAACTGTTCATCATTAATTTTTAATACTTCAGTGTTCACATTTAAGACATCGTTAGCTTCAACAATAAATTCTTCTGTGTGACTTAGTAATGGTTCAGTAACTTCTTCATTTACTTCAGGAACTCTGTTTTCTTCAAAAAAACATATCATGTTCTTCAACTTGAACTTGACCTTCCTGTTGAATAACATTTACTTGACCACCACCATGACCTTGATCGTTATCATTTGCTTGATCATCATTCTGCACTTAGTCAGTTTCATCATTGTCACTATCAACTCCATCTTCTATATCTTCTACCATTAAGTCATTTATTTCATCTTTAATAGTAAAATTTGGATCAGGATTTTCTTCAAGCATAATAGGAAATAGTGGTGTGACAGTACCACTAAATTTGCTTTTCTTCCTCACATTATTCATGCTGCTGAAGATTGCTTCTTTCATTGAATCCAAAGGTAGTTCTACACCATCGTTTTCCAGATTCCGCAGTAGTGTATTGATAATCATTTGTACAAATCTTGCGTACATTAGAAACTTGTAGGTTTGTCTTGGTCCTACAAAGTTACTAATCATTTCCTCAAATATCAGTCTTGAAAAATTGAATCTTTTATGAGTTGCCAGACACACTAACGCTCTACTGAATACTTCACCTATTTGATCAAAAGCAGATGTTATGGGACTCATGCAATGAATTAATACATGGACAAGGTATCTCCATTGTTTTGCAAACATAGTTTTGGTCACCTGTCTTCTTAGAAACGTTCCCTCATATCCCATACTCAGAATTATCCCTGAGATTGCAATGTGATTAATTTTGTAAGGAAAATCAGCTGCGTCTCTGAAGTTCAACACTTCACGAATAACTTGTTCTGTAACTTTTATTGTATTTCCACCAACAGAGCTTTCTATCCAGATCTCCTTGTTTCCGTTCTTGTATTCTACATTGTCCCAAAACTCCCTCACATGTTTCTCAAACACTCTAACTTGTGTGGATATTGCTGTGTGAATTCTGGAATTTATCAAGAACTTGACAATTTCTTCATAACCACGTGCTTTCTTGGTGTTTGTGGTTAAGCACGCACAAATATTGTGCTTGGGTTCAAACTTTAAATGGTTTATATTTGTAAAAAACAAACACATAAAATTATAAAATTTCTAAAAGAAATCTTAACCTTTTCACCAGAAAAGTTGAGCTTTGAACTTTTCGATCGAAAACTCTTAATCAGTACATCGATATTTCGATCGAAAACTCAATCAGTACATCAATATTTCGATCGAAAACTCTGAGTTATACCTCTCAACTTTTCGATCAAAAACTTTTGAAATCAAAATAAACCACGACTATTTTGATCAAAAAAATTAAAACAATTTTCATCAAAAACGTCTTTTCATCAAAATAAGCCAAGATTTTTCGATCGAAAACACTTTTCGGTCGAAAACACATTTCGGACGAATTAGAATTAACTTTTTCATCTGAAATACTTTTCGATCCATTCAATCGACTTTTCGGTTCATTCTTCCTAGTTTTTGGACGATTCAAAAATACATAAATTCAAACTAAAACTACGGATTTGGATCTAACCTATCAACCTCTATGAATCACGAGAACATACCTGGATGATCGAAAAAAATTGAGAATCAAGATGACGTCACGATCGACCACTTTTTCGTACGAATCTTTAACAATTGTAAAACTCGATGAACTTTGAAATGATACGGTCGAGAGAAAAATGCAAGTAGAAAAAATCTTTTCAATCGAAAAATTTGAATATAAAGACTTTTCAAATCTTGACCGAAAACTTCAGTCATGACTTTTCGATCGAAAACTTTAACAGATGATATATTTTCGGTCAAGAGATTTCGACCGAAAACTCCAAACATATATATTTTTTATTTAAGTCCATTTTTGACATCATTAAGACCTGTTCCAGAACTTTAATTTTCACACACACACAAAACAAACAAAACAACAACAACAACAAAAAAACTTTTAAACATAAAATCCAGATCATAACAACTATTTTATTCTCAGACATTTTCTTTTGATAAAATGAAATAACATAGGATCATAAATGTATATTGTCTTAACTACACTGCATATCAAATCAGGATCTAAACAGTTCAACATTGATTGCCACTATTGTTATCCACATAAACTCATGCATCACGTTTCAGCAAATACTGTGTGACATTTAAGGTTATATTAATCAATACATTGTGTACCCCACTATCGAGATGGAATGAACTTAGAATTAACACAAAATTTCACCAGATCATGATCCAATCTCCAGCATGAAGGTAGCGTTCTTAGCACAGGAAAAATAATCCAAGTGGATTTGATTGGAATCATATTGATTCAGAATCATTTTGATTCATTTTCTTGGTTTCTGAGATATTACAGAATCATATTGATTCATATGAGATGTGAAGAATCATGAATGATTCGGGTATGCGGATATCCGTAAGATATTGGATATGTCAATTGAAATCACGAATGATTCAAAAGGCGAAACATACTGACTTTCTAGTTTCCATCCGAGATTTTCACCAGAACCATCAGCTGTATGAAGGTGTTTAACTCTAAATCATATATTTGACGTATATAGTCAATAGAGGAAACAAATTGTGCTAAGAACTCATCAAGATCCTGGTCTCATGGTATGACTAGATTCACTTTGCATTCGAATGATGAAAGTACCGATATTCGATGTGGGTAAAACATGAAGATTGCTATTTAGTTAATCACACAAATATCGCCCAATTTACATATGTAGAGCCTACCAGCATATCAAAAAATTGGTACCGATGTCACCATCATATCCAATTCATGCATAAGCTCAGCACACACTTGTACTATCATTTCCTATATATACGTCATTTAGACACATAAATTTTCTTTTTCTTTTATTCTCCCCCTAAAATTTTGATTTATTTACTATTTATATCACTTATGAGAACAAACATATCTGACACGAACACTCATTAAGCTAATACACATATAAAGCGTACACAACACAATTTTAACACTTAAAAGAAAATCTTTTTGATGAACATATTTCTGAGGTCTTTCAGTTCAAAATTTGGACTATTTATTATTCTAAAAATTTATTTTTTTATTTTTATTTTTTTTATTTTTTTAAAACGAAATCATCCCCAACATCTCAACCAAAGAGTTAAACCGATCCGTTGAAAAAACTTTTGTAAAAATATCGGCTTTTTGCTCTAAGGTATCGACATGGACCACTTTAATCAGCCCATTCTCAAAACAGTCACAAATGAATGTAACATGATCGCAATGTGCTTTGTTTTGGAATGCTGAATGAGATTTTTTACTATTCCGAGCACTACCTCCTTGTCACAACAAATCGGAGTTTCTAGAACATTTACTCCAAAATATAACATTTGATGTTGAATCCAGATAACTTGTGAACAACAGCTCGAGGCAGCAGTATACTCAGCTTCAGCAGTTGATGTGGATACATTCGTTTGTTTCTTACACCGCCAAGACACCAGTCTCTCCCCCAAAAATTGACATCCACCTGAAGTTGACTTCCTGTCCAAATTACAACCTCCATAATCACTATCAGTGTAAGCAAAGAAATTAAATTCTGAATCAGAAGGATACCATAAACCAAAATTTACTCGACCCTTAAGATATCGGAAAATTCGTTTAACGGCTGATTCATGAGATTCTTTTGGAGCTGCCTGATATCTGGCACAAAAGCAAACAACAAACATGATGTCTGGTCGATGAGCAGTCAAATACATCAACGAGCCAATCATTGACCTGTACATCTTTTGATTTACTTCAACTCCAGACACATCGACAGTTAAAGGTTCATGAGGAGCAATTGGTGTTGAAGCTGATTTGCAATCAGTCATTTTGAATTTTGTAAGAATGTCTTTCACATATTTGGCCTGATGAATAAGAATTCCTGATTCAGACTGCTCAACTTGTAACCCCAGAAAGAACTGCATTTTTCCCATCAAGCTCACTTCAAACTTTAGTTTCATAACTTGTTCAAATTCTTTGTAAAGAGCTTCATGTGTTGATCCATAAATAATATCATCGACATAAACTTGCACAATTAACAAATCAACATCATATTTCTTCAGGAATAAGGTCTTGTCAATTGTTCCACGAACGAAGCCATTTGATGTAAGATGTATTGATAAGGTTTCATACCACGCACGAGGCGCTTGATGTAACCCGTACAATGCTTTATCAAGCTTATACACTTGAAATGGATGAGCTGGATCTTCAAAACCTGGTGGTTGATTCACGTAAACTTCTTCCTTTACCACCCCATACAGAAAAGCTGTTTTTACATCCATTTGATATACAGTAAATTTCGTGTACGATGCATAAGCCAAAAAGATTCGTATGGCTTCAATTCGTGCAACAGGAGCAAAGACATCATCATAATCTAGTCATTCCTCTTGATAAAAACCTTGTACAACCAAACGAGCTTTGTTCTGAACTACAATCCCACGATTATCCTTTTTATTTCTGAAGACCCACTTCGTTCTAATTGGATATTTTCCCTCAGGTAAGTCCACAAGATGCCACACGTTTAACTTCTTAAACTGAAGCAATTCTTCTTGCATAGCTTCAATCCAACTTGGATCTTGTAAGGCAACAGTAACATTCTTGTCTTTAGATAAACAAACATTTATATTTCCAGTTTGACTTCTTGTCTTTACTCCATTTTCAAGAGATCCAATAATATTCTCAACTGGATGAGCAGAATGGATTTGATGATTTTGAATATGCTCAACTTCCACAGATTCTGGCATGTTTGTATCATTCAACTCTGGTAATTGATCATTTGAATCTTCAACACTAGAAGAACTTGTCTGAACTACATCCTCAGTCTGATCATTTACAGAATCCAACTGAACTTCATTAACTGATGGTTCATCATTTGTACTAGGAATTTCTTGTATTTCAGAGTCAATATTTGTGACAGAGTTATCAACAATATTTTCTTGTGTTTGAGTTGATGTAGTAACATTCTCAGACATCTCATTTTGAATCATCAAATTCTATGATCCAACCAAAAACTTTCCAACAGATAGATCACTACTTGTAGAAGACTCAGTTACAGTACTCGAAGTACTTGCTTCATTAGAATCCATTTGAAGTTGTTGATCAAAAGTTTTGAAGATTACTTCAGCATCAAAGAACCAGTCAGGTCCATTTTGATCTGTAGGAGTATTTAGTTCTTGCCACTCCACATAAAACGATTCTTGAACAATTTTGGTTCTTTTGTTGTACACTCTATAAGCTTTCTGATATGAAGAATAACCCAAAAAGTAGCATTCATCACCGATAACTGCAAATTTTGGCAATGAATCTTGTGTATTCAACAATGTACAAGAACAACCAAATGCTCTGAAGAACTTGATATATGGCTTTCGTGTATAGAATAGTTCATATGAAGTCTTTGTAAGTTGCTTCACCATAAGAACTCTGTTTAAAACATAACATTCAGTGTTTACTGCTTCAGCCCATAAAAAAATGGGCAACTTGGAATCAACAAGCATTGTTCGAGCAGCTTCTATTAAAGTTTTGTTCTTCCTTTAAGCTACTCTATTCTGTTGTGGTGTTCTTGCAGCACTATACTGATGTGTTATTTCTTTTTCTTCACAAAAAGAACTTATCAGTTTATTTTTAAATTCTGTTCCATTGTCACTGCGAATGATTGAAACTTTGCTATCACAGATGTTTTCTATTCGTTTGACAAAATCAATAATTGTTTCAGGTGTTTCATCCTTCGTTGCAAGAAAAAACACCCATGAAAATCTTGAAAAATCATCTGTGATAACAAGACAATATGACTTTTTCGCAATGCTTTTAACTCGAACTGGACCAAACAAATCCATATGAATAAGAAATAAAGGTCTAGTAAAAGTTGTTATGGTTTTTCTTGGATGGGACTTCTTGTGCTGTTTTCCCTTCGCACATGACATGCCATTTTCTTCAATTATGAATTCTTTCTTTGGCAATCCTCGCACCAAATCTTTATGCACCAAGTTATTCATGTTCTTTAGATTCACATGACCCATTCTTCAATGCAAATAGGATTCTGAACCAGTTGCCTTTGATAATAAACATGAAACATTTACTGGTGTAGTATGATCATTCATGTCAACCACATATGTGTTGAATTTCCTTAGAGCACGCATCAGAATCATTTCTTCTGGAATAACCATTCCAGGCTTTAAGAGCAAGCATTCCTTTGCAGTAAAATGAACTGGTATGTCTTTATCACAAACTTAAGAAAAACTTAGTAAATTGAATTCCAATTGAGACACAAAATTTACTTTTTCTAATGTTATGAGTTCATTCGACACTGTTCCTTGATCAGTTATTTTCCTCCCTTTTTATCTCCCGCAAATGCAACAAAACTCCATCAAAAGTTCAAAAATTTTCCAGAATTTTTCTTTGTCTAGTCATGTGTCTTGAGCAACCGCTATCAACATGCCAAGCATTATTAATAGTCCTCCCGGTTAAACTCTGCACATTCAAGACAAAATTAATGATTTACAGGTACCCAGATCATCTTTGACCCGGGCTGACTTTTACCTTTTACAGTCATAACATCTTTCACATATTGTTCTTTCAATTTTATCAATTTTATATTTTTTATTCCAACCATATGTGAAAATTGTTCATTTTTAACTTTCCAAACATAACCAACATTTTTCGCATATTTCATAGTAGTTTTTTTAGCAAAATAGATTGGTTGGTTAAATTTCTTCACATATTGTGAACCTTTTAGGACACGTTTATTCCCAAACTTTGGTAGCACATAATCACGGCACACATTAGAATATAAAGCATGAAAATTTCTGGAAAGCAAGTAATCACGACTATATCTTTGTATCACTCCGGATTCTGACACACTGTCGTTCGCAGACGCTCGCTTGAAATGCTGAATAACGTTGCTCTTAACTTTCGCTTTGTTCTTTGTGAACCTTGACTCACTAGAGTTATGTTTGCAATTTCTCACAAAATGACCAACCTGACCACACACAAAGCAATTGTAGCTCTTAGGCTTTGACTTTGACTTTGAACACTCGCCTACTTCACTCTTTAGGCCACAACTTTTCTTTCTTAATTGTTCTTTGATTTGAATAGACTTTTCTTTGACATCAATGAACTTGTCTTTTACATCAATGGATTTGCCTTTGACACACCAAGACTTTCTTTGGACATTTGTTGGTACACTCACTTTAACTTTGACAACTTTATTGTTCTCTGTCTCACTGGTAAGAATACGATTCGCTGGTGCTATGACATTATTTTTCTTTGGTCTCTCATTTGACAAATCATACTCTTGAATCAGATGATTTCCAAACTCATCTAAGACCACATCATCAACTAGACAAGAGAGTTTATTAAGTGGAACATAATCTTTAGTTGTATGCACCACTTTATCAAAGAAAGTAGATGTTGATGACACTTCAGACACACAATCAAACTCAACACAACCGTTAGTAGAACATGCCGAAACATAAGAAATATCAGAATCAGAATCAGAAGCATTAATATTTTTTGCATCAACATTTAAACTAGAAATTGAAACAAATTTATCTAGATTACAGTCAACATCTAGGTATTGTTTACAGTCCATAATAAACTCCCTAGAGCACTGTTTATTGAAAGCTGAAAAACTTTTCACTCCATCAAGTTCATTTTCATCATCCACACACCCTGAGTTTATATCTTCACTAATATACATATCATGAAAGTTAGAATTTTCGACATTCATCAACTCATTCGATTCATGCGGTTCAAGAAAATGTACAACATTTTCAGGATGTGGAACCTTGTTGTAACCCAACCCGTCTTTGATATAAACAGTTCTCTGTTTGCTCACACATTCATCAAAAACATTTTGTTGCATCTTCTACTTTGAAACAGTTACCCTTTATTTTATTAAACCAGTTTCAGATTTGATAAGTTTTTCTGAAAGATCTTTGACTAAAACGTCCTTTTTATCCAAATATTCTTTAAATGTGACATTATCTTTTAATAATGCTTTAATTTTTCTTGTAAAATTTACTTCATTTTGTTTCAATTCTTTTTTTACTCTTTTTAGTTTATCATTTTCAGCAATCAGAAACGTGTTTGCTGCATGATAATTTTGCATTCGATCTACACACACTAAGGAACATATATCAAATTTATTTTCAGAATTTACCTCATTCTCAGATGAAGTTTCATCAGAAACATTAGTTTTGCCCTTTCCTTTAGAATCGGTTTTGAGCGCACAGTTACTGGTAATATCATTAGGTTTCATTGAATCTTCAATTTCAACCATTAAGGCTTCATCCATTTCATCCTCAGCATCCTCGATCTCATCCTCCCATTCACAATTACTCAGTTGTTTGGACATGAGTGCAGTTGGAGACTTTTTTGACTTATCAGATTCATCAATCATTTCCACCAGCTTAACTCCGCTTCCTCAACCTTCTTTTTCTTGTCCTTGGTACACTCACGAGCGAAGTGACCAAGCTGTTGACAGTTGTAGCACCTGAGTTTAGCTTTGTCAAAACCAACCTTTTTAACAAACTGCAACTTATCCTTCCCAACCTTCTGCAAGTACTTTTTAGCCCTTACAGCTATCATGGCCATTTGCCATTGCAAGTCCATATATTCTAAATCATCTGGATTGATCTGAACAAGATCTTCTACATCATGCACGGCAGGTTGCAACTTTCCTGTCACCAGTGCATCGTAGCTGCTCATGAAAGCTCCGAACAGAGCAATCTGATCTTCAGGGATTTGTCCAGATGACTTGACTTTCTCACCAGAGGAGTGTTCACAACAACCTTTGTTTTTCTCAGGTTTTGTTCCACTATTTCCTTCACTACTTCCAGAAAATAATGCTGCATTTGTTGAACTTGAGTTATTTTGTTTATCTTTGTTGTTCAGTTCTCTCTTCTTTGCATCCAATTCATAAGAATCAAGTAAACAGATAATATCATCAAGTGTTTTACTCTTCATATCTGGAGTTGTGTTCTTGATTAGCATACAAGGTATGCTCCAGCAATTTGGCAGTGAGTCTAACAACTTCTTTCCTAGCTCATACTCTTCAAATTTTACTCCCATTTATCTCAACCTATTTATCATGGTTGTAAACCTAGTCACTTGCTCACTGAGAGTCTCATTCATTTTATAACTAAACATGTTATATTGCTTTAGTAGAAGATCGGTTCTGCTTTCCTGAAGAGCTGCATTACCTTCAAATCTTAAGCACAAAGCGTTCCACAGACCCTGAGCAGTTTCATGTTGCTCAAAATTCAAATACAACTCAGTCGTAAGTGTTAGAATAATAGAACCCAATGCTCTGTTATCCCTTTCGATTAACTTCTTATCTTCCTCTGAATAAAGATCAGGATCAGCAATTGGAACTAACCCATCAGCATTTGCATTCTTAGGAATGTGAGGACCTTTTACAATTGATTCCCAAAGTGTATGTTCAGTAAACTTGAAATAAGCCTTCATCATTATCTTCGAATTTGAAAATTCTGATATTGATTTCAGCATCAGTGGTGATTTCCCAATAACCCTCTCAGTATCGTATACCTTTCCAACCATTCTTTACTTGAAATTTGAAACTTGGTCGAAATCAGAAAAAATTTCAAACTTATAACTTTTCGGTCGAAAACTTAGTACAACAATTTTCTATCGAAAATTCAGAATATTTCGGACGAAATACTTTTCGATTTCTCCAAACAGAGTTTTCGGCTACTTCAAACAAACTTTTCGGATAGTTCAATAGAAGAACACTTGAATTGACCAAAAACTTTATGTGATGATCCGAGTAAAGAATCAAGTCTTCAAACTTGATGCAAACTTCATCTCCAACAATGGCACCCAAATTACTTCAATTTGATTAGATTTGAGTTAAAATTTTCTTGAATACCAAGAGCTATTAACCTGGCTCTGATACCACTTGTGATTCCCTTCGATCTGCAGATATTCAAGGATAAAGTCTTCAATCACTCTCAGAATTGGCGGAAACAATTCAGAAGTTAAGTCCACATCAATTGAACAAATCAAATATGAGCAATCTCAATGCTATCAATCACACCAAATGCATACTTCATGATGATTAGCTTCATTAATCCAGTAATGTAATCAAGTATTAACAATAGAAACACATAGAAATTCTCTTTTGATTAACTTGTAAAATCACAATACAAAAATGAGAAAGTTACTTGAAATACATAAGACACAACTATTTATACTAGAGAGTTTTCGATCGAAATCATCGTGATCGAAAAATGTTTTCAATCGAAAACATTTTCCGACCGAAAACATAAAGTTTTCGACCGAAAACTCTTAAGTTGATACTTCTAAAACCTAATTGATTTCTATGAATTATTAGGTTCTAACATTTATGCATCAAAAAATATTTGCAGGATGGTGAGATCCCAAATGGTGAAAAAAATCACAAGGCTTTTTGAATAAGGGTATCTCGTTTTATAATATTGCACAATATATTGTATAGAAAGTCTATTGTAGGCCCATACTTTATCGACTCAGAAGCAGGCAAGGGTGCATATTGGTTGGCTACTATAGAAGGAGATATTCTGCCAAGATCCTGGTATGCTATCCATCTCAAAGCCTATTTTATGTAAGTTAGAGCTTAAATTCTAACTTAAACTAGTATGACTTCTCTTCTCAATTATTTTCATTTTTATTACTCTTTTATAAAGATACTGACTTGAGCACCGGAGGGGTGTTAGCCAGGCTAACACCCACCTTCACCAAGGTTTCATGTTTTGTAGTAAGAATCCTCAAGGATCCTGACAGAAGACAAAGATTGGCCATATCTCCTAAGTCTAAGGTATTCAAAATCCTTTCAAAGGTTTAAACGACTTTCGCCTTTCTAAGTAGATTGGGTTTCTACACCCCACCAGGAGCGCACGATATCCAAGTATAGTTCAAGGTGGTGCGACCAGTCCATGTAACAGTGGCAGATAATTTCATCACTGTTGGCTATATGTTGGACCTTACGAATATTATCAATGGAGTATCACGGACATGTTATACAGCAGGGGATGAACTAGCAGTTTAACATTGACATGTTAACCAAAGGTTATTGGCATTTACATATCACTACGGGTACAACCCACTACGTTGGCATGTCCCAAGTTAATAACTCAAGATCCTGACACTAAAGCGGATTGGGAACACCACTGAAAATCCCGAGGTACAATTACTAAGCAAACAATTTATTTAACATCTATACACAAGGGGACAACTAAAAGTTATCATACTCTGAGTATGTTTGGACTCCCTATCGTTATCTGGTATGTATATCTACCCAACTTGATTCTCGATGAAGGTATTTAGTGAAAATTGCTAATTAATTTTCAATTTTGGGTAGACTCGAAATATTTGATTACTATGTCATGGTATGTTTGTACTGGTATTTTTTTGAACTATCTATCAGAAACAAGGTATGTTTTCTTAAAGTTGAAACCTATGAAATTATTTACAGATGTTCATAAAGGATCCGGTATCCCAAAAAGATACCTAAATCTATTTTTCCATGTATCATAAGGCTTAACTGCCTAAGGGTCCTTATTTTCTAAAAATATGTCAAAAACATATCAAACACATAACAATCATGGCACATAGTCATAAGTTATTTACTAATACTGAGAGTGCAGGAAAATTAGTGATTCAGGCTTCATCCAAAAGTTGGACCCATCCACCCGAATCACGGACCATCAGTCAAGAGTTGAAATTGTCTATCCCAAACTAGGATCTCCAAAGCAGAAAAAGTTTAGAATCCAGGATACTGAAAGTATGTTACCAGATGACTAAGGACATGAAGCTTCTTGTAGGCATCAACATAGTCCAGGACTTTGTAGATAGTTACACCGGCGACATCACATAGCTTTCTCTTTTTGCCAACGGTGATCTTGGGGCGTAGAGTAGGATCATCAGGTTTGGGAGCTTCGGTAGCAGGCTGAGTATTTTCCTTTTTGATGGCTTTGCTTCCAGAGACCGTGTTATCAACGTCGTCAAGGGAAAATCGAGAGCTTAACCTATGAGCTCCAACTACAGGATAATGGGTTAGACTCCTAAATATACGTTTAACTAACATATAGATAAAAGTTTCTTTTTTCTTACCAGACAAAGCTGATTGTGAATAACACTTCGGGATTCCTATAAAGAGCCGGATAATTCGGAATTATGCAAATACTTGTAACGAAATAGACGAAGATGGAAGTAAAAAGCTTTACCTGTTAGCATTGAGAAGATCCAAATGAGAGAAGCGTGAGGAATTATGATTATATCCTACAGAAGTAACGGTCATTTCGCATTGGAACCCGGGAAGAGTCCTATCGAAACCTTATCATCAATTGACCATTTGAATTTTACAATTTTACAGATGTCGATAAAGCTGACAACTGTTAAATTTAGGGAAAATTGTTTGGGGTATATTTTACAGCCCGGGATCCTGGATTCCTATTACAATTCGGTATCCTGCGTACGGTTCGGTATCCTATGTACTTGTGTTGTTAACCGTATTATTCTCCTATATTTGACTTTTTCTCGCAGGTTCAATGGTAAAAACCAAGCTTGGACCTAAAGATTTGCAGGGAATTCGGTAGAGAACGTGGGAAAGAGCTTGAACAAGTCTACCAAAGGCTATATTTGAAGAGGTAGCGTGACATTAGTCACCTCCCGAAGTTTTATGCCGAAGATCCCCAAGGATCAAGGGCTTTCCTCGTAAACAACCGTGTCACTTTATTGCTTTATTTTACATATTTCACATGATTTATACAAGCACACTACCTCACTTACAAAGTTTGATCACTTAATTAGCTTTGTTAATTTTTGGTCAAAACAAATATATATAACATATATATATATATACTCGTAGTTTAGACGCGTCAATGAACTTAAATGAAAAACGTTCAAGTTACGTATATTTTTATTTGTGGATGTGATCGCTCACATTTATACACATCCTAAGAGAATAATATACAACGATAATTCTAGAAATGTTTTTATGAGGATTTTCATATTGTGTCATGAAGTATATATTAAAGACTTAATCGCCGATACATGATAGTTTATTTAGAATATAATTTTAAATATTTTTTCGTTATAATAATTAACTGCTACTGTTTGCGTTATACGGGTTTTACATCCGCATGAACTGGTAATTCTTTTAATTACTAAGGTATGAAACGATCGATGTACTATGTTTGCTAGTCTTTTATTGTTGAAGTTTATGATTTTGAATGATTCGGGAAACATGTTAATGTAAACACGTTTAAGTTGTGTACGGATGATGACTTAGAAATGTCGGGTGTCACATTCTCCCCTTGTTAAAGATGTTTCGTCCTCGAAACTTGATTTAAGTTACCCTCTAGGATTGATTTACTCAATTCCGATTAGAGCTTTGTATCCTTAGTTCGTTTCTAGACCGTAGGGAGAATTTTTTCTTTCTATTCACCGAGTAGTCGGTATTTGAAGGTAAGCGAATACTTCTCCGGCTAATGATATTGGATGTGTAGGGATTTGAGATATAATCACATAATGTAACAGTGTACCTGTTCTGTTTAACCTTTATTAACTCAAACGAGTGGATTTAGGAAAATTCTTTGAATATCTCGACAATGGAACGACGTTGACTATACCCTGAAGGGATAAAATCATTGTCAGGATCACATGAAAAAGATGGACAATACTCAGTGAAATCACTCCCAGGTATTTAGTGAGTCATTAAGAGGTTTCCTCATTGATGTGAGTAATGAGTTTTTATAATTCAAGTGAACCATTTACACATCAAGTTAAATAACCCAGGATTAGATGTCGAAGGGTTTCTTTACTTGATCACTCTCATTAGAGTGGAATCGTGTAATAATCATCACTGATAATGAAAGGAAACGGTGCAGGTGAATTTTTTTTTTAATGTATGCGGGCACATATTCTTTATTCATCTACACATTTTAACGCACGATAGACCTTTGAAAGAAATTATCAGAAGTCTAGTAAGATAGGTCTGATGGTTTGATGAGGTGCGGGCACATATTCTTCTCGAAGTCGTGTTTCATGTGCATGATTGCTTCATGTGCATGTTTCCATCTACAGTCCACTTGATTGGACTCTCGTATTGTGTTTCAGCTCGAGTGAATACTCGGATCAAACGATTCCTGACTACTAATCCTGATATAAGTTCTAGTTGATTAACTTGTGGTTGATGACTAAGCCTCTCGATGACTTATCATATCTGACAACACTTTGTTCTCGGAAATACAAACTAAAAGGACATTAGCTAGGGTGAGCATGCAAAGCAAATTATCGTTACGGGTGTACACGTAATAGTAATTTGAGGTGCATGTAGGTCCTGGTGAAACCTAGTGTGTGGATAAATGGTCCTAATATGTGATCTACATAATTATATTTCCATTGACAGTAGAAATTCTCGTGACCCGCTCAACGACTAGTTGGTATCGTTAAACCTATTTAACAGTTGATAAACGCGACAATCATGTTGAAGGTATTTACGAACACACTGAACTATCATCCATAGGATCCATCATTTGATTTCACTCATGTAAGAGCCATAGTGAACTTAAGACTCTCATCCAAACTTGATCAATGAAACCATCTCTATTGAAACTCTAGTAGAACCTCATGGTAAATCCACCGACTCCAACTATGTAAGCGGAATTTGGGAAGTCCTTCCTAAACTAACACGTAATTCCTTACAATCCAACAATAGATTCCATTTGACCTTGTTACCTCATCCGGTGACTAATCCCTCGTCTAATTTGATTCATACCCCAGCATATCCAGTTATTCCAATGACATTGCAAAACGGGTATTTAATCTAACTGACCATCAGTTGAACGCGATTACTTAAACGGATATTCTATCTCTTATACTACTGAAATCTATACTTAATGGAAATTTTCTTCCTTGCATGTGAACCTTTTCCCTTAGCCTTTGCGTTGACTGATGCTTACCTTATAAGCGTATGTCTCACTAGAAGTCTCAGCATGCCTTCACAAACTTCATGTTGGTGTGGTCGTACTCCAACTCTATCAGACTTTAGGTATACCATAGAGATAGCAGACTGTCAGATAATCAAAGCGACTCACGTTCTTATAGGATGTAAACTCGGATTAGCTAGTCATAAGCTTGACATTGACCCCATGTCAGTCACACTTGGCAGTTTTGACATGATTTTCGGTATGGATTGGTTATCTAAGAACTAGCCGAAATCATTTGTCATGACAAAATCGTTCGCATTCCTCTCCCGAGTGGAGAAACCCTTCAGTACAAGGCATTGGTGCTGTCGTAGGCATCATATCCTTCATGAAAGCACATAAGTGCTTATGTAAAGGGCATACTACTATTCTTGCTCTTGTCACCGGGCAGCCATCCAAAGAAAAGAAGATTGATGACATTCCGATCGTTCGTAACTTACCGAAAGTAATTCCTGAATACCTGCCTGGTCTTTCACCTCACCGTCAAATATAAATCCAAATCGACCTAGCACCCGGAGCAGCGTCGATTGCTTGGGTACCGTACATACTTGTACCTAGTGAGTTACAACAGTTATCTACACAACTGCCAGAGTTGTTAGATAAGAGATTTATCAGACTTAGCTCATCGCCATGGGGAGCTCCAATCTTATTCGTCAGGAAGAAAGATGGAACTTTCCGTATGTGCATCGATTACCGTGAACAAAGTAACTATCAGGAATCATTACCATCTACCTCGTACCAGTGCACCCGCAGTGTTCATAAGCCTCATGAACCGTGTTTGTAAACCTACCTTGATCATTTCGTCATCGTTTTTCAATGATAACATCCTCATCTATTCCAAGAATAAGGAAGAACATGAGGAACACCTATGCTTAATCCTTGAATTACTTAAACAAGAGCAATTGTATGCCAAATTCTCTAAATGCGAATGCTGGATTCGTGAAGTACAGTTGTTAGGACATGTAGTTAATGAGAACGGAATACACGTCGATCCATCTAAAATAGAAGCCATCAAGGATTGGGCAGCACCGATGACATCAACCGAAATGTGACAATTTCTGGGATTGGCTGGCTATTATCTTCGATTCATGGAGGGATTCTCCAAGATCGCCCAACCTCTCACTGCTTTAACCTAGAAGGGTAAAGCTTATAACTGGGGCGACACCCATGAGTCATCATTCCAACTCCTTAAGCAGAAACTTTGCAGTGCACCCATCCTATATCTTCCCGAGGGAACGGATGACTTCGTAGTGTATTGTGATGCCTCCATTCAAGGTCTCAGTTGTGTACTAATGCAACGCGAGAAGGTTATCGCATATACTTCCCGACAATTGAAAATTCATTAGAAAAACTACACAACCCATGATTTGGAATTGGGAGCTGTAGTATTTGCACTGAAAATCTGGATACATTACTTGTACGGTACCTAATGCACTGTCTACACCGATCACAAGAGTCTTCAGCACATCCTCGAACAGAAAGAGTTGAACATCTAACGTCATTGGTTCGAACCTTTGAACGACTATGACTGTGCTATCAAGTATCATCCGATGTGCTCAATTTGAAACCGTAAAAGAGGAAAACCTACCGCTGGAAGGTACATGCGGTATGGATGCACAACTCGAGGTCAAATCTGACGGTATTCGCTACTTCGCCGAGCGAATATGGGTTCTAATATTCAGGAACTTAAGAGAACTAGTCATGGATGAAGCTCATAAATCTCGTCACTCTATCCATCCACGTTCCGACAAGATGTACCATGAGCTAAAGGTGTTATATTGGTGGCCGACGATGAAAGCCGATATAGCCATCTATGTGAGCAAGTGCCTGACTTACGCGAAGGTCAAAGTTGAATATCAAAAGCCTTCTGGTCTACTTCAGCAACCGGAGATTCCCATGTGGAAACGGGAGCAGATATCTATGGACTTTATCACAAAATTGACACAAACTCCTACCGGATGTGATACCATTTGGGTAATCGTTGATCGTTTAACAAAGTCCGCTCACTTCTTAACAATCAAGGAAATCGACAAAACTGATAAACTTACTCCTATTTACTTGAAGGAAGTAGTTTCTCGGCACAGAGTGCCAATTTCTATCATTTCGGATCGAGACGCACGATTCACCTCTCGGTTTCGGCAATCACTACATAAAGCCCTAGGCACACATCTACACATGAGTACAACATATCATCCACAAATCGATGGTCAAACGAAACGTACAATCCAAACCCTAGAGGACATACTACAAGCTTGTGTGATAGATTTCGGTAACAGCTGGGAAACTCACTTGCCCTTAGTGGTGTTCTCCTACAATAACAGTTATCACACTAGTATCAAGGCAGCACCATTCGAGGCATTGTACGGACGTAAATGACGGATCTCCTATCTGTTGGGCTAAAGTTGGGGATAACCCACTTACGGGTCCTAAACTGGTATTCGAAACTTCTGAAAAGATAGTTCAAATTCGAAACCGTATGGCGGCAGCTCGTGATCGTCAAAAGAGCTATGCCGACAAGCGTCGTAAACCCTTAGAGTTTCAAGTAGATGATATGGTCCTATTAAAAGTCTCACCTTGGAAAGGTGCAATCCGCTTTGGGAATCGAGGCAAACTGAATCCTCATTATGTTGGACCGTTCAAGATAGTGAAGAGAATTGGCCCAGTAGCGTACCAACTGGACCTACCGGAAGGACTTAGTGGTGTACACAATCTCTTTCATGTCTCAAACTTGAAGAAATGTCTAGCAGACGAATGTCACACCCCGACCGATGGCGGAATCATCGAGGCGGACAATAGAATGATTGTTCAAAAGCACATGATAGCTAGAATATTTCGTAATTTATTAATCTAATTAAAAACAACAAATATTCAAGTACAATACAATTCAAATAACCTAGTCTATTCCAAAACATTGATTTAATTAACTAGGTCCATAAGTTCTTAAGTGGAGGAATCTTCAACAAGCAATCATATATCCAAACCTGAAACATTATTTAAAATCAAGTGTTAACTATAAAGTTGGTGAGTACATAGGTTTAGTGGAACCGATAAATAGTAGATGAAAACGTTTTGCAACTCATTGCTTATCTTGTTAAACACAGCATACATGGTTGTATCATTTATCTAAGCACAATTCAAACCTTGATTGACGCGCTTAAACATAGCACAACATCTAGGTGTATGTTTGAATATAGTTACCCACTATATCCGATATGTTTGAATATAACACGCGGCTATATCCGAGTATGCAGTAATAAACACCCTACATGGGTGGGTTGGTCAGGCACAATAGATCTATTAATATTACTGTTGGTTTTCTTGTGTTTAAAGTAAATGACTGTACACCCAAGATAATAAGCATATAATCCACATGAATAACATATAAACAATTTAATTGAGTAGCATGAAATAATGTTTCACCCCAAAGAATGTAAAAATGTAAAATAGGGGCTATGTAACTCACCTGGCTAGCGGATGTTTTAATCCACGAGTGCGGGTGATAAGGATGTTGAAAACTAAGCACGTTGAAACCTTATGTGGATAAATAGGTATTATTGTATGTTTTATATGTGCGTATTCGTATTTAAATGTGTATAGGTTTATAATAATATTTCTTAACATTTATAAAATGTAAGGCCCCAAAACCGGGTGACCTCACTTGTTGGATTTACTCATAAACATAGTCATAAATACTGAACTTAAATTAAAACCTTCATCATTCAATTACATAATCATAACAGCGTAAGTCTTTACAAATAAAACATAACATTGTTCTAAGACATATAAAACAAAAGTGGGATGTCAGTCTTGTGCCGGGTAACCTTCACGCCTTCGCACGACCCTTTCCTTTGTTACCTGAAATGTATACTAAAAGTCAGCTAACGCTGGTGAGTTCTAGTTTAAAGACAATCATACATAATATTTATCTTATCATGAATATAATGTATATAAGTATATTCGTACTTTTAAATATTCTTTACTTTACTATTCTCACATAACATTCATTGAGGGTATATACATATGTACATACATACTTTCTTTGGGAGAACACATATTGGCCATAATCTTAAGGGAGATCAACCCATCATACCTGTCGCGAATGTCACGAAGACATCGCAGTCAGAGCTACCGTCGTAGCCCTTCTCATTACCGTCCGGCTCTAGAAAACCGTCCATCATAACATTAAATCCGTCCGGCAACTTTTGTCCGTCCGCTCTTAACCGTCCTACCGTCGTAGTCCGTCATAACATTAAATCCGTCTGCCCAAGGGCATCCGTTTCCCACGTGACCATTATGTATGCAACCGTTCTACATTAGTTAAGGCAATTGCTTCGACCGTCCATTTTTACCTTTTCATACGTCCTATCTTACGTAGGTACGTTTTCGTCCTGGTTGCAAAATAGTCACGTGGTCGTCCGTCTACCGAAGTAGCCGTTGTCATAGAAGGGTTTATAACGTTTACATTCATTCATAACATGCAATATATATGTAATATAAAGCAAGATTTCATTCTTTTACGTTATATCCTTCTTTCATTCTTTCTTTATATCATACGCTTCATTCTTTATTCATAATTCATTTTCACATATATAAGTATTTATATATACATATATATACGTATGATCACATTGACACTTATAGCATTTATTCATTTAGTGTATACACTTCAGCCCCAAAACATTTATAAATCATTTGCACATACATAGAAGGGGGCACATAGAACTCACCTGATGAGTTACTCTAGGTTGTCCTAAACAAAGATCCAACCGCGTCACTTCCGATCTGGATTAGGTAGTGAAATACACATTAGACCCAACCCCACTCTAATGGTTTAATCATTCTAAACTTACTGACTTTACTTAACCGAACTGTTGCCTGCTGTCTGCTGCCTGCGCACTTAGTAAGTGCGCAGGGATTTGCTCTTGCGCACTTGGCAAGTGCGCAGGAGTCTCCCTCCTGCGTACTTGGTAAGTACGCAGGGGCTGCTGCCTGCGCACTTAGTAAGTACGCAGGGATTCCTTCCTGCGCACTTGGTAAGTACGCAGTACCTAGTTCTTGGACCAAAATTTCGAAATTCTTGCATGTTAATCCGATCATGCTAATCTTACAATTTTCTTTGATCAAAACGTGCGGTTTTCACTCTAGGTGCTATTTCTAAGCTTATTATCAAGTTTCATCCGTAAAAACATCATCTATTTAGCTAAAACTCGAGAAACCCCAAAATGAACAAAAACTCAGATTATGTATGAATCATTACCTGGATTGAAGTTTTGATTCGGAGGTTTTGCTCACGAGCTCAGCTGTAACGTGCTCCTCTAATCTCGTGACGATTCGTCGACTTTCTCTCTCTAGACCCGAGCTCCCTTTCTCTCTCTAGAATTGGTGAAATGGAGGTGAAATGGGCTGTCTTGCCCCTTTTATACCTGGGCTTCCCTCGGCCCGTTAGAGTCGAGCCCAAGCCCATCCGTCTTTCTTTCACTTTATGACGTTTAAATCCCCATCGTATTATTATTTACTTATTTATTATTTTCGGGATGTTACATAAAATATGGTAGAAAGATGATAATGATATTGTAAAACTTAATATCAAAAATATATATATATATTTTAATCTTGTTAAAATATTATATTTTAAATAATTTGTTGTCATGTTTATTGTATTTATATATAATATTAAAAAATCCTTTTGTCCAATTTCCCCCCAACAAACCGGGGTCCTACATTTCCTCCCATACAACATTTCAAATGGCGGCATGTCAATAGTTGAGTGATAGCTGTTGTTATATGAAAATTCTGCCAATGGTAGGTGGCTGTCCCAGCTCCCACATAAATCAATGATACAGGCCCGGAGCATGTCCTCGAAGGTCTGAATGGTCCTTTCCGATTGTCCATCGGTTTGGGGGTGGTAAGCGGTGCTGATGTTCAATCTAGTGCCCATCGCTTCATTGAATTTCTTCCAAAACCTTGACGTGAATCTAGTATCCCTGTCGAACACAATCGACAG
Source organism: Smallanthus sonchifolius (assembly GCA_023525975.1). Lineage (NCBI taxonomy): Eukaryota > Viridiplantae > Streptophyta > Magnoliopsida > Asterales > Asteraceae > Smallanthus > Smallanthus sonchifolius. Next base: position 94,363,719 of record CM042019.1, read on the forward strand.
AGGCATACCATGTCTGCTCACAATTTCTTTGATAAATACTTCGGCTAGCTTTTCGGACGAAGAAGTCTCACGTATTGGCAAGAAGTGAGCACTCTTTGTCAAGCGGTCGACGATCACCCAAATGGTGTCATTGCCTTTAGCTGTTCGCGGTAGCTTGGTAATGAAGTCCATTGTGATGTCCTCCCACTTCCATTCCGGTATTGGTAAAGGTTGCATTTTACCACATGGTTTCTGGTGCTCGGCCTTAACTAGTGAACACGTTAAGCACTTGTTCACGTATTCAGTCACATCGTTCTTCATGCCAGGCCACCAGTACTCTTTCTTCAAGTCTTGATACATTTTGTTTGTCCCGGGGTGGATAGAATAACGAGACTTATGGGCCTCATCGAGTATTTTGGCCCTAAGTTCGCCAATCTTAGGTATCCACATCCGGCCAAACCTAGTTCGTACTCCGTATGTATTTGTACTTAAGTTCCCTTGTTGTCCTACTATTCTTTCCCATTTCACATTTCTTTCTAACAGTGCTTCATCTTGTGCCTTTGTTATTTCACCCATCAAATCTGGTGTTATAATCAGCTGACACGCTTTGATCCGGATGGGTGTCGATTCTTCCTTTCTACTTAAAGCGTCAGCCACTACGTTTGCCTTGCCTGGATGGTACAATATTTCACAGTCATAGTCTTTCAGTAGCTCTAACCACCTTCTTTGCCTCATGTTTAGTTCCTTTTGTTCAAAAAAATATTTCAAGCTTTTGTGATCGGAGTAGATGGTGCATTTAACTCCATACAAGTAGTGCTTCCATATTTTCAACGCGAAAACCACTGCTGCTAACTCTAGATCGTGCGTTGGGTAGTTAACCTCGTGAATCTTTAGTTGTCGTGAGGCATAAGCAATTACCTTTCCTCGTTGCATAAGTACGCAACCTAAACCCTGCCCCGAAGCGTTAGAGTAGACTACCAAGTCTTCATTTCCTTCGGGTAGTGTCAAGACTGGAGCTTGTGTTAATCGTGTCTTGAGTTCCTCAAACGTGTTATTTTGGGTTTGACCCCATTCATATTTCACTTCCTTCCGTGTCAGTTTAGTTAGTGGCGAGGCTATCCTTGAGTAATCTTGAATGAACCTTCGATAGTAGCCTGCCAATCCAAGAAAACTTCGTATCTCTGTTGGTGTCTTTGGGATGTTCCATTCCTTTACTGTCTCTATCTTTTGCAGGATCTACCATGATGCCGTTTGGGTTTATCACATGACCTAGGAATTGGACTTCCCTAAGCCAAAACGCGCATTTGGAGAATTTTGCGTACAACTTTTCCTTCTCTAGCACCTCCAGAACTTCTCTTAGGTGACAGTGATGATCACCCTCGCTTTTCGAATATACCAGTATGTCGTCTATAAAAACTATCATCGATCGATCCAACATGGGTCGACACACTCTATTCATCAAATCCATGAACGCTGCTGGTGCGTTAGTTAATCCGAAGGACATCACGAGAAACTCATAATGCCCATAACGTGTGCGAAACGCGGTCTTTGGTTCGTCTTCTTCCCTTACTTTCAACTGATGGTAACCCGACCTAAGATCGATCTTTGAGAACCAACTCGCACCTTGCAGTTGATCAAAAAGGTCGTCTATTCTAGGCAATGGGTATTTGTTCTTTACTGTCCTCTTGTTCAATTCGCGGTAGTCAATGCACATGCGCATGCTGCCGTCTTTCTTCTTTACGAATAGTACCGGAGCGCCCCATGGTGAGATGCTCGGTCTAATAAATCCCTTTTCTGTTAATTCTTGAAGTTGAGACATCAATTCTTTCATTTCTGACGGAGCCAATCGGTAGGGGGCTTTGGCAACGGGCTCAGCTCCTGGCAGTAAGTCAATCTGAAATTCTATTTAACGATCGGGTGTCAACCCAGGTAGATCCTCAGGGAATACTTCCGGAAAGTTGCACACCACGGGTACATTCTTGAGTTCTTTAGTTTTCATTCTATCATCAATAACATATGCCAGATAAGCTTCGCAACCGCGCCTCATGTAACTTTCGGCCTTGATCATCGAGATGACGTTCGACATCGTGCAATTCCAATCCCCATAAACCGTAATTGGACTGCCGCTTGGAGCTTTGAGGTGTATCCTCTTACGTTTACATATGATTTGAGCTTGATTGGCAGCTAGCCAATCCATTCCCAATACTATATCGAATCCTCCTAAGGTGAGAAGGAATAATCTAGAAGGGAACTTATGACCCTCTATTTCTATTATGCAATCCTCTGTTACTTGGAATACTGCCGAATTTTTACCAACGGCAGTTTGTACGCTAAAGGCCTTTACTATGGTGTTAATAGTGCAATCCAGTTTACGACTAAATGCATTTGATATAAAGCTTTTACTAGCACCAGAGTTGAATAAAATAGCAGCATGTTCATCATTTACTAGAAACGTACCTGACACGACATCGGGGTTTCCCCTTGCCTCTTCCTCCGTTAAGGCATAGGCGCGAGTCCTAGCCTTTTGTTGTTCCTGCTTCTTATCCTTTCCCGAGCCAGATTGGCCGGTCTTCCTGCAGTTCTTTGTCAGATGCCCAATCAATCCACACACTTGGCATTTGACGTCCTTCCAACAATCTCGGGAGTAGTGCCCCGGCCTCCCGCACTTATAACACACGGTGGTGCCGATCCGACACTCGCCAATATGTTGCTTTCCACATTTCTTGCACGTCTCATATCCGTCCAACCTTGGTTTCTTAATTTCAGTTGTTTCATTCCCTCTTCCGGTGCCTCTAGACGGATTCTCCCACTTTCTCTTTTGTGTCACAGGTGCCGGGTCCTTATTGGCATAATCGTCGTAAACGATTCCAGACAGGTTGACTACCGACTCGAAGGTCAAGGGTAGGTTAGCTTTTACGTGAACACGGACCCTTTGCGGCAGACCCTTGACATAGTATTTGATCATACGTTCTTCGGTTTCCACCAAGTGTGGTACCAGTTGGGCCAGCTCGTTGAACCTTGAGGTATATTGGTGATGAGTCTTGTCGCCAGCTTTGAAGTTTAGGAACTCGTTCTCCACACGATCAATCTCATTCTGTGTGCAGAACTTTTGGATTACAAGCTTTTTCAAGTCTTCCCATGTCATTCTGGCAAGAGCATGTGGTGACTTTGTCCTTTGAATATTTCTCCATCAACCTAGTGCTTCATTGGTGAAAGAATGAGCAACATATTTAACTGCCTGGTCCGGTCGGCACTCGCTGATGTTGATTACAGCGTTCATTCTCTCAATCCATTCCAAAGTAGCCACCGAATCCTTGCTACCATCAAACTTAGGTGGGTCTCCATCCTTGAAACCTTTATAAGTGCACCCTTTAGTGCTTGACCCCACCTGTATCTCATCCCCGTCGCTGTCGTATACTTTTTCCTCGTGGTTACTTTCGTCGTCTCCCTTTATTTTCTTTAATGCCTCAGATAGCAGATCAGGCAATACCTTTTTCAAAGTGAGCACAACTTCCCGGGCAATAGCATCCCTGACTTCAGGTTCCAACTGTATAGGCCCTGGACTGTCGCCCCTAATTGGGGTCACTTCTGTTTCGTGCACACTTTCGGTGTGTTCAGCGGTTCTTAACTTCCTGATAGTTAAAAGGGAATACATCAAGGTCATTTCTTCAGATCATAGTGTGGAACAGTACGAGCAAGGTAAATTATTAATTACAGTGACCGGTTTGTGATTACTAATTTACATTGCCTTTCGGGTTCAAAACTCTTCAAATCGGTTGTGACTTTGACATCTATTTGTTCTAAGTTAGGGTATCTATTCTTATCCTAGTGCATTAACTTTTGTACTTACTTACCGTGTTGGCGTTGGCTACTTAGACTGACATCCGTGCATTGGTCCCATAATCAGCTTGAGTCCAGACATTTAGGGATGTCTGAATCTCTCAAACTATTTCTCTGATACAAACTTGTAAGGCCCCAAAACCGGGTGACCTCACTTGTTGGATTTACTCATAAACATAGTCATAAATACTGAACTTAAATTAAAACCTTCATCATTCAATTACATAATCATAACAGCGGAAGTCTTTACAAATAAAACATAACATTGTTCTAAGACATATAAAACAAAAGTGGGATGTCAGTCTTGTGCCGGGTAACCTTCACGCCTTCGCACGACCCTTTCCTTTGTTACCTGAAATGTATACTAAAAGTCAGCTAACGCTGGTGAGTTCTAGTTTAAAGACAATCATACATAATATTTATCTTATCATGAATATAATGTATATAAGTATATTCGTACTTTTAAATATTCTTTACTTTACTGTTCTCACATAACATTCATTGAGGGTATATACATATGTACATATATACTTTCTTTGGGAGAACACATATTGGCCATAATCTTAAGGGAGATCAACCCATCATACCTGTCGCGAATGTCACGAAGACATCGCAGTCAGAGCTACCGTCGTAGCCCTTCTCATTACCGTCCGACTCTAGAAAACCGTCCGTCATAACATTAAATCCGTCCGGCAACTTTTGTCCGTCCGCTCTTAACCGTCCTACCGTCGTAGTCCGTCATAACATTAAATCCGTCTGCCCAAGGGCATCCGTTTCCCGCGTGACCATTATGTATGCAACCGTTCTACATTAGTTAAGGCAATTGCTTCGACCGTCCATTTTTACCTTTTCATACGTCCTATCTTACGTAGGTACGTTTTCGTCCCGGTTGCAAAATAGTCACGTGGTCGTCCGTCTACCGAAGTAGCCGTTGTCATAGAAGGGTTTATAACGTTTACATTCATTCATAACATGCAATATATATGTAATATAAAGCAAGATTTCATTCTTTTACGTTATATCCTTCTTTCATTCTTTCTTTATATCATACGCTTCATTCTTTATTCATAATTCATTTTCACATATATAAGTATTTATATATACATATATATACGTATGATCACATTGACACTTATAGCATTTATTCATTTAGTGTATACACTTCAGCCCCAAAACATTTATATATCATTTGCACATACATAGAAGGGGGCACATAGAACTCACCTGATGAGTTACTCTAGGTTGTCCTAAACAAAGATCCAACCGCGTCACTTCCGATCTGGATTAGGTAGTTAAATACACATTAGACCCAACCCCGACTCTAATGGTTTAATCATTCTAAACTTACTGACTTTACTTAACCGAACCGTTGCCTGCTGTCTGCTGCCTGCGCACTTAGTAAGTGCGCAGGGATTTGCTCTTGCGCACTTGGCAAGTGCGCAGGAGTCTCCCTCCTGCGTACTTGGTAAGTACGCAGGGGCTGCTGCCTGCGCACTTAGTAAGTACGCAGGGATTCCTTCCTGCGCACTTGGTAAGTACGCAGTACCTAGTTCTTGGACCAAAATTTCGGAATTCTTGCATGTTAATCCGATCATGCTAATCTTACAATTTTCTTTGATCAAAACGTGCGGTTTTCACTCTAGGTGCTATTTCTAAGCTTATTATCAAGTTTCATCCGTAAAAACATCATCTATTTAGCTAAAACTCGAGAAACCCCAAAATGAACAAAAACTCAGATTATGTATGAATCATTACCTGGATTGAAGTTTTGATTCGGAGGTTTTGCTCATGAGCTCAGCTGTAACGTGCTCCTCTAATCTCGTGACGATTCGTCGACTTTCTCTCTCTAGACCCGGGCTCCCTTTCTCTCTCTAGAATTGGTGAAATGGAGGTGAAATGGTCAAATGGGCTGTCTTGCCCCTTTTATACCTGGGCTTCCCTCGGCCCGTTAGAGTCGAGCCCAAGCCCATCCATCTTTCTTTCGCTTTATGACGTTTAAATCCCCATCGTATTATTATTTACTTATTTACTATTTTCGGGATGTTACATAAAATATGGTAGAAAGATGATAATGATTTTGTAAAACTTAATATCAAAAATATATATATATATTTTAATCTTGTTAAAATATTATATTTTAAATAATTTGTTGTCATGTTTATTGTATTTATATATAATAATAAAAAATCCTTTTGTCAAATTTCCCCCCAACAAACCGGGGTCCTACATTTCCTCCCATACAACATTTCAAATGGCGGCATGTCAATAGTTGAGTGATAGCTGTTGTTATATGAAAATTCTGCCAATGGTAGGTGGCTGTCCCAGCTCCCACCGAAATCAATGATACAGGCCCGGAGCATGTCCTCCAAGGTCTGAATGGTCCTTTCCAATTGTCCATCGGTTTGGGGGTGGTAAGCGGTGCTGATGTTCAATCTAGTGCCCATCGCTTCATTGAATTTCTTCCAAAACCTTGACGTGAATCTAGTATCCCTGTCGGACACAATCGACAGCGGCATACCATGTCTGCTCATAATTTCTTTGATAAATACTTCGGCTAGCTTTTCGGACGAAGAAGTCTCACGTATTGGCAAGAAGTGAGCACTCTTTGTCAAGCGGTCGACGATCACCCAAATGGTGTCATTGCCTTTAGCTGTTCGCGGTAGCTTGGTAATGAAGTCCATTGTGATCTCCTCCCACTTCCATTCCGGTATTGGTAAAGGTTGCATTTTACCACATGGTTTCTGGTGCTCGGCCTTAACTAGTGAACACGTTAAGCACTTGTTCACGTATTCAGTCACATCGTTCTTCATGCCAGGCCACCAGTACTCTTTCTTCAAGTCTTGATACATTTTGTTTGTCCCGGGGTGGATAGAATAACGAGACTTATGGGCCTCATCGAGTATTTTGGCCCTAAGTTCGCCAATCTTAGGTATCCACATCCGGCCAAACCTAGTTCGTACTCCGTATGTATTTGTACTTAAGTTCCCTTGTTGTCCTACTATTCTTTCCCGTTTCACATTTCTTTCTAACAGTGCTTCATCTTGTGCCTTTATTATTTCACCCATCAAATCTGGTGTTATAATCAGCTGACACGCTTTGATCCGGATGGGTGTCGATTCTTCCTTTCTACTTAAAGCGTCAGTCACTACGTTTGCCTTGCCTGGATGGTACAATATTTCACAGTCATAGTCTTTCAGTAGCTCTAACCACCTTCTTTGCCTCATGTTTAGTTCCTTTTGTTCAAAAAAATATTTCAAGCTTTTGTGATCGGAGTAGATGGTGCATTTAACTCCATACAAGTAGTGCTTCCATATTTTCAACGCGAAAACCACTGCTGCTAACTCTAGATCGTGCGTTGGGTAGTTAACCTCGTGAATCTTTAGTTGTCGTGAGGCATAAGCAATTACCTTTCCTCGTTGCATAAGTACGCAACCTAAACCCTGCCCCGAAGCGTTAGAGTAGACTACCAAGTCTTCATTTCCTTCGGGTAGTGTCAAGACTGGAGCTTGTGTTAATCGTGTCTTGAGTTCCTCAAACGTGTTATTTTGGGTTTGACCCCATTCATATTTCACTTCCTTCCGTGTCAGTTTAGTTACTGGCGAGGCTATCCTTGAGAAATCTTGAATGAACCTTCGATAGTAGCCTGCCAATCCAAGAAAACTTCGTATCTCTGTTGGTGTCTTTGGGATGTTCCATTCCTTTACTGTCTCTATCTTTTGCAGGATCTACCATGATGCCGTTTGGGTTTATCACATGACCTAGGAATTGGACTTCCCTAAGCCAAAACACGCATTTGGAGAATTTTGCGTACAACTTTTCCTTCTCTAGCACCCCCAGAACTTCTCTTAGGTGACAGTGATGATCACCCTCGCTTTTCGAATATACCAGTATGTCGTCTATAAAAACTATCACCGATCGATCCAACATGGGTCGACACACTCTATTCATTAAATCCATGAACGCTGCTGGTGCGTTAGTTAATCCGAAGGACATCACGAGAAACTCATAATGCCCATAACGCGTGCGAAACGCGGTCTTTGGTTCGTCTTCTTCCCTTACTTTCAACTGATGGTAACCCGACCTAAGATCGATCTTTGAGAACCAACTCGCACCTTGCAGTTGATCAAAAAGGTCGTCTATTCTAGGCAATGGGTATTTGTTCTTTACTGTCCTCTTGTTCAATTCGCGGTAGTCAATGCACATGCGCATGCTGCCGTCTTTCTTCTTTACGAATAGTACCGGAGCGCCCCATGGTGAGATGCTCGGTCTAATAAATCCCTTTTCTGTTAATTCTTGAAGTTGAGACATCAATTCTTTCATTTCTGACGGAGCCAATCGGTAGGGGGCTTTGGCAACGGGCTCAGCTCCTGGCAGTAAGTCAATCTGAAATTCTATTTCCCGATCGGGTGGCAACCCAGGTAGATCCTCAGGGAATACTTCCGGAAAGTTGCACACCACGGGTACATTCTTGAGTTCTTTAGTTTTCATTCTATCATCAATAACATATGCCAGATAAGCTTCGCAACCGCGCCTCATGTAACTTTCGGCCTTGATCATCGAGATGACGTTCGGCATCGTGCAATTCCAATCCCCATAAACCGTAATTGGACTGCCGCTTGGAGCTTTGAGGTGTATCCTCTTACGTTTACATATGATTTGAGCTTCATTGGCAGCTAGCCAATCCATTCCCAATACTATATCGAATCCTCCTAAGGTGAGAAGGAATAATCTAGAAGGGAACTTATGACCCTCTATTTCTATTATGCAATCCTCTGTTACTTGGAATACTGCCGAATTTTTACCAACGACAGTTTGTACGCTAAAGGCCTTTACTATGGTGTTAATAGTGCAATCCAGTTTACGACTAAATGCATTTGATATAAAGCTTTTACTAGCACCAGAGTTGAATAAAATAGCAGCATGTTCATCATTTACTAGAAACGTACCTGACACGACATCAGGGTTTCCCCTTGCCTCTTCCTCCGTTAAGGCATAGGCGCGAGTCCTAGCCTTTTGTTGTTCCTGCTTCTTATCCTTTCCCGAGCCAGATTGGCCGGTCTTCCTGCAGTTCTTTGTCAGATGCCCAATCAATCCACACACTTGGCATTTGACGTCCTTCCAACAATCTCGGGAGTAGTGCCCCGGCCTCCCACACTTATAACACACGGTGGTGCCGATCCGACACTCACCAATATGTTGCTTTCCACATTTCTTGCACGTCTCATATCCGTCCAACCTTGGTTTCTTAATTTCAGTTGTTTCATTCCCTCTTCCGGTGCCTCTAGACGGATTCTCCCACTTTCTCTTTTGTGTCACAGGTGCCGGGTCCTCATTGGCATAATCGTCGTAAACGATTCCAGACAGGTTGACTACCGACTCAAAGGTCAAGGGTAGGTTAGCTTTTACGTGAACACGGACCCTTTGCGGCAGACCCTTGACATAGTATTTGATCATACGTTCTTCGGTTTCCACCAAGTGTGGTACCAGTTGGGCCAGCTCGTTGAACCTTGAGGTATATTGGCGATGAGTCTTGTCGCCAGCTTTGAAGTTTAGGAACTCGTTCTCCACACGATCAATCTCATTCTGTGGGCAGAACTTTTGGATTACAAGCTTTTTCAAGTCTTCCCATGTCATTCTGGCAAGAGCATGTGGTGACTTTGTCCTTTGAATATTTCTCCACCAACCTAGTGCTTCATTGGTGAAAGAATGAGCAACATATTTAACTGCCTGGTCCGGTCGGCACTCGCTGATGTTGATTACAGCGTTCATTCTCTCAATCCATTCCAAAGTAGCCACCGAATCCTTGCTACCATCAAACTTAGGTGGGTCTCCATCCTTGAAACCTTTATAAGTGCACCCTTTAGTGCTTGACCCCACCTGTATCTCATCCCCGTCGCTGTCGTATACTTTTTCCTCGTGGTTACTTTCGTCGTCTCCCTTTATTTTCTTTAATGCCTCAGATAGCAGATCAGGCAATACCTTTTTCAAAGTGAGCACAACTTCCCGGGCATTAGCATCCCTGACTTCAGGTTCCAACTGTATAGGCCCTGGACTGTCGCCCCTAATTGGGGTCACTTCTGTTTCGTGCACACATTCGGTGTGTTCAGCGGTTCTTAACTTCCTGATAGTTAAAAGGGAATACATCAAGGTCATTTCTTCAGATCATAGTTTGGAACAGTACGAGCAAGGTAAATTATTAATTACAGTGACCGGTTTGTGATTACTAATTTACATTGCCTTTCGGGTTCAAAACTCTTCAAATCGGTTGTGACTTTGACATCTATTTGTTCTAAGTTAGGGTATCTATTCTTATCCTAGTGCATTAACTTTTGTACTTACTTACCGTGTTGGCGTTGGCTACCCAGACTGACATCCGTGCGTTGGTCCCATAATCAGCTTGAGTCCAGACATTTAGAGATGTCTGAATCTCTCAAACTATTTCTCTGATACCAACTTGTAAGGCCCCAAAACCGGGTGACCTCACTTGTTGGATTTACTCATAAACATAGTCATAAATACTGAACTTAAATTAAAACCTTCATCATTCAATTACATAATCATAACAGCGGAAGTCTTTACAAATAAAACATAACATTGTTCTAAGACATATAAAACAAAAGTGGGATGTCAGTCTTGTGCCGGGTAACCTTCACGCCTTCGCACGACCCTTTCCTTTGTTACCTGAAATGTATACTAAAAGTCAGCTAACGCTGGTGAGTTCTAGTTTAAAGACAATCATACATAATATTTATCTTATCATGAATATAATGTATATAAGTATATTCGTACATTTAAATATTCTTTACTTTACTGTTCTCACATAACATTCATTGAGGGTATATACATATGTACATATATACTTTCTTTGGGAGAACACATATTGGCCATAATCTTAAGGGAGATCAACCCATCATACCTGTCGCGAATGTCACGAAGACATCGCAGTCAGAGCTACCGTCGTAGCCCTTCTCATTACCGTCCGGCTCTAGAAAACCGTCCGTCATAACATTAAATCCGTCCGGCAACTTTTGTCCGTCCGCTCTTAACCGTCCTACCGTCGTAGTCCGTCATAACATTAAATCCGTCTGCCCAAGGGCATCCGTTTCCCACGTGACCATTATGTATGCAACCGTTCTACATTAGTTAAGGCAATTGCTTCGATCGTCCATTTTTACCTTTTCATACGTCCTATCTTACGTAGGTACGTTTTCGTCCCGGTTGCAAAATAGTCACGTGGTCGTCCGTCTACCGAAGTAGCCGTTGTCATAGAAGGGTTTATAACGTTTACATTCATTCATAACATGCAATATATATGTAATATAAAGCAAGATTTCATTCTTTTACGTTATATCCTTCTTTCATTCTTTCTTTATATCATACGCTTCATTCTTTATTCATAATTCATTTTCACATATATAAGTATTTATATATACATATATATACGTATGATCACATTGACACTTATAGCATTTATTCATTTAGTGTATACACTTCAGCCCCAAAACATTTATAAATCATTTGCACATACATAGAAGGGGGCACATAGAACTCACCTGATGAGTTACTCTAGGTTGTCCTAAACAAAGATCCAACCGCGTCACTTCCGATCTGGATTAGGTAGTTAAATACACATTAGACCCAACCCCGACTCTAATGGTTTAATCATTCTAAACTTACTGACTTTACTTAACCGAACTGTTGCCTGCTGTCTGCTGCCTGCGCACTTAGTAAGTGCGCAGGGATTTGCTCTTGCGCACTTGGCAAGTGCGCAGGAGTCTCCCTCCTGCGTACTTGGTAAGTACGCAGGGGCTACTGCCTGCGCACTTAGTAAGTACGCAGGGATTCCTTCCTGCGCACTTGGTAAGTACGCAGTACCTAGTTCTTGGACCAAAATTTCGGAATTCTTGCATGTTAATCCGATCATGCTAATCTTACAATTTTCTTTGATCAAAACGTGCGGTTTTCACTCTAGGTGCTATTTCTAAGCTTATTATCAAGTTTCATCCGTAAAAACATCATCTATTTAGCTAAAACTCGAGAAACCCCAAAATGAACAAAAACTCAGATTATGTATGAATCATTACCTGGATTGAAGTTTTGATTCGGAGGTTTTGCTCACGAGCTCAGCTGTAACGTGCTCCTCTAATCTCGTGACGATCCGTCGACTTTCTCTCTCTTGACCCGGGCTCCCTTTCTCTCTCTAGAATTGGTGAAATGGAGGTGAAATGGTCAAATGGGCTGTCTTGCCCCTTTTATACCTGGGCTTCCCTCGGCCCGTTAGAGTCGAGCCCAAGCCCATCCGTGTTTCTTTCGCTTTATGACGTTTAAATCCCCATCGTATTATTATTTACTTATTTACTATTTTCGGGATGTTACATAAAATATGGTAGAAAGATGATAATGATTTTGTAAAACTTAATATCAAAAATATATATATATATATTTTAATCTTGTTAAAATATTATATTTTAAATAATTTGTTGTCATGTTTATTGTATTTATATATAATAATAAATAAAAAGAAATTTTTCTATTTGTTTAATTATGTTATCATTATTATATATTAAAATTTATTTAAACAAGTTTATAAAAATTGTAGAGTTTATTATTTTATAAAGATTGGGTTGGTTATTATTATAAAAAAATTGTTTTAATCGTTTTCAAAATAGACGAACGAGTCAACCCACTCGTAATAGTTTTTATTGTATGGAGAAATTATTAAAATGAGATAAAATAAATAAATAAAATAAAAGTTTTATAAAACAGAAATAAAAAATTGGGCCGAAGGCCAACCGGAATCGAATCCGCGACCTCGGACATAATCACACACACATAACCAGCCGGGCTACTGCCCATCGCTGGTTATGTGTGTATCGTTTAATACATAACCACTTACCCAAAACAGATCGCTGGTTCTCGGCAACCGGCAAACCTGTGTCCTGGTAACTCAAGGCCTGAGGTCGTGACTTCGATTGGGATAGTTGATCAGTCGATAACAGAAGATAAAGGAACGAGTTTGAGGCTTCTTACTTAGTTGCAAAGGGTCGAACGGTAGAGCTTCTAATCCGAGAATATCAAGAATGAGAATTCAAGCTTCGGGATGGAATTGGGCTCTAAGACTCTGGTCACAGCTTCACTCAGAGGCGACGAACACAATGCCGTCTTCAATTTGAGGTGAGAGTGGGTGAAAAAGAGGTGGTGAGCTCGAGCAGGTCCGGTAATGGCTTTTTATAGCCGAGCTCGATCCCGATAATGAGACAAGCAATTGAGCATGTCCAGACACTCGTCTGGACGAGACGAAACTATCGAGCCATCTTTCAGGCGTGGAGGTTTCTTGTCGAGGCTGAATTCGTGGCGTGGACTTTCGGCCACAGACACGATCAGACTTTTCGTATGTTTAAACGACAAATTGGTCGAGGGCTTTTGTTCGCGTGGGGACGACGAGGTCAGAGAGCCCCTTTTCGGCTGTCGAGGTGCAAGGAACAGGCGTGTCGAGGGTTCACCGGAAAATAGCTCGGACCGCCGGACCATGGAGGAGATAACCGGAAACGCGAATTGGAAGTTGGCAAAACTAGTCCCTGGAGTTTGTTTTTGTATATATTTAGTCCCCTGAGATTTATACCCGTTAGTCCCTGTGGTTTAGTTTCTCCAAAAACCGCCCCTTAATTTATTTTTACTTTAAAACCTTTTAGTTTAAAAATTTTCAAAACAGTCCCCTCAACTTTTAAAAATAAACTGATTAAATTTCTTTTTAATTTCAATTTTATTTTATAAACTTATATTATTATTATTATTATAAATATTTTTATAAAAGTTAATTATTTTATTTAAATGGGTTATCTTACTTATATATGAACCTTTTTAATTTAGATTTTTATATAAAATTTTATATAAGTTTAAAACTTATAAAATTTTAATTATTTTAAATCCATAAAATAAAAATATATATTTTGTACAAAATTAAATAAAAACACTTGCATTTCATTTAATAGAAAATGATTATATGATATATATTACAAATGCGTGAATAAAAATCCGAAATGTCACAGTCTCCCTATATTAAAGGAATTTCGCCCCGAAATTCAACTAGTAGAGGCTATGAAAAGAGATGCGAATATTTGGATTTCATTTGGTCTTCACGTTCCCAAGTGAACTCGGGTCCACGTTTAGACTCCCAACGGAACTTGACAATGGGGATGTGGCTACACTTGAGTTTCTTGACTTCACGGTCCATGATTTCCACGGGTTTTTCAAGAAAGTGCATTTTCTCGTCAATACGTACTTCATCAAGAGGGATGTGGAGATTCTTGTCGGCTAGGCACTTTTTCAAATTAGATACGTGAAAAGTCGGATGAACGTTGCTGAGCTCTGAAGGAAGATCGAGTTTGTAGGCCACTTTCCCTACCCTTTCGAGTATCTTGAATGGACCCACATATCGAGGTGCAAGTTTTCCTTTCTTTCCAAATCGGACTACGCCTTTCCAAGGTGATACCTTTAGAAGAACCATATCCCCAACTTGAAATTCCAAGGGTTTTCGTCGATTATCGGCATAGCTCTTTTGCTGACTCCTTGCTACTCGAATGTTGTCATGAATAAAAGAGATTTTATCGGTGGTCTCTTGGATAAGCTCGGGACCGGTGATTTGTGCTTCACCAATTTCGTTTCAACAAATCGGTGAACGACATTTTCATCCATAAAGGGCTTCAAATGGTGCCATGTTAATACTTGTGTGGTAGCCGTTGTTGTAGAAAAATTCGATCAGTGGTAGGTGAGAATTCCAATTGCCGCTAAAGTCAATGACACAAGCTCTAAGCATACCGCGAGAGTTTGGATTGTTCGCTCGGTTTGTCCATCAGTTTGAGGATGGTAAGCCGTACTTAAATCTAAACGAGTACCAAGCGCAGATTGTAATGATTGCCAAAATCGGGAAGTAAAACGCGAATCACGATCGGAGATGATGTTCAAAGGGATTCTGTAACGACTTACTGTGACACCCCGATATTCTAGATCAATATCCGTACCCAACATAAACGCGTTACATTTTTATATTTCTCGAACCATTCAAAATCATAAACTCGAACAATAAAAGTCAAGCAAACATATTACATCAATCCTTTCATATCTTAGTAATTGTAGGAATTACTAGTTCAGACGTACAAAAAAATATATATATATATTTAGAATTATATTCTATATAAACGTTTATGTCCACGCGCCTAAGTCTTAAATATTTATTTCATGATTCATATGAAAATCCTCATGATGATTTAGTGCAAGAACATACTCTTTTATCTAAATCTACACTCCATCCATCACTTCCATCAAATAAACTCATCATGACTTCAATCAACCACATTCACATTCCAACATCCATTAAATACATATATACAATTTAGTTTTTCATTGGAGATCGTTAACACGTCTAAACTACGAGCGTATATATAGGTATATACCCGACACAATTCTTTTTATTTATATTATGACGACCTCGAAATATATTTATTAAGACGAGTATTTAGCCGGTATTAATTTCGAGCAGTGTGCACTACTACCCACTACCAACACCGTCACCACTCATCATTTTGTTTAAGATCACACTCAACTCTCACCCACTCCCCTTCCCTTCTCCCTCACGCCACCACCAACCCACATCACCATCATATCTTCATTCAACTAACAATCTATACTTAAATCTCATCATCATGATTATTGTTTGGAGACCATATTCAATCATCTATACCAACACTCAACCTCCATAAGATATATATATATATATATATATATATATATATATATATATACATATATACAACTAACCTCAAATGAAAGATTCACTTTTCAAAGTCTCCATCTACATCTCTCTCAGCACACATACATACATACAACCATCCATTTTTGGTTGAAAGATCATCCATTCCAAGCTTTAGATCATCCATCCTAAGGTGTTCTTGGAAGCTACAAGCATTTTCTCAAGATGATTCGGCTGGAGACTCAAGAAATCTTCATCGTCTTCTCTCAAAATCAACCTCCCGTTTGAGAATCTACCCTAGCTTGGCTAGTAGTAAGAACACCCCATATCTTCACTATTTTCCTTGATTTTGATCTAAGGATGCATGTTATTCATCTATAAAGGAAAGAATTTTTATTAAACTTCTAAAACCATGTAACATAACTATGAAAAAGGATTAGATCTAGCGATTAAAAACATATATGTATGCACGTATGCATGCCGTAAGTGTATGTGTATGGATATATATATATATATATATATAAATGTGTGTATATATATAAATGGGTGTATGTGTGTTTTGTGTATAAAAGTGCTAAGTTAAACATGAGTAGTTCATATGTAGATCTACAAAAATAAGTGGTACTAAACATGCAATTATGTGTACATATGTATATGTAAGTCGAAATCATGCATGTATAAATATATAGATGTACATAAAGGTTATTCATGAAAAGTTGTTAAACACGAAAGGGGTATGAATGTTTGTATGAATATACATGTATATGTGTTCGTGACTACAAATGTTTAAAAACATACATATATATGAATCTGTATTTGTGCTTGTAAATGAACATTAAGTGGAATTTGGATTATTAAATATAGTTGTGAAAGAATACATGGCTATTTTGATAAAACATATATATATATAGTCCAGTCGTTCCGAATAAACACGAGTTTTATGAAATATGGAAACGTTTTGACAATAAATATACATTTAGTAAAAACATAGCAACTTATATGCAAAAGTGTGTTTTGGATGAAAATACTTTAAATAGTTGGAAACCCACGTATATATTTTGAAGAATAAAACTATTAAGCGGATTCAAATAATTATTTTAAATAAGGATATGACACATGTCGATTATAGCCCCTTCTCCCTCTTCTTCCGCTTTACAACCGGAATAAGGAACCTTAGAATTCATTTGAAAACACGATATATAAATATATCAAGGTGCTAATAGGCATATGTTTTGGTAGAAAATAGTTACGTCGAAACCTTTACAAATAATTAGTGACATTTGTCGAAACAAGTATTTATAAGTGAATATATTCGTGTTAAACCCGATACTTGATAAAAACAAATATTAAGGGACATAAATAATATAATTTATATTATTTGCACTCGTACAATGACAACAGAATATTTCCTAAAAATAAGTTACATATATATATTTCGAAAGTCTACAACTACTTGACGATCATGACTTACATTCGTATACTTATTGTGTGGGTATAATAAATGTATGGATAATTATATGAACAAATAAATATTAATCTCCAACACGACACTTTTCTTAAACAAAAACCCTTTCAAACTAGACCCAACTTGATGGGTGAACAACTTGCATTCGAGACGTTGTTTCTCGATTCTAAGACATATGTTGTACTAAATAGGACACGAGTAGTCAGGTCTCGCTCTTACAATTACATAGTTGCTAGCACTTATACATTGAAAGATCACCAGGTGAGTTTCACAACCCCTTTTTAACTTTTAAATGTTTTAGAAACACCGGGGGGGGGGGGGGGGAAACATATTTGCTTACAAGTTTGAAAACATGAGACATCATTGTTTACTACAGTTGGGAACATAATTTCCTGATACATTCGGGAAAACATCAAACGTACTTACAAACATTTTCATATGGTAGCAAGAAAACAAGACCCGACCTTTATGTTTGCATGAGTTAACACATATAGAGCGTTGGAAGTCCCCTGACCATCATATTTATAACCATTAGCTATAGGTTAGCCTGGGATTCTATGGATAGTACTATTGGGATTGACACACCCGGTCATGGTTAGTCGCGCTAACCATGGGTCCCTCTGGCCAAATGACTGCATAGTGTTCAAACATTGCTCGTGAGGTATGAGCGAGGGGCAAAACACCTGTGTCATGGTTTGGTTATGCCTCATGTATGTACATATTATTTGTATTCCTACCTAGTCTACAAATGGGTCAACATTACTTGTTTTGTTTATCATATTCATTGAAACGTTTTCGTGCAGATGGATCTGCCAATCACTTATACACTAATGGTTTTGCCATTCGTTTACGTGGAAATGTTTTTTTTTTATCAATGATTTCAAGGAAAACAGTTTCATATTATGGCCATGTACACAGTATCAATGTTTTCAGGAAAAACGACTTATTTTATGACTATGACGTTATCACATGTTTTCATTGGAAAAACTACTCGTTTTATGACTATGAAGTCATCACATGTTTTCATTGGGAAAACTACTCGTTTTATGACTATGAAGTCATCACATGTTTTTGAGGAAAACAACCTTACATTAAACCCGTGTACATATTTTCAATGTTTTCAAGGAAAACAGTTTCGTATCATGGCCATGTACACAATATCAATGTTTTCAAGGAAAATCACTTTACATTGCAACAATCAAACCTGTGAACTCACCAACTTTTGTGTTGACATTTTTAAGTATGTTTTTCAGGAAACAAATAGCTATGGCACGGTTGGAATAGGTTAACTACTTGGATTAAAACCCTAGAAGCCGAAGAAGCATAATTGTCAAACCTCAAGTAGGTTCTGACCTATGTACTTCTAGGTCAATGCACTACTTCAATTTAATATTTGTAATGGTGTTCAACACCTTAGAAGTCTTTATTTTAGCTTCCCCTGTTTTGTAATGTTACCAATCGTTGCAACCTTGATTTATTTATTTATTTATTAAGTGAATAAATTTGGGGGTGTGACAGATTGGTATCAGAGCAATGGTTTTAGCGAATTAGGTTTCCTTAGTGACACCTAAGCTCTAACCAGACTCAATTAGGGACCAAGATTTCTAAGATTTACATCACATTAAGAACACCCAAGACCTGAGTATAGAAATTCCAACCGTTACCGAACAACTTGTGTAGACCATTAGTGTATGTGGTTACACTAGGGTATCATTAGCTACACTAATACTTAATACAATTACGAGGTACACATAACAAACACTTAACACGTAGAAATAGACACCTACGATGTTTCTCAACAAAGTGTCACTATTCGGATTACGAATCAAGGATGACGAGTACTCAGCACACAGTATCCCTAGAAGATCGAGTTATGAGCTAAAGTTGGGCGACGACGGTAGTAATCGCTAGCAACTGATCTTAGCATCACAACAAGCCGAACCCGTACTCGAATCTGTACCTATAACTACACCAAACCTACAACTACTCCAGCCATGGAGTCAACTTTCTTTCTGACATACGTGCGGTATAAATACTCCTCTTCAGGTATTGCCGAAGTGGATGCATAGAATTTCGCCATGAAAAATGGCAGACAGGATTGCCCAGACAGAAGGGAACCCAATATGGATAAGCAGGACTAAACGGGAGAGAACTCCATGGGTCAAGAGACCCAGACATTCATCTGGATCATGTGGATCACACGTACATACAAACTTGGAGCATGAGTTGCTCGATACTAATTTGAGAATCTCTGCCCTAAACATAGTACCTGACTTCCACCATATACATATTGTTATTATAAGACACCAGCTGTGTTTCTCTACCATTAATTTCGTCTAACAATAGCCTTAGTCGGCAAATTCATTAGTATTGGTACACACGATTAAGAGTAATCTGATAGAACATACACACTCTTACTTAAGAGTGCAAAATGGTGACGCGATCTAATGAACATTTCAGAATCCTTCTAACTGAGAGCTTGGTATAGGGGAAACACTATAGGGACCATGCAAAGTAAATTATCATTACCGGTGCACACGTAATCATAATTTGCAGTGCATGAGAACTCTAGCGAGTCTTATTGTCCAAGCCAATGTTCGTGATTAATCCATATCCCTAATGTCAATACCTAGTCACTCGATTAATGATTGAAATCACCATAACCATAAGGGTCGATCCAAAATGACATCACATGATGTGATGGGCTACCACAAGTGACCTGGAAATGTATATCATCTCCTTTATCTCTGAATTCTAATGAATCCAAAACTCTTATTGAGATTTCATTGGCACGATAATTTTTAATCAAAACCTTAAAGAAATCTATTCTTGGGGATTTGGCTTCAGTATTTTATACTGAGATTCCTTGTGGAGTACTACTTCAACTTTTGAGATTGCGCTATAGATTGCCTCTTTTCGGTCTTGCTACTTATCAATCAACGTATGTGGCCGATTTTCAGTCTAGCATGAATCAAACCTTAACAATTCGAACTCCTCGATTAAAAGTTCACGAAACATTCTCACGGTTCTGGAGGAACCAAAGGAATTCAAATTGGATCTAACTAGCCTTTGGTGAATCCTAAGTAACGAAAGTTCTCGCCCACCTATTTCTACTTGATAATTCACATCTCTTGAGATTTTACTTCAACTTCATGTTGATTCTTACAACAACCCATACTCGCATTCATTGCACGATTATTATTAGAAGTCACGGTATAATCTCAGGATCTACCATACGATCTAGAATCACACTCACTTGAAGTTTACAATCGAAAGTGCGTTGCACTAACTCCTGTAACAGAATTGGAATTTATTCTGAACCTCTTACGCCTGACACCTACAGGGTATTATGGGAACCAGACTTGAGACAAGTGGATAATTTTACCTCCTCTTTACTTACAATTCCCTAAGAATCATTTGGTTGGCTGAGTCTCTGATGTCAGCCTGCAGGGAGAGGCACACTCACATCTCTTACTCCCAGCCATCTATAGATAGAAAACTCGAGAAAAATCTAATGTTAAGAAACAACTTCTTAACACATGCTCAGGGAAAATACAAAACTTTGGCATTTAACACTCATTACTTCAGTTTTATGACTTAAATCCTTGTGCTAAGGACTTTGAGGCTATGGCCAATATGAGCAGAATACGTAATAGTAAGTTAATAAAATACCATTCAAACGCCAGGGAAGTGCATACACACTATATGACTAATAGTTGGCAAATTTTAAAACTTTCGGACTTTTTCTACCAACTTAATGGGTTGGCAAACCCATAGCCCATTTCGGGGGGACACTAATTTTATGAGACCATTCCCACAGCCTCACTGTTTATTTCCTCACCTAGACGAAATATGACTATTCCAAGCAAACGTAGAACTTCTAATGGCTTGCGCACCTCGAGGCTATGATAGTCAGGTCATGAATTTACAAATCATGACGATACGACCCAGATGCTAAAGCAATCAATGGGTAAAGTGGTGATTGAACTCAACCTTGGCTAGCAAGAGCTCACAAGAAATCCTAAAATCTAAAATCCATTACGGCCCATGGTAATGAAAGATCCTAGATGACACGAAACCTGAAATGAGAGTAAAGTCTTATTGGCAGAAAATACGTTCGAGAAGTGCAAAAGGGATAAACATAAAGTTTCATTCGTGCATTCTATCACTGCTATCCAATTACACTAAATTCATAGCGATGAAACTGCATTCCTAACTCTCAAAACTGGTTAGAAACCCATTCTCACTTTTTTGAACACCCATGAAGATTCACTTATCTTTAGTAATTGCTAAGCCAAGTCAACAATACTATTCTCACATACTTTGACACACTCACCTGCTTCATCTATACTGTAGATGAACCATAGAGATCTTGACAATGCAAGACTATGGTGAGATTCTGTAATCTCGAATTATGGTTCGGCATCTATTTCATTAAGAGATCAATCTACACCAAGTTACGAATAACATTCATGATAGAATTACCCGTAATGAGATTTGATAAGACCAAGGCCAACCTCAGGAGGTCATATCATCATAAAACTTTATTCCATATCATAGTTGTTTAATGCACTACCCCGATTCCTCTAAACCATTCCAACTCAATTAAGAGAAAAAGCATATGAGGATGTTATTTCCTAGAATTCAATTGAACTGATTTAACCTATATGTTGATTTGACAGATGAAATGCCAGTCAGGATCTTTTATTCTAAAAAGACCAAATGCACCAAGGCATTGACCGGTTACAAGAAACAGTTAGGTACCCAATTTCAAACTAAGGCCTGAACTCCTCATCAAATAGTCTGACATATCTTACTAGAATTCTGATAATTTCTTTTAAATTCTACCATGATTTGATCCTCGTGCGTTAAAACACGTATGTGAATAAAGAGTATGTGCCCACATACATTCAAAATTCCACGTGCAAAAATACACCATTTCCTTTTCATTACCAGTGATAATTATCATACGGTTCCACTCTGATGAGAATGACCACGTAATGAAACTCATTTTCATTAATTCAAATCAATCATAAAACCTCTTAGTGACTCACTTATTACAGGGAAGTGACCTCACTGATTATAATCCCTTTTGCTCATGGGACTCTAGCAATGATTTTATCACTTTAGGGTATAACTAACGTCGATCCAGTTGCCAATATATTCAAGGAACCTTCCCGAACCCACTTGTTTGAGATAACAAATGTTCAACGGTACCGATGCACTATATGTTATACCAAAATCTCTTAAATCCTTACACATCCAATGTCGCTAGTCAGTAAGGTGTTCGCTTTACCTACGAACACTGACTACTAAGTGAACTGAATCAGAAATTATCCCTACGATTTAGAAATAAACTAAGAGTATGAAACTCTCATCTGAATAGAGTAAACCAATCCTAGAGGATAACTTAATCTAAGTTTCGAGGACGAAACTTCTTTAACAAGGAGAGAATGTGACACCCCGATATTCTAGATCAATATCCGTACCCAACATAAACGCGTTACATTTTTATATTTCTCAAACCATTCGAAATCATAAACTCGAACAATAAAAGTCTAGCAAACATATTACATCAATCCTTTCATATCTTAGTAATTGTAGGAATTACTAGTTCAGACGTACAAAAAAAATATATATTTAGAATTATATTCTATATAAACATTTATGTCCAGGCGCCTAAGTCTTAAATATTTATTTCATGATTCATATGAAAATCCTCATGATGATTTAGTGCAAGAACATACTCTTTTATCTAAATCTACACTCCATCCATTACTTCCATCAAATAAACTCATCATGACTTCAATCAACCACATTCACACTCCAACATCCATTAAATACATATATACAATTTAGTTTTTCATTGGAGATCGTTAACACGTCTAAACTACGAGCGTATATATAGGTATATACCCGACACAATTCTTTTATTTATATTATGACGACCTCGAAATGTATTTATTAAGACGAGAATTTAGCCGGTATTAATTTCGAGCAGTGTACACTACTACCCACTACCAACACTGTCACCACTCATCATTTTGTTTAAGATCACACTCAACTCTTACCCACTCCCCTTCCCTTCTCCCTCACGCCACCACCAACCCACAACACCATCATATCTTCATTCAACTAACAATCTATACTTAAATCGCATCATCATGATTATTGTTTGGAGACCATATTCAATCATCTATACCAACACTCAACCTCCAGAAGATATATATATATATATATACATATATACAACTAACCTCAAATGAAAGATTCACTTTTCAAAGTCTCCATCTACATCTCTCTCGGCACACATACATACATACAACCATCCATTTTTGGTTGAAAGATCATCCATTCCAAGCTTTAGATCATCCATCCTAAGGTGTTCTTGGAAGATACAAGCATTTTCTCAAGAGGATTCGGCTGGAGACTCAAGAAATATTCATCGTCTTCTCTCAAAATCAACCTCCCATTTGAGATTCTACCCTAGCTTGGCTAGTAGTAAGAACACCCCATATCTTCACTATTTTCCTTGATTTTGATCTAAGGATGCATGTTATTCATCTATAAAGGAAAGAATTTTTATTAAACTTCTAAAACCATGTAACATAACTATGAAAAAGGATTAGATCTAGCGATTAAAAACATATATGTATGCATGCCGTAAGTGTATCTGTATGGATATATATATATATATATATATACATATATATATATATATAAATGTGTGTATATGTGTTTTGTGTATAAAAGTGCTAAGTTAAACATGAGTAGTTCATATGTAGATCTACAAAAAAAGGGGTACTAAACATGCAATTATGTGTACATATGTATATGTAGGTCGAAATCATGCATGTATAAACATATAGATGTACATAAAGGTTATTCATGAAAAGTTGTTAAACACGAAAGGGGTATGAATGTTTGTATGAATATACATGTATATGTGTTCGTGACTACAAATGTTTAAAAACATACATATATATGAATCTGTATTTGTGCTTGGAAATGAACATTAAGTGGAATTTGGATTATTAAATATAGTTGTGAAAGAATACGTGGCTATTTTGATAAAAACATATATATATATATATATATATAGTCCAGTCGTTCCGAATAAACACGAGTTTTACGAAATATGGAAACGTTTTGACAATAAATATACATTTAGTAAAAACATAGCAACTTATATGCAAAAGTGTGTTTTGGATGATAATACTTTAAATAGTTGGAAGTCCACGTATATATTTTGAAGAATAAAACTATTAAGCGGATTCAAATAATTATTTTAAATAAGGATATGACACATGGCGATCATGGAGTTTGAAAACACGATATATAAATATATCAAGGTGCTAATAGGCATATGTTTTGCTAGAAAATAGTTACGTCGAAACCTTTACAAATAATTAGTGACATTTGTCGAAACAAGTATTTATATGTGAAAATATTCGTGTTAAACCCGATACTTGATAAAAACAAATATTAAGGTACATAAATAATATAATTTATATTATTTGCACTCATACAATGACAACGGAAAATTTCCTAAAAATAAGTTACATATATATATTTCGAAAGTCTACAACTACTTGACGATCATGACTTACATTCTTATACTTATTGTGTGGGTATAATAAATGTATGGATAATTATATGAACAAATAAATATTAATCTCCAACACGACACTTTTCTTAAACAAAAACCCTTTCCAACTAGACCCAACTTGATGGGTGAACAACTTGCATTCGAGACGTTGTTTCTTGATTCTAAGACATATGTTGTACTAAATAGGACACGAGTAGTCAGGTCTCGCTCTTACAATTACATAGTTGCTAGCACTTATACATTGAAAGATCACCAGGTGAGTTTCACATCCCCCTTTTAACTTTTAAATGTTTTAGAAACACCGGGGGGAAACATACTTGCTTACAAGTTTGAAAACATGAGACATCATTGTTTACTACAGTTGGGAACATCATTGCCTGATACATTCGGGAAAACATAAAACGTACTTACAAACATTTTCATATGGTAGCAAGAAAACAAGACCCGACCTTTATGTTTGCATGAGTTAACACATATAGAGCGCTGGAAGTCCCCTGACCATCATATTTATAACCATTAGCTTTAGGTTAGCCTGGGATTCTATGGATAGTACTATTGGGATTGACACCCCCAGTCATGGTTAGTCGCGCTAACCATGGGTCCCTCTGGCCAAATGACCGCATAGTGTTCAAACATTGCTCGTGAGGTATGAGCGAGGGGCAAAACACCTGTGTCATGGTTTGGTTATGCCTCATGTATGTACATATTATTTGTATTCCTAGCTAGTCTACAAATGGGTCAACATTACTTGTTTTGTTTATCATATTCATTGAAACGTTTTCATGCAGATGGATCTGCCAATCACTTATACACTAATGGTTTTGCCATTCGTTTTCGTGGAAATGTTTTTTTTTTATCAATGTTTTCAAGGAAAACAGTTTCATATTATGGCCATGTACACAGTATCAATGTTTTCAGGAAAAAACGACTTATTTTATGACTATGACGTTATCACATGTTTTCATTGGGAAAACTACTTGTTTTATGACTATGAAGTCATCACATGTTTTCATTGGGAAAACTACTCGTTTTATGACTATAAAGTCATCACATGTTTTCGAGGAAAACAACCTTACATTAAACCCGTGTACATATTTTCAATGTTTTCAAGGAAAACAGTTTCGTATCATGGCCATGTACACAATATCATTGTTTTTAAGGAAAATCACTTTACATTGCAACAATCAAACCTGTGAACTCACCAACCTTTGTGTTGACATTTTTAAGTATGTTTTTCAGGAAACAAATAGCTATGGCACGGTTGGAATAAGTTAACTACTCGGATTAAAACCCTAGAAGACGAAGAAGCATAATTGTCAATCCTCAAGTAGGTTCTGACCTATATAGTTTTAGGTCAATGCACTACTTCAATTTAATATTTGTAATGGTGTTCAACACCTTAGAAGTCTTTATTTTAGCTTCCGCTGTTGTGTAATGTTACCAATCGTTGCAACCTTGATTTATTTATTCATTTATTAAGTGAATAAATTTGGGGGTGTGACACTTACGATCTCATCAATGTAGACCCGACGCCAATTTCTCGACTCGATAGTCCTCACGAATAGGCAAGAAATGAGTAGACTTTGTGAGTCGATCGATAATAACCTAGATACTATCGTGCCCACTAGGAGTGCGTGGGAGTTTGGTGATGAAGTCCATAGCAAGGTTCTCCCACTTCCACATGGGAATTTCAGGTTGTTCGAGGAGTCCGGAAGGCTTCTGATGTTCGGCCTTTACTTTAGAACAAGTTAAGCATTTTGCCACAAAGAGGGCAATATCCTTTTTCATGTCGGGCCACCAATATTGTTGACGAAGACCCATGTACATCTTATCAGCTTCGGGATGTACCGAATATCGAGTTTTGTGGGACTCGTTCATCAAAAATATACGAAGGTCGTCGCGATAGGGAACCCAGATACGATCCAAGTAATACAATAGGGCGTTGGCTTTGGTTTTTAGCAAGAGTTCTACACCACATGCCATTTCTTGGAACATGTTTCCCTCGGTAACCGAGGTGTGTTGTGCTTGGAGAATACGGGCTTGGATATCGTTATGAATATGAACACTATGAAGCATGATACGTTCCTTACGACTCAAGGCGTCGGCTACAACATTTGCTTTGCCGGGGTGGTAGCGAATCTCGCAGTCGTAGTCGTTAAGAAGTTCGACCCATCATCGTTGCCTCATATTAAGTTCTTTTTGATTGAAAATATGTTGAAGACTTTTGTGGTCGGTGAAAACCACGCATTTGGTGCCATAAAGATAGTGTTCCAAATTTTCAAGGCGAAAAGGATAGCACCAAGCTCGAGATCATGGGTCGTATAGTTTTTCTCATGGATTTTGAGCTGACGTGATGCGTATGCAATTACTTGGCCACGCCGCATAAGAACACAACCAAGACCTTGGTTGGATGCATCGCAGTAAATGACAAAGTCGTCATTACCACTAGGAAGAATTAGAATAGGAGCGTTGCAGAGCTTGTGCTTGAGAGTTTGAAAAGCTTCCTCTTGTTTGGGTCCCCACTCGTAAGGTTTACCTTTGTGAGTCAAGGCAGTGAGCGGAACCTCAATCTTGGAGAAGTTTGAGATGAAGCGACGATAGTAACCCGCTAGTCCAAGGAAGGAACGAATCTCGGTAGGAGTCTTAGGAGTATTCCAATTCTTTACCGCTTCAATTTTTGCCGGGTCCACATGAATCCCCTTATCGTTGACTATGTGTCCCAAAAATTGAACCTCCTTTAGCCAAAATTTACACTTGGAGAACTTGGCGTATAGTTGTTCTTTCTTCAAGAGTTCCAAAATCAAACGAAGATGTTGTTCATGCTCCGCTTTCGTTTTAGAATAGATGAGAATGTCGTCAATGAAAACGATCACGAACTTGTCCAAATAAGGTTTGCATACACAGTTCATGAGATCCATGAAAACCGCAGGTGCATTAGTCAAGCCAAAAGGCATGACCATGAACTCGTAGTGACCATATCTAGTCCGAAAGGCAGTCTTCGGAATGTCTTCGTCGAGAACATGAAGTTGATGGTATCCGGAACGAAGGTCAATCTTGGAGAAACATGTTGAACCTTGAAGTTGATCGAAAAGATCGTCGATACGGGGTAAAGGATAACGGTTCTTGATTGTAAGCTTGTTGAGTTCACGATAATCAATGCACATTCGAAATGATCCATCCTTTTTCTTTAAGAACAGCACGGGAGCACCCCAAGGTGAATGGCTTGGTCGGAGGAATCCTTTGGAGGAGAGTTCTTGTAATTGACTTGTGAGTTCTTGCATCTCGGAAGGTGCAAGACGATAGGGAGCTTTTGCCACGAGAGTTGCTCCGGGCACAAGGTCAATACGAAACTCTACTTGTCTAGGGAGAGGAAGACCAGGTAAATCTTCGGGGAATACCTCGGGAAAGTCTCGAATGATCGGAATATCTTGCAATTTCTTACCTTTGTCTTTCGTGTCAACTACGTGGACCAAGAAGGCAACGTACTTTTCCTCAAGTACTTTTGTGCCAAGGTGCAAGACATGAGTTGAAGACCATGACACGGTTTTTCACCGAAAATAACTAATCTGTCGCCCGAAGGGAGAGGTATACGAATGCACTTTTCATAGCAAATAACCTCGGCATGGTGCTTGGATAACCAATCCATGCCAATTATAATATCGAAGCTTCCCAACTGCATCGGAAGGAGATCAACAGAGAACTCATGATTTAAGATCGCGATTGCAGTCGCGGATAACAGAATTTATAGCAATAGATTTCCCGTTTGCTATCTCCACGGAATAAGAATTGTCAAGTTTCGTTCTTTGTTTAGCAAGTCAAGATTCAAAGGTAAGAGACACAAAACTCCTATCGGCACCGGTATCAAATAAAATGGATGCATAATGATTGTTTACGAGAAACGTACCGTTTATCACGTCGTTGTTTGCTTGTGCCTCATTAGCGTTTATATATCACGTCGTTTATATTAACATGCCCGACCATTGAGAGGTGCCGGATAGTTTGGACGGTTGGCTGGAGCAGCTTGACGGACGGGAGGACGGGTACGACAAGTAGTTACCACGTGTCCGTATCGTCCGCAGCTTGAACACAATCGGCATGGTAAGTTGGCAGGATGGTGGTTCTTGCAGGTCTGACATTGGGGATTTGGACCCAAATAAGGTTTTGGGTTTTGACCCAAAGGGGCTACTTGAATAGCAGGTACGGTGGGAGTTACGGCTGTGAAGTTTCGACCCTTTCGTTTCTTGTTGCGGTTAGAAGACTCAGGCTTTACATCTTTGACGGCCGCAAGAGTAGAAACAACCTTCTTGGAACCCTTTCTTGTTAAGGTTCCGGCTTTGACGTGGTTGTCGGATAGCGTAGCGGATAGACGAATAGCAGCTTCAAGTGTAGGAGGATTGCTTCCTAACACAGCATCCTGAATTTGCATAGGCAGCCCGCCTATGTATTTTTCAATTTCCCGAGCAAGGGGAGTGATCATATGAGGTACCAGTAGGCTCAACTCTTGAAATCGGGTGGTGTAAGCCAGATTATCCCCGCTGTCTTGGGCAAGATCCCAAAACTCAGTCTCGAGCTTCCTCATTTCATTTCGAGGTCAGAATTCATCAGTCATGGCTTTCTTCAGATCATCCCATGACAAAGATGTAGCAACCTCAACACCACAAGTGCGTTTCTCACCGTTCCACCAGGTGAGGGCTCTCTTTTGTAGTACACTTGTGGCATAGCGAACCCGAAGATTATCGGCACAGTCACTGTTTAGGAATGTGCTTTCCATGCTTTCAAACCATTGTAGTAGGCTGGTAGCACCTTCAGTCCCTTAAAATTTTGTAGGGTTGCACGAGTTAAAGTGCTCAAACATGCATTGAGGTGGGTTGGTACCACCGTTTCCTTGGATGTTGTGAGACCCGTCACTGTTGTTATTGGCTTGGGTCATTTGTCCCACCAGTTGGGCAAGAAGAGTAGCAAGATCCGGGTTGGAAGTGCTAGAGTTTGCACGTCGAGGAGGCATTCTAACACCATAAGAAAAGACAATAATTTAGGATAATGGCACGGGTTGGTGAAGTCGCTTATCGGTTAGAGTTGCTTGATGAGTTGAGTGGAATTCATCCTACCTTCCATGTATCACACTTGCGAAAGTGTTTGGCGGATGAATCGGCTCACGTACCACTTACTGACATCGAGGTAGACAATAGCCTTAACTACATTGAAGAACCCGTGGCCATCCTAGATCGGAAGGAGAGACGTTTACGTAATAAAGTAATCCAATTGGTTAAAGTCCAATGGAAACATCGAAAAGGATCGGAAGCCACTTGGGAAACGGAGACAGAAATGAGGGAGTCGTACCCTCAACTATTCGACTTATGATAGGTTTCGGGGACGAAACCTATTGTAAGTGGGGTAGACTTGTAACATCCCAAAAAAAAATAATTAAACAAATAAATATAGCGAGATCGGCGAGTTAGTCGAAATATTTAAACAAAAGGGAGCGGGCTTGGGCTCGGCTCCAATGGGCCGAGGGAAGCCCAGTTATATAAGAGGCAGGGCAGCCCTCTTCTCTGCTCATTTCCCATTCACGCGACTTTTAGAGAGAGAAAGGAGAGCTCAGGTCTAGAGAGAGAAGGTTGACAAATCGTCCCGGAATTGAGGGAACACGTTACTGCCAAGCTTGTGAGAAGAACCTCGGGATCAGAATCTCGATACAGGTAATAATCTTGCCTAAATCTGAGTTCTTGTTCGTTTTTGGGATTTTCGGGTTTTGGTTAAAAAGGCAACGATTTTGCGGATGGAACTTGAAAGTGAGCTTAGGTATAAAATCTAAAATGAAAACCGAACGTTTTGATCTAAGAAAAGTTGAGATACTGACTCGATCAGACTCGCATGCAAAAGCTTCGGATTTTGGGAAGACAATCTGTGCAGACCCCATCGAAACTACTAGTTTCGATATGTGCAGGTCTATCGAAACTACAAGCTTCGATATGTGCAGGTCCATCGAAACTACAAGCTTCGATATGTGCAGGTCCATCGAAACTACAAGTTTCGATATGTGCAGGTCCATCGAAACTACAAGTTTCGATATGTGCAGGTCTATCGAAACTACAAGTTTCGATATGTGCAGGTCCATCGAAACTACAAGTTTCGATATAAGCAAATCTATCGAAACTACTAGGTTTAAACATAGGGATGTCTAGTGTCATCTAGGATCACTACCTTACATGTATGGCATTATTATAGCAGATCGTGAGTGACATTAGTGACGCCCAGTAGCCAGCTAAGAGTATTTCAGAAACTGCTTATCAGGTGAGTTCTAGAAGCCCTCTTTTAAATGTTTTATATAATGTTTTCGGGCTGGTGTGCATACATATGAAATGATGTTTTATGAAACGATGTTTTATGAAATGATGTTTTATGAAACTATGTTTATGAAATGAAATGATTTAGAATGAACGGTTTATGGAAAGGAAGTTTTATGAACGGAATGTTTACGAACGCATGTTTATAAAGAAATGGTTTAAAGTAAAGGTAAAGGGTTTCGAAAGTGAGTGAAAGGTTTTATGAAAATAAAAGAAAAAGGGCAAAAGTTTTAAAGAAGTCATTACAAATCTAATCTGTCGAATGAAGGGAATTGACGAACGAAGTCTGGGAATGAGATTCCCAGCCTTGTGGTAGATTATGGACAGCGAGCCATAGTTGCCACAAGAACAACAGGGGCATGTCTTTGTGGCATGCCAATGGTTTGATGTTGTACAACTGGTATGGAGTAACGACGGTTACTCAGGGGTTAACGTGACCCTATGCGAGGTTAAATTATGATCCGACGATGTTATGGCTGAGAGTCATAACCGTCGATGGAAGTTGTCGGTCTATGGACAAGAGAGCCATAGGGGCAACTGGATGGGTATTGTCGGTCCTCGTGCAGTTAGCCTTGGGGGCAATACCAGGAAGGGAATTGACGGAATGTTGTGGCAACGACGGTGATACGTAACGGTTGACCACGACATGCAGGGTTCCTTCGGGGACACAGAGACGCGTAACGATACAGATTTTAGATGGTAATGTATGACTTAAATGAATGTTAAATCTTTTAAACAAATGATCCGTTCAATGTGTTTAAATGTGTGAAGGTTTATGAATGAAAGGCCCTGTTTTCTTATACGTGATGTTAAACCCTAATGAATGTTTTGAATGATGAACCCTTTCTTAAATCGAACGAAAACTAGAACTCACCAGCGTAGCTGACTTTTTAGTGTGCACATTCAGGTTAAGGCAGGTTATGAGGATGGACTGTGATGCTTGGCTAGCGAGAGGAGTTACCCGGCTGACTATGAAGACTGGCATCCTGTTATGTTTTAGTTATGATGTATTTACGTTTTTAAACAATGTTTACGCTTCCGCATGTACGAACAATGATGACGTTATGTTTGAATGAAATTTTCCGCTGCGTTATTTGATATTCATGTTTAAGAACTGTTTGTGAATGAGTAAATCCAACAAGTGAGGCCTCCAGGGTTTGGGGCTTTACAAGTTGGTATCAGAGCAATAGTTTGAGAGATTCGGACACTTCCAGTGTCTGAACTTAAACTTTGAATGGGACCGAAAGCGGATGCCAGTACGGGTAACTCGAGCCACAGCATCAGGTATGAAAAGTAGAGTATGTGTATGTAGTATGCCTTAGAAAGGGGTAGGAAAAGACTTGTGTTCTGATGGAATCACAAAGGTGGTCAAATAGAAATCGAAAGGTAGTGTAATGGTTAATTGCAGATGGCCAGTGTATATTAACATTTTACAGTACTTATTGAATTTTATTTGTTAACTAGCGTGATGACATTTGGATTTCTTGTCTTATAGAACGAAATGGCGAGGAGAGGAAACGGAAGGCGTGGTGGCCGTACCGGTGGTCGTACCGGCGGTCGGAATGGTGGGCGTGGCAGGATCCCTGCGCGCCAAGAGTATAGTGAAGAAGGAAGTGTTCACACTGAACCGGCAGTTAGTGTGCATGGAACTGAACATACACTGGTAGAAGAACAACCTTTCACTTTTGAACCAGAAGTGAGAGCAGCTATAGCTCGAGAGTTCACAGAATTGATGAAGACTTCTCTGCCAGGTCTGTTGGCAGAAGCATTGAAGCAGGTCAATGGGGAAGGTGGGTCTAACCCGACGGTTGATACCCCGAACACTGAGGCAATCAACGCACCGCCTGCTCGCGGATGCGACTATAAGTCCTTCAAGGCATGTGACCCGCCAGTCTTGACAGGAAAGAAGGACGCGGTAGCTACGTTTGACTGGATAATCCGTATGGAGGCTGCCATCCGTCTCAGCGAATGCCGAGCGGATCAAGTTGTGAAATTTGCTGCTAACTCCTTAAGAGAGGAAGCATCCCATTGGTGGGAAGGTGTACGTCAAGCGAAAGGGAGCGTGATTGTGGATGCGATGATGTGGGCTGACTTGAAAACTTTGGTAATCAAGAATTTCTTCCCAAGGAACGAGATTGAGAAGGTAGAAAGGGAATTTCTGGGTTTGAAGGCCGGGAACATGACGCACCGGCAATATACAACCCGATTCAATGAACTGGCACGTCTGGTGCCACACCTTATTACAACTGAAGAAAGAAAGATTTCCTGTTACATTCAAGGGCTACCGGACCAGGTCCGCACTTATGTTAAGGCAAACGCCCCTACTACCTATGATTCGGTAGTAGAACTGAGCGGCGTGGTATTTGATGATCTGGCGCTGAATGTCATTGCCATTGAAGAGCCCAAGAAAAAGTCGAGTTTTCCCGCTAAACGATCGGGTGGGAAGTTGTTTGGGGCTCGGGACAAGTAGGCCAGGGTAGGCGAGACGACAGTCTGTGGGAAATGTGGGGTAAGACATGCGGGTGAATGCCGGTTAGGATCGAATCTGTGCTTTAAATGCGGCAAGACCGGACATTACTCCTGTGAATGCACGCAAGGCTACAAATGCTACAATTGTGGGGAAAATGGTCACATGAGTTGGGAATGCCCGAAACCGAGAATGGGTGAAGCCGGGAAAGGGAAAGGCCCGGAAAGGAAGGAAGAGAGGCCCCGAGCAAAGACTCGTGCGTACGCACTGACGCAAGAACAAGCCATGGCAGACCCTGATGTGGCGTCAGGTACGTTCATCCTTGACAACACTATTGTTTCTGTGCTATTTGATTCGGGTGCCAGTAAGAGTTTTATATCTGCGACTTTTTGTAAACGAGTGAAGTACAATGTGAATAAGCTAGAAAGGGCCTTTAGCGTAGTAACCGCTGAGGGTAGAACCACGAGAGTGACCGATGTAGTTGACAACTCCACGATAAAAATAGAAGGTCATGAGTTCCCTGTCAGATTGTTTGTTATGGTTTTGGGAGGGTTCGATGTCGTGTTAGGTATGGATTGGCTAACTGCCAATGAAGCGCAAATTATATGCAAACGAAATATAATCCAACTCAAAGTTGCGGATGGTAGCAAAGTCGAGGTCTTTGGAGATCGTGACGCCCCGATGCCAAACGTCATCTCAATGATTAAGGCAACAAATTACTTGAGGTGCGGATGCGAGGCCTATCTGGTGTACGTAATTGACAAGTGTAAGGAAGTGAAGGAACTAGACGACGTACCCGTGGTACGCGAGTACCCGGAGGTGTTTCCAGAGGATTTGCCTTGGATACCACCCGATAGAGAAATTGAGTTCCGAATTGACTTAGTACCAGATGCCCAGCCCGTGGCTAAGGCTCCATATCGACTAGCACCAGTGGAAATGAAGGAACTTATGGTCCAACAAGACGAGTTACTTGAGAAAGGATTTATCCAACCGAGCATCTCGCCGTGGAGTGCTCCGGTGTTGTTTGTGAAGAAGAAATACGGTTCGATGAGAATGTGTATTGATTATCGCGAGTTGAACAAACGTACCGTGAAGAACAAGTACCCGTTACCAAGGATCGACAACCTGTTCGATCAATTGCAAGGCGCAAGTTGGTTCTCAAAGATCGACCTTCGATCCGGGTACCATCAGTTGAAGGTGAGGGAAGAAGACATACCAAAAACGGCATTTCGCACACGTTATGGACATTTTGAGTTTCGCGTAATGTCTTTTGGATTGACGAACGCCCCTGCAGCGTTCATGGATTTGATGAATAGAGTTTGTCGACCAATGCTGGATCGATCGGTGATCGTGTTCATCGATGATATCCTCATCTACTCCAAGAATGAGGGTAATCACGCGTGTCACTTGAAGGAAGTATTGGAAGCTCTGAAGAAGGAAAAGTTGTATGCTAAGTTCTCCAAATGCGCGTTCTGGCTTAGGGAAGTCCAATTCCTAGGTCACGTCATTAACCCGAACGGCATTATGGTTGACCCAGCAAAGATAGTGACGATAAAGGAATGGAATATTCCTAAGACGCCAACTGAAATCCGCAGTTTCTTGGGATTGGCAGGCTACTATCGGAGATTCATCCAGGATTTCTCGAAAATAGCTTCGCCATTGACGAAGTTGACTCGGAAGGATGTAAAGTACGAATGGGGTTCGACCCAGGATGAGGCGTTTAAGAAGTTGAAGGAAAAGCTAACTCAAGCTCAAGTCTTGGCCCTTCCCGAGGGCAACGAAGACCTAGTGGTATACTCTGACGCTTCGGGTCAGGGATTGGGATGCGTATTGATGCAACGCGGAAGAGTGATCGCGTACGCGTCACGGCAGTTGAAAGTTCATGAAACTAATTATCCGACTCATGATTTGGAACTTGCTGCTGTCGTATTTGCATTGAAAATCTGGAGGCACTACCTTTACGGGGTGAAGTTTACTATTTACTCCGACCACAAAAGTTTGAAGTACTTCTTCGAACAAAAGGAACTTAATATGAGACAGAGGCGATGGTTGGAACTGTT
The DNA here is from genome assembly GCA_023525975.1 of Smallanthus sonchifolius. Lineage (NCBI taxonomy): Eukaryota > Viridiplantae > Streptophyta > Magnoliopsida > Asterales > Asteraceae > Smallanthus > Smallanthus sonchifolius. The sequence continues at coordinate 94,399,235 of CM042019.1, forward strand.
GAAAGACTATGACTGTGAGATCATGTACCATCCTGGAAAGGCAAACGTGGTGGCTGACGCTCTAAGCCGAAAGGATGTACCTACGCCTATTAGAGTGAAAGCTTGCCAGTTGGTTGTAACATCGGATGTGATGAGAGAAATTGAAAAGGCTCAAGATGAGGCGCTTAAGGAGGAAAACATGAAGAAGGAAAGGATGGTTGGCCAACAGGACAAGTTGGAATATAACACCCTTGGTGTTAGGACACGTTTTGGACGGGTATGGATACCTATGAGTGGCGAGCTTAGAACCAAAATCTTGGATGAGGCTCATAAGTCTCGTTACTCTATCCATCCCGGTACCAATAAAATGTACCAAGATCTGAGGAAGGAATACTGGTTGCCCGGAATGAAACATGAAGTGACAAAGTATGTAAGCAAGTGCTTGACTTGCTCACAAGTAAAGGCCGAGCACCAGAAACCGTATGGAAAGATTCAACCGCTTGATATACCAGAACGGAAGTGGGAACACATTACCATGGACTTCATAACCAAGCTACCTCGCACAGCTAAAGGTCATGACACCATCTGGGTAATTGTGGACCGATTAACAAAGGGTGCTCATTTCCTACCTATTCGCGAGACGTTCTCGTCGGAAAGGTTAGCGGAAGTATTTATTAACGAAGTAGTAGCACGGCATGGGATGCCTTTGACAATCGTATCTGACCGGGACACACGATTCACATCAAGGTTCTGGAAAAGATTTCACGAGGCGATGGGCACGAGGCTTAATATCAGCACGGCATACCACCCGCAAACGGATGGTCAATCCGAAAGGACCATTCAGACATTGGAGGATATGCTTCGTGCTTGTATTATCGACTTCCGTGGCAGTTGGGACAGTCATCTACCGTTAGCCGAATTTTCCTACAACAATAGTTATCACACGACGATAGGCATGCCGCCTTACGAAATGTTGTATGGGAGAAGATGCAGAACCCCGGTTTGTTGGGGCGAGATTGGACAGAAGGAATTAGGGAGTCTGGAAGTAATAAGGGAAACGTCGGAAAGGTTTGATCAAGTCAAAGCACGAATGAAAGCCGCACAAGATCGTCAAAAATCCTACGCGGATAAACGACGAAGGCCTATTGAGTTCAGCGTTGGGGATCGAGTAATGTTGAAGGTATCGCCCTGGAAGGGGATCATACGATTCAGGAAGAGAGGAAATTTAAGTCCGAGGTTTGTCGGACCGTTCAGGATAATGGCACGGGTTGGTGAAGTCGCTTATCGGTTAGAGTTGCCTGATGAGTTGAGTGGAATTCATCCTACCTTCCATGTATCACACTTGCGAAAGTGTTTGGCGGATGAATCGGCTCACGTACCACTTACTGACATCGAGGTAGACAATAGCCTTAACTACATTGAAGAACCCGTGGCCATCCTAGATCGAAAGGAGAGACGTTTACGTAATAAAGTAATCCAATTGGTTAAAGTCCAATGGAAACATCGAAAAGGATCGGAAGCCACTTGGGAAACGGAGACAGAAATGAGGGAGTCGTACCCTCTACTATTCGACTTATGATAGGTTTCGGGGACGAAACCTATTGTAAGGGGGTAGACTTGTAACATCCCAAAAAAAAAAATAATTAAACGAATAAATATAGCGAGACCGGCGAGTTAGTCGAAATATTTAAACAAAAGGGAGCGGGCTTGGGCTCGGCTCCAATGGGCCGAGGGAAGCCCAGTTATATAAGAGGCAGGGCAGCCCTCTTCTCTGCTCATTTCCCATTCACGCGACTTTTAGAGAGAGAAAGGAGAGCTCGGGTCTAGAGAGAGAAGGTTGACGGATCGTCCCGGAATTGAGGGAACACGTTACTGCCAAGCTTGTGACAAGAACCTCCGGATCAGAATCTCGATACAGGTAATAATCTTGCCTAAATCTGAGTTCTTGTTCGTTTTTGGGATTTTCGGGTTTTGGTTAAAAAGGCAACGATTTTGCGGATGGAACTTGAAAGTGAGCTTAGGTATAACATCTAAAATGAAAACTGAACGTTTTGATCTAAGAAAAGTTGAGATACTGACTCGATCAGACTCGCATGCAAAAGCTTCGGATTTTGGGAAGACAATCTGTGCAGACCCCATCGAAACTACTAGTTTCGATATGTGCAGGTCCATCGAAACTACAAGTTTCGATATGTGCAGGTCCATCGAAACTACAAGTTTCGATATGTGCAGGTCCATCGAAACTACAAGTTTCGATATAAGCAAATCTATCGAAACTACTAGGTTTAAGCATAGGGATGTCTAGTGTCATCTAGGATCACTACCTTACATGTATGGCATTATTATAGCAGATCGTGAGTGACATTAGTGACGCCCAGTAGCCAGCTAAGAGTATTTCAGAAACTGCTTATCAGGTGAGTTCTAGAAGCCCTCTTTTAAATGTTTTATATAATGTTTTCGGGCTGGTGTGCATACATATGAAATGATGTTTTATGAAACGATGTTTTATGAAATGATGTTTTATGAAACTATGTTTATGAAATGAAATGATTTAGAATAAACGGTTTATGGAAAGGAAGTTTTATGAACGGAATGTTTACGAACGAAATGTTTACGAACGAATGTTTATAAAGAAATGGTTTAAAGTAAAGGTAAAGGGTTTCGAAAGTGAGTGAAAGGTTTTATGAAAATAAAAGAAAAAGGGCAAAGGTTTTAAAGAAGTCATTACAAATCTAATCTGTTGAATGAAGGGAATTGACGAACGAAGTCTGGGAATGAGATTCCCAGCCTTGTGGTAGATTATGGACAGCGAGCCATAGTTGCCACAAGAACAACAGGGGCATGTCTTTGTGGCATGCCAATGGTTTGATGTTGTACAACTGGTATGGAGTAACGACGGTTACTCAGGGGTTAACGTGACCCTATGCGAGGTTAAATTCTGATCCGACGATGTTATGGCTGGGAGTCATAACCGTAGATGGAAGTTGTCGGTCTATGGATAAGAGAGCCATAGGGGCAACTGGATGGGTATTGTCGGTCCTCGTGCAGTTAGCCTTGGGGACAATACTAGGAAGGGACTTGACGGAATGTTGTGGCAACGACGGTGATACGTAACGGTTGACCCCGACATGCAGGGTTCCTTCGGGGACACAGAGACGCGTAACGATACAGATTTTAGATGGCAATGTATGACTTAAATGAATGTTAAATCTTTTAAACAAATGATCCGTTCAATGTTTTTAAATGTGTGAAGGTTTATGAATGAAAGGCCCTGTTTTCTTATACGTGATGTTAAACCCTAATGAATGTTTTGAATGATGAACCATTTCTTAAATCGAACGAAAACTAGAACTCACCAGCGTAGCTGACTTTTTAGTGTGCACATTCATGTTAAGGCAGGTTATGAGGATGGACTGTGATGCTTGGCTAGCGAGAGGAGTTACCCGGCTGACTATGAAGACTGGCATCCTGTTATGTTTTAGTTATGATGTATTTACGTTTTTAAACAATGTTTACGCTTCCGCATGTATGAACAATGATGACGTTATGTTTGAATGAAATTTTCCGCTGCGTTATTTGATATTCATGTTTAAGAACTGTTTGTGAATGAGTAAATCCATCAAGTGAGGCCTCCCGGGTTTGGGGCTTTACAAGTTTATGATATTTTAGATAAAGTGGATATATATGAGCTATAGTGGGAATAATGTAAGCAGAAAATGCGGGATTCATCATGTCGCGTGCCAATGTATGTGTATTTATTCAAGGTTGATGAGGAAAATAAGCCATCTATTCCCGGTAGGAGATGATGTCATAGATCATTATTCGCATAATATGAATTGCCGGGATTCGAATGCACTACAAATCGTTATTACGTGTGCACCAATACTAATGATTTGCTTTGCATGTTCGTCTAGTTCTTCCTATCTTACTATAATATCCCCAAATTTTGAGTTTAGGTTCGGATCGTATTCTTGCGAATACAATGACTTATCAACGTTAAGTAATTCCTCAAAACTTTCAAGGAGACATGCTTTAGCCTATAGGTAAACACTCACTTCAGGAATTCCCAGGAAAGCATACGGGTCCATTTATTTTGATTTATACGAAATGTTTTCCCAGACAGAAAACCTAATGTACATGTGTCACCCTTCCAGATTGCACATGTCCTTTACTAGTTTTCAAGATATTAAGTCGTTGACGAGATTTTCAAGAATTTAATACACTTGTGAGTCTACGAGTATAAAATATGTAGGAATGTTGCAAATAGTATGGATGAGGAAGGAGTATGGATAAGGATGTGTAGTGTATTTATTTGCATATGTTTATTTGTCAAATGTGTATGTAAAGTATGTATTGTATGTTTAAGGCCTTGTATGTATGTGTATAAGTCTCATGTACTAAACTTGGGAAAATTCAAATAATACCTAACTACAAATAATTCACATAGCAAATAATCATTTAGCACGTAACACGTAAAAGGGAGTCCTAGGGTTATAGTCTAGGTCATTGTGTCTAAAAACCTAATTCCCTATAACCATGGCTCTGATACCAATCTGTCACACCCCGACCGATGGCGGAATCATCGAGGCGGACAATAGAATGATTGTTCAAAAGCACATGATAGCTAGAATATTTCATAATTCATTAATCTAATTAAAAACAACAAATATTCAAGTACAATACAATTCAAATAACCTAGTCTATTCCAAAACATTGATTTAATTAACTAGGTCCATAAGTTCTTAAGTGGAGGAATCTTCAACAAGCAATCACATATCCAATTATTAATCCAAATTTATACTATTTCACTCTAGGTCAAACTTAGTGAGTTGCAAATCACTTGAATTACCCAACGCTCTTGTTAGCTACTACATTTTGATACAAGTGAGTATTTCATAGGCCCTTTTACTCTTTTACACTTTTGGGGTGAAACATGAACTATATCAAATTACATGTTTACATTTACACAAACAACACAAATACAAATCCTAGTTACATTCATGTGTGCAATTTGAGCTTTATGCCCGAGTGCTATGTGTGCAAACTTTTGTGAACACTTATGTGCAATCATTAACTATTCAAGCCGACGGTTTTCAATGATAGATCTATTGAGTCTGACAAACCCACCCAGATTGGGGTGATTGATACCGACAACACAATTTGCATGCTAGTTACAAAGGTTTGATTGTACTTGGTTACACAATAGCTGCTCCCCATAAAGGCCTTATTTATCATGTTATGTAAGGATTTGTTTTACAACTATATGCTATCTATATACAAACCTGTGTTATACTCACCAACTTTTTAGGTCCTAATATGTGAGATTGATCAAGATGTGCTACATATAGGCTTGGACTTAGTTAAAATAAATAAAGAACTTATGTATTTCAATTATGTTTCTTTTCTTGGAATTGCTTTTGATTGAATGTTTGTAATGGAATTTGACAATTAATATATTTCAATTTAGTCAACCTCGTGCTTATGAACAGTCTACATGTCCCGCCCCGATGATTCCGCCATCGGTCGGGGTGTGACATATTATACTTCAGGAACCGCTCATCATGTGAGTTCTATGTGCCCTATGTATTATGTGTAAATGTTTTCAAATGTTTTGGGGCTGACGTGTATACATGCAAAGTGAATGAATGTTATGAATGTTAATATGACCATATGTCTTATATGAAAGAAAGATATGAACTAAGAAATGGCAAATGAATGTTTACAAGAACGTTAAACGAATGAAATCTTGCTTTATATATATATATATATATATATATATATATATATATTGCATGCTATGAATGACTTAACGTAAAATGAATGAAATCTTGCTTTATATTTATATATTGCATGTTATGAATGTATAAAACGTTAAGGACGGGAATACGGACTACTACAGTAGGATGGTGTGATGATGACATCTATTATGGTAGACGGACGACCATACGACTGTTATGCAGACAGTATGTTAAAGTCTTGAAAGGTAGACTAAATACGGACTACTACGATAGACAGATGCCCTTATTCAAAGCACGACTGCATATATAGTTCGTTTGGGAAATGGTTGCCTTAGGGCAAACGGGCGAGTGACGGACTACGATGGTAGGACGGTAAAGACGGATGGCCGAAGGTTTCCCAGATGGTAATGAATGACGGACGGCCAAAGGTTTGTCGCACGGGAAAGAATGACGGACTACGAAGGTAGGACCGATCATCTGTCATTGTGACTTACGCAATCAATTGCGGGCTGATCACCCTTATGTGTATGACCAATGAATGTTTAATAAAGGGAACAATATATATATATATACATATATATATATATATGTGAATGTGTAGGTACAAATAATTGATGTTATATCTAATTGCTTTAAACTAGAACTCACCAGCGTTAGCTGACTTTTAGTATGCACTTCAGGTAATTAGTAGAAGGGACGGGCAAAGGTGTGAAGGCTACCTTGCACAAGACTGACATCCTGTATAGCTGATTTGTTGGTTGTTTCCTGTCTAAAATCATTCTATCATAGAGACTCTATCATCAGGACCTACATTATTTATGACAACACTCAACCTCCATTTCATCTAACATTTATATATATATATATATATGAATAAATTCATATATATATATGAATATATGTGTTCATATATATATATATGAATATATATATATATTCATATATATATATACATACATATATATATATACATATATATATATATATATACATATATATATATACATATATATGTCCCGCATGATACGAACATTTATATATATATATATATATATGAATAAATTCATATATATATATGAATATATGTGTTCATATATATATATATATGAATATATATATATATTCATATATATATATACATACATATATATATATACATACATATATATATATATATATACATATATATATATATACATATATATATATATACATATATATATATATATATGTCCCGCATGATACGAACGTTGGTGGTTAATTTTAAATGACTAGCACAATACTTGGAGACCCAAAATATATGAACTTATGTTTATACAATAAACATTATGGAATAAAATCTTTAGTGTATACAAAAATCCATAACCCACCTCCTTTAGATTTTACCGTGTATTAACACACCTATGCTTAAATACAAAATATGATTTCATTGTGTTACGTTAAACTAGTCACTACCCGTGTCAAACTACAGTTCATGCAACATTAACAACCCCAACAAGAAGTAATATGTTGTTTAGAACCCTACGGCAGCTTACATCAATAAATGGTTCAACATAATGGGGTACCAACTTATTTATTAAAAACTTAAACTCATCTCACCCCTCTTGCTCCCTTCCTCACGGCAATAACAACAACAAGTTGTCATCATTATTTGATTTGAGCAAAAACCACACTCCACTATCTAGTAATTTAACAACTTCAATCAAATGGATAATCACTCAAATGTCACCCTCTCCCTCATGTCCTTATTTTCATGGCTACACACACCCCACCACCAACTCCATCACCTCTTAGTTTGAACTACTATCACACACCAACATCTAATCACATGAGGAAATACCAACTTTGTTTACGTCGACACTTAACCAATCTTTCTCTCATTTCTTTCTTGCTTTCACGACACCACCAACACCAACTACATCATGATTATCTTTTGTTCAACACTCCACCCTAGATGTCTAATCTTCACTATTATGATTTTGTTCAAGAGTACACTCAAGCTCGAATTATATATATGAGTAACCTACTACAATTCAAACTTCACAATCTCTATCTCACTTATCTCTCTCTCTCTCTCGGCTCACTTGCACCACACACACACACATTTGTTGTTGAGTTTTGCACTAGAAATCAAGAAGAATCCATCCCCATTTGGTGTTTCAAGAAGCATTCAAGAGGTGATTCCAAGGAGATCTAGCTAGAAACCGAAGATTACCCATCTTTCCTTCTTTAAAGCCGCCAACTTTGTTTTCTTTGGGTATAATCCTCTACAAACTCTTCTTTTTCTCTAGATCCTAGTTTGATGTGCATATGCTCACCTAAAAATTATATGTTTTCATAAAACTCATTAAACTAAATGATCTAACACAAAGAATGGACTTGTTGAGTTTAATTTGTGTAATATGTGTGTGGTGCATGTCGTATGCATGTATGTGTGTATATACACATTTGATTCAAGAAAAGTTTACTAGTTTATGGATAATTACAAGTATGAATTGTGATAATTAAACATGTGAAACTCATGGATTAAATCTAAAAATAATGGCATATATATATATATATATATATATATATATGTATGTCATATGTGTGTGTATATATGTCTTTAGACTTAAGATTTATAAATGGAAAAGATAACAAAGATGAAAAGATAAAAGTAGATCTTGAAAGGCATGAAGGAATGATCATCAAACTTATGATAATAAGTTTATAGATCTAAAATATATAAATTAACGAATGTAGAAATATGTGTGTATAAATGTATATGTTTACAAAACCTTAGACATGTGTGTGTTTATACATGTATATGTAACTTAGAAACATCAGTAGGGGTACATGTGAATTTATGTACGTGATGTTTGAATGCATAAAAAATAATAGGTTATGAGAATACCGGGAATGATTAATAGGAACGCGTGATTTTAAAATAATATAGTCAGACGATAAGTTCGAATAAATGTACGACATAAATGTTACTACAAAATGATTTGTTATGGAAATAACGGTTTCATAACTCTAAAGGTATTTTTGATAAAAGATAACGGATTATACGTATTAATGACGTTTTGAAAAGAAACAAGGCTCGTAAAAAGTATTATGACGAAGTCAAACAATATACAAACCTGAGTATTCATTTTAGTTAATATACTCATTAAAAGTATTATTTCGACTAGTTAATTTTCTAAATGGTGAAATTAGAAGTTGGAATAGCATAATGTGAGAATATTGATAAACCTTATGTGACGTTTGTGTGGATTAAACCTTGACGGTTATATCACAAGTCTTACCATATGTTACATTGTGTTATGTAGACACGACAAAAATAGTATAACTCTATTAATATATAAATAATTGTCGTGAATATAATTATTCGTCCATCGTAACACGTCGCCTTTAATTAACTTCTGTAAGGCCCCAAACCCGGCACCCTACAGTTGGATCTCATAACTGTGTAAAACTCTTTAAAAACATCTAACTTTCATTTATATAAACAGTGGAAGTCTTTCTCTTAATAATATTATCTTTAAACTCGTTAATTTTGATAACATTACCTGACGAATGCATGCACACCAACCGGAGTAGCCCATCTTCCAAGCCAAGATACCTCGTCCTACTGACTCCCCTGCAAAACAATATAACGTACATACAAAGTCAGCTACACTGAGTGAGTTCTAATAGTTTAATTTAAACAACAACCAACTCATCTCTTTATATAATTATCTCCATTCAAGACCCTTTAGTCCTTAGAAAATAGTTGTATAGATTTTCTTCATATAAATAGCCCCCGTTATATTATAATATCCCAAGGGATTCACCACCCTAGACTCTACCCACTATTTTAACTCAGTAAGTCTCACCGACATAGAACGATCTTACTACACTTATAACTCACAGTTTACCATATATATTAACCATAAGCTGGTTAACTCGACCAACCTCTAGACACCGACTTACCAGTCTTAACCAGGACTCTCATAACTTGATTGACTTAATAGCTGCACACAATGTACTCTCCTCGGCACAACGGTCAATCTTACACTACACGTCACATTGATTCCATATATTTATCACATCAATATCATATCATACACAATTAATATAACTCATTACTTGCATGCACTTTAACACATATAAATGCACACAAACACATACCTCATCACTACACCCTCGTTAGGGTTATCCCCGTCGGGATACTCGTCCTAAACTCAGCTATACCCATGTTACAGGGCCCCACCACTAAACATAGTGACACACTCGTCATCTACGATGACTACCCAGCCACCCACATGGTGACTATATCATCTACCATACGGTGACTGACATATCACCCATACGATGATGACCCTGAAGGACTCCGTCCCCCACACCACTGTTGACCCTACACATAGACAACAATGCAAGCACACAAAGCAACACATATATACTCATGATACTACCTGGACATGTACTATGACTCACCACCCATTCACAGATGACTCACGTGTGTAATCCAATACTTACTTTAGACTTATCCTCTTAACGTCTAGACCCATTACCCAACTATTTCCGAATAGGTAATTATACAACACCCAAACATCGTACCGACTTATCTCCTGTACATACCATGGACACCACCTAGACCCATGCAAACACGATACTCGCCATGTCACGAGGGTAACGACACAATACACACAACATCAAACACATGACGCTTAACAACATACCAGCATTTACTTGACTCGTTAATGAACCACATACGGTTCCCCTGCTAACTCTCCATATATAACCATCACAGGTTTAACTAAATTCCCGACTCATCCCGACTAACTCATAAGATAACATACACAGATCATCCTAACTCTTGTTCACCCACCCTAAGGACCCCATAACGACCCTTAACTTCATTATTACATAATGATGTCATAAAACAATTTCAATTTAAATTATATCTCGTAATACGCTCGTATAATAAAACATGTGAGTATGTACGATAGCCCCAAAACAGTAAAACGTTTAAAAGAGGGGATTAGAAACTCACTAGTTATGAAGATCCAACCCTTGCTTTGCAACCCGTCCGTTCACGCTCAAAACCCGAACCTGTCAAACACATGATCACATGATCAGACACGTTCAAACAAACGTCGAATACACGTAAATATAAATAAAAACAGACCCTCGTCTCATCTGCTCGCCCGTCTGATACACCGAACCCTTAACTCCACGAATACACGGATCGGATCGTCTTTGACTCGTTTGGAACGCGGATACATGCACCCGACTTCACATGCAAACCCTAGCCCGACACTTACCCTAGCCGAGCACATCCATCCACAACCGTGACCGATTACTACTATGTCGGCATCCCGTGTTCCACCGACGGAGTCACAACCATCACCCATTTGCCGTCTTCGTCGAGCATCACCCTCAAGGCCACCAGCATGCATCACCAAGCACACCGTCCTCTTCATCCTCTCCGTGACCAACCCCAGTTGGCTAACACCACCACTACTACACCAAAGGACTCCACCCATACCTCCTTGCACGTTGGAAACTACACCATTACCGCCCTCCGCAATTCGGCGCAGTAGCGCACAGCTACTGCTACTGCCACATCGGCCCTCCTCCTCGTCGTCCATCTCCAACGTCGGGATCCCACCGACGAACCGTACTCGCCACTGGTCAGCCACCACCACGACTATTGACGCACCCCGTCACAGCCACCCTCATCTTCATCGTCGCTCGTCGTCGTCCACCTAACCACCACCCTAAACCAAACTATGCAAGAAAAAGAATATGTGATTGTACACAATTGAAAACAGCGATTACCTGATCGAGCCCTTGGTCATCGTCGTGCGGACGTCACCCGAAACCACCGTGACCGGTGTCATCTCTCTCTCCGGCTACCTCTCTCACGTGGCTGCTGTTTTGCGCAAGCCTAGGCCGAGTGGCCTAGGGTTTGCCTTTAGATGGTATTTAAAACTTTAGGGTTTTACATTATAGTCCTTAGGTTTTTGTTTAACGCATTATGATCCCAAACATCCCCTTCGACAACTAACCGTCTCGTTTCGGTAATTAGACGCACCTCTAACGACAACTCCTACTAATCCTCCCATTTAGTAAGGAGCCGGGTCACCCGTTGACCCGAATCATTCTTATCTAAAATTTTTGGGATATTACAAGTCTACCCCCCTTAAAAGAGGATTCATCCTCGAATCCTATGTCGGCACAAACCAACACGACTCATCTTTCCATTCCCATTCGTGCACCAAATCCATCTGGTGTCAAACGTTCACCTTCACCCTTATCGAATCTGTTACCTTACCTTGCAACTCGACCACCACTCTTGGTGTTCGAAGAAGTCTGCTCCGTTGCGTACTTTCAACTTTGGGACTCATAGGTTCCAAATACTCATCCCTTCATTACTCGTTCTTCCAATCTATAAATTAGACGGCACAACAACGTCAATTACCTGCTAACTAGTCACATTTTCCTGATTTGCTAACGGGCATCCTTTCCGTCATTCCTCGTATAGTCTTGATGATTTTGTCACTCCGACAGTCATCTCTCTATGTAAGGTTTCTCACCTTTCAAAATAGGATCATTCTTCATCCTTCTCTTTTCATACTCTAATCGCCATCATGTCATGATTTCTAAAACCCAAGCCCACTACCCTACCCATAAGGGTATTACTTCTGCCCCTCTCTGATGATTTCCAGGAGCTTATGCAAAGCTACATTAGCCTCCACCATAGTATCTCTTTACTTCCTTATCACGCGTTCAATACGCCCCTTAAGTAAGTACGTACACCCAGTACTAGGGTCATCTTCATTAGCTCTCAATGTTTCTCAAAATTTTCTCATGCCTCAAACACATATCCAATACCTTAGCCTTAACCGAAGCTCCATAGAAGCCTGCCTTACACACATCATATACTTACCAGAGTAGGTGTTCTCTTTCCAGTCACTCGGGTGCAACCCTACACCCACTCTTCCTTCGTTCTACTTCATTGCTGCTGCTCTATCATTACTATGCGATCACCGACCGCGTCACACTTATCAGGCATGAACATGAAGTCCGTCTTCTCACAAGCCTCATCTATTCGTCGTCTTGTTCTAGAAAAACATCTCTATTCCTCTTGTATCTCACCTCGACTGAATCCTTCATATGGAATGTGTTCCATGAAGACTCTTTCGTCACCTTGTTTACTTCGTGCTGAAATCTTCAGCGTCATCACTTTGATCTCATCATGGATATCTCTAGTCCAGCGTCCACGTAACCGCTTTCATTACTAACTCTTCTGCTCCACCCATTGGCTTCGTGCTCTGAATTTCCCGAGGTAAAAGCACAGGCATCTCATAAGAGCACCTCACTGATCGCCTAAAAAGACGTCAAAAGTCCTCGCATCACCTCGACGTATTAACGTCGAGAAAATCATCAAGATAGAAATACTATACTTGAGCACACTAACCATCTGTCCTATGCATGACTAAACGTGTACTACAAGGACACACACCGACACACATAACTACAGGACACACATTGTTCTACACATGTACTAGTAACTCAACCTTCTAACTCACACAAAGTGCACATACACAACTAGCTAGATCGGGGTAAATCTACACGCATACAACATGACCTCGTCATTTATAGACACACAAGTATATCATGTTGTTTGGCCCAAGGGCACAGCAAACACGATCTCCCGCCTGACTACTGTCAGACACAATAATCTATTGACAAATGTCAACACCATATCAAGCTTACGCTTGATCTCCCGCCTGACTAATGCCAGACACAATATCAAGCTTACGCTTGATCTCCTGCAACAACTATTAAGTATGCGACACAATTAACTCATACTCATAAGTAACTCAATTAACGAAATACAAGTTTATTCACCAAACTCTCTCATGCCCTTAAGCAACAAAACATTTACCTCGCGAGGATCTATACCTTAAGATATAAGGACATTTGATATCATATTAAGGCTAAACACATCCCTTACACTTCACACATCACCTAAGCATAACTCATAGGTGACACTATCTTAAGACCGTAGACACACACCAGTAATCTCAACTCATGTCTACTCATACCGTCTAATCAACCAAGTTCTAGTATCTCATCAAAGATTACATTTGACTATGAACTCACGTCGTTCAAATGGTAAACACATAAGCACACTTAATTAACATGGCACCATCAATAGCAAGCTATCACACATGCAACTATCATTAACTACGTTTTAAACCATCCCATGGTAAGATTCACTGTCAAGGTTAAAATCAAGCAATTGAAAAACCAAGAACAAGTATACTTCATCACAAAAGTGCCTGACGGGCACTACTCAAAATGCTCTAGTCCTCTCGTGGTAACCACCACTGCTCTAGTCACTGAACAAGTCAAGGTTATCAGCCACCTGTTCCTCATCGTCAGATTCCTCCAGCCATCCTTTTCCTGATTCGGTGTGTGTCTCGAAGACTGACTTCTGACTGCAAATGCATTTCTTCCTTTCCTGTAAAAGGAGCTACTGAGTCCACCCTCATAGTTGCCCTGGTAGTATTGGGGACATTTAGCGCCGAAAGCGCAAAGATCGCCTCCTGTGCTGCTAGCTCCTTCTCATCTTCAGCCTTTGGTGGAACCACCGTCAATGGAACAGGTGCTAAGACTCGTCTCCCTCCAAAGATAACCGTGCGAACAGCATCCAAACGTCTAGCCCGCCACTCTGTCAACCTCCTGATAAGAGCTCCTCGCCTAACCCATCTAGTCCGAATCATCATGGACATCAGTACCTGCACAAGATAGAACGTTGGAGTGATTACTATGGGTGTCAAATTCAGAATATAGATTAATCATAGACTGCCAAATCATGGTGATCAAGTGCAATCTGGTGGTCCACATTACTGCTCGGATTCTCAACCTTCCCCATCATATTCACACTAACTTTCTATCTTTCACACACCTGATGCACATGCATCCCACATAACTCACATAGCACCATGTAACAATCTAGCAAATCATCATATCTAACACAATTCTATACCACTCAAGGTTACACACAAAATCACTAAATCACATCGACACATCAAACTATCCCACATAGTTGCAGTTACTACTACTTCACGTTACACAACTCACTATATAGTCTCATTCAATCACGCCACACAATTCCAAGTGGTTCTACATAATACTACAACACATAGCACCCATCATGATCCCACATGGAACCATAAATCATTTACCCACACCAATCACTTTACCTAGTGTAACACTACACAAGTGGTAAATAATAATTACTGCTCAATTCGTAATACGTACGGTTACTCGTGGTGGCATTCGTTTCACCCTCGTCCCATTTTCAGTTTAAGTAAAGGTGTTTTATTTGTTTAAAAACACCAGTTTTCTCTTAAACCACGGCTCTGAAACCAACTTGTAAGGCCCCAAACCCGGTACCCTACAGTTGGTTCTAATAACTGTGTAAAACTCTTTAAAAACGAGTGTCTTTCTCTTAATAATATTATCTTTAAACTCGTTAACTTTGATAACATTACCTGACGAATGCATGCACACCAACCCGAGTAGCCCCGCTTCCAAGCCAAGATACCCCGTCCTACTGACTCCCCTACAAAACAATCTAACGTACATACAAAGTCAGCTACGCTGAGTGAGTTCTAATTGTTTAATTTAAACAACAGCCAACTCATCTCTTTATATAGTTATCTCCATTCAAGACCATCTCGTCCTTAGAAAATAGTTGTACATATTTTCATCATATAAATAGCCCCCATTATCTTATAATATCCCAATGGATTCACCACCCTAGAATCTACCCACTATTTTAACTCAGTAAGTCCCACCGACATAGAACGAGCTTACTACACTGATAACTCACAGTTTACCATATATATTAACCATACGTTGGTTAAGTCGACCAACCTCTAGACACTGACTTACCAGTCCTAACTAGGACTCTCATAACTCGACTGACTTAACAGTTGCACACAATGTACTCTCCCTGGCACAACGGTTAATCAAACTCGACACAACACATTGATTACATCTATTTATCACGTCAATATCATCTCATACAAAATTAATATAACTCATCACTTGCATGCAGTTTAACAAATATAAATGCACACAAACACATACCTCATCACCGCACCCTCGTCAGGGTTATTCCCGTCGGGATACTCGTCCTAAGCTCAGCTATACCATTGTTACATGCGCCCCGCCACTAAACATAGTGACACACTCGTCATATACGATGACTACCCAGCCACCTACATGGTGACTATATCATCTACCATACGGTGACTGACACATCACCTGTACGATGATGACCCCGAAGGACTCCGTCCTCCACACCACTGTTGACCCTGCACACGGACAACAATGCAAGCACACAAAGCAACACATATATACACATGATACTACCTGGACATGTACTACGACTCACCACCCTTTCACGGAACACTTACGTGTGTAATCCAATACTTAGTTTAGACGTATACTCTTAACGTCTAGACGCATTACCCAACTCTTTCCGAATAGGTAATTATACAACACACAAACATCGTACCGACTTATAGCCCGTACATACCATGGACACCATCTAGACCCATGCAAACATGATACTCGCCATGCCACGAGGACAACGACACAATACACACAACATCAAAGACATGACGCTTACAGCATAGTAGCATTTACTTGACTCGTTAATGAACCACGTACATGTTCCCCTGCTAACTCTCCCTATATAACCATCACAGGTTTCACTAAATTCCTGACACATCCCGACTAACTCATAAGATGACATACACAGATCATCCCAACTCTTGTTCACCCACCCTAAGGACCCCATAACGAACCTTAACTTCATTATTACATAATGATGTTCATAAAATACTTTTAGTTTGAATTATAACTCGTAATACGTTCATATAATAAAACATGCGAGTATGTACGATGGCCTCAAAACAGTAAAACGTAAAAAAGAGGGGATTAGAAACTCACTAGTTATGATGATCCAACCCCTACTCTACAACCCCTCCGTTCACGCTCGAAACCCGAATCTGTCAAACGCATGATCACATTATCAGACACGTTCCAACAAACATCGAATACGTGTAAATATAAATAAACACCGACCCTCGTCTCATCTGATCGCCCGTCTGATACACCGAACCCTTAACTCCACGAATACACGTATCGGATTGTCTTTGACTCGTTTGGAACCCGGATACACGCACCAGGCTTCATGCATGCATGTGTACGTGCATTTACATGCAAACCCTAGCTCGACACTTACCCTAGCCGAGCCCGTCCAACCACAACCGTGACCGATTACTACCATGCCGGCATCCCGTGTTCCACCGCCGGAGTCCCAACCGTCGCCTATTTGTTGTCTTCATTGAGCATCACCCTCACGGCCACCACCATGCATCACCACGCACACCGTCCTCTTAATCCTCTCCGTGACCAACCCAAGTTGGCTAACACCACCACTACTACGCCAAGGACGAAACCCGAACCTCCTTGCACGTCGTAAACTACACCATTACCGCCCTCCGCCGTTCATCGCTGTAGCGTACTGCTACTGCTGCTGCCACATCGGCCCTCCTCCTCATCGTCCATCTCCAACGCCGTGATCCCACCGACGAACCATACTCGCCACTGGGTCAGCCACCACCATGGCTGTTGACGCACCCCGTCACAGCCACCCTCACCTTCATCGTTGCTCATCGTCGTCCACCTAACCACCACCCTAAACCAAACTATGAAAGAAAATGAATATGCGAGTGTACACAATTGAAAACGGGGATTACCTGATCGAGCCCTTGGTCATCGTCGTGTGGACGTCACCCGGAACCACCGTCACTCTAGTAGGAGTGTTGTCACAGGAAAGTGCTTTAACAATCCTCTCATTTAGAAGGAGCCGGGTCACCTATTAACCCGAATCATTCTTATGAAAAATTTTCGGGATGTTACAACTTCTGTACCAAAGGTCCAATATTATGATACACGAGTAATGAAAATAATAATCACCAACGGGTCATAAATCAAAAACATCTTATCCAAAATGAATACGTCCGTAACCGGACTTACTAAAGCGGGTGAACATTTTGCACTTAAGACATTCGGTCTTAACACTTAATACACTTGTGTTTAGGGTACGTGTAGTCAGGTTTACTTGAACAATTATTGTTGCTAGCATTTTCATTGGATACACGGTGCGTTCACGACCCCCTTTTAGCTTTTAATGTTCTGTAAACAACAGTGGAGAAACATACTTATACAACTTCTGTACCAAAGTTCCTATATGATGATACACGAGTAATGAAAATAATAATCATCAACGGGTCGTAAATCAAAAACATCTTAACCAAAACGAATATGTCCTTAACCGGACTTACTAAAGCTGGTGAACATTTTGCACTTAAGACATTCGGTCTTAACACTTAATACAATTGTGTTTAGGGTACGTGTAGTCAGGTTTACTTGAACAATTATTGTTGCTAGCATTTTCATCGGACACACGGTGAGTTCACGACCCCCTTTTAGCTTTTAATGTTCTGTAAACATCAGTGGAGAAACATACTTATAAAACATAGTTGCTTACATATTTGAAAGCATGATAAATCAATGTTTGATACATTTGAGAAAACATGGAACACGCTAACAAACATTTTTATATGATAACAAGAAAATAAGACACGACCATTATGTTTGCATGAGTGAACACACGAAGAGCTAGTAAAGTCCCCTGGATTAAATACATTTTATAACCATTAACTACGGATAGCTTGGGATTCTATGGATAGTACTATTAGGATTGACACCCCCGGTCATGGTTAGTCGAGCTAACCTAGGGACCACCTGGCCAATTGACTGCATATTTTCTTAACACATACTCGTGAGGAACGAGGGAGGGGTATTCACTGTGTCATGGTTTGGTTATGTCTCATGTATGAACATAATAATGTAAGGCTAGCTAGCATACAAATAGATCAACATTACTTGTTTTGTTTATCATATACACTTGGAACAAGTTGCAATCAACTGGATATGTTTTCTTCGGGGAAAACTACTCATTTTATGACTATGAAGTCATCCCGATGTTTTCATTGGGAAAACTACTCGTTTTATGACTATGAAGTTGATATGTCCTAAATTATACAAGTTTTGCATGCATAATAATCCCCATATTATGGTACTAATTGATAAATTACCTTGCAATTGATACTTACAACGTTAACATTTCACAATTGCAGGTTATTCGGTGCTCCAAGATAAACAAAGCAAAAACCAGCCTAAAACAAGAAGAAATCAAGCTTTTGGAGGACCAAACCCAAGCATTGACCCCCAAGAAGTCAAACCAGGTCAACACAAGTCAAACCAGCAGCTAAAAGATAAATCTGGGAGGCAGTGGGGCATTGCACGGCCGTACAAAGGCTTTCCTGCTCTCCCAGACTCTGGTACACTGTCCTTTGTACCCTGTTTGATTCCTGAGGTGTTTGCATGCCCGTGCATTGCTCTTTTTGAGGCCTATAAATAGATGGCTTGAGTTCTTCATTGAGGCATCCCTTACACACCCCAAGAACACACCAGAGAAAGCTTATTTCGTAGTTAGAGTGTAGTAGTAGTGAGTGGATGGGCTCTTCCTCCTCGTTCCGCAATAGGGGAGCCTTCGAAACTCAGCGTCATGCTAGTTAGTATGGCCATTCATGGATAGACTCTTTGTATTGCTAGGGTGAAGATGAAGTTTGGTGCATGTTAATGTTTAACGTATTAATCCAAGTGATGTGTTTATGTCTTTAACTATTCGTCTTTAAAACCACCATTTTGGTGGGCTTTTATCTTTATCAAATTCTGTCTTTATATTTGTCAGTGTTCTTGATTTTTAAAGTGTAAAACTTTTTTAATCAAACTTCTCTTGAAGCTTGTACGTCTTTATAAAAGTAGAGATTGATAAGCCAAGGCTTGGTTTACATTTTTAAGATCATACGTCTTTATACAAACTTATTATGCGATCAAGAATTGGTGAACTCATGTTGGGAAAGGTACGTCTTTATACTTGGTCCCATTGTTACACCGCCTCTCGGTGAGCAAAATATAATCACATATTTAACTTTAATACAATGCATTTTACGTTCGATGTCTTAAACCAACCCGAAGATGACCATTCAAAGGGTTGAGGGTAATTGTTGTCCTGACGAGAGGCACTACCACTTGTTAAAGCTTTTAAATTTGCAAATCAAATGTCGTGAGGACGAGGCTCTAGCGGTGACCCGGGTCACACATTTGTAGTAGTCATATCACTGGATTAGTCAACTTAACATTATCACGTATCAAGCGGATTCGAAACCCAAAACAATACTATTCGTAACCTGATCATTTCCAACGTATTTACTTTCCTGTTATTTACTATTATGTTCGTTATATTTCTGTTACACACTTCATGCACGTTTTTACTTTTCTGCTATTTACTTTACCGCCATTTATTTTTCTGTCATTTACTTTCCTGTTCCACAAGCACACAAAACTGACTCACTAATTAAACCGGCTAAACGTTAACAAAAGTTGAGTATTGGAATTCGACCGTGTCCATTGGTTCGATACTTGGTTTTTACCTAAACAATATTACGCTGCGATAGGTACACTTGCTTATTGTGTGTGTTTTTAAGTTAAAGTAATTATAATTTTATAAATTTAAAACCTGATCTTGTGAAACCATAATATCTAAATATTATTATATAATATTAAACTACATCAAAAATCACACATCAAGTTTTTGGCGACGTTGCCGGGTACACGGTGATTTCAAGAAAAATCAAGTTAACGGATTAACCTATCAATTTCCATCTGTTTTTCTGTTAAGTTTGTTGCAGGTAGTGTATGATCCATAGCTCCACTACTGGTTTATATCAACATTTAGAAGAGCCCGAAATATTCTTTCACCGCCAAATACGAGAAAACCGTACTAGAAGAATGGCCATTGAAAACCGCACTATTATCGATTTCGCAAGACCGTCACTAGAGGCTTCGGGGTCTAGTATCACAAGGCCAACGGTTGACGCTAACAACTTTGAGATTAAATCTCATGTGATCCACATGATCCAGTCAGCATGCACTTTCCATGGATTACCCGATGAGGATCCACATGCCCACATTGCAAATTTCCTTGAAATTTGTGACACTTTTAAACTGAACGGAGTGTCGAATGACGCAATTCGCCTCTGAATGTTTCCCTTTTACTTAAGGGAACGAGCTAAGGTGTGGCTAAACTCTCTTCCTACTGGGTCAATCACTACATGGGATGATCTAGGTCAGAAATTCCTGTCGAAATACTTCCCGCCAGCTAAAACTACTAAACTAAAAAATGATATCACCACTTTCACTCAAGATGATGGTGAATCACTATATGAGGCATGGGAACGTTTTAAGGACATGTTAAGGAAATGTCCTCACCATGGGCTAGAAGTTTGGTTACAAGTATCGTCATTCTGCAATGGGTTACATAATCAAGCTTGCTAGACACTTGGTATTTTTTGGAAACAAGAGGCTACAAGAAGCTTACAACCTAATTGAAGAAATAGCTATGAACAGCTATCAATGGTACAGTCCAAGAAACACCAGGGGAGCCAGGCAAGGAGTTCATTCTATCAATACTGTCACATCACTTTCTGCTCAAATAGACGCTCTCACCACTCGACTCAATCAACTTAGTAAGGGCAAGACCGCTGCTAAGGCTACTGAAGAAGTGAAGAGTATCACCACTAATACCGAGCAGGTTGACTTTATCGGAATAAATCGCCAACAAAACAACCCCTATAGTAATACCCACAATCCTGATTGGAGGAACCATCAAACTTCAGCTGGAAGGATAACAACAGTCAGGGACAATCTGGCTTCGGACAACAACAGCAATAGTTTCAACAAAGACCACTTCAAAACTATCAGCCTCGTTAACAATTTGAAGGAACTAGCAAACCAAGCAACGGGTTAAGCTTAGAGGATGCGGTAACTAAGTTAATCTCTACAACTGAAATTCAAGCCCTTTTAGCGGATTCCCGTCACAAACAATATGAGAAATAGTTTGGTCTTCTTGAAGCTAAGTTCAAGACACAGAAAGCAACTCTACAGTCCATTGAAACACAATTAGGGCAAATTGCAAAACTTTATCCGAAAGACAACCAGGATGTCTTTCGAGTAATACCGAAACCAATCCAAAAGAAAATGTAAGTGCTATCACTCTGAGAAATAGAAAGGTTTATCTAGAGCCACCAATGCCGAAAGAAGAAGTTCAATCAACAAGGAGAGAGATATTCACCGGAGTACCGCTTCATCCACATATCATAGAAACAACTACCCAAGAACCACAATCAAAGATAACTCCACCTCCTTCTCAAGTAGATACTCCTCCAAAAGTTTCGAAAAAGAGAACGTTCCATTCCCACATACCATACCCAGGAAGGCTAGTAAAGCAAAAGACTGATGAACAATATGAGAAATTCATCGAACTATTAAGCCAGATCCATGTCAATCTTCCTTTCCTGGATATCATACAACAAATGCCTAAGTATGAACGTTTCTTGAAAGATTTCCTTACGAACAAAAGAAACATGGAGGAAGCAGTAAAAATGACTAATCATTGTGTCGCTCTCATTGATAGATGCCTTCCAAAGAAACATTCAGATCCTAGAGAGTTCTCTCTACCATGTTCTATTGGACCATTACCAATAACCTTTACGCTCGCTGACCTAGGAACAAGTGTGAATGTAATACCTTATGTCATGTTTAAAAGGTTAAATATTGGGAATCCACGACCTGTCAATGCAACTATCGAACTCGCAGATGCATCAGTCAAATAACCCATAGGAGTCATTGAGAACTTACTAGTAAAAGTCGGCAAGTTTGTCTTCCCAGCCGATTTCATGGTTTTAGAAATGGGACTCGACTATTCCGTACCTCTGATTTTAGGTCGCCCATTTTTAGCCACTGCCCGAGCCGTTATTGATATGAATGAAGGAATCTTGACACTTCGTGTCAGAAAACAATCAGTGACCTACAACATAGGGGGGAATGAATGCCTATCTAATGATCCATTTGAAATTGCCCAATTCATTGATACTAATCTAGACTACCAACTGAAAAAAGCTAAGGAATTCAACAAAGGAAAGAAACTGAATCTTGGGAAGGATTTTGAAAACACTGACTGGATCGATGAGTACTTTGACAAGCTACCAAAACTGAAGGACTTGAATGAAGGAACAGGAGATATGGTGGAAGTCGATGGCTCCCACCCAAAGAAAGACTGATGAAACACGTACGGGTACGGCTAAGGACCCTTAAATAAACGAAGCACTTCCAGGAGGCAACCCGATGATCATGAATAAATTGAGAGGTTGGTGAATACGGAAGAATCATGGATCTCAGGTATGACCTTTCAAATTTAAGTTTCTCATACTTCAGCCCCAGATATGCCCTCTCGATACTAGGACCTTAGTAGATTAACTACTACCTTTTATTTTCCTTGTTTGCTTTTATGTTTTCCCTTATGTGTCAGGTAGAATAGCATCACGAGATAGTCTCTCTACTTTTTTAAGGAATCACACTCCATCTCTAAAACTTGAGGAATCGGAAACCACAACAATTTCTTTGAAATTTGATGAAGTATTTGAAGCAAAGTGTTGACAGCACCAATAAGTTTTGGCCTTAGGTTATATACCGAATTGACCGGGGGAGTACCAGTTTCTTTTCCCTTAAAACGTCATGCATTTAAATTCATGCATAGCATTTCATTACATGCATTTGTACATTGAGGGCAATGCACAGTTTTATGTGTGGGGTGGGGAATTAAGAGATTCAGGACTACTTGTAACCTCAAAGCAGTAAAAATTCAACTTGTGATTTTCTACCCATTTGACTAAATTTTTACAAAAACCTACTTTTTGTAAAACCCGAAAAATTTTCAAAATTTTAAACCCTAATATTTAAAACCTCTTTGAGTTCGCACCTAATTAAAATGCATACATGGCAAGTAAAAGCAAATGAATATTATGCATAATGATTCGCTAAACCCTATCCCATCCGTTTTCATGTGATGAAAATCAAGCCTAATACACTACATCAAATTTTTGGCGTAGTATATAATTATTCGCATGCTCTTGCGTTTGGCATTACTGAGTGTTTTTCGATTGGATTTTATGCATAATTAGAACTTGTGTGTCTTATACATATCAATACAATGAACTAGTAGAAGTATGAAAGTGATTGAGGCACCTAGGACTTTATTACCCTTATCCTTAAATCCAAAAATCCCAAAAATATAATCCGCTTAGATAGCTCTTTGATCCTTAGCCTTTTCATTTCTACTACCCACATTTATCACCCAACCAGCTTTTTGTAAACACCGGTTATTAGCTGGATGTCTTCAAAATGGGAAAATTATCTTATGTCGTCATTTCAAGTTTATTACCATTGATGCAGATTCGGAAAGAATCTGCTTTACTCAAAGAAATTGGAATATACAAGAAGTTGGATGTATTAGGAAGAAACAGCCAAACTATCTACATGGAATTTATAGAAAAATTATTTCAAGGAAATTGAGGAAAAAGAATTATTGAAGAATTTGTCTTGATTCAAAAAAAATAGAAAATGAAGAAAAGAAAAAGAAAAACAAAAGTGGGTCTTTTACTGGTCAGACCTTAAAGAGCTGGACATGCATTCCTTTGATTTCAATTTTCTTTTCTGCCTTCATTTCGCAAAGCCTTAATTACCGCCCGAACTCATAGAGAAGATTTTCAAAGCAACTAGTGATGTAAGAAAACGGTGGCGCAAGCAAGAACAACTGCCACCATTTTGCGGCTTGTCAAAAAGTGTCGCCAAAATAAGAGAAAAAGATACGAATAATGTATGAAGTGTGGCAACTGGAGCCACGATGGAAAATGTGTCAAGAATCAAACTCATTCCCAAAGTGAGTATACGCATCTGTTCAAAGCTGGAGCTGTTAGGCTACAAGCCGAAAGTTCCATACGGAGAGGCACCAATGTGTACTACGCAGTAAGGAAAGAGTTGGCACTAATGAGAGATCTTGGTCTTGCCAATCTGACCATAAACGAGCCCTCAGAATAGTTATACCCTCATGATCCGAGTACTGTAAAGGGACCTTTTAGTATTTTCCATTTTAAGCCATGAAACCGTAGTTGTGTGTTTCACGATAGCTGCAACCCTTAAAACCTTTTAAATCCCTAAAAACCAAAAAAGATTTTCATCTTCACCCCTTTATTTTTATTTTAGCCACATTAGCATTTTAAAGTCCTCTTGATTTATGCATACTACTTAGTTAATTGGTGGGGACTTGATTTGCATACAAGCTTATGATCATTGCATATTTCGATTCGAGTGTTCCACTTAACTGACATTATCCATACATATATAACCCTAGAAATGAGTGAACATTATGAGGAGTGAAAGTTTATGGATAATTAAAGTTCTAGTAGGCTTGTCATTGATTCCATCATAGAAAAATACAAAAATAGAATAAGCAACTCAAGAGTTATCCCGGAATTTCCAACTAATTGGAGTTCCATTTCCCTTGTAAAGTTTTTAGTTATAGGTATGATCATGCTTGAGTTTGCTTGAGGACAAGCAAAGTGTGGGGTATTATGATATGTCCTAAATTATACATGTTTTGCATGCATAATAATCCCCATATTATGGTACTAATTGATTAACAACCTTGCAATTGATACTTAAAATGTTAATATTTCACAATTGCAAGTTATTTGGTGCTCCAAGATAAACAAAGCAAAAACTAGCCTAAAACATGAAGAAATCAAGCTTTTGGAGGACCAAACCCGAGAATTGACCCCCAAGAAGTCAAACCAGGTCAACACACATCAAACCAGCAGCTAAAAGATGAATCTGGGTGGTAGTGGGGCATTGCACGATCGTGCAAAGCCATGCACAGCCGTGCAAAGGCTTTCCTACTCTCCCAGACTCCGGTACATTGTCCTTTGTACCCTGTTTGATTCCCGAGGTGTTTGCACGCCCGTGCAATCTAATGCACTGCCGTGAATTGCTCATTTTGATTCCTATAAATAGAAGGCTTGAGTTCTTCATTGAGGCATCCCTTACACACCCCAAGAACACACCAGAAAAAGCTTATTTCATAGTTAGGGTGTAGTAGTTGTGAGTGGAGGGCCTCTTCCTCCTTGTTCCGCAATAGGGGAGCCTACGAAACTCAGCATTGTGCTAGTTAGTATGGCCATTCATGGCTAGACTCTTTGTATTGCTATGGTGAAGATGAAGTTTGGTGCATGTTAATGTTTAACGTATTAATCCAAGTGATGTGTTTATGTCTTTAATTATTCGTTCTTAAAACCACCATTTTGGTGGCTTTTATTATTGTCTAAATCCGTCTTTATATTTGTGAGTGTTCTTGATTTTTAAAGTGTAAAACCTTTTTAATCAAACTTCTCTTGAAGCTTGTACGTCTTTATACAAGTAGAGATTGATAAGCCAAGGCTTGGTTTACATTATTAAGATCTTACGTCTTTATACGAACTTATTATGCGACCAAGAATTGGTGAACTCATGGTGGGAACGGTACGTCTTTATACTTGGTCCCATTGTTACACCGCCGTACGGTGAGCAAAATATAATCACCTATTTAACTCTAATACAAAGCATTTTACGTTCGATGTCTTAAACCAACCAGGAGATGACCATTCGAATGGTTGAGGGTAATTGTTATCTTTAACGGGAGACACTACCACTTATTAAAGCTTTTAAATTTGCAAATCAAATGTCGTGAGGACGAGGCTCTAGCGGTGACCCGGGTCACACATTTGTAGTAGTCATATCACTGGATTAGTTAACTTAAAATTATCACATACCAAGCGGATTCAAAACCCAAAACAATACTATTCGTAACCTGATCATTTTCGACGTATTTACTTTCCTGTTATTTACTATTCTATTCGTTACTTTACTATTCTAAATACGTCGGAAATGATTAGGTTACGAATAGTATTTTTGGGTTTCGAATCCACTTGGTACGTGATAATGTTAAGTTGACTAATCCAGTGATATGACTACTACAAATGTGTGACACGGGTCACCGCTAGAGCCTCGTCCTCACGACATTTGATTTGAAAATTTAAAAGCTTTAACAAGTGGTAGTGCCTCCGGTTAAGGACAACAATTACCCTCAACCCTTCGAATGGTCATCTCTTGGTTGGTTTAAGACATCGAACGTAAAATGCTTTGTATTAGAGTTAAATAGGTGATTATATTTTGCTCACCGTACGGCGGTGTAACAATGGGACCAAGTATAAAGACGTACCGTTCCCAACATGAGTTCACCAATTCTTGGTCGCATAATAAGTTCGTATAAAGACGTACGATCTTAATAATGTAAACCAAGCCTTGGCTTATCAATCTCTACTTGTATAAAGACGTACAACCTTCAAGAGAAGTTTGATTAAAAAGGTTTTACACTTTAAAAATCAAGAACACTCACAAATATAAAGACGGATTTAGACAATAATAAAAACCCACCAAAATGGTGGTTTTAAGAACGAATAGTTAAAGACATAAACACATCACTTGGATTAATACGTTAAACATTAACATGCACCAAAATTCATCTTCACATTAGCAATGCAAAGAGTCTAGCCACGAATGGCCATACTAACTAGCATAACGCTGAGTTTCGTAGGCTCCCCTATTGCGGAACAAGGAGGAAGAGCCCCTCTACTGACTACTACTACACTCTAACTATGAAATAAGCTTTCACTAGTGTGTTCTTGGGGTGTGTAAGGGATAGATGGGTGTGTGGAATGAAGAACTCAAGTCATCTACTTATAGGCCTCAAAATGAGCAATGCACGGCCGTGAATTGGATTGCACGGGCGTTCAAACACCTCGGGAATTAAACAGTGTACAAGTGACAGTGTACTGTACCCTTGGCGAGAATGTTAGGCAATGCACCGCCGTGCAACCCTCCTTTGCCTCCCAGTTTTGTCTTTTAATTGTTTTGTTGACTTGTGTTGACCTGGTTTGACTTCTTGGGGTCAATGCTCGGGTTTGGTCCTCCAAAAGCTTCATTTTTTAAGCTGGTTTTTGCATTGTTTATAGCACCGAATAACCTGCAATTGTGAAATATTAAAGTTTTAAGTATCAATTGCGATGTTATTAATCAGTTAGTACCATAATATGGGGATTATTATGCATGCAAAAGATGTATAATTTAGGACATATCATAATACCCCACACTTAGACTTTGCTTTTCCTCGAGAAAACTCATGCGTGATCATACCCATAACTAAAAACTTTACAAGGGAAATGGACTCCAAGTAGTTGGAAATTCCGGGATAACTCTTGAGTTCCTTATTCTATTTTTGTATTTTTCTATGATGGATTCCATGACAAGCCTACTAGAACTTCAACTATGCATAAACTTTTACTCCTCATAATGTTCACTCAACTCTAGGGTTATATATGTGTGGATAATGTCAATTAAGTGGAACACTCAAGTTCGAATCAAAATATGCAATGATCATAAGCTTGTATGCAAATCAAGTCTCCACCAATTAACTAGGTAGTATGCATGAATCAAGAGGACTTTAAAAGGGTTGTAATGTGGCTAAAATAAAAATAAATGGGTGAAGATGAAAATCTTTTTGCGTTTTTAGGGATTTAAAAGGTTTTAAGGGTTGCAGCAATCGTGAAACACAGAGCTAAGGCTTCATGGATTAAAATGGAAAATACTAACAGGTCCCTTTACAGTATTCGGATCATGAGGGTATAACTAATCCGGGGCTCGTTTATGGTCATATTGCCAAGACCAAGATCTCTCATTAGTGCCAACTCTTTCCTTACTACGTAGTACACATTACTGTCTCTCCGTATGGAACTTTCGGCTTGTAGCCTAACAGCTCCAACTTTAATCAGATGTGTATACTCACTTTGGGAATGAGTTTGATTCTTGCTACATTTTCCATCGTGGCTCCAGTTGCCACACTTCACACATTTTTCGTATCTTTTGGCTCTTCTTTTGGCGGTACTTTTTGACAAGCCGCAGAATGGTGGCAGTTGTTCTTGTTTGCGCTACCGTTTTCTTATATCACTAGTTGCTTTGAAAATCTTCTCTCTGAGTTCGGGCGGTAATTCATGCTTTGCGAAATTAAGGCAGAAAAGCAAATTGAAATCAAAGTAATGCATGTCCAACTCTTTAAGGTCTGACCGGTAAAAGACCAACTTCTCTTTTTCTTTTTCTTTTCTTCTTTGTCTATTTTTTTTTTGTATCAAGACAAATTCTTCAATAATTCTTTTTCGTCAATTTCCTTGAAATAACTTTTCCATCAATTCCTTGCATATAGTTCGGCTGTTTCTTCCTAATACATCCACCTTCTTGTATATTCCAATTCCTTTGAGTGAAACAGATTCTTTCCAAAGTTGCCTCAATGGTAATAAACTTGAAATGACGACATAAGATAATTTTTCCATTTTGGAAACAGTTAGCCAATAACCGGTGTCTACGAAAAGCTGGTTGGGTGATAATTGTAGGTAGTAGAAAAGAAAAGGCTAAGGCTCAAAGGGGTATCTAAGAGGATTATAGTTTTGATATGTATAAGTCACACACGTTCTAATTATGCATAAAATTCAATCGAAAAACACTCAGTAATGCCAAACGCAAGAGCATGCGAATAGTTATATACTGTGCCACAAATTTGATGTCGTGTATTAGGCTTGATTTTCCTCACATGAAAACGGATGGGATAGGGTTTAGTGAATCGTTATGCATAATATTCATTTGCTTCTACTTGCCATGTATTCATTTTAATTAGGTGCGAGCTCAAAGAGGTTTTAAATATTAGGGTTTAAAATTTTGAAAATTTTCCGGGTTTTACAAAATGTAGGTTTTTGTAAAAATTTAGTCAAATGGGTAGAAAATCATAAGTTGAATTTTTACTGCTTTGAGGTTACAAGTAGTCCTGAATCTCTTAATTCCCCAACCCACACTTAAAACTGTACATTGCCCTCAATGTACAAATGCATGTAATGAAATGCTATGCACGAATTTTAATGCATGAAGTTTTAAGGAAAAGAAACTGGTACTTCCCCGGTCAATTCGGTTTATAACCTAAGGACAAAACTTATTGGTGATGTCAACACTTTGCTTCAAAGACTTCATCGAATTTCACAGAAATTTGATGTGGTTTCCGATTCCTCAGGTTGTAGAGATGGAGTGTGATTCCTCAAAGAAGTAGAGAGACTATCTTGTGATGCTATTCTACCTGACACATAAAGGAAAACATAAAAGCAGACAAGGAAAATAAAAGGTAGTAGTTAACCTACTAAGGTCCTAGTATCGAGAGGGCATACCTGGGGCTGAAGTATGAGAAGCTTAAATTTGAAAGGTCAAACCTGAGATCCATGATTCTGTCGTATGCACCAACCTCTCAATTTATTCATGATCATCGGGATGCCTCCCGGAAGTGCCACGTTTATTTAAGGGTCGTTGGCCAGACCCGTACGTGTTTCATTAATCTTTCTTTGGGTGGCAGCCATCGACTTCCACCGTATCTCCTGTTCATTCATTCAAGTCATTCAGTTTTGGTAGCTTGTCAAAGTACTCATCGATCCAGTCAGTGTTTTCAAAATCCTTCCGAAGATTCAGTTTCTTTCCTTTCCTGAATTCCTTAGCTTTCTTTTGTTGGTAGTCGAGATTAGTATCGATCAATTGGGCAATTTCAAATGGATCATTAGATAGGCATTCATTTCCCCTATGTTGTAGGTCAATGATTGTTTTCTGACATGAAGTGTCAAGATTCCTTCATTCATATCAATAACGGCTCGAGTAGTGGCTAAAAATGGGTGACCCAAAATCAGAGGCACAGAATTGTCGAGTCCCATTTCTAAAACCATGACATCGGCAGGGAAGAAAAACTTTCCGACATTTACCAGTAAGTTCTCAATGACTCCTATGGGTGATTTGACTGATCCATCTGCGAGTTCGATAGTTAAATTGACAGGTCATGGATTCCCAATATTTAACGTTTTAAACATGACATAAGGCATTACATTCACACTTGCTCCTAGGTCAGCGAGCGCAAAGGTTATTGGTAATGGTCCGATAGAACAAGGTAGAGAGAACTTTCCAGGATCTGAAAGTTTCTTTGGAAGGCATCTTTCAATGAGAGCGACACAATGATTAGTCCTTTTTACTGCTTCCTCCATGTTTCTTTTGTTTGTAAGGAAATCTTTCAAGAAACGTCCATACTTAGGCATTTGTTGTATGATATCCAGGAAAGGAAGATTGACATGGATCTGGCTTAATAGTTAGATGAATTTCTCATATTGTTCGTCAGTCTTCTGCTTTACTAGCCTTCTTGGGTATGGTATGTGGGAATGGAACGTTCTCTTTGTTGTAAGTTTTGGAGGAGTATCTACTTGAGCAGGAGGTGGAGTTATCTTTGATTGTGGTTCTTGGGTAGTTGTTTCTATGATATGTGGATGAAGCGGACTCCGGTGACTATCTCTCTCCTTGTTGATTGAACTTCTTCTTCTAGCATTGGTGGCTCTAGATAAACCTTGTTATTTCTTAGAGTGATAGCTCTTACATTTGCTTTTGGATTGGTTTCGGTATTACTCGGAAGACATCCTGGTTGTCTTTCGGATAGAAGTTTTGCAATTTACCCTAATTGTGTTTCAATGGACTGTAGAGTTGCTTTCTGTGTCTTGAACTCAGCTTCATGAAGACCAAACCGTTCCTCATATTGTTTGTGAGGGGAATCCGCTAGAAGGGCTTGACTTTCAGTTGTAGAGGTTAACTTATTTACCGCATCCTCTAAGCTTAACCCGTTGCTTGGTTTGCTAGTTCCTTGAAATTATTGACGAGACTAATAGTTTTGAAGTGGTATTTGTTGAAACTGTTGTTGTTGTCTGAAGCCAGATTGTCCCTGACTATTGTTGTGACAATCCGGACTTTTCCAGTTAACTCCATTAACAAAATCCAGTAAAACTAACCTATATAACTTAACTCAAACTTCAGGGACTAATTCTGTCAATAATCCAAACCTAAACTCCAGGGACTAGTTATGTAATATCCCTAAAGTTGAATGTTGACTTTTAGAAAGTCAAAATCCCAATTCTGTTGACTTTTGAAGTCAAACTAACAAGTTCTAAACCAAATTCAAACTCTAGGGACTAGTTTTGACAAATTCTGAAACTCCAATTCACATAAAACTACAGGGACTGTACCTGCCAAGTCCTAAAACCCAATCAGTCGACTTCCCAAAGTCAAAATCAATGAATTCTGTTTATGTTGACTATTCTGAGTCAAACCCGTAAACCAAATCGACTCAAATCCGAATCCCACAATTATTTATGTTGAAATCCGTAACCGTTATGCACTTGAATACCATAATCGATCATCATTAGAACATTAACCTCTGTTATTAATTCGAATTAACCTCAATTATGAGAATTAAGTTCAAAACCGTCGAACCATCGCCCCTCTTTATCAAAATCGACAAATTCTTGTATTAGTTCCACAAATTAATCATACACACACGTAATTCGCACCTCTTTGAAGCTTTTGCACAAACTGGATTGCCCGGAGTAACAGTCGAAGACGCCGGAGACGACCACAGTCACAGGCGACAGCCGTTTTAGTCAAGCTCAGTCAATTCGCATCTGTTTTCGGTAATTGAACACACCCTCACCTTCGTTTTTACTTCCAGATGAAAAGCCCTATGCCAATTAGGGCTTAAAACATCAAAATTAGTAAGAACTCGATTCTAGGGTTCATACATTCGAAGTTTAATCGAACCCTATTCTAGACTCAATCATAATTCAATTAACTCATACAGTTCGATTCGCAATATCATCTTCTTTGAAAACCCCCTGTCAGTTCAATGTTTTATTATAGAAATTGTTGTAACCCGTAATCTAGGGTTCTTATGAAACCAGATTGCCGAATTCAACTCTAAACTGTTTTTAAATCAAATTAAACCACATCATTAAACTCGTAATAGTCTGTAGAGTGAAAGCCCTATGAAATATCGGGCTTCCATCATCGAATTGTTATGATCCAGTAATCTAGGGTTCATACAATTTCAGTTTAATCGAACCCTACTCATGATCTGTTTTAAATTCAATTAATATACACGATCAAATTCGAAACTCCTTGTTTAGTAAAAACCCTATGATTTTAATCCATGTTATCATCGCATTCAATCAAACCGAATCCCTGTTCTTGATCTAGGGTTCGGTCTTTTAATCCATAATTAATCGATCCCAGACTTGTTGATTTCCAAATTAAAATCAACTACAGGTTCGTTATGAACCAACTAACAAAACACATTTGATACTCTAGCTAACCAAGATCGGATTTGATGGTTTTGGATTGGGATCGATCGTGGGTGAGTATGGGGGAGAGGCTCACTTGAGTTACTGATTAATACCATATGGAATCAGGACTTGTTGCGATGACCCTAGCGGGCGAATTGGTTAAGGCAGTGTGTGTGTTGGGAGAGACCCGGGTTCGAGACCGGGCTCCAACATTTTATTTTTGGGGCATTTTCTTGTATTATTTTAATATAAAAATCAAACCCTATAATATTATATTATTATATAAATGTGTTTTAACACGTGAAACAACCCGTAGGCTCGGGTTTGAATTGTTAACCTATTTTTATATTATTCCACTTTTATAAATAAAATAGTATTGTTATTACCAAATAAAAAAATTATATGTTCATATTATTTTCAAACCGTAACTTCGTATAGAATAATACGTTTATATTATTTTCAAACCGTGACCCGTATTATTAAATAATATATATTTATATTATTTCGAATCATTTTATAACATCGTGTATCGGTTGAGATTAAAAAAATAATAAAATTAGTTATTATATTTACTCGTATATATATATTATTATTTTCTTAATTTTTGTGAATGACAAAACACCCGATTATATTTATTATTTTTTTTATCATTCGTCGAGTAAAGTAATTATAATTTGGTTATTTAAGGAATTCCTAACTCCGTGGACACTTTCGTCCACTCTTGAATATTAGAGCGTTTCGTTAAGACGTTTCTCATTCCGTGTCGCTGTCACAATTCCCATTTTTATCCCTAATTTATGTGTTTATAATTTTAGGGCATTCGTAAGTCGTTTGAGACTTACACACGTGGTTCCAATTTATCCTTTGTGTGATACTACCTACAACGCAACGTAGGTGAGTTTTCACGGCCCCTTTTTACTGTTTTAACTTGGGGGAGAAAGCATGACTAAACGATTTTGGGATTTTGTAATTCGTATGATATCAATGTTAAAGCTAAGCGTAACACCCTATCACAGAAAGTCCTCAACTTATATCGGACCGTTAATATGGATCTTAGCGAGGTAATATTTAGTAGTACTACTGGGTTTGACAAATCCCACCCGCGTTAGTCGCGCTACCTCGATTAGAGATCGTACGGGTGAAATGTTAGCCTACTCACACCGCTAGTGTTGATAGACCTGGCATGAGGCAAATAAACAAACAGTCAGCTTCGGTTGCGAGCGCTTGAGCTGAACATGAACATAGGTTAGCTACCTATAGATACATACTGAATGAACATAAATCTGGTAAACGCTTATTTACATATATTGAAACCTATGAACTCACCAACCTCGTGTTGACATATTTTCTTACATGTTTTCCCAGGTCGCTAAGATAAGACACATGTGCACATTAGGGCATGCATGGGATTCAACTACTTTGATTATGACTTATTTATATTTGTTTGGATTAATTTATTGTACTTGGTTTGGTTGGATGTTTTGGACTTTTTGGACTTTTGAACTTTGGTTTTGGGCGCATGTGTTTTGCGCATTTACTTTCGTTACGCTTCCGCATTGAAACTTTGATTAGTATGATATTTTCATTTTGAGTCCCATGTAGAGTCGTTCAAAGTAACTAATGTATGAGATCCTGGTTTGTCACTTCCCAAACGGTAAAACTCCATTAGTTGAAATTGGGGGTGTGACAGATTGGTATCAGAGCCATTGGTTATAGAGAACTAGGATTGCATACTAGACTATAGCCTCACACATTAGTTACATGTCATTTGGATGTTTGGCACTTATATGTATTTTTACAGGAACATGTCGTCAACTCCACCTCCATCACCTAAGGCACTAGGGCATAAGGCACCTATCCAATCATCCCCGGAGCCCAAAAGGCGCCGGATTAGTTCCAGTGACTATTCAGTCGACCAGGGGGAAACGAGCAGCGCGCAAGCAATGAATCCTGCTCGTAATTGGAACGCATACCCACAAATGATCCAAAGATGGATCGAAATGGGAAATGTCCCATCACCTTACTTCGGTTCTACTTCCTCATCATCTACCCTACCTAGCTTGCCATGCACTATGGAACAAGCTTTTGCAGCCTTTGCATTTTATATGTCTAGAGAGTTGAGCAATGTGAAAGATGCTACTGATGAGATACCGGATATTCTGAAGAGAGAGCCGCAAATAGAGGAGAATAAGGTAGGGATAGAACTTTTGACTGCTGAACTAGCAGTAACTGGCCAGGTCCATAACCTTTTGGTGGATCGTGTGACATATTTGGAGACGAGGGTGGACACCTCGGACAATGACATGGAAGGAGTTCTGGAGAGAGTGGCTGCTCTGGAAGCCCAGCTACATGTAGCAAACTACACTACTGAAGGTCTTCAAGAGAGGGTGACTCACTTGGAAGCCCAACTGCAAGCCGCTCTATTTCCTGAGGAGATTCCACTTTCTGATGGCGAAGAGGAGCCATTTGAGGAGGAGCCCTTTGAGGAAGAGCCCTTGGAGGAGGAGCCACCTGAGGAGGAACCGGTGGAGATAGAAGATGCACAATCGTATGTTTCTTCCGATGACGAAGATGCTTGATGATCTTCCTATTCTATCTTCCTTTTCATGCCTGTTTTTGCTTATGTTATTTCTCTTTTCAAACCTAGATGGGTAAGGTTGTTCCCATTCAATAAAGGCATGAGAAGTTTAATGTTTGAGTTATTTATTTTGTTGCCTTACAGTTTATTTAATTTTCAAAATATTAGATGTTGTATCTCCTTACTCATACCTGAATAATGTTTAATATGCGATATATTTCTCATTGTTTTACATTTGTGATTGTGAAGAATCATGTCAGGGAGAGGACGCGGAGGTCGTACCGGTGGTCGAGGTACCATTAACATGACGACAGCAGAGCTAGCGGCACTAATAAACGATAGTGTGGCGGAGGCTCCAGCAGCACAGAATGCTGCAGGTAAATGCTTTAGCTATTGACTAATGATGTCAATCCATCTCTTAAAAAGCCTGCCCTAAACTCTATAATTCCAATCCTATTTTTATTTCTATATCTAGGCTAGCAAAACCAGCAAAATCAACAACCAGCCTGCACTTTCAAGGCATTCATGGATTGTAAGCCCCACGCCTTCAGTGGAGCTGAAGGAGCCGTTGGACTACTTCGTTGGTTTGAGAAGGTTGAATCGGTGATTGCCATGTGCAACTGCCCCGTGGCTAATCAGGTAAAGTTTGCTGCCGGAACGTTGGAGGGCCCGGCTCTCACATGGTGGAACGCCCAAGTCCAAATGTTGGGTCTGGCCATGGCAAATGGACTCCCGTGGGAGGAATTTAAATCAATGATGAAGGAGGAATACTGTCCTCGTGATGAAATCCAGAAGTTAGAGGGAGAGTTCTGGAACCTAAAGATGGAGGGTTCTGAAATTGAACTCTACACCACACGTTCACATGAACTTGCTACTATGTGCCCGCATATGGTGACCCCTGATTACAAGAGAACTGAGCTTTACATTGGAGTTCTAGTGCCTCAAATACAAAGCATGGTTACTTCATCTAATCCTGCCACCATTCAACAAACTATCCGACTTGCCCATAAGTTAACCGATCAGGCGGTGACTCAAGGGACTCTACCTCCTAGAGGTTCGGTCTCTAAACCCATCGACAATCACAAACGCAAGTTTGATCACCATTCCAACACCCACAACCACTCCAACTCTCACTCCAAAGGACCCCAGCCCAACCAACCCCAGTTTAATCAACCGCAGCAGCAACGTAGGTTTGAGCCTACTAAGAACTTCAACCAGTCGACCTCTTCAGGTCAAAACCTAGGTGGTTACACGGGAAAGTCTCTGAAGTGTAACAAGTGCAACTTCCATCACTTCAGGTTTTGCAATCGTTGCCAGAGGGGTGGAAAAATAGGTCATGCTGCCAAGGATTGTAGGGGTGAGTTACAAGCTAAACAACCTTTTCAACAACTTGGATCCACAAGGGGTTGTTTTGAGTGTGGAAAGGAAGGACATATTCGGAATAATTGTCCTCAATTGAAGAAAGGGGGTAATGGAAACCACAACCCTAACCAGAATAACAACAATGGGGGTAACAACGGCAATGGTGGAGGAAACGGTGCGAAGGGACGAGCCTTCGTGCTAGGATCCGGAGAAGCCCGTTACGATCATAATGTGGTCACCGGTATGTTTCTCTTAAATAATTACTTTTCTTCTGTCCTTTTTGACACTGGTGCTGATAGAAGTTTTATATCTAAGAAACTTAGTGATATGATAAAAGGAACTCCAACTCTGTTAGAAGCTAAGTATATAATAAAGATAGTTGATGGCCAAATAATTAAAGCAACTCACATTCTTAAGGGATGTAAGCTTAAACTAGCTAGACATACATTTGATATCGACCTTATGCCGGTCACACTTGGTAGTTTTGATGTAATTGTCGGCATGGATTGGCGATCTAAAAACCAAGCCAAAATTATCTGTCATGAGAAAGTTGTTCGTATTCCTCTCCCTAGTGGAGAAACCCTTTCCGTTCAGGGCGAAAGAGTTGGTGCAGTCATGGGCATCATATCTTTTATGAAAGCACAAAAATGCCTTCGAAAGGGGCATACGGCTATTTTGGCTCTCGTTGCTGAGCAGCCATCAGAAGAGAAGAAGATTGAAGATATTACCATCGTTCGAGAATTCTTGGAAGTATTTCCCATGGATCTGCCTGGTCTGCCACCACACCGTCAAGTTGAGTTCCAAATTGATCTAGCACCCGGAGCAGCACCGATTGCTCGGGCACCTTACAGACTGGCACCCAGTGAATTACAAGAGTTGTCCACTCAATTGCAAGATTTGTTGGATAAAGGTTTCATCCGACCTAGTTCATCACCGTGGGGAGCTCCGGTACTATTTGTCAAAAAGAAGGACAGAACTTTCCGTATGTGTATTGACTACCGGGAGCTGAATAAAGTCACAATCAAGCATCGATACCCTTTACCTCGCATAGATGACCTCTTTGATCAACTCCAAGGATCAAGTTTCTATTCCAAAATAGATCTTAGGTCCGGCTACCATCAGTTAAGAGTCCGAGAAGAGGATATCTCTAAGACTGCATTCAGAACAAGGTACGGCCATTACGAGTTTATGGTCATGCCTTTCGGATTAACCAACGCACCTGCGGTATTCATGGACCTCACGAACCGTGTGTGTAAGCCTTACCTTGATCAATTCGTTATCGTCTTCATCGACGATATCCTCATCTATTCCAAGAACAAGGAAGAACATGAGGAACATCTACGCCTAATTTTGGAATTACTTAAGTGAGAGCAACTGTATGCTAAGTTTTCCAAATGTGAATTCTGGATTCGGGAAGTTCAGTTTCTAGGGCATGTGGTTAACGAGAAAGGAATACATGTCGACTCATCAAAGATAGAAGCCATCAAGAATTGGGCAGCACCGACGACTCCGACTGAGGTGCGACAATTTTTGTGATTGGCTTGATATTATCGTCGATTCATCGAAGGATTTTCAAAAATTGCACAACTCCTCACTGCCTTAACTCAAAAGGGTAAAGCCTATAACTGGGTCGATAACCAAGAGTCAGCATTCCAACATCTTAAACAAACACTTTGCAGTGCACCTATTCTAGCTCGTCCAGAAGGAACCGGTGATTTTGTGGTGTATTGTGATGCATCTATTCAGGGTCTGGGTTGTGTCTTAATGCAACGCGAAAAGGTGATCGCATACGCTTCACGTCAACTAAAGGTTCACAAAAAAAACTACACCACTCATGACTTAGAGTTGGGAGCCGTAGTCTTCGCACTTAAGATATGGAGACATTACTTGTACGGTACCAAATGCACCATCTATACCGATCACAAGAGTCTTCAGCACATTTTCGAGTAGAAAGAGTTGAACATGAGACTGCGTCGTTGGGTCGAACTCTTAAATGATTATGACTGCGTCCGGTATCATCTGGGTAAAGCTAACGTTGTAGCTGATGCCCTAAGTCAAAAAGAAACAAAACCCAAACGAGTTCGAGCATTACAGCATACTATTCACCCCGGATTACCTGACAAAATCCGTAGTGCTCAACTCGAAGCCCTAAAAGAGGAAAACCTACCGCTGGAAGTTACACGCGGTATGGAAGCACAACTTGAGGTCAAATATGACGGTATTCGCTACTTCACCGAGCGAATATCGGTTCCAGTATTCGGAAACCTAAGGGAACTAGTTATGGATGAGTCTCATAAATCTCGTTACTCGATACATCCAGGTTCCGACAAAATGTACCATGATCTAAAGGTTCTATATTGGTGGCCGAAGATGAAGGCCGATATAGCCACCTATGTTAGTAAGTGTCTGACTTGCGCGAAGGTCAAAGTTAAATATCAAAAACCATCCGATCTTCTCCAACAACCAGAAATTCCCATGTGGAAATGGGAACAAATATCCATGGACTTCATCACCAAATTACCACGAAGTCCTACCGGATGTGATACCATTTGGGTAATTGTTGATCGATTAACAAAGTCCGCTCACTTCTTAACAATCAAAGAGACTGACAAAATGGAATAGTTTACTCGTACTTACTTGAAAGAAATAGTCTCTCGGCATGGGGTGCCAATCTTTATCATTTCGGATCGTGATGCACGATTCACTTCTCCTTTCTGGCAGTCGTTATATAAAGCTTTAGGCACGCGTCTAGATATGAGCACAGCATACCATCCTCAAACGGATGGCCAAACAGAACGTACTATTCAAGCGCTGGAGGACATACTACAAGCTTGTGTGATTGATTTCGGTAACACTTGGGAGTCTCACCTACCGTTTGTGGGGTTCTCCTACAACAACAGTTATCACACTAGCATCCAGGCAGCTCCATTTGAAGCACTTTATGGACGGAAATGTCGTTCCCCTATTTTTTGGACCGAGGTTGGGGATAGCCAACTTACAGGTCCTGAACTTGTATTTGAAACTTCCGAAAAGATCATTCAAATTAGAAACCGTATGGTGGCAGCTCGTGATCGTCAAAAGAGCTATGCCGACAAGCGTCGTAAACCCTTAGAGTTTCAAATAGGTGACATGGTCTTACTCAAAGTCTCACCTTGGAAAGGCGTCAATCATTTCGGGAAATGAGGCAAACTGAATCCTCGTTATGTTGGACCATTCAAGATAATGAAGAGAGTCGGTCCAGTAGCGTATCAACTGGATCTACCTGAAGGACTTAATGGTGTACACAACGTCTTTCACGTCTCAAATTTAATGAAATGCCTAGCAGACGAATCACTCGCAGTTCCTCTTGAGGAACTACACGTTGATGAACAGTTACGTTTCTTCGAATAACCTGTGGAAATTATGGATAGGGAAGTTAAAACGTTAAAGCACAGTAAAATCCCTATTGTCAGAGTTCGTTGGAACTCTAAACGCGGATCGGAATTCACGTGGGAGCGCGAGGATCAGATGATGCGTAAATATCCTAATCTGTTCAAGCACTCCGTGTCAAATTCTTAAGGTACTATTTAATTTTCGGGACGAAAATTCTTTTAACTAGGGGATGATGTGATATCCCGGGAAAAATTTTTTTTAGTTATTTAATTTTCAGGACGAAAATTCTTTTAACTAGGGGATGATGTGATAATCCGGACTTTTCCAGTTAACTCCGTTAACAAAATCCAGTAAAACTAACCTAATTAACTTAACTCAAACTTCAGGGACTAATTCTGTCAATAATCCAAACCTAAACTCCAGGGACTAGTTATGTAATATCCCTAAAGTTGACTGTTGACTTTTAGAAAGTCAAAATCCCAATTCTGTTGACTTTTGAAGTCAAACTAACAAGTTCTAAACCCAATTCAAACTCTAGGGACTAGTTTTGACAACTTCTGAAACTCCAATTCACAAAAAACTACAGGGACTGAACCTGCCAAGTCCTAAAACCCAATCAGTTGACTTCCCAAAGTCAAAATAAAAGAATTCTGTTTATGTTGACTATTCTGAGTCAAACCCGTAAACCAAATCGACTCAAATCCGAATCCCACAATTATTTCTGTTGAAATTCGTAACCGTTATGCACTTGAATACCATAATCGATCATCATTAGAACATTAACCTCTGTTATTAATTCGAATTAACCTCAGTTATGAGAATTAAGTTCAAAACCGTTGAACCATCGCCTCTTTATCAAAATCGACAAATTCTTGTATTGGTTCCACAAATTAATCATACACACACGTAATTCGCACCTCTTTGAAGCTTTTGCACAAACTGGATTGGCCGGAGTAACGGTAGAAGACGCCGGAGACGACCACAGTCATAGTCGACAGCCGTTTTAGTCGAGCTCAGTCAATTTGCATCTGTTTCCGGTAATTGAACACACCCTCACCTTCGTTTTTCCTTCCAGATGAAAAGCCCTATGCCAATTAGGGCTTAAAACATCAAAATTAGCAAGAACCCGATTCTAGGGTTCATACATTCGAAGTTTAATCGAACCCTAGTCTAGACTCAATCATAATTCAATTAACCCATACAGTTCGATTCGCAATATCATCTTCTTTGAAAACCCCCTGTCAATTCAATGTTTTATTATAGAAATTGTTGTAACCCGTAATATAGGGTTCTTATAAAACCAGATTGCCGAATTCAACTCTAAACTCTTTTTAAATCAAATTAAACCACATCATTAAACTCGTAACAGTCTTTAGAGTGAAAGCCCTATGAAATATCGGGCTTCCATCGTAGAATTGTTACGATCCAGTAATCTAGGGTTCATACAATTGTAGTTTAATCGAACCCTACACACGATCTGTTTTAAATTCAATTAATATACACGATCAGATTCGAAACTCCTTGTTTAGTAAAAACCCTAAGATTTTAATCCATGTTATCATCGAATTCAATCAAATCGAATCCCTGCTCTTGACTTAGGGTTCGGTCTTTTAATCCATAATTAATTGATCCCAGACTTGTTGATTTCCAAATTAAAATCAACTACCGGTTCGTTATGAACCAACTAACAAAACCCATTTGATACTCTAGCTAACCACGACCGGATTTGATGGTTTCGGATTGGGATCAATCGTGGGTGAGTATGGGGGAGAGGCACACTGATTAAAACCATATGGAATCGGGACTTGTTGCGAGGACCCTAGCGGGCGGATTGGTTAAGGCAGTGTGTGTGTAGGAGAGACCCGGGTTCGAGACCGGGCTCCCACATTTTATTTTTGGGGCCTTTTCTTGTATTATTTTAATATAAAAATCAACCCCCATAATATTATATTATTATATAAATGTGTTTTAGCCCTGCAAACAACCCGTAGGCTCGGGTTTGAATTGTTAACCTATTTTTATATTATTCCCACTTTTATAAATAAAATAGTATTGTTATTACCAAATAAAAAACAAATATGTTTATATTAATTTCAAACCGTAACTTCGTATAAAATAATACGTTTATATTATTTTCAAACCGTGACCCGTATTATTAAATAATATATTTATATTATTTCGAATCATTTTATAACATCGTGTATCGGTTGAGATTAAAAAAATAATATAATTAGTTATATTATTTACTCGTATATATATATATATATATATATATATATATATATATATATATTATTTTCTTAATTTTTGTGAATGACAAAACACCCGATTATATTTATTATTAGTTTTGTCATTCGTCGCGTAAAGTAATTATAATTTGGTTATTTAAGGAATCCTAACTCCGTGGACACTTTCGTCCACTCTTGAATATTAGAGCGTTTCGTTAAGACGTTTCTCATTCCGTGTCGCTGTCACAATTCCCATTTTTATCCCTAATTTAAGTGATTATAATTTTAGGGCATTCGTAAATCGTTTGAGACTTACACACGTGGTTCCAAATTATCCTTTGTGTGATACTACCTACAACGCAACGCAGGTGAGTTTTCACGGCCCCTTTTTACTGTTTTAACTTGGGGGAGAAAGCATGACTAAACGATTTTGGGATTTTGTAATTCGTATGATATCAATGTTAAAGCTAA
Source organism: Smallanthus sonchifolius (assembly GCA_023525975.1). Classification (NCBI taxonomy): domain Eukaryota; kingdom Viridiplantae; phylum Streptophyta; class Magnoliopsida; order Asterales; family Asteraceae; genus Smallanthus; species Smallanthus sonchifolius. Next base: position 94,442,313 of record CM042019.1, read on the forward strand.
GCGTAACACTCTATCACAGAAAGTCCTCAACTTATATCGGACCGTTAATATGGATCTTAGCGAGGTAATATTTAGTAGTACTACTGGGTTTGACAAATCCCACCCGCGTTAGTCGCGCTAACTCGATTAGAGATCGATCGGGTGAAATGTTAGCCTACTCACACCGCCAGTGTTGATAGACCTGTCATGAGGCAAATAAACAAACAGTCAGCTTCGGTTGCGAGCGCTTGAGCTGAACATGAACATAGGTTAGCTACCTATAAATACATACTGAATGAACATAAATCTGGTAAACGCTTATTTACATATATTGAAACCTGTGAACTCACCAAACTCGTGTTGACATATTTTCTTACATGTTTTCTCAGGTCGTTAAGATAAGACACATGTGCACATTAGGGCATGCATGGGATTCAACTACTTTGATTATGACTTATTTATATTTGTTTGGATTAATTTATTGTACTTGGTTTGGTTGGATGTTTTGGACTTTTGAACTTTGGTTTTGGGCGCGTGTGTTTTACGGATTTACTTTCGTTACGCTTCAGCATTGAAACTTTGATTAGTATGATATTTTCATTTTGAGTCCCATGTAGAGTCGGTCAAAGTAACTAATGTCTGAGATCATGGTTTGTCACTTCCCAAACGGTAAAACTCCGTTAGTTGAAATTAGGGGTGTGACAGTTGTTATCCTTCCAGCTGAAGTTTGGATGGTTCCCCCAACCAGGATTGTAGGTATTACTATAGGGGTTGTTTTGTAGGAGATTTGTTCCGATAAAGTCAACCTGCTCAGTATTAGTGGTGATACTCTTCACTTCTTCTGTAGCTTCAGCGGCGGTCTTGCCCTTACTAAGTTGATTGAGTCGAGTGGTGAGGGCGTCTATTTGAGCAGAAAGTGATGTGCAAGTATCGACAGAATGAACCCCTTGCCTGGCTCCCCTAGTGTTTCTTGGACTGTACCATTGATAGCTGTTCATAACTATTTCCTCAGTTAGGTTGTAAGCTTCTTGTGGCCTCTTGTTTCCAAAAATACCACCTGCAGTAGCGTCAAGTGTCTGGCGAGCTTGATTATGCAACCCATTGTAGAATGATGATACTTGTAACCAAACTTCTAGCCCATGGTGAGGACATTTCCTTAACTTGTCCTTAAAGCGTTCCCATGCCTCATATAGTGATTCACCATCATCCTGAGTGAAAGTGGTGATATCATTTCTTAGTTTAGCAGTTTTAGCTGGCGGGAAGTATTTCGACAGGAATTTCTAAGCTAGATCATTCCATGTAGTGATTGACCCAGTAAGAAGAGAGTTTAGCCATGCCTTAGCTTGTTCCTTTAAGGAAAAGGGAAACATTCGGAGGCGAATTGCGTCATTCGACACTCCGTTCAGTTTGAAAGTGCAAAAATTTCAAGGAAATTTGCAATGTGGGCATGTGGATCCTCATCGGGTAATCCATGGAAACTACATGATGACTGGATCATGTAGATCACATGAGACTTGATCTCAAAGTTGTTAGCGTCAACCGTTGGCCTTATGATACTAGACCCCAAAGCCTCTAGTGACGGTCTTGCGAAATCAGAAATAGTGCGGTTTTCAACGACCATTCTTCTAGTACGGTTTTCTCGTATTCGGCGGTAAAAGAATCTTTCGGGCTCTTTTAAAGGTTGATATAAACCAGTTGTGGAGCTATGGATCATACACTACCTGCAACAAAGGTAATAGAAAAACAGATGGAAATTGATAGGTTAATCCGCTAACTTGAATTTTTCTTGAAATCACCGTGTCCCCGGCAACGGCGCCAAAAACTTGATGTGTGATTTTTGACGTAGTTAAATATTATATAATAATATTTTGAGATTATGGTTTCACAAGATCAGGTTTTAAAAACACACAATAGGCAAGTGTACCTATCGCAGAGTAATATAGTTTAGGTAAGAACCACGTATCGAACCAATGGACACGGTCGAATTACAATACTCAACTTTTGTTAACGTTTAGCCGGTTTAATTAGTGAGTGAGTTTTGTGTGCTTGTGGAACAGGAAAGTAAATGACAAAAAACTAAATGGCGGTAAAGTAAATAGTAGAAAAGTAAAAATGTGCGTGAAGTGTGTAACAGAAATGTAACGAACAGAATAGTAAATAAGAGGAAGTAAATACGTCGGAAATGATCAGGTTACGAATAGTATTGCTTTGGGTTTCGAATCCGCTTGGTACGTGATAATGTTAAGTTGACTAATCCAGTGAGGACAACTACAAATGTGTGACCCGGGTCACCGGTAGATCCTCGTCCTAACGACATTTGATTTGCAAATTTAAAAGCATTAACAAGTGGTAGTGCCTCCCGTTAAGGACAACAATTACCCTCAACCCTTCGAATGGTCATCTCCGGGTTGGTTTAAGACATCGAACGTAAAATGATTTGTATTAGAGTTAAATAGGTGATTATATTTTAATAATGTATTAGAGGCGGTGTAACAATGGGACCAAGTATAAAGACATACCGTTCCCAACATTAGTTCACCAATTCTTGGTCGCATAATAAGTTCGTATAAAGACGTACGATCTTAATAATGTAAACCAAGCCTTGGCTTATCAATCTCTACTTGTATAAATACTTATAAGCTTCAAAAGAAGTTTGACTTAAAAGGTTTTACACTTTAAAAATCAAGAACACTCACAAATATAAAGACGGATTTAGACAATAATAAAAACCCACCAAAATGGCGGGTTTAAGGACGAATAGTTAAAGACATAAACACATCACTTGGATTAATACTTTAAACATTAACATGCACCAAACTTCATTTTCACCCAAGTAATACAAAGAGTCTAGCCACGAATGGCCATACTAACTAGCATAACGCTGAGTTTCGTAGGCTCTCCTATTGCGGAACAAGGAGGAAGAGCCCCTCTACTCACTACTACTACACTCTAACTACGAAATAAGCTTTCTCTGGTGTGTTCTTGGGGTGTGTAAGGGATACATGGGTGTGTGGAATGAAGAACTCAAGTCATCTATTTATAGGCCTCAAAATGAGCATTGCACGGCCGTGAATTGGATTGCACGGGCGTGCAAACACCTCGGGAATCAAACAGGGTACAAGTGACAGTGTACTGGAGCTTTGGGGAGAAAGTTAGGCAATGCACGACTGTGCAATGGGTTGCATGACCGTGCAACCCTCCTTTGCCTCCCAGTTTTGTCTTTTAGCTGTTGTGTTGACTTGGTTTGACTTCTTGGGGGTCAATGCTCGGGTTTGGTCCTCCAAAAGCTTGATTTTTTCATGTTTTAAGCTGGTTTTTGCTTTGTTTATCTTGGAGCACCGAATAACCTGAAATTGTGAAATATTAACGTTTTAAGTATCAATTGCTAGGTTATTAATCAATTAGTACCATAATAAGGGGATTATTATGCATGCAAAACATATATAATTTTGGACATATCAGTACGCATGAACAAAGTCTGCATACTTGCTAAGTACGCAAGAAGAAGTTCTTACGCAATTGATAAGTGCGCAGGTCATAGGTCTGTTGCTATATATAGTCTTTTGTTGTAGTTGACAAGTACGCTCTCACTTGTAACTTGTAATCGGCTGTGATTGATAATAGACGAAGTTTAAAGTGACTCTTGTCTGTTGTCAGTTTACTTGTTGTTTCTCCAACTAGTCACGGACATTCTGCACCCTTTTCGACTATTCACACACTCGCACCAGACGGTCCATGACATCCGGGGACCTACAAGTGGTATCAGAGCATAGGCTCTTGATTTCGAGTGTTGTGAGTGTGTTAGGAGTATTTTTGACACATTTTATGGCCTGATTACTTGACATTTGACCATATTTTTGAAGATTTTTATGTATAAAACAGTCACGGTCTTGTGCGTTGTTTTCATCAAAAAATCCTTCAAAATTTGACCCATTTGTTGTTTGTTTGGGTGTTTTGATCATCTAGGGTTTGTTGGAAACAAGTTTCTAACCTTTTGGGTGGATCAATTTCGTGATAACATCAACATTTTTGGATTTGAGCATTTTTCGGTGACTGAAAAAAGTAGTTAGGAGCAAGTTTGAAAAAGTGTCCACCGTACTTACCTGATTTGGCAAAATCTGATTTGTTCCTGCGTACTTGTTAAGTACGCAAGACTAAATCTCTGCGTACTGACATTTTTTCCTGCGTACTTACTTTCTGTTTCTGCGTACTTTTCTAAGTACTCAAGTGTAAACTCTAAGTGCGCAAGACCATTCACTAAGTACGCAAGTTGTGCCGAATTTTGGATTTTTGACTAAGTTTCACACCATGTCGAACATTCAGAACATAAGTAGTATGCTTAATTATGAAAAGGAAATAGGGACTCCACAGAAACCACCAAAGCTGCTTAATGTAAATGACTACTCTAACTGGAAAGCATGTTTGAAGGAGTATGTATCGTACACTGATTCCACCATGTGGATACCCATCCTTCAGGGGTACAAACATCCAACACACTTGTTTCTTGAGGAAACTGTACCCAAACCCATCTCCAGACTTACTAAAGAAGAGAAGAAGGCTTATGACCTAGAAAAGAAAGCACATGGTTCTATAACTATTGCATTGACTAGAGATTTATTTCATAGTTTCAGAGGTTATGATACTTCGAAAGATCTTTGGAACGCTCTACAGAAGAGGTTCGAGGGTAACAGTGACGTCAAGAAGAGCAAGAGGGAGCTACTGAGGAAACATTATGAATGCTTCAGATACTTGGAGAATGAATCTATTGATGAAATTATTTCAAGATTCTATCACTTGAAAACTGAGTTAAAGTCTTATGAACTGAAATATCCTGATGATGAGTTGGTGGAAAAGTTTCTTGATTCATTACCACCAAAGTTTGACATGTATACTACCCTACTGAGAGAGAACCCCAAATTTTATGAGATGAAAATTGATGAAGCGATAGGAAAGGTTCAAGCCGATGACATGAACCTGAAAAAGAAAGAAACCTATGGAAGACCTCAGATTCGAGATCCATCTATGTACTATGGGGGTTCTTCCACAGCAAAGTCATCGGGTTCTGGAATTGCTTTGTTCTCAGGGAATCCTACTCAGGATGAAGAAAATTCTAATGGTTATGGTGGTCATACCTTTTTTGCTTCATCAACATTCCTTAAGTGGTCCTACATCTACATCCTCAACTCACCAAACTACTATTGCCAATATTGTTGAAGATCATGTGGCATTATTCTCATCATGTATGCTTGCCTAAGAGAACTTCATTGGTGGGAAGCTGACTGATCCTGAAAATATTGAAGAAGATTTCAACCAAGTGGATCCAGACGACGTGGAGGATATGGATATTCAATGGAACATGGCCATGATTTTAAGAAGGGTGAACTGGTTTTTGAACAGAACTAGTAGAATGTTTATCGGTGGGTATTCAAATGCTAAGGTGGGATTTGATAAGTCAAAGGCAAAGTGCTACAAGTGTCAGAACTTTGGATACTTTGTCAGAGAATGTCAAAAGGATAAAGGATCAGCTTTAGGTTTCACTCGCCCGAGTCCGGGAAATAACCAGAACTTCAACAATCAGCACAACCACAGTCAAACTCAAGGAGCATCGTCCAACGCATTGGTGGTTCAGCAGGATGATAGCTTTGACTAGGGAGTAAACTTGGAAGATTCCATTATTTCACAAACCCAACTTGGGTTAATGGTTGAAATGGTTGAAATGATGGAAGCTGTGGAACGGGAAGCAGCTGATGATCAACCAGAATATGCACTTGCTCTAATGGCCATTGCAGAAGCGTCCAGTTCATCAACTGAGGTAGATTCTAATTCTTTTGTTGTTGTTTCTTGTTCTAAATGTTTAATCTTGAAGGACGAGAATGATCGAATCCATGATCAACTCGAACCTCTACGTAGGGCAGCTCTAATTTACAAAGAGAATGAAAAATGTTTCAAAGATTCAATTGAAAACCTTAAGAAAGAAAGACATGAGTTTTCAATTAAAATCACCGAACAACAGTTTCATTTAGACATTGTCTACAAGGGGTTAGAGAAAAGAAATGTTGAGATCGCCTGACTGCAAAATGAGATGCTGCAGTTAAGTGGCAAACTTGAGAAGTTGAACAACTCACGCTTTGTGGTGGAACACTACGAATCCGTGGTACGAAAAGTGAATGGCAAAGGTTTAGGTACTAATGCCATTCCTCCACCAGTGAGCGGCAAGTTTGTAAACGGGCCAGTCGACATTGACTTGTCCTGTTTAGATGAATCCTCAAGTAAGGCTGATTCAGCTTCTGATGAGGAGTTCTATTCTGATGAAGTCTCTGAGGACACCAAAGTTGAGGGTGTTGTCTCAGAGGAGTTGATTGTTGAACATAAGATTGAGAAAAATGTTGTCACTGATCGTGATAATTGCATTTTAACTATACCTGATACAATTGAGTCAAATGATAAACTGAAAATGATACTTTATAGCGGTTTCAAATCTATAAAGCAAGTAAAGAAAAAAGCTTTTGCTAATCAATAAGGAAAGAATTTTCAAGAAAACATTGACAAACATTACCCCCAAAAAGTCAATCAACATCAGGTCAAGCACAAGATGATGTTCATGTTCACCAAACAACTCCTATTGCTCATCAAGCTGAATCATCTACGTCAAAAATCAGAGAGCCTTATAGGAGGGTTTACAAAGAAAGAAGATATTGCTTTCACTGTGGTACAGTCGGTCACATCATGGTGAACTATCCTGAAAAGAATCAAGGGAAACGGCTAGTTGTCTCACAACAGGCTGAAATCCCTAAGACACCACCAGTGAAGAAACCCAAAAGCCAAGATCAAAAGTAGTGAAACCACCAGTGAAGCAAATGGTTATGCCTCCAGCAAAACATGTGGCTGAACCATCTGTTCCAAAACAGGAAAAGCAACATGCTAATCCCAGTGTATCTACCTCCCATAACAAACTGGTGAGAAGCCTATGGTGAAACTCTCTAAGCCATAGAAGAGAAGAAGTAATAAGAGATTGAGAAAACTTGAAGAACAACTAGCTGGTTGTCGACGTGGTGAAGCATCTACTAGCTCACCTGTTGTTGATGATAGCAAGCCTGATGTTCAAAAGAAACAAAAGAAAAGATCCTGGAGGAAGAAAACCAAAAGTTCTCAATCCTTTGATTCCAAATCCCCAAAAGATTCACCGATTTTTGACAGTCATGATTGCGAGTTAATTGAGGTTGTATATTTTGAGAAAAACGGACGACCCAAGACCACAATGGCTTGGGTCTCCAAAACTAATTAATTTCTTTTAACTCGTGCAGGGACATCCGAAGGGAACTACTGCTAACCGTTGGTATGTGAATAGTGGATGCTCCCGGCACATGACAGGCAACATGGCCCTGCTTCAAGATGTTAAACCATTCAGTAGCAGCTATATGGCCTTTACAGGCGAGAAGGGTGGTAGTATAACTTGTCAAGGCGTGGATTCTAATGGATGTGTTAGCTTCGGAAATGTCAACTATTACAAGCAGCTGAAGCATAACTTGTTGAGTTCTCTCAAATGTGTGACAATGACTACTCGGTTATGTTTGACAAGTCCGAATGCTTGGTTCTCAAGCCTGGTTTTGAGGTTTCGAAAGATTGGATTCTGATGCGAGTGCCAATAACAAATGACACCTATCAGATCGATATGAGCGTGGTATAACCACCTCATCCGTTGCTACCTGTTTACCTACAAAAGCGATATAACTTGACTCAATCTTGTGGCATAGGAAACTCGGACACATTTCTTATCAAAAAATGAATCATCTTGTCCGAAACGGTTTGGTAACCCGGGTTCCTAAGCTGAGGTTTGCCGTTGCAGATGACCGTATGCATTGTAAAAAGGGCAAACAACAACGGAAATCTCACAATCCCAAGATCCAAAACTCTATCGATACTGTAACATCTATGATTTTTCGGTATTATTTTTATCTCATTCTATACAACTATGAGGTTTTATCTCAATTTAATACTCGGTCAACACAATAAGTCACATACATTATTATTTATTATGTAACAATTCGAGTTTCAATCTAACATTTTCAATTTTCTTTTTCTAATATATATATATATATACACACACACATATGGGTGTGTATAGGTATATAAAAATACTCTTATGTTGATTAAATAAAAAAAAATAGAGCCTTATTAACGTAATTACATTTTCTTTCATATACCTATATATTTGTCTATAAACATTAAATATAATTATGTATTTAGCTAATAAAGTTTGTACACAATCTGTAACTTAAATGAAACTTATTTCCTTATTAAACAGTCATGGTTAAACAAATAATAAGTAGGTTCATATATTTTGTAAAACAATTATTTTAGTTAAAATAAAACAAATAATAATAAAAAAAGGGATTTTTTTGGAACAAACGCAATCTAGTCTTGAACCTTCTCAATAAACTTTGAATCCCCCTCCTAAACGTTTGAACCCTTGAACTTGAATCCTTTGACTAGAACCTTAACTCCAATTATTCTATTTTGACCCATCTTGACTTTGAAAGTCAAACATTGCAAAATCTTGCAATTCAAATTCAAAATCGGACATAACGGGAATCAATTGACTTCCTATAGACTTTAGAACGTTTGTAAACAGTTTCTAAACTCACTGAATCCATTAATCTATTAAAAATCGCGGCCAAATTTGAAAGTTAAACAGGGTTGACTATCCTGAGTCAAACCGAGCCCAATTCACTCCCTAATCGCGAAATTGAAACGCGTAATTGCCCGCAACTCATTTGCAATCAACCCTAACATGAATTCAGACCACATACACGACTCCATTCATTCTCATTAGAGCGAATTAACGCATAATTGAGGCTCACAGCTCCCATACGCGAAGTCAGAATCAAATCGAACCTTAAAGTGAAATCAGTCAAAACAATTCACCCACACACCTTCGCATAACCCGTTTAAACTTCCTACACCTCTAGATTCACTGCATTACCCCTCCCGGACTCCGACGAGCTCCAAGAAATCTGGCGTCGGCCACCTCGTCGTTCTCCTTCAACACTCAACCATTGCAGGTAAAATCGGTGCCCCTAGTTTCGATTTGATGAGAGGATGAAAAGCCCCATGGTATCTTGTTCAATCAGATGTGAATTGGGCAACTTGTGGGGTTAGGGTTGGGACGGGACAAAGGGGACGAAGGGACTTCAAATTTAATTCCTTTTTAGAAAATTCAAACCCAGTTTTTATCAAAGTACCAGTCCAGACCCCCCAGTTACTCCGTTTGGTTCATTCTCGGTTGGTCGCGGGTTCGAAACCCACAACCCGAGCTTCCCTTTTTGCTCGCACACCTGAACCAAACCCGGCGCCTTTTCAGGAACATGTTATCAAATTAACAGACCATTCCAGTGACAAGGGTTAGTACCCTGGTCCGGTGGTAAGCCTCTTGTGCAACACAGAAACCACCCGGGTTCGAACCGGGTGGCATCCTTTAATTTTAAATTTTTTTTTAATCATTACTTGATTTATAAAAGAATTATTTTATAAATCTAACATTATTTAGATCTGATTAAAACAACAATTTGTAATTTTTAACATAAAACAAATACTTTAACAAATTTATTTGTTTAAGAATTTCATTTTAATCATTTAAAAATATATTAATTAATTAATTTCTTAATGTTATGAATCTTGTGACAAAATTATTTTAAATATAAAATACGTTCGCATGAATCAAAGTTTATAAAACACTTGTTTTTCTTTATATTAGGGTTAAACCACACTTGAAACAAATAAAACTTTTATTGATAAATACATTTACCTCAAATAATAAATAAATAAATAAATTTATTTTTTAACTTTCTACATTATTAATCTTTTTAGAGTTTAAAAAAAAAGAAAAAAAATGATTTTATTTATTTAATTACATTCTATTTAAATAGTTTTGATAAAACCTAATCACTTATTATTTCCGTATTCACAACACAAAGATAAATACTTTGAATAAACGTTGTGCTCTTAACCTTTTATTTAAATACAAATACAATCATACATTTTTACACGTCCTTTACTTGTGATTACATAAACCCCTATCAGACGCAAACAAGTCCCCACCATCATCAAACCAAGCTTTTATTAAATCCCTTTAGGTTTTTGCCGCATGTCATTGATACACTTTATGCAAATTCAATCTTAGGATAACCTTGTGGTTAACTAATCACTTGTGCAACATCTTACTTGTGTGGGCTACAAGCAACTATTACAGGTGAGTTTACATAGCCCCCTTTTTATTTTGTACTTTTGGGTTGAAACATGATGTAAGGGCCCCTAAACCGGGTGACCTCACTTATTGGATTTACTCATAAACATAGTCATAAATACTGAACTTAAATTACAAATCATTCGTCGTTCAATTACATAACATAACAGCGGAAGTCTTAACACATATATTAAAGTGGGATGTCAGTCTTGTGTCGGGTAACCTTCACGCCTTCGCACGACCCTTTCCTTTGTTACCTGAAATGTATACTAAAAGTCAGCTAACGCTGGTGAGTTCTAGTTTAAAAACAACCATACATAAAATTTATCTTATCATGAATATAATGTATATATGTATATTCGTACTTTTAAATATTCTTTACTTTGCTGTTCTCACATAACATTCATTGAGGGTATATACATATGTACATACATACTTTCTTTGAGAGAACACATATTGGCCATAATCTTAAGGGTGATCAACCCGTCATACTTGTCGCGAATGTCACGAAGACATCGCCGCAGTCAGAGCTACCGTCGTCGCCCGTTTCATTACCGTCCGGCTCTAGAAAACCGTCCGTCATATCATTAAATCCGTCCGGCAACCTTTGTCCGTCCGCTCTTTACCGTCCTACCGTCGTAGTCCGTCATTTTTATCCGTCTGCCCTAGGGCATCCGTTTCCCACGTGACCATTATGTATGCAACCGTTCTACATTAGTTAAGGTTTGCTTCGATCGTCCATTAATACCTTTTCATACGTCCTAGCTTGCGAAGGAACGTTTTTGTCCCGGTTGCAAAATAGTCACGTGGTCGTCCGTCTACCGAAGTAGCCGTTGTCACAGAAGGGTTTATAACGTTTACATTCATTCATAACATGCAATATATATGTAATATAAAGCAAGATTTCATTCTTTTACGTTATGTCCTTCTTTCATTCATTCTTTATAGTCATACGCTTCATTCTTTATTCATAATTCATTTTCATATCTAAATATATATATATATATATACATACGTATGATCACATTGACATTTATAACATTTATTCATTTAGTGTATACACCTCAGCCCCAAAACATTTATAAATCATTTGCACATAACATAGAAGGGGGCACATAGAACTCACCTGATGAGTAGTTCCTGTAATATACTAAGCTGGTTACTGAGCTTCACTAACGTCGCTCACGATCTGTATAATAAAGTCATACACATAAGGTGGTGCTCCTAGATGACACTAGACATTACTATGCTTGAACCTAGTAGTTTCGATTGATTAGCTTATATCGAAACTTGGTAGTTTCGATAGGTTGTTTCTGTCGAAACTTGGTAGTTTCGATAGGTAGTTTCGATAGGTAACTTATGTATTATCTTAGCTTCGGATCGGGGGCTCATATCGAAACTATGGTAGTTTCGATTGGGTCTGCATATATCAAAACTGGGTAGTTTCGATAGGTCTGCTCATATCGAAACTAAGTAGTTTCGATGGTCCTGCACATATCGAAACTAAGTAGTTTCGATGGACCTACACATATCGAAACTAAGTAGTTTCGATGGGTCTGCACTTATCGCCTTCCCCAAAAATCCGTATGTTCTGCATGCGAATCTGATCATGTCGATATCTAAATTTTCTTTGATCAAAACGTTTGTTTTTCATTCTAGATGCTATACCTAAGTTCACTTTCAAGTTTCATCCGCAAAAAAATCGTTATCTTTTTAGCCAAAACCCGAAAACTCCCAAAACGAACAAAAACTCATAATGTGATCGAATCGTTACCTGGATTGGATTCCTGATTCAGAGGATATGATCACGAGAACAGCAGCAACGTTCTCCTGAATTCCCGAGTTGATCCGTCACTTTCTCTCTCTAGACCCGAGCTCTCCTTTCTCTCTCTAAAAGTTGCGTGAGTTGGGGAAATGAGCAGGGAAGATGTAAGGCCCCAAACCCGGGAGGCCCCACTTGTTGGATTTACTCATTCACAAACAGTTCTTAAACATGAATATCAAATAACGCAGCGGAAAACTTCATTCATTCATCATAATTAAAACTTGTTCATACATGCGGAAGCGTAAACATAGTTTAAAACATATTTACATCATAACTAAACATAACGGGATGCCAGTCTTCATGATCAGCCGGGTAACTCTTCTCGCTTGCCAAGCATCACCGTCCATCCTCATAACCTACCTTAACCTGAATGTGCACACTTAAAAACGTCAGCTACGCTGGTGAGTTCTAGTTTTAACATAAAACCTTAACTTCAAATAAATTGCCAAAAACATCACTTCATACTTCATTTAATAAAAAGCGTACGTAAATAATGCAATAACAAACACAACACTTCATAAGTCAACGAACATATAGAATCTGCGCCTTCTCGTAACCGTCAAATCCAAACGTTACATACTGGTTGAATAACTTAAGGATCACCACCACTAGGCCCATCATCACCGTACTGTCCTTCGGGTGAGGAACTCCTAGGGCCCGATACTTAGGTCATTCAACCCTTCAAGCACTTTGTCCCAAAGGATAGCGCGTACCAAACTTCAAGCACTGCATCCCGTCGGACACAAGTACTTAACTTCAAGCATGACTACCCCGTAAGGTAAATCGTACAAACTTCGAGGATCACGATAATCCCCTTGGTGACCGTCATCACCCCAGTTGTACAACAGTTGGCCAGCCACAGAGGCCCCTAAAAGGTAAAGGCCCATAACATACTTCCCATCCCTTAACCTTCATTCCCTAAGGAATATTGGAAAATTCGTTCGTTTGTGACTTTCGTAAACCTTCGGTTTTTTTACTTCAAAAACTTCAGTTAAAGCATTTGTACGTTTTATTAAAAAAATTCTCTTCGTTAAAACACTTCGTAAACTTCTTTTGGCAAAATATTTCATAAACACTTCCTTCATAAACATCATTTTATAAAACGTTACATACTTCCTTCATAAACATCATTTTATAAAACGTCACATACAACCTTCGTAAACATCATTTTATAAAACGTTACATACAACCTTCGTAAATATCGTTTCATAAACATCGTTTTATAAAATCATCACGTGTGCACACCAGCCCAAAAACATTATTAAAACATTTAAAAGAGGGCTTCTAGAACTCACCTTATAAGCTAGTCTCGGTTGTCCTAACAAAGGTCCAACAACTTTACTTCCGATATGAATTGATTAGTTAAATGCACATCAGACCAATACCGACTCTAACGGTTTAACCATTCTAACATACTAACTTTACTTAATCAGTTCTGATGTCTGCGCACTTAGCAAGTGCGCAGACCCTGCTGCCTGCGCACTTAGCAAGTGCGCAGGTCCTTCCTCCTGCGCACTTAGCAAGTGCGCAGGTCCTTCCTCCTGCGCACTTAGCAAGTGCGCAGGTCCCTCCTCCTGCGCACTTAGCAAGTGCGTAGGACCTGCTCCGTGCGCACTTAGCAAGTGCGCACGACCTGTTCTTCGCGAAAACCCTAACTTTCGCATTCGGGTCTGATCATGTCAAGATCCCGAACCTGTTGCATTCAAAACGTTCGTTTTCCATTAAGGAACTCAAATCCGTGATTATCTTTCAGTTCCATCCGTAAAAACGTTGCCTTTTCACCCAAAACCCGAAAAACCCAAAAACGAACAAAAACTCAGATTTAGGTCGGATCGTTACCTGAATCGAGCTTCTGATCTGGAGGTTCTTCTCACGAGTTATGGAGCAACACACTTCTCAAATCTCGGGTCGATCCGATAACTTTCTCTCTCTACGGTTTCTCTCTCTAGAAGTTGCAAATGAGAGAAATGGGTTGTGACCTTGGCTATTTATAGGGGAGGCTCCCCTTCTAGCCCATCTGACCCGACCCGACATGCCTCGTTCGTTTATTTCGTCATTTTAACCGTCGTTTTATTTTTGGGATGTTACAAGTCTACACCCCTTACAATAGGTTTCGTCCCCGAAACCTATCATAAGTCAAATAGATGAGGGTACGACTCCCTCATTTCCTTCTCCGTTTCCCAAGTGGCTTCCGATCCCTTCCGATGTTTCCATTGGACTTTAACCAATTGGATAACCTTATTACGCAACCGCTTCTCCTTCCTGTCTAAGATGGCCACGGGTTCTTCGATGTAATTAAGGCTGTTGTCGACCTCGATGTCGGTAAGTGGTACGTGAGCCGATTCATCCGCCAAACACTTTCGCAAGTGTGATACATGGAAGGTAGGATGAATCCCACTTAACTCATCCGGCAACTCCAACCTATAAGCGACTTCCCCAACCCGTGCCATTATCCTGAATGGTCCGATAAACCTCGGACTTAACTTTCCTCTCTTCCTGAATCGTATGATTCCCTTCCAGGGCGACACTTTCAACATTACTCTGTCCCCAACATCAAACTCGATAGGCCTTCGTCGTCTATCCGCATAGGACTTCTGACGACCTTGTGCGGCCTTCATTCGCGCTTTGATCTGATCAAACCTTTCCGACGTCTCTCTTACGACTTCGAGACTTCCTAATTCCTTCTGTCCAATCTCACCCCAACAAACCGGGGTCCTACATCTTCTCCCATACAACATTTCGTAAGGCGGCATGCCTATCGTCGTGTGATGACTATTGTTGTAGGAGAATTCAGCTAACGGCAGATGGCTGTCCCAACTGCCACCGAAGTCGATAATACAAGCATGGAGCATATCCTCCAACGTCTGAATAGTCCTTTCGGACTGACCATCCGTTCGCGGGTGGTATGCTGTGCTGATATTAAGCCTCGTGCCCATCGCCTCATGAAATCTTTTCCAGAACCTTGATGTGAATCGTATGTCCCGGTCAGATACAATCGTTAAAGGCATCCCATGCCGTGCTACTACTTCATTAATAAATACTTCCGCTAACCTTTCCGACGAGAACGTCTCGCGAATAGGTAGGAAATGAGCAATCTTCGTCAACCGGTCCACAATTACCCAAATGGTGTCATAACCTTTAGCTGTGCGAGGTAGCTTGGTTATGAAGTCCATGGTAATGTGTTCCCACTTCCATTCTGGTATGTCAAGTGGTTGAATCTTTCCATACGGTTTCTGGTGTTCAGCCTTTACTTGCGAGCAAGTCAAGCACTTGCTTACATACTTCGTCACATCACATTTCATTCCAGGCCACCAGTATTCCTTCCTTAGATCTTGATACATTTTGTTGGTACCAGGATGGATAGAGTAACGAGACTTATGAGCCTCATCCAAGATTTTGGTTCTAAGCTCGCCACCCATATGTATCCATACCCGTCCATAACGCGTTCTAACACCAAGGGTGTTATATTCCAACTTGTCCTGTTGGCCAATCATCCTTTCTTTCTTTATATTTTCTTCCTTCAAAGCTTCATCTTGAGCTCTTTCGATTTCTCTCATCACATCTGATGTTACCACCAACTGGCAAGCTTTCACTCTAATAGGAGTAGGCACATCCTTTCGGCTTAGAGCGTCAGCCACCACGTTTGCCTTTCCAGGGTGGTACATTATTTCACAGTCATAGTCCTTCAGGAGTTCCAACCATCTCCTCTGTCTCATATTAAGCTCCTTTTGTTTGAAGAAGTACTTCAAACTTTTGTGGTCGGAGTAAATAGTAAACTTTACCCCGTACAGGTAGTGCCTCCAGATTTTTAATGCGAATACGACAGCAGCAAGTTCCAAATCATGAGTCGGATAGTTGACTTCGTGAACTTTCAACTGCCGCGACGCATATGCAATTACTCTACCGCGTTGCATCAACACACACCCTAATCCCTGACCCGACGCGTCAGAGTATACCACCAGGTCTTCACTGCCCTCGGGAAGGGCCAAGACTGGAGCTTGTGTTAGCTTCTCTTTCAATTCCTTAAACGCCTCATCCTGGGTCGAACCCCATTCGTACTTTACTTCTTTCCAAGTCAACTTTGTCAATGGCGAAGCTATTTTTGAGAAATCCTGGATGAATCTCCGATAGTAGCCCGCCAATCCCAAGAAACTGCGGATTTCAGTTGGCGTCTTAGGAATGTCCCATTCACTTACCGTTACTATCTTTGCTGGGTCAACCATAATGCCGTTCGGGCCAATGACGTGACCTAGGAATTGGACTTCCCTAAGCCAGAACGCGCATTTAGAGAACTTAGCATACAACTTCTCCTTTTTCAGAGCTTCCAATACTTCTTTCAAGTGACACGCGTGATCACCCTCATTCTTGGAGTAGATAAGGATATCATCGATGAACACGATTACCGATCGATCCAGCATCGGTCGACACACCCTATTCATTAAATCCATGAATGCTGCGGGGGCGTTCGTCAATCCGAAAGACATTACGCGGAACTCGAAATGTCCATAACGCGTGCGAAATGCAGTTTTCGGTATGTCTTCTTCCCTCACCTTCAACTGATGGTACCCGGACCGAAGGTCGATTTTCGAAAACCAACTTGCGCCTTGCAACTGGTCGAACAGGTCATCGATCCTTGGTAAAGGGTACTTGTTCTTCACCGTTCGTTTATTCAACTCGCGGTAATCGATACACATTCTCATCGAACCATCTTTCTTCTTTACGAACAACACCGGAGCACCCCTTGGCGAGATGCTCGGTTGGATAAATCCTTTCTCAAGTAACTCATCTAGTTGGACCATAAGTTCCTTCATTTCCACTGGTGCTAGTCGATATGGAGCCTTAGCCACGGGCTGGGCATCTGGTACTAAGTCAATTCGGAACTCAATTTCTCTATCGCGTGGTATCCCAGGCAAATCCTCTGGAAACACCTCCGAGTACTCGCGTACCACGGGTACATCGTCTAGTTCCTTCACCTCCTTACACTTGTCAATTACATATAACAGATAAGCCTCGCATCCGCGCCTCAAATAATTCATTGCCTTAATCATTGAGATGACATTTGGCATCGAGGCGTCACGATCTCCAAAGACTTCGACTTTGCTACCATCCGGAGCCTTGAGTTGGATTATATTTCGTTTACATATAATTTGTGCTTCATTGGCAGTTAGCCAATCCATACCTAATACGACATCAAACCCTCCCAAAACCATAACAAACAATCTGACAGGGAACCTATGTCCTTCTATTTTTATTGTGGAGTTGTCAACTACATCGGTCACTCTCGCAGTTCTACCCTCTGCGGTTTCTACGCTAAAGGCCCTTTCTAACTTACTGGCAGCGTACTTCATTCTCTTACAAAAAGACGCAGATATAAAACTCTTACTGGCACCCGAATCAAATAACACAGAAACAAGAGTGTTGTCAAGGACGAACGTACCTGACGCCACATCGGGATCCGCCCTGGCTTGTTCCTGCGTCAGTGCGTACGCACGAGTCTTTGCACGAGATCCCTCTCCCTTCTTTTCCGGGCCCTTTCCCTTCCTGGTTTCCCCCATCCTGGGCTTGGTGCATTCCCGACTCATATGACCATTCTCCCCACAATTGTAGCATCTGTAACCTTGCGGGCATTCACGGGAGTAATGTCCGGTCTTGCCGCATTTAAAGCACAGATTCGATCCTAACCGACATTCACCCGCATGTCTTACCCCGCATTTCCCACAGACTGTCGTCTCGCCTACCCTGGCCTGCTTGTCCCGAGCCCCAAACAACTTCCCACCCGATCGTTTAGCGGGAAAACGCAACTTCTTTTTAGGCTCTTCAATGGCAACAACATTCAGCGCCAGATCATCGAATACCACGCCACTTAGCTCTACTGCCGAATCATAGGTAGTAGGGGCGTTTGCCTTAACATAGGTGCGGACCTGGTCCGGCAACCCTTGAATATAACAGGCAATCTTTCTCTCTTCAGTAGTGACAAGGTGTGGCACCAGACGTGCCAATTCATTAAATCGGGTTGTGTACTGCCGGTGCATCATGTTCCCGGCCTTCAAACCCAGAAATTCCCTCTCTACCTTCTCAATCTCGTTCCTTGGGCAGAAATTCTTGATCACCAAAGTTTTCAAGTCAGCCCACATCATCGTATCCACAATCTCGCTCCCCTTTGCCTGACGTATACCTTCCCACCAATGAGATGCTTCCTCCCTCAAGGAGTTAGCAGCAAACTTCACTACTTGATTAGCTCGACACTCGCTCAGACGGATGGCGGCTTCCATACGTATTACCCAATCAAAAGTAGCCACCGCGTCCTTCTTCCCAGTCAGGACCGGCGGGTCACATGCCTTAAAGGACTTATAATCACATCCGCGAGCAGGCGGTGCATTGTCGGTCTCATTGTTCTAAGCACCAACTGCCGCGCTAGACCCACCCACCGCATTGACCTGCTTCAATGCTTCTGCCAACAGACCTGGTAGAGAAGTCTTCATCAACTCCGTAAACTCTCGAGCTATTGCTGCTCTCACTTCTGGTTCAAAGGTGAAGGGTTGTTCTTCAACCTGTGTCTGCTCGGCTTCATGCACACTAACCGCCGGTTCAGTGTGAACACTTCCTTCTTCACTATACTCTTGGCGCGCAGGGATCCTTCCACGCCCACCATTTCGACCGCCGGTACGACCACCGGTACGGCCACCACGCCTTCCGTTTCCTCTTCTCGCCATTTCGTTCTATAAGACAAGAAATCCAATGTCCTCACGCTAGTTAACAAATAGAATTCAATAAGTACTGTAAGATGTTAATATACACTGGCCATCTGTAATTAACCATTACACTACCTTTCGATTTCTATTTGACCACCTTTGTGATTTCATCAGAACACAAGTCCTTACTTAACCCTTTCTAAGGCATACTATATACGTAAATACATATACTACCTTCATACCTGATGCTTTGGCTCGAGTTACCCGTACTGGCATCCGCTTTCGGTCCCATTCAAAGTTTAAGTTCAGACACTGGGAGTGTACGAATCTCTCAAACTATTGCTCTGATACCAACTTGTAAAGCCCCAAACCCGGGAGGCCCCACTTGTTGGATTTACTCATTCACAAACAGTTCTTAAACATGAATATCAAATAACGCAGCGGAAAACTTCATTCATTCATCATAATTAAAACTTGTTCATACATGCGGAAGCGTAAACATAGTTTAAAACATATTTACATCATAACTAAACATAACGGGATGCCAGTCTTCATGATCAGCCGGGTAACTCTTCTCGCTTGCCAAGCATCACCGTCCATCCTCATAACCTACCTTAACCTGAATGTGCACACTTAAAAACGTCAGCTACGCTGGTGAGTTCTAGTTTTAACATAAAACCTTAACTTCAAATAAATTGCCAAAAACATCACTTCATACTTCATTTAATAAAAAGCGTACGTAAATAATGCAATAACAAACATAACACTTCATAAGTCAACGAACATATAGAATCTGCGCTTTCTCGTAACCGTCAAATCCAAACGTTACATACTGGTTGAATAACTTAAGGATCACCACCACTAGGCCCATCATCACCGTACTGTCCTTCGGGTGAGGAACTCCTAGGGCCCGATACTTAGGTCATTCAACCTTTCAAGCACGGCGTCCCAAAGGATAGCGCGTACCAAACTTCAAGCACTGCATCCCGTCGGACACAAGTACTTAACTTCAAGCACGACTACCCCGTAAGGTAAATCGTACCAACTTCAAGGATCACGATAATCCCCTTGGTGACCGTCATCACCCCAGTTGTACAACAGTTGGCCAGCCACAGAGGCCCCTAAAAGGTAAAGGCCCATAACATACTTCCCATCCCTTAACCTTCATTCCCTAAGGAATATTGGCAGATTCGTTCGTTTGTGACTTTCATAAACCTTCGCTTCTTTTACTTCAAAAACTTCAGTTAAAGCATTCGTACGTTTTATTAAAAACATTCTTTTCGTTAAAACACTTCGTAAACTTCTTTTGGCAAAATATTTCATAAACACTTCCTTCATAAACATCATTTTATAAAACGTTACATACTTCCTTCATAAACATCATTTTATAAAACGTCACATACAACCTTCGTAAACATCATTTTATAAAACGTTACATACAACCTTCGTAAATATCGTTTCATAAACATCGTTTTATAAAATCAACACGTGTGCACACCAGCCCAAAAACATTATTAAAACATTTAAAAGAGGGCTTCTAGAACTCACCTTATAAGCTAGTCTCGGTTGTCCTAACAAAGGTCCAACAACTTCACTTCCGATATGAATTGATTAGTTAAATGCACATTAGACCAATACCGACTCTAACGGTTTAACCATTCTAACATACTAACTTTACTTAATCAGTTATGATGTCTGCGCACTTAGCAAGTGCGCAGACCCTGCTGCCTGCGCACTTAGCAAGTGCGCAGACCATGCTTCCTGCGCACTTAGCAAGTGCGCAGGTCCTTCCTCCTGCGCACTTAGCAAGTGCGCAGGTTCCTCTTCCTGCGCACTTAGCAAGTGCGCACGACCTGTTCTTCGCAAAAACCCTAACTTTCGCATTCGGGTCTGATCATGTCAAGATCCCGAACCTGTTGCATTCAAAACGTTCGTTTTCCATTAAGGAACTCAAATCCGTGATTATCTTTCAGTTCCATCCGTAAAAACGTTGCCTTTTCACCCAAAACCCGAAAAACACAAAAACGAACAAAAACTCAGATTTAGGTCGGATCGTTACCTGAATCGAGCTTCTGATCTGGAGGTTCTTCTCACGAGTTATGGAGCAACACACTTCTCAAATCTCGGGTCGATCCGACAACTTTCTCTCTCTACGGTTTCTCTCTCTAGAAGTTGCAAATGGGAGAAATGGGTTGTGACCTTGGCTATTTATAGGGGAGGCTCCCCTTTTAGCCCATCTGACCCGACCCGACATGCCTCGTTCATTTATTTCGTCATTTTAACCGTCGTTTTATTTTTGGGATGTTACAGAAGAGGGCTGCCTTGCCTCTTATGTGCATGGGCTTCTCTCGGCCCATTGAAGCCGGGCCTAGGCCCGCTCCCTTTTTGTTTAAATATTCCAACTAAATCACCGGTCTCGCTATATTTATTCGTTTTATTATTTTTGGGATGTTACACATTATTTACTTTTTGAAACTTTTTGCATAGACTTAAATATAATTCAATAATATGATATTATGTGTTATGTGCTTTGTGCTTGAATGCTATGAGTTAAGACTACATATACATGACATTAGTACAATCATTAAATCCGTACAAGCCAACGGTTAACATTGATAGATCTATTGTGTCTGACAAACCCACCCGGTTAGGGTGTTTGTTACCGACTTTACATTAGGGTAACCTGCGTGTTATGCCTCAGTCACAAGGTTTGATTGTACACACTTAGTTTAACTATAGATTCTCCATAAATGCCTTATGCACGTGTAACGTATGAATTGTAAAAAATACTTTAAACTTGGTTGTGTGTCAAAACCTATGTATGCTCACCAACTTTTTAGTTGACCTTGTTTTCATCATGTTTCAGGTACTAATGCTTGAGAATAAGTACAAGATGCTTCACTTAGGACCGATGACCTAGAATTTAATTTAAAGAGACTATTTAATGTATTTCTATTTTCCTTGTATTGTTGGATTTATGTTTATTTGTGATATGAAATTGGTCGTTTAATTCTTTAAAGTTTAGTAGACCTTGAGCTTTTGAACAGTCTACATGTCCCGCCCCGACGTATTCCGCCGTCGGTTGGGGTGTGACAGATTGGTATCAGAGCCTTGGTTATATGGAATTAGGTTATTAGACACTCTTGACCTAGACTATAACCTTAGGACACCCGCAATATGCCATGCTACTATATGATTACATGATTAATTCTTGTGTGAATATTTTTACATGTTATCCTAAGTAATTTCAATACATGCTACAATACTTAACAGTTTATGTGTCGCACTACTTGATAACTCTTGTGCTTACATTCATTATTACCTACATGCTACCTATGTGTTTCATTAAGAACTATCCTAAGTTTAACACACACACATACACACCAAATCCTTCATACACCTTTGAACTCACATACATAATACCACCACTTCTTGAGAAAAAAATTTTTAACTTTTGGGCCTAATGTCAATCAATAATAAACTAAGAAGCCCATCTATCCTCCAAGAAGAAGAAGCCACTAAAATGCATGAAACCTTACTTTTGGGCCTCAAAGCCCAGTCCACAACAATTCTCATCATGACCATGAGCCCAACAAAGGTGTTATTAATACATAATGGTTAGAAGAGTGTGTCAGCCCATGAGGGATTCTGGCTAAGGAAAGACAGGGTACTTAAGTGTGTCTTAGTGACCCACCCCTCTTTCCTGGGAATTCTCCTCAGGGATGCATTGCTTATAGGTCAAGTGTATTTCTAAAATACTATTGTGAAGACTCGGTGTTATGACTAGTCCAACTCTAAACCTATGAGAACTCTTATATTTAACACTCAGTATTTCATTATCACTTACAACCTTTACATTGTTTCTCAGCTAGACATGAACTCTTACTCTCCTTCCTCCCCGGTATACCGTCCCGAAGCAGAGTCTGATTGGGAAGAAGACATCAGGTCACCCGTGTATCGGTCACCACCACCCCCAGCTGTCAGGCCAAGGTTTGATATAAGGGCAGATTGGGCTAGGAACACCAGCCCAAGACTTCGAACACCTAGATCACCCCCATTAAGAGACCCGTATCTGGTTCCCGACCCGTATCATCCTAACCCTTGGGTAAGGCATACCATGGCACCCACTAGTGCTATGGGAATTCCAATCAATGACATTCACCAATATGTGAGGACCGTAGAATTTGAGAGGCAAAGGATGGAGCATGAGGTAATGCACGACTTGCAAGGACAAAGAATGGATAACCTAGCAAATCAATTAGGGTACCAAAAGGAATTAATCTCCATCCTCGAAAAAGAAATACTGGAGCATCGCACGGAAGCAGCTAGAGCTGAGGCCAGATCGACTACCCGAATGACCATAGCGGTGCTCGTCTCGGTGATTATCTTCTTCCTAGTGGAAAGCTACCAGAGACGTTAACAGAAATTTCTATTTACTATCCTTAGATTTTCAGTTTGAGAACCATTTACCTGTGTTTCGAATAATGTTTAACATTTCAGCATTTAATAAATTTTACATTTTTCAACTCTAAAGTTATTATTCATTTGATTAGGACACGTTGAGTGTGAAATTACACCCATCATAATTTCATCAAGATTCTCCAAGTATCACCTTCTTCATTTACCGCAAGTTTGTGCACTACCGACAATCTCCTTCGTAAACAAATCATCATAAATAATTAAACAACCTCGTTATTTTCATAGATTTAAACAACCTCGTTATTTTCAAACCAAACATTTATCAAACTTTTAAAAAGAGTATCAGAAATATACATTCCCCATAAACATTTTCACTTTGCAAGGGAACTTAATGCAACCCATTTTATAAAAATATTATTGATAAATAATTATGATTTTCTTAATTAAAATAATTATTTTTAAACCCTGGCTAAATAAATATACGATTACTAGTTTAGCCAATAGTTCATCTTAAAAATATTCTCTTAGTAATAATTGAAAATTTAAATTAAAAGATTTTCCTATAATTTGTCTATTTATTTAGATTATTTAACTCAATATTTACATTTCTTTATATATCTACAACCAAGAACAAATTACAATTTCCCAATTTCAAACAAAGATCAGTTATTTGTAAACATATTTCCCTGAGTGTTCTCAAAACCCCTCGTTACCTTTCACTTGCCGCTTCAAGAGACGATCTATATCGCGTAGACATTAACCATTCCCATCAACCTCAACGAGATTTAAAGAGCTAGAACCTAACTACCACATTATACATGAACGCCAAACAACACGCTTCTCCACAACACTGGATCACATACAAAACTCGTTATCATATGCCACACACGAAACTCAATAACTTACATATGCACATTTACAATATACATAACACGATCACCTAATACATGAAGCTTGGTTATTCTCAATATATCCAATGCTACACTGACTGCATAATACATGAAACTTGATTATTTGCAACACACGCTCTACTGAATTGATTACGGAATACACGAAGCATAGTTGTTTGCAATATACATACACTAAATCGATAACTAGTTACATAACAATTGACTGTTTGATACACAATACTTGATTGATCACATTGAACATAAAACTCATTTTGGTTATAAAGTACATGATACTGGATGATATTAAGTTGTTAACACCATACATGAAATTCAATTCTTACAATACACATGATACTATGTTGCTTACATTACACGTGGTAGCTTATACGTGATGCTAAGTTGTTTACGTTACACATGAAACCTATTCGATTACAAACTATATAATACTAGACCATACATGAGACTTGTGTGTTTACATTATACACGAAACTCAACTGCTTACGATTGATGCAATTTGATTTATTACACACAAGGCATGGTCATACACTTTGTTCACCAAACTTGAAAATCCTAACACATTGAAGCTACTCGGGGTTTGACGTATTCTTGTTCAAACACGAGGAAGCTGTAACACTTTAAAACAACTCGGGGTTTGACGTATTCTTGTTCAAACACGAGTAAACCATGGAACTTTAGGTTATACTACTTATTACCCTTTAGTTGCTAGTTAACCTGCCTACTTAAGAACATAGTACTTTTAGTAACTCATAGGTGGAATCAACATACATGAACTAAGTGAATTTGTGCCCCCTCTTGCCCCACACACAACGGAGGGAACTATACGGACCATACGATGATTTGAGTAACTACGGGTGCACACGTAATTATAAAAATCAGCGCATGGAAAAACATAGTGAATTCGGTCGTGTGTTATGACCTAAAACCTATCGTGATATATAGCAACGAAACTAATGTGATATGAAAGGGAATGGTGGATACGCCGATGGTACTTCCTATATATAAGTGCTCTATCATATTATCAGAAGTAGCGTTGTTTGTGTCACGTGAAGTTTTGACCTAGACCAATGATTTTGAAAACTCTTATCCGCTGATAATTCTTAAGCATATTAGGGTACATCTTAAACAAACCCTGATCATCATATTCTAATCAAATCCACTCCAAATAATACAATTCACCTTTAGAATCCAAATTATTATCCTTAAGTTCAATTTAAAACTAAATCCACTGCTATCCTTTGTGCCTGACCTTGAGAAACAAACCTCATTCTTTTCATTAGTCATACTCCTCAACCCAACAATCCAAACTCACCTCTTATTGACTCAGTAGACTCCATTAGTTGAATTTCGGGACGAAATTTCCTTCAACTTGGGGATACTGTAACATCCATGATTTTTCGGTATTATTTTTATCTCATTCTATACAACTGTGAGGTTTTATCTCAATTTAATACTCGGTCAACACAATAAGTCACATACATTATTATTTATTATGTAACAATTCGAGTTTCAATCTAACATTTTCAAATTTCTTTTTCTAATATATATATATATATACACACACACACATATGGGTGTGTATAGGTATATAAAAATACTCTTATGTTGATTAAATAAAAAAAAGAGCCTTATTAACGTAATTACATTTTCTTTCATATACCTATATATTTGTCTATAAACATTAAATATAATTATGTATTTAGCTAATAAAGTTTGTACACAATCTGTAACTTAAATGAAACTTGTTTCCTTATTAAATAGTCATGGTTAAACAAATAATAAGTAGGTTCATATATTTTGTAAAACAATTATTTTAGTTAAAATAAAATAAATAATAATAAAAAAAGGGATTTTTTTAGAACAAACGCAATCTAGTCTTGAACCTTCTCAATAAACTTTGAACCCCCCTCCTAAACTTTTGAACCCTTGAACTTGAATCCTTTGACTAGAACCTTAACTCCAATTATTTCATTTTGACCCATCTTGACTTTGAAAGTCAAACATTGCAAAATCTTGCAATTCAAATTCAAAATCGAACATAACGGGAATCAATTGACATCCTATAGACATTAGAACGTTTGTAAACAGTTTCTAAACTCACTGAATCTATTAATCTATTAAAAATCGCCGCCAAATTTGAAAGTTAAACAGGGTTGACTATCCTGAGTCAAACCGAGCCCAATTCACTCCCTAATCGCGAAATTGAAACGCGTAATTGCCCGCAAATCACGCGCAATCAACCCTAACATGAATTCAGACCAGATACACGACTCCATTCATTCTCATTAGAGCGAATTAACGCGTAATTGAGTCTCACAGTTGCCATACGCGAAGTCAGAATCAAATCAAACCTTAAAGTGAAATCAGTCAAAACAATTCACCCACACACCTTCGCATAACCCGTTTCAAACTTCCTACACCTCTAGATTCACTGCATTACCCCTCCCGGACTTCGACGAGCTCCAAGAAATCTGGCGTTGGCCACCTCGTCATTCTCCTTCAACACTCAACCATTGTAGGTAAAATCGGTGCCCCTAGTTTCGATTTGATGAGAGGATGAAAAGCCCCATGGTATCTTGTTCAATCAGATGTGAATTGGGCAACATTTAGGGTTAGGGTTGGGACGGGACAAAGGGGACGAAGGGACTTCAAATTTAATTCCTTTTTAGAAAATTCAAACCCAGTTTTTATCAAAGTACTAGTCCAGACCCCCTGGTTACTCCGTTTGGTTCATTCTCGGTTGGTCGCGGGTTCGAAACCCACAACCCGGGCTTCCCTTTTTGCACGCATACCTGAACCAAACCCGGCGCCTTTTCAGGAACATGTTATCAAATTAGCAGACCATTCCAGTGACAAGGGTTAGTACCCTGGTCCGGTGGTAAGCCTCTTGTGCAACACAGAAACCACCCGGGTTCGAACCGGGTGGCATCCTTTTATTTTAAAACCAATTTTTAATCATTATTTGATTTATAAAAGAACTATTTTCAAAATCTAACATTATTTAGATCTGATTAAAACAATAATTTGTAATTTTTAACATAAAACAAATACTTTAACAAATTTATTTGTTTAAGAATTTCATTTTAATCATTTAAAAATATATTATTTAATTAATTTCTTAATGTTATGAATCTTGTGACAAAATTCTTTTAAATATAAAATACATTCGCATGAATCAAAGTTTATAAAACACTCGTTTTTCTTTTTATTTGGGTTAAACCACATTTGAAACAAATAAAACTTTTATTGATAAATACATTTACCTCAAATAATAAATAAATAAATAAATTTATTTATTAACTTTCTACATTATTAATCTTTTTAGAGTTTTAAAAAAAAAGAAAAAAATGATTTTATTTATTTAATTACATTCTATTTAAATAGTTTTGATAAAACCTAATCACTTATTATTTCCGTATTCGCAAACAAATATAAATACTTTGAATAAACGTTTTGCTCTTAACCTTTTATTTAAATACAAATACAATCATACATTTTTACACGTCCTTTACTTGTGATTACATAAACCCCTATCGTACGCAAACAAGTCCCCACCATCATCAAACCAAGCTTTTATTAAATCCCTTTAGGTTTTTGCCATAGTCATATGTGCATGTCATTGATACACTTTATGCAAATTCAATATTAGGATAACCTTGTGGTTAACTAATCACTTATGCAACATCTTGCTCGTGTGGGCTACAAGCTACTATTATAGGTGAGTTTACATAGCCCCCTTTTTATTTTGTACTTTTGGGGTGAAACATGATTTACTTTTTGAAACTTTTTGCATAGACTTAAATACAATTCAATAATATGATATTATGTGTTATGTGCTTTGTGCTTGAATGCTATGAGTTAAGACTAAATATACATGACATTAGTACAATCATTAACTCCGTACAAGCCAACGGTTAACATTGATAGATCTATTGTGTCTGACAAACCCACCCGGTTAGGGTGTTTGTTACCGACTTTACATCAGGGTAACCTGCGTGTTATGCCTCAGTCACAAGGTTTGATTGTACACACTTAGTTTAACTATAGATTCTCCATAAATGCCTTATGCACGTGTATCGTATGAGTTGTATAAAATACTTTAAACTTGGTTGTGTGTCAAAACCTATGTATGCTTACTAACTTTTTAGTTGACCTTGTTTTCATCATGTTTCAGGTACTAATGCTTTAGAATAAGTACAATATGCTTCACTTAGGACCGATGACCTAGAATTTAATTTAAAGAGACTATTTAATGTATTTCTATTTTCCTTGTATTGTTGGATTTATGTTTATTTGTGATATGAAATTGGTCGTTTAATTATTTAAACTTTAGTAGACCTTGAGCTTTTGAACAGTCTACATGTCCCGTCCCGACGTATTCCGCCGTCGGTTGGGGTGTGACAGATACCCCTTTGGAGCTCCTACATATAGATTTGTTCGGGCCCAAAAGTATCAGGAGTATTGGATGTAAGTCATAATGTCTAGTTGTAACTGATGACTTCTCACGTTTTTCTTTGGTGCATTTTTTAGGTACAAAGGACGAGACTTCTGAAATTCTTCAATACCTGATCTTAAGTCTGGATTCTTTATGCAAGCTGAAGGTTAGAAGAATAAGGAGTGACAATGGCACAGAGTTCAAGAACAGCATGATGGAGCTTTTCTGTCTCAAGAAGGGTATTCGTCATGAATTTAGTGCTCCGTACACGCCTCAGCAGAACAGAGTTGCAGAAAGGAAGAACGTAACTTCAATTGAAACTGCATGGACGATGCGTTCAGATGTCAAGCTTCCAATCAAATTCTGGGTGGAAGCAGTTAATACAACGTGTCACATTTTGAATAGAGTTCTTGTGGTGAAAAGACACAACAAAACATGTTATGAGCTGATCAATAATCGACCTCCCAATCTTGACTACATAGTTCCATTCGGTAGTCCCTGTTCATTATCGTTACAGTACAAGCAAGTCCAAATTTCATGCAAAAGCGGTGGAGGCATTTTCTTAGGATATGTTGCCAATTCACCATGCAAAAGGGTGTACAATATTGAAACTCATTCGGTTGAAGAGTGGTTTGAAGTGGATTGAAGTAAACACAGTGTTCCACAAGAACCAACCGGTCCAACTTGAGGATTCGATTATGATGCTCTCTTCAAGTCTTTCAACCTTCCTGATTTGTCTGCTGAAGATGCTGCCAACCTGTACAACCACTGTAGCGGCGGCGAGGACTCCAATTTCTCAACAAGATCTACTGTACCGATCCCCACTCGTGATCCTAATGCTGCATCTGCATCTGGGACTCTAGACAGTGAAAGCGAGGAGGATATTCATGTTGAAGGAAACGATGCTCGAGCTGATCCTAACACTCATGTAGGAAATGAAGCTCCAGTTGATCCAATCAACATTGAATCTTCTTCTGGTACACATAATATGGGGGAGTTGAGCACAAACCTTGAATTAGATATTCATGAACCATTTGTACCAGAGACGAGAGTGTATAAGAATCATCCAATAGATAATATCATTGGTGATCCTGATATCAGTGTTCAAACTCGTCACAGAACCGTTACCGACAACACCAACTTGTACGCTAAGATACTTAACCCATGTATCATGGAAACATGATTGCATGCTGCATTAGTATCCCAATTAGAGCTGAAGAATGTGAAGGAGGCTCTCACTGACAATTGTTGGATAGAGGCGATGCAAGAAGAACTGTATCAATTCCAAAAGTTACACGTGTGGGATCTGGTTGACCTGCCAAGAGGTGTACATCCAATTGGAACCATATGGGTGTTCAAGTGCAAAACAGATGATCGACACGTTGTGGTGAAAAACAAGTCAAGATTGGTTGTTCAAGGATTTTATCAGCAAGAGGGCCTGGATTACACTGACGTGTATGCCCCAGTTGCTAGACTTGAAGCCATCCGATTGTTTCTGGCTTATGACTCCTTTGTTGGCTTCAAGATCAATCAAATAGACGTGAAGACTGCTTTCCTATATGGAAAGGTACATGAAGAAGTCTATCTAACTCAACCACCTGGTTTTGAAGACCCGCTTAATCCTCATAAAGTATATAAGCTCGACAAAGCACTTTATGGTCTTTATCAAGCACCAAGAGCATGGTATGAGACTCTTTCAAAGCATTTACTATCCAATGGTTTCAACCGAGGGCAAATTGACTCGACTCTTTTCATAAGGGAAGCAGGAGGTGATATTCTACTTGTTCAAGTATACGTTGATGACATTATCTTTGGGTCTACAAATGAAGAGATGTGTAGGGAACTCGTGCAGGTGTTGAAGTCCAAGTTTGAGATGAGCAACATGGGTCAATTGTCATTTTCTCTAAGTCTGCAAGTCAGTCAAAGAGAGGATGGCATCTATCTACATCAGACAAAGTATGTATAGGACATTTTGTCAAAATACAAGATGAATGATTGTACTACTTATGGAACACCATTCCCAGTCAATCATGGTTTGCATCCAGACAAAGATGGAAAGGATGTGGACTGTAAATTGTATCTTGGGATGATCGGATCTCTTATGTATCTCACAACTTCAAGACTTGACATAATGTTTGCAGTCTGCTTGTGCTCGAGGTTTCAGTCACAACCGAAGGAATCTCATCTGATAGCTGTAAAGAGGATCTCTAGATACCTAAAAGGGAAACCTTGATTGGGTCTTTGGTACTCCAAGCAGCAATCTTTTGCTTCAAAGCATATACTGATTTTGATTATGGCGGTTGTAACCTCGATAGAAAGTCAACCTCGGGTGGATGTCAGTTCTTACGAGACAAGCTGGTCTCCTGGCATTGTAAGAAGCAGTCAACAGTTTCTGTATCAACATGTGAAGCAGAGTACATTGTTGCCACTAGCTGTTGTTCTCCGATATTATGGATTCAACAACAATTGAGAGACTACGGCTTCAACTACACTAGAACTCCATTGTTCATTGACAACAATGCCACCATGTCCATCATGAACAACCCGGTGAGACATTCCAAAATGAAACATATTGAAATTCGTCACCACTTCATCTGTGATTGTACTGAAAAGCACCTTGTTGAACTTATAAAAGTTCACACGGATGATAATTTTGCCGACCTTTTCACCAAGGCGTTTGATCGTACCCGTTTTGAACATCTTGTTAACATGATAAGAATGTTCAATCCCGAGTGAGAAAACCTTTTCAAATCAAAACGTTTCATGGAAGTTAAACTTTATTTCTCTTAAACCTTTTCTGTATAGTTCGTTTTTCTTTGCTATATTTTCAGAAAAATCCAAACAAAATAGAAAATTGAGAAAATTTCAAAGTAATTTGAAGATAAGAGGAAATGATAGTACATCAGTAAGTGTTCTAAACGTCTTGGACTGAACGTATGGGAAATGATTGCGTCATGATTACTTGAGTTTTAAATTTGATTATCTTTTTTTAATATGAATATTTGCAAGTAATTTGAATTGTCAGTAGGCTATAAGCATTTTTCGATTATTAGTAGTGTGAAAATTAAATATAAATTACTATAACTGTGATTTGAACCCATGTTTTGCAAGTGTGTGTGTGTAAAATAATGCAAAAAGATCATTTCCATATAAAGGATGTAAGATTTTGGCAAGTATTTTCTCATGAGACTAGTTTCGGGTTATGTCTTTAGCACAATTTTTTCGGTTCTCTTCACTACCCATACTCACAAGTATGCAATGGGAAGTTGAATCAAGATATGTCTTGACAACAACCTTCAAGCATATGTTACCCCTTGGATCACATATGATTCCATTGAAGACAAATCCAGATAACAGTTGGATCCCTTTACCAAAATCCTCAGACTCCATATTTATTAACCTGAATCATCATCTGATATTCACAGAAGAAAAACCTATCAAAGCAAGACAAATGAATCACTCGATTCTGAATCTTATGATTCTCGATAATCCTTATGGATTCTGCTTGATTTTTTCTGTGCTAAACGATATAACTTCATTCTGGAAATTTTGATAATCCTTGGGAAAATCTTAGATGCCTAGAGATAATGCAATTTAATTTCTGTAGCATAACTTTGGGGTACACATTGTATATCTATAAATATTATCTTAACTCACAAGAACATGATACAAAAATGCTCGTAGTTTCAAATCTTATAATATTGACAACTTAAATTGAATTGCTTGTGTTGCAAATTCGTTATGTATGAGTAGTAAGACATGACATGATCCCATATTTTTTTATGTTTATCATGTATCATTTTTAGCTAGAAATTAGCCTGATATGATCCTTTACTCAGGATTTTGAACAAGGTCTTTAACAAGGGGGTATATACACAGGTGTTAGTCATTTTCATCAGCTTCATCACATTCATACCATCGACTACTGTTGTATACTCTCATGTTCTTATTTCACTCGAAAATTTGTGTGTTCCTACAAGATTTTTCTTCCCTTTCCAGTTTCATCTTCATCTAACTTACATTTGGTGAGAATCTCAAACATTTTCATCCACAAAATCATGAGTTTTGGACCGATTTTGAGTGTTCTTGAAGATGACACAAATTTGACGAGTTTTGGATGTTCTTGAGTAAAATTATGACCTAAAACCCTTTCTAATCATTACTAGAACCATTATAACTTCAAATTCGTCCTTTACATTGTGTGATTTGAGATTTGACCCCCTGATGGACCGTATTCTTGCGTCGGACCTGGGTTAGGTCAAATTGACTGTGTTTTGGCGTGGTTCTTGCGTTGGACCTGAGTCTTAAACATGTATTTCGATTATGTGGTGACCACTTTTAGCAACAAAATCTCACAACTCTTGGCTTTTGGATTTTTCAAATTTTTCTATGTTGAATTTCCTGCATACTTAGTAACTACGCAAGAAGAAATTCATGCGTACTTACTAAGTACGCAAGAACAATTACCTGCGTACTTGCTAAGTACGCAGGAAGTGCAATTTGGAAAAATTTCTAAGTCTGAAATTCATTCTATTGTGGAAATGCCTTATCCGGTCATGCTTGTTTCATTCCAATGATTATATATGTTCTTGTAGAGATGGCTCGTGCATTCACCAACGAATTCAACATGTTGGCTCTCACTAACCTTGAATGGAATGGTGCTGCATTAGACTACCAAGAGATAGTGGATTTCTTGAACCAATCAAAACGTTTCATGGAAGTTAAACTTTATTTCTCTTAAACCTTTTCTGTATAGTTCGTTTTCTTTACTATATTTTCAGAAAAATCCAAACAAAATAGAAAACTGAGAAAATTTCAAAGTAATTTGAAGATAAGAGGAAATGATAGTACATCAGTAAGTGTTCTAAACGTCTTGGACTGGACGTATGGGAAATGATTGCGTCATGATTACTTGAGTTTTAAATTTGATTATCTTTTTTTGATATGAATATTTGCAAGTAATTTGAATTGTCAGTAGGCTATAAGCATTTTTCGATTATTAGTAGTGTGAAATTTAAATATAAATTACTATAACTGTGATTTGAACCCATGTTTTGCATGTGTGTGTGTAAAAGAATGCAAAAAGATCATTTTCATATAAAGGATGTAAGATATTGGCAAGTATTTTCTCATTAGACCAGTTTCGAGTTATGTCTTTAGCACAATTTTTTTGGTTCTCTTTGTTAGGACATAGATTGTATGACAAAAGCTTTGTAATAGTTTAGATCTTATTTTCTTTATGTAAATGTTTAGTTTTTCTCTAAGTATTTGTACAAGTTCTGCTAGAGGTGAACTTATGTCTATCAGAGGCGAACTTCTTAAGTTCACATGGTGCAGAACATATGTCTATAAATAGAGTTACAGAGTCTATTTAGAACAGAGAAGTGAGACTGATCGAACAAGAATTCTGTAAACTCTGTGTTTGTGAATACAAAGAGAAAGCTTTATTTACATGCTGTGTTTACATGTCGATTAGTATACAAAACGTTAATACGGTAGGATTCTGCACTCCGCGTTAACGATACGTCCTGTCACGAGATTGATCTAAGATGTGTAATGAGGACCTACAATTGGTATCAGAGCATTTTTCTCATGATTTGTGGTTGATTTTTGTTGATAAGAGACAGTTTTTGTGTACAATTTGACAAGAAATTGGTCATTTTTTAAGATTTTGTATCCATGGAGTTTACAAGTTCTTGAAACTGATTTCACTGCTGATTTCATGAAATTGAGGTGGATTTTAATGAAATTGATCCGATAGAAGTGTTATAATTCATTAAATACTCAATCCTACGGTGTAATTTCTTTAAATTCCTTCAATTCTGTGACATATGATGATTTCAGGTGTTGTTATGTTCGTGTTTGGGTTAATGTTTTTGCTGAGTTTGTTTCAGCTGGTTTAGGCGAACTTGCTGAAAGTTGTTGCAGGCGAACTTAGTAAGCGAACTTATTAAGTTCGCTTCTCTCAGTTTAAGCGAACTTATCAGTAAGCGAACTTATTGGATTTCTTGGGTAAGCGAACTTGTCAAGTTCGCTTGATATAAATTCTGGTTGTTTTGGGTGAACTTATTATCTTCGCCTAAGGGATTGTTTGTTCAACACTTAGAAATTTTTTTTGGAAATGGCAAATATGGTACACGTGACAAATATGTTGAATTATGACAACGAGATTGGCACATCTCAGAAACCGCCCAAATTGTTAAGTCTTACAGATTATTCGAATTGGAAAGATCGGTTTGATCAGTTCGTATCTTTTACTGATACAAGTTTATGGATTCCAATCTTGGAAGGCTATACGCATCCGACATATACCTGGATGGGAAAAGATGATGTTCCTAAATCGGTATCTGCGTTAAGCACAGAAGAAAAACTATTGTTTGATGTGTATACGGTTTTGATTAAAGAAAATGTCAAGTATAAAACCATGTCACTTGAAGAGGTTCTTGGGAAGATACAATCACATGATATGAATATGAAGAAGAAGGAAACAAATATGGAACTTATTCAAGATCCTTCAATGTATTTTGCTAAGTCTTCTGTTAAAACTGGTGCAGGGGTAGCATTCTTTTCTGGTGATGCTCAAGATGTCTCTCATGATCATTGTTCTGGGGTTCCAAGTCATTCAGTTTTCTCTGCAAATACAACTTCTTCTTCGTCTGGAACACATAATATGAATCAAAGGGTTGCTGATGATTATTTAGCTATGTTTTCTTCCTTTATGACTTCTTATGAAAATTTTATTGGAGGAAAAAATTCATGATCCAGAGGTTATTGAAGAAGATTTTAGACAGATTGATCCTGTTGATCAAGAAGAAATGAACGTTCAATGGAATATGGCTATGCTTATGCGATAAGCAAATGATTTTTTGAAGAAGACTGGAAGAAAGTATATTGGGTCTAACAGTCAGTCACACATGGGATTTGATAAAACAAAAGTTCGTTGCTATAACTGTCAAGAGTATGGTCATTTTGCTAGAGAATATGTGAAGCCGAAAGTTGAATTTGATTCCCACAAGAAGCCTACTAATTTTCAGAACAATCGTAATCAATCACATGTTTCTTCTAATTCTAGAAATTCTAATCATGCATCTGCATCGTCTGCGTGGTTGCTCAAAATGATGAAAACTATGACTGTGGTATTCATCTTGAAGATTTGGTTGGTTCGGCAAGTCAAGCATTTGTAGCTGAGATTCATTCTACACAATCTGAAGAGTCAACTGATGATGTTAGCTCAAGTGATGGTGAGAGTGTGCCGAGTACTGATGAAGAGCGTGATCAAGTACAGAAAGTTGAATCTGATATTACTTCTGGTGTTTCTGAAGATGATATTGTTTTAACTCAAAATCCTTCTGATGGTGCTGATTCAGAGAATATTCCTATTGCAAAAGTATTCATGGCAGATATGTCCAATCCTTCAAAGGTAAAAGATTCTGTCTGTCACATTTATTGTTCAAATTGCATTAGTGTAAAGGATAAAATGCAAAAAGTCATGGATGATAACGCAAATTTAATTATGAAATTGATGCATTCAGTTAATCAAAATCTGAAAGATAATGATAAACTATGTGTCGATAGAATTGAATCTTTGAAAAGAGATTTAAATTCTTTGGGGTTGAAATATAAGGAACAAGCATATCATCTGGATATGGCTCATGCTGAGATTGAGAAGCGAAATGAAATTGTTGCTCAAAAGAACAAAGAAATTTTTGATAAAGAATCTGAAGTGATCAAACTACATCGAAAGCTAGAAAATTTTGAAAATTCATCTGTAGTATTGGGTTATTTTAATTCTAATGTTGATCCTACTAAGAGGGTTGCTGGGATTGGATTTGTTCCTCCACCATTCAATGCAAATTATGTGGTTGAACCTGAAATTATTCATGAAGAGGAAATAGATCCAAAGAAAGTGTTAAAAGTGAATCCAGTAACTGGTGAGGATATGATATATGATTCTGATTCTGAGGATGAGGTTTTTGATGATAAGAAGGTTGAGGGCATTCCAAAGGAAGTGAAACTTGATGATCCAAAAATAGTGAAAAATGTTACCCGTGATAGATGCATTTTGACAGAACCTGATGAGGTGAAAGTTAAACAACCTAAGCTGTCAAAAATGTTACAATCAAGTGGTTTTGTTGCTGCTGGTTATCAAAAGCCGCTTTCATCAAAGGTGCCTACACAAATTTATGTTCAAAATAAGCCAGTAAATTGTTCAAAAAATTCTTCTGCAGCTAGTTCATCAGACGAGTCATCAAATTCAAGAAAAACTCCTTATATCAGAAATCATCCAGACAGAAGAGTTTGTTTTCATTGTAATGAGGCTGATCACATTCTGATTCACTGTCCTTATAAGAATCAAGGCAAATTGAAAAGTGATCCCTCACAACAAAGAGTGGTGACGATCTTTAAATGACAAAATGTGGGAAAGCCTACATCTAGTGATGTTAAGAATGTGCCGTGTCAATCATTTGCTAAATCTTCGGGATTTAAGCAATATGATAAGCATATTTCTCAACCTGTTGTTTTTCAAAAAAAGTTTGAGATTCCATCTGTTGGAATTAAAAAAGAGTCTCAACCTGAGATCAAACTTTCTAGACCACAACGAAGAAGACGTAATAGGAAATTAAAGAAAATTTTGGAAACAACTGCATCTAATAATAATAAATCTACAACTGTTTTTTCAATAAATCAAAATATGTCTTCTTTGAGAAAGT
This sequence comes from Smallanthus sonchifolius, assembly GCA_023525975.1. NCBI lineage: Eukaryota > Viridiplantae > Streptophyta > Magnoliopsida > Asterales > Asteraceae > Smallanthus > Smallanthus sonchifolius. Next base: position 94,479,525 of record CM042019.1, read on the forward strand.
CAAATAATAAATCTTATGTTCCAAAGGTTGATGACAATATTAATTGTGAATTACTTGAAGTTGTTTATTTTGATCCATCTGGACGACCCAAGACCACAATGGCTTGGGTTCTAATTTCTAACTGATTTTCTTTGTTTATGTAGGGGCAACTAAGGAGGACTATCAACAATACGTGGTATGTGGATAGTGGTTGTTCTCGACATATGACAGGGAATATTCGTTTGTTGGAAGATGTGATTAATATTGATGGTGGTTATGTCGCTTTTGCGGGAAATAAAGGCGGTTACATAACTGGTCAAGGTACTTTAAAGAATGAAAAAGCCAAATTTGAGAAAGTGAACTATGTGTAGCAACTTGAACATAATCTTTTAAGTGTATCTCAAGTGTGTGACATGAAGTTTTCATTTCATTTCAATGATTATGAGTGTTATATCTTGAAACCGGGCTTTGTAATTCCTGACGAATGGATTCTAATGAAGGCTCCGAGGAGAAATGACACCTATGTCCTCGACATGAGTGTTGCTACTACAACGGATTCAATTCCTACATGTCTACTCTCCAAGGCGTCTGAGTCAAATTCTATTTTGTGGCACAGGAAACTTGTTCACATCAATTATCGAAAAATGAATTATCTTGTTAAGAATGATCTGGTTTCTGGTGTTCCGAAAATGAAATTTTCAGTTCCTGATGACTGTATTCCTTGCAAGAAGGGGAAACAACACAAGAAGTCCCACAAATCTAAGACAAAGAATTCAATTGTAACTCCTTTGGAGCTACTGCATATGGATTTGTTTGGACCGATTAGTATCAGGAGCATTGGCGGTAAATCTTACTGCCTGGTCGTAACAGATGATTTTTCTAGATTTTCATGGGTTAAGTTCCTTGATTCTAAAGCCGAAACCACAGAGTTGGTACAATTCTTAATCCTGGGTTTAGAGAATTTATTCAAGCAGAAAGTCAGAAGAATTAGGAATGACAATGGCAGTGAATTTAAGAATAACAAGATGGGTTTATTCTGTCTTCAAAAGGGAATTCATCATGAATTCAGTGCGCCATATGTAACTCAACAAAATGGTGTTGCTGAACGAAAGAACAAGACTTTAGTTGAAACTGCGCGTACGATGCTTGCTGATTCTAAGCTTCCAGTAACTTTTTGGGCCGAGGCTGTGAATACTGCGTGTCATGTTTTGAACCGAGTCTTGACCGTTAAGCGACACAACAAGATGTGTTATGAGTTGCTTAATAATCGTAAGCCGAATCTGGAATATTTACTACCTTTTGGTAATCCATGCACCCTTTTGAAAGTACGTGATGTCCCAACCAAGTTCAGTGCTATGGCTATTGAAGGGATTTTTCTGGGGTATGTTGCAAATTCTACTACCAAGAGGGTTTATAACAAAGAGACTCGCCAAGTTGAAGAATGGTTTCATATTGACTGTTCTAATCAGTCTTTACCTCAAATGATGTTTGGACCAGACTGGGCTTTTGATTATGATAATTTATTCAAGTCTTTTCATTTACCTTCTGATATTTCTCCTGCAGAGGCTGCTGTTTTATATGATTTATGTCAAGATGCACAGAATTGTGGTTTTCTACCGACTGCGGTTCCACAATCATTTGTTCCTTCTACATCTGCTCCAGATCCTAATGTTGCTTCTTGTTCGGGACCGCAAGAGTCTGATAGTGACGATGAAAATGTTATTTTCCAAGATTCTTCTGCTGATCCTTTGTTGGTTGATGAACCTTCTATTTCGACACAGGCTCAGGGGGAGATTCCTACAAATCTGGACTCGGAAATACCAATTAATCAGGATATGTCATATCAATCTGACACAACTCAAGTTGATGTGTTACCTGTTCCTAAGGTTGCATCTATTAAGGAACACAAAGCTCATCCGATTTCAAATATCATTGGGGATTTGCGTGATGGAGTGCAAACGCGTTCTACTCTTGACAACACTTGTTTGTTTACAGATTTTAATAATTCTGGTGTTCTTGATGTATGCTCACATTCCTGTTTTATTTCTCAGGTTGAACCAAAGAATGCCAAAATGGCTTTAAGTGATAACAATTGGATAAAGGCCATGCAAGAAGAACTTGCTCAGTTTGACAAACTCAAGGTTTGGAATCTTGTTGATCTTCCAAAGGGTGTGTATCTAATTGGTACAAAGTGGGTGTTTAAATGCAAGAAAGACGATCGAGGTGTTGTGGTAAGAAATAAGGCAAGATTAGTTGTACAGGGGTTCAATCAACAAGAAGGAATTGATTACACCAAGGTTTATGCGCCTGTTGCTAGGCTTGAAGCTATAAGATTGTTTCTTGCTTTTGCTTCATATAAAGGGTTTAAGGTGTTTTAATTAGACGTCAAAAGTGCTTTCTTATATGGTAAAGTCAAGGAGGAAGTTTATGTGTGTCAGCTGCTGGGGTTTGAAGATCCGCTTAATCCGTCTAAAGTCTTCAAGCTTGATAAAGCTCTCTATGGTCTTCATCAAGCTCCTCGAGCATGGTATGAAACATTGTCTGCGCATCTTTTGGATAATTATTTTGTTCGTGGCAAAATTGACTCGACTTTATTCATTAAGAAAGCAGGGGGAGAATACCTACTGGTGCAGATATATGTAGATGATATTATTTTTGGCTCTACAAATGAAGGGTTGTGCAAAGAGTTTGAGAGTGTTATGAAATCGAAGTTTGAAATGTCAGCTATGGGAGAGTTATCATTTTTCTTAGGTCTTCAAGTTAATCAGAAGGAAGATAGTTTCTTTATTCATCAGTCCAAGTACGTAAAGGACATCTTGAGCCGGTTCAAGATGGAGGACTGTACCCCATATGATAGTCCGATTCCGGTCAACCATAAATTGAATTCTGACCCAGATGGAAAAGAAGTTAATTGCCGACTCTACCGTGCAATGATTGGATCTCTCATGTACTTAACCGCTTCAAGGCCAGATATAATGTTTGATGTGTGTATTTGTTCCAGGTTTCAAGCAAAACCAAAAGAATCTCATTTGATTGCAGTAGAGATAATCTTTCGTTATCTTAAAGGAAAACAAAGATTGGGACTATGGTTTCCTCATGGTTCTAACTTTGAATTCAATGCTTATACTAATTCTGATTTTGGTGGTTGTTGTTTGGACAGGAAATCTACTACCGGTGGTTGCCAGTTCTTGGGTAATCGTCTAGTTTCCTGGCAATGCAAAAAGCAAACTACGGTCTCCATTTCAACACGCGAAGCAGAATACATTGCTGCTGCAAGTTGTTGTTCACAGATCTTGTGGATCCAACAACAATTAAGAGACTATGGTTTGAATTTCACAGGAACCCCCATGTTTATTGAAAATAATGCTACAATGTCTAACAAATAATCCTGTTAAGCACAGTAAAACAAAGCACATTGAAATTAGATATCATTTTATTCGTGATTGTGCAGATAAGAAGTTGATTGAGCTGGTAAAGGTACATAAAGATGATAACTTTGCTGATCTTTTTACCAAAGCATTTGATCGTATCAGGTTTGAATTTCTGATCAAAATGATTGGTATGATCAATCCCGAATAAAAGTTTTTCAAAGTATTTTTCATGGAAGATATTGTTTTCAATTTCTTTTATTGCTTTATTACATTTCTGCATTTTACATTTAAGTCAAAATTTGTTATTTATAAAAATTCAAAACAAAATGAAAAATAAAAAAAATTGAAATCATTTGAAGTTATAGAAGAAATGATAGTACATCAGTGAATAGTTCATTACACATGACCTTAATAGACCTTTGATATATGAAAGTTTAAATAATTTGATTTGATCTAAATTTCAAAGTCTGCATAAATGAGAAATGATAGTTTTTTGAATGTTCTAATCTTGATAACACGTTTTAATTTGAATATAAGTTTGAAACTTGAATTGTCAATAGACTAGAAGCGTTTTTAAACCAATAGTAGTGTGAAAATTAAATATGATATGATTACATCTGTGATTTGAATCCATTATATGCCTGGGTGTGTGTGTAAAAGATCATTATCAGATATAGAATATATGGTTTTAAGAATTTCATGAGACCAATATCGAATTATATCTTTAGCACAATCTCTTTCAGTTCACTTCACTACCCGTGCCCCGAAAAACATGCAAGGTGTTGTTGAACTAAGATATGTTTCTGACACCATCTGTTAGAACATATATTCACCCTTGGATCAGTTAGATACATCATCTAGTCTGATTTCATTGAAATTTATCCAGATAATAGTTGGATCCTCCTACCTGAATCTATTGATTCTCATTAAAAAAAACCAATTCATTAGAATCTTTTGATTCTGAATCATTCTGATTCTTATATCCTTTGGGATCTGCTATTCTATACCTGTGCTAATAGAGATAATTTCGTCTTGGAGATTGATCTAATCTTTCAATAAACTGTGTATGTCTTGAAGATAGTGCACATTTAATTTCTGTTGGCATATATGTGGGATACATGATGTTGTTCATCTAAATGGTACTAAATCACATGAATTTGGTAGAAAAATGCTTGTGGTTTCAAATCATATAATATTGACAATTTAAAACTTCATGCTTTGTATTGCAAATTCGGAATGAAAAATTGAGCATTTCATAACCTGATCTTGTTTACATTGAAATTTATCGCGTATCATTTCAAGTATAATTCAATTTGATTGAAAAAGTTACATAAATTGAAAAAGAATGTATTTACATAAGAATGAATTTGTTGATTGTTTAATATCATAGGTTACCCATGTTGAAAATAGACTGTGTGATGAATTACTCATATACTGATATGATCTTCTTGCTCATGATGTTCATCCAAAAACATGCATTTTAGTTTGCTTATATAAAAACCAAAAATATGTGTTTCTGTTTGTACAGATAAAATCCAAAAATATTTTGTTTCTATCTTACATGAAAATTTTAATTTTAAAATGTTTCGGGATTGGATCGGATACTTGATACAGATGGAAGTTCGCGAAAATGGGTCGTGTTGAAAGTGAAGAATTTTGGTCAAAGAAAAGGTTTGGAGCGAACTTAACATGTTCGCTTGGTTCAGAGTAAGCGAACTTAATATGTTCGCCTGAGGCTTGTTAAGCGAACTTAACAAGTTCGCCTAATGGAGCGAACTTAATGGTGATTTAGTATTGTGTTCAGGCGAACTTATTCTTTTATCCTCTTCACTGTTTGAGCGAACATATCTGAGCGAACTTACGGCCTTTTTAGAGAACTTGTGATTTCGGATCTAGGGTTTCTAAGTAGAACCTTGTGTGTTTGTTTCTAGATCGATTTTCAATTGCGAGTCATTCTAGAGTATTTTCATTGATTTCTATCCGGTAAATCATCCTGTTTTTAAAAATTTTCATATGTGTTCTTCGGTTTGAAAAATTTTAATGTTTTTCTGAGATGTGGACTTGTTTCTGACTTAATATTTGAAATTGAAGAATTAAAATGTGTCATTAATCTTAATCGATGTTAGTGTTAAGTTTTATTTGAGATTTTAGCTTGATTTAGACAAAATTTTGTGATTCTGTTTGGAAGTTGTATCGACAGACAAGTTCAGGCGAACTTGTCTAGGCGAACTTATTATGTTTGCCTCTTACAACACTAAGCGAACTTAGTAAGTTCGCCTAAGGGCTCAATAGTGTATTGGACTTGTGTTTTTTTTTTTGTTTTTTGTTAAAAAAAAATTTTCTTTTTGTTTGTTGTACTTACTAATGTGTTTTTGTCCGCTACATTTCAGATGGCTCGTCGTGTTGAGTACAAACATAATCAAGTGGCTTTATTGGATCCTAATATGTCTGAAGCTGCTCATTTTCAAGGAATTATCAATTTTCTGAATCGTTCACGTTTGAATGTTGCTTTATCTGCTAATCCGTATATAAGTTTACCTTATATTCAGCAATTCTGGGATACCGTTCATCAAGACACGGCTGTTGAACCTCATGTTCTTCGTGCTACAGTAAATAATATGGAGGTCACTATTTCAGTAGACACTATTCGTACTGCTTTGGCATTAGGAGGTGCTGTTGATGATCTGTTAACATATCCTGGAACCCTGAATATGGGATGTTTTCAGAGGATGGGTTATAGAGGAAGACCGAATTGTAACATTTCTGATTTTTAGTATCCGTATTTCAGTTCAATGTAATGCATTTCAAATCCAATTCTAGTGCATTGTTTTGCTCTATTCGTACCATCAATTAAATACTATATTTCAATGCAAACCCGCAAATTTTACTCGGTTATAACCTACTAAACACTACATAAGTATCTATTTATACAAATATGTCAAAGACTAAGGTTTACAAGGTCTGATGTTGTAAAGTAACAAGAAACCTAATAGGCACGGTCGCACCTCGTTCTGGCACGGTCGCGCCAAGTGCCTTGGCACGGTCGCGCGCCTAGCTTTGGAACGGTCGCGCCCGGTGCCTTGGCACGGTCGCGCCTCATATGGGCACGGTCGCGCCTCTCATCAGTTGAAACGTAAATGCAGCCTTTAATCACAGAGACGTTCGATTTCGTAACCGTTTTACACATTCCAACTATTAACAAACAGAGTTAAGCCACTTGATCATCATAATTACAACAAATAACCGAAATTACATCAATTCATCTAATAATCATCATAATCGTCCACTAGACCATCGAATTCCCCAATTTGTTTAATCCTCCCAAGCAAACGCACAAACGATCCTCCCAGAAGCTACTGACCCACTTGAAGCAACCAGAATCGTAGCAGAAGACGCCGGAAACCAAGCTTGCCGAAGCCGGAACTCCTCTCTACCGTTCTCTATCAATTCGCTACACTTTCGGGTAATTGAAACCTTCTTCTCACTCTATTCAGTTCATAGATCAAAAGCCCCATATTAATTTGGGCTTTCATTATGGAAATCACCACGAACCCGAACCTACATTTTCGTTAAAAATGATTTAATCGAATCGAACCTTAGACACGTTTTAAATACAATTAATTTATATAAAAAGACTCGTGATGATCTAATGGGTGAAAGCCCCATGAATTCCAACATTAACAATATAAGAATTAGTCAAATTGAATCTGTTTGGAATAGACACGGTCGCGCTAGCATTCTAGCGCGGTCGTGCTTCATGAGACACGGTCGCGCCAAATACCAGCGCGGTCGTGCCTCCCACACTCAGACCCGGTCATGCCCTTGGCTAGACTTGGTCGTGCCTCAAAACCCTAGACACGGTCGTGCCTGGCCCAGACACGGTCGTGCCTAGTGAACAACTTAACTATATCCTCTATATTGGTCAACACGGTCGCGTCCCTGACTAGCACGGTCGTGCTCTGTCCCAGACATGGTCGTGTGTGTGAGAAAATTCTTGGCAGAATAATTATTTCCATATTTAAAAAAAACAATGAGTATTTCAAATTAATTTTTAAATAAAAAGAATTGATTTTATGAAGAATTATATTAACATTATTTAAAAAGATCAAATTTCTATTATAAAATAAATAGAAATTATTTATTTAAATCTTACAAAACTTAATCTATATTTATTGTTAAACCCTACACTTAATTATTATTTACACAATTTATTTAAACATCTTTATGAAAATAAAGTAAAGAAATTTATATTTAATATAAAACATTTAATACATTTTCATAACTAAATGACTAAGTTACATATTTTATAAATAAATAAATAAGATTTCAATTATTTATTTAATTTACATTTAAACAAAAACTATTTGTTTAGGTTATACTTAATTACCCCTAATACTTACATTATTTTTATAACTAGGTAAACAAATAATAATTTTATTATTTTATTATTTAGTTATTCCAAACTCAAATTTTATACAACACCATTCAAGTACAAACCACTAACACCTACAACTTCAAATTCCTTATACACACATCCAATTTAACCTTAGACATAGACTATTGTGCACACTATTGATTCAATACATATTACACTCTAGGTTAACGTTGTGCATTACGAGGACCCCGTTTCTATCTAGTACCTCGTGTTAGCTACGTCTTCAAACCAAGTGAGTATTACATAGCCCCTTTTACTCTTTTACACTTTTTTGGGGTGGAACATGAACATTATACAATACTATTGTTTACATTTACACAGATTACACAAATACAAATCCCCTTTATATTCATGTGTGCAATTTGAGCTTTATGCCCGAGTGCTAGTTGTGCTAACTTTTGTATGCGATTATGTGCAATCATTAACTATTCAAGCCGACGGTAAACAATGATAGATCTATTGAGTCCGACAAACCCACCCAGGTAGGGTGATTGTTACCGACAACACAATTTTTGCATGCTAGTTACAAAGGTTTGATTGTACTTGGTTACACAATAGCTGCTCCCCATAAATGCCTTATTTTATCATGAGATGTAAGGATTTGTTTATTTACAAACTATATGCTATCTATATACAAACCTGTGTATGCTCACCAACTTTTTAGTTGACCTTATTTTATTCATGTTTCAGGTACTAATGTGTGAGTTTGATCAAGATGTGCTACACATAGGCTATGGACTTAGCTAATTTAAATAAAGAAGTTTATGTATTGCAATTATGTTTCTTTCTTGGATTTGGTTTTGTTTGAATATTTGAAATGAAATTTTACGATTAATATATTTCAATTTAGTCAACCTTGTGCTCATGAACAGTCTACATGTCCCGCCCCGATGTTTCCGCCGTCGGTTGGGGTGTGACACGAATGATACACAAGCAAGAAAAGGAGGTTTGGTTGGCGAATGGAGATATTTTATGCATGTTATCATACAATGTCTGTCTCCAAGGAAGGCTGGTACTGATGGCTTAAAGAGTGCACTACAAGCTGCTATGGTTGCTTTGACACTCAATAAACGGTTTAATTTTGCTTTATACATTTACCGTGAGTTAGTCATGCAAATAAATCCTCTTTAAGGTCAAGGATTTCTGATGTATCCTAGGTTCATACAAATGATTTTAAATCATTTAATTCCGGATTTACCTCAGCATCCAATTCGTTTAGCTTTGACTCCGATGTCAAAATGGATTTTTGTTGATTGCACAAAGGTGAAACAACAAAATGCTTCTCTTATTCCTGTTCCTACTCCTCTATTTGGTCACATAATTAATCCTGATTATGTTGAGCCACCAAATGATAATTGGTTTCATCCTGAGGAGTTAGTACAAGGTCAAGTCCAGAATCAAGTTCCTGCTCAAATACAACAATGTAGGATCGTAAGATTACAAGGTGATTCTATTGTAGTTGATATTGGTGGAAACAATAACAACCAACAAAGTAAACAAGTAAACAGCAAGAATACTGATAAATGCACTGTTGTATTAGACTTCTGAGATTACAAGTTTACAAGTAAAACACTATCAAGAAGCACTATGAAAGCACAGCTAGCACACTTGTTTGAAGTGTTTACAATATATATATAGTAACTTAGAATCAAGACAGACCCTTGATTCTAAGGATCAGATCTAACACAAGCCGTTGATCTTATTTATTAATCTAAATTACACGCAAAGGCTAATCTAGTTAACTTTACTGAACCGTCTTCTTAGGCATCATTGTTTGCATGCTTGGAGAAGCGCGTTATTGTCCTTTATTGGTTGCACCAGTGAGGTTCCTGCTGCTTGGAGTGTGGCAGTTGCTTTAGCAGAAAGGTGTCAGAGGCGCTTCACATGGATAGTCAGCTGCAACGTTTGGTATTCAGAGAATAAAGCTATCAGTAGCAGAAATGAGAATAATGCTGCTGATAAGCCTATCAGCAGCAACAAGTGTTGAATGCTGCTGATAAGCCTATCAGCAGCAACAAGTGCTGAATGCTGCTGATAAGCCTATCAGCAGCCATATGTGATGAATGCTGCTGATAAGCCTATCAGCAGCATTTGTGCTTAGAATAATTTGGTAGCAATCAGTCTTTGGTTCTACAAACTCCCCCTAGACTGATGCAACCAAAATTCTTCTAATTACTTTGCTGCTGAAGCTTTTGCATGTGGCTGACTATCCTTTCAACCTCATAGCCTCTTGGATCCTTACTGGGATTGTTCAGTGGAAGTTCAGACAGAGTCTTGATGTCTTTGTGTGGCATTTTGTAGATTGCTTTGCTTGAACATCTCATCTGCTGCTTCTTTACATCAATCAGAGTGAACTCATCCAAATCAGCATTGTAGGACCAAGATACAAATGGAGAGTGGGACTTGAGTGGTTTGATATTCATGACCACATCTTTGCTAGGGTTGAAGTAATGTCTGATTGCTAGCATAAGATGTTTCCCACTCTCATTTGCAGGCTCATGAGCATCACCCAGCTCCAAAATTCTTCTTAGGTCTGAATCTGGTAGTTGCAGAACCTCATCAACAGACCTGTATGTAGATCTTCTTCTTTCAGTTCTCCCCCTAAAGATCTCAAATCTTTGATCCTGTGGATTGTAGGCCCATTCAACTATGTTTCTTGAGTCTTCAGATTCAGATGAGGATTTGGATTTCTTCAAGGGAGGCTGTTGATGAGTGGGAGCTGGGTGGGATGATTTGGACTTGTTGGGTGGAGGAGTGGAAGGTTTGGGGAGGAGAGTGGAAGGTTTGGGGAGGAGAGTGGAAGGATGATGGACTGAGGAAGAGGTAGGTGAGGGAGAAGGCTTGGGTTTCTTTGTCTTTGGTTTTTCTTCTACTTTGATAAGTACCCTTTTTTTGGAGCCCTTCTTCCCTAGTCTTTCTTCCTCATCCTTTTTAACTTTGAAGTAGAGGGCTTGTAGGTTCATGAAATTCATGGGACCTAGCCTCTTTCCACTATCTCCTCTAGCCTTAAGGAAGTCAATCATGACCTTCCTTTCTTCATGGGTCCGTTTATTAAAGGCAATGGTCTTTTTGGACTGTTGTTTGGCTTTTTCTTCTTCTTTAGCCTTTTTCTTCTTTGCCAACTGACCTTGCTGACCCATGAAGGCTCTGTAGACTTCTTTAGTTGATAGTTTCTCAAGGTAGTCTGCATCCTCACCTTGAGAGACTAGAGTCTTTATCCACTCCTCCCTCATTTCTTTAGCTAGTTCAGAATCGGTTATTCTGAACTTAGCTTCTTCTTTCTTCTTCTTCTCCAATTCTTCCTCTTCTCTATTGAATTGTTCCTGCAGTTGAAGAGCAAGAGCTGCATCTTCTTCAATCCAGTCAACTGAAGGAATCTTTCTTTTTAGTTCATCCAGCTGTTTAGCATACAGCTGGATGGTTTGTTCTCTTAGGAGAATGGCTGTTTTTCTTTCTTGAGCCTTTTTCATGTCAGCCATCTCCTCTTCTTCTCTTCTTCTTCTTTTCTCTTCCCTCTCTCTTTTCTCTTTTAGCAACCTCTCTTCATCTTCATCAGTCATGATTCCCTTTCCTTTGTTTACATTGGATGCCTCTACTTCAGCTTCACTGATCACAACAGCAGATGATGATGCTGCTATTGGGATCTCTGCCTCAGCTTCATTGGCAAGTTGAGGAATTGACAAGGGATGGTCACTGTCTTCATCAAGTTGATACTCAAGACCTTCTATTTCCCTCAGTTGATCCCTAAGTGAAGATCTTGTGCCAGATGCTACAGATGTGGCTTCAACTTGTGGAGTATCTGAGTTGGAGTCAGTATCAGAAGTTGACACAGACTCTTCCTGAGAAATCAGTCCTTCTTTTTCAAGATGGGCTTTGATGGTGACCATCATTGCCTGGCTCTCCAATGAGTTAATATTGCAGATGTTGGCTCTGAGCTGAAAAATCTTGAATAGGAAGTCTGAGGGCAGCTGAAGGATGTTCCTGGTGTTGATGATGAGAGAGGAGCCGTTGCTGAGCAGAAGAGTGTGGTCAAGGGACTTAGTGCTCACCCAACCTAGCACGTCCAAGTCCTTGACCAGGAAGGCATACAGGAATCTTCGAAGGCCCAGAACTTCTTCTTCAGTGAGAAGACTGCTCCTTGTTATTTCAAGATTGCTAGGAGTCAGTCTCCTTTCTGCGGCCGCCGAGGATTCAGGATAAGCTACCCGATGTGCTGCTTGTAGGAATCTTTGGAGCCTGGGTAGATTATCCTCCATCAGGTCATAGAACCTGCCAATGGCATGTTCTGCTGAGAGATCTGCTGAGTTGTTGATGCAGTTTGATACGTATAGCTGTAGGACTTGGAGGGCATTGAGAGAGTTCCATTTTAGCTCTTCTACTCCGCTGAATTCCCATCCAATCCAAAACCTCTCAGCTGATCCATCATACCCCCAAGCTAGAATGGAGTCAAATTCTAGCTTCTTTGATGATCTGAATAGTTGGGGGGTTGAGGATTGACCAATGATGGCTGCTGCTTCAGGAAGGATGATGAATGATGTATTTGTTTGTTATGTGTCTTCAGCATCATTCAGCATTTCATCGACAGCCCTTACGACCAACTTCCAGTCTTCAGATGTCCCTTCTTCTTCGTTATCTGAGACTGGCAAGTCATGAATTTGTACAAAAGCCGGCTTGAATAGTGATCTTTGAAGTACAACCTGCTATTGAATCCAGTCGTCAAGACTGTCTGTATCTTCTTCCATAGAGACAATCTCCCCCTTTTTGGTTGCATCAGTAGACAGGTAAGCATCAGTTTGGGTGCCTACTGATATAAGAGAGGGAGTGGTTAAAGTTGGGCATTGATGGGCTTCATGCATATAGACTTGGTGTCTTAGTTTGGACACTTCAGCCTCTAGCATAGCCACCCTGGCCATCAATTCCGAGTTATGAAGTTTCAGTCTGTCCTCATCCACAGTTGTGGAATCCTTGGACCCAGATGGGGCCGTAGGCCGAGCCTCAGCATCCCCATCACCCGTGGTTTCGTGGCGCCTGGGATTCCTCTCAGTGAGGAGAGTTTCCAAGGAAACACCCTCACCATGAGTTGTCGTGGTTGAGGTCTTAAAGATGTTGTCACTGTCCTCCTGGTCATTTGATGGACCAGCAGTAGTGACAGCCTCTTCCACATCCACTCTTTCATTACTCCTAGAGTGGACCTTCAAGGGTGAAGGACTTGGGTTGGGTGTTTCGGAAGCAAGACCAATCAGTACCTCATTGATAGTGGTAGTTGGAGAAGGTACATCACTTTGGTCAGGTTCCTCAACACTTAAGTCCAAAGAAGATAGGAATGGCTCAAAGGGCTATTCTATGGATCCGGGAAGTGATCCTAATCCTAATAGAGAGACTTCCGAAGGAGTCTCCCTAATAGTGTGGCTTTCCCTTATGATATTCTCACTAGAATGTTGTGATTCTGAGTGAGGGATGTTGGCTTGGGTTTGGGCCTTGGAGGCAAGAGAAGAAGGAGTTCTCTTGCCCCTCTTCCTTGTATATTTGGCTGCAACCGGGGCCCTGTGTTCCGGTTGAGCAATCAAACTGTGGGTGAGTAAATTATGTGCCTCAGTAGAATGCACAGGGGTTCGATCAAGGGGAGCAGCAGTTTGAGTTTGTGGCAGTGAGGTGGAGGGTGTGGGATCAGTATCAGCTGGGTTTGCTGAACTGTCACCCTGGGCACTTTGTGTGTTCAACATTGTAGATAACAATGGAACATCGGCCCCTGAGAACTTTGATGAAACTGTTCTCATGCTTTGAAAAATGTTGTTCTTATGTCTCAGCATTATGTAGATTCTTGCAGTTTTTGAAAGATCTTGGTGCTCAATATTGAACACTTCCTGCAAGAATCTTGGGTACATGAAGAACTGTGATTTCACCCCTTCTTGAAGGTTGTATCTCAAACCTTCAAGAATGAGGTGGGAAAAATTGAAACCCGCTCCAGTTATCATACCGTGAATTGCCGACGCAAGTCCGGAGCTAAGTTGGTTCCAGCCACTCCTCTTCTGGGATATGCATTGGAGAAGAGTGTGGCAGAGATACTTCCACTTGGGACCCATGAGTGCCTTCTCTATCGTATACTCTGTTTGATTCCCAGTGTACCCTATGGATACAAAGGTCCTCATGTATACGTCTCTTGGGTAAGAGATGGCGTCCCCTTCATCTTGAAGCTTGAGGTGTTGGCGAAGCTTTGCTTCAGTGATAATCATCTCCTTGCCGTCTACTGTACCTCTGATTTGGGGAGTGCCCTGGTCAGTAGAATACACGGCTGAGCTCCAAAAATCTTTCATGTGGGAAGTATAGATGGTTGGGTTGACTGTTAGGGCATGGTGGATTTTGGACCGACAAAGGAAGTCGATCATATCGTCGAAACCTTCGGATTTCTTGCCCTTTATTAGGCATGCAGTGAGGTTGTGATATGGGGAAAACTTGTCGTTGGGGTTGTTTATGTCTGCGTCTGCCATTGTTATGGATTTGGAGGGAAGAGAGAAGGGTGTTTGAATGGTGGATAATTATGGAGGGCTTTGAATGCTGTGGGGACGGGAGAGAAAGTGATGGGAGATTAGGGTTTGAAATTGAATATGAAGTGGTTGTGGGAACGTTTGAAATTGTGATATAACGGCAAACAAAGAAAAAGCAACTTTACTTGTATAGTACAACCTGTTTCACTTGAATAGAGGTGGAGCAGTCTTCCACGACACATGCATCCATTGAAGGATCAAGGTTTCGGTTTGCCGTGTCAAGATTTGCAGTATTGAAGCTTGGTTCGTGAATAGCAACATAGTCAGCAGGAGGAGGAAATGTCTTGTACTCGTCATCATGATATCCAAGTCCAGTTTTTACCCTTTCATGGACTTGAATATCTAACAATCTTTGTAACTTTTTAGATGAAAATTCATATTTTTCAACATGAACTTTCTGTTCAGCCAGTTCAGCTCTGGTAGCTTTAAGTTTTACTAATAGATCATCAATCTGAGTTTCAAGATTGGTTTGTTCATGTTTTAAAGAAGAAATCTCTTTCTTAAGGCAGTTAATCTTTTCTTTGTAACTGTCTTCGACCTTTTTGAATTCAGATTTCATTTGGTGAAACTCTTCATTTTGATCTATTAGATTTTGGTTATGCTTTCTATAACCTAAAACTTTGTCAATGCAAGCTTGAGAGCAAAGATGTTCAATTAACTGAGGTGGTATCTCTGAATTGTCTGCCATAAGTGCTTGGTTGGAGGCAGGAACATCTTCATATTGAAAACTCCAGTCAAATTCTGTAGTTCCAACATTTGCACAGGCTGCAGTTTGTGCTGGAGGAGTTCCTTGCTGCTGCTGCTGCTGCCTGGGCTGACCTTGGTAAGCTTGTCTTTGATGGCTGGCACCCTGATTGGCTTTAGGTGCCTTGCACTCCCTAGCAAAGTGACCCATTTGGTTACAGTTGTAACATCAGATCTTGCTTTTATCAAGCCCAACTCTGGTGTTTGAGTTGTTGCTTGGAACTGATCTCCCGGTTCTAGAATAAAACCTTTTTGCTCTGAGGGAGAGCATGGCATATGAGTGCTGAATATCCATTTCTTCAAGATCATCTGGATGAAAGCATTCCAGATCCTCCTTTATGAAGTGCATGCTGCTTGAGTTGTCAGAGACAAAAGCAGTAGAGGTTGGCTGTTGAGGAGGTGCCTCAAGAAGAAATGGTGATGAGTTGGATTGTGAAGCAGTTGGTGTTTGAGGATGAGTAACAATGGGAGGATAGTAGTTGCTTGCACTAGGACCAGAATGATCAGAGTGAAGCGCTGAGGTGGTGGTGGAGGAAGTGGTAGCTGATTGATAACTGGAGCTCCTTTCTTTAGCTTGAATCATTTCTAATTCATAGGTTTTGAGCATGCCAAAGAGCTCAGTCATCTGAAGAGTCTTCAGATTCTCTGTTCTTCTGATGGACACTGTATATAATGTCCAACAACTAGGAAGAGATCTTATGAACTTCTTGAGAATGTCTTCATTCTCCAGATTTACCTTGGAGCACTGCAGTTCTCCAACCAGGTACGTGTACCTGTTATATAAAACTGTTAGTGACTCACCTTCTTTCCTGACGAAGTTTTCATACTGTTGCTTGAGAATGTCACGTCTGTTCTCCTTGACCTCCTCAGATCCAGCAAACATCTTTTCCAAGGCTCCCCATAATTCCTTTGCAGTTTTGTGAGCCTTGAAGTTGTGAAAAACTTCACTTGGAAGGCACATTTGGATAGCTCCTAATGCCTTGAAGTCCACCTCCATTTTCTTTATGTCTTCTTCAGAATACTTGGAGGGTTCCTTCGGAACTAGTGGTCCTCCGGAGTCAGCAGAGGCTACCATGGGAACATAAGGTCCATCCCTTATGGATTTCCACATTCCGTATTCATGGTAGCAGAAGAAGCTTTCCATACGGTTCTTCCACATATCATAGTCCTCCCAAGACACCAACCTCGGTGGTCGGTTGATACTTCCGGTGTCTTCAGATCCATGACTTTGTGCCATTTTGTTATGTGTGACTTGATCAAGAATAGAGTTTTGAATAGAATCAGAAAGTGATTAAACAAATGTTAGTTTGTTTAATCTTGAGCCAAAGCTCTGATACCACTTGTAGGATCGTAAGATTACAAGGTGATTCGATTCTAGTTGATATTGGCGAAAACAATAACAACCAACAAAGTAAACAAGTAAACAGCAAGAATACTGATAAATGCACTGTTGTATTAGACTTCTGAAATTACAAGTTTTACAAGTAAAACACTATCAAGAAGCACTATGAAAGCACAGCTAGCACACTTGTTTGAAGTGTTTACAAGATATATATAGTAACTTAGAATCAAGATAGACCCTTGATTCTAAGGATCAGATCTAACACAAGCCGTTGATCTTGTTTATTAATCTAAATTATACGCAAAGGCTAATCTAGTTAACTTTACTGAACCGTCTTCTTAGGCATCATTGTTTGCATGCTTGGAGAAGCGCGTTATTGTCCTTTATTGGTTGCACCAGTGAGGTTCCTTCTGCTTGGAGTGTGGCAGTTGCTTTGGTAGAAAGGTGTCAGAGGCGCTTCACATGGATAGTCAGCTGC
Source organism: Smallanthus sonchifolius (assembly GCA_023525975.1). Taxonomy (NCBI): domain Eukaryota; kingdom Viridiplantae; phylum Streptophyta; class Magnoliopsida; order Asterales; family Asteraceae; genus Smallanthus; species Smallanthus sonchifolius. Next base: position 94,496,419 of record CM042019.1, read on the forward strand.
AACGTTTGGTCTTCAGAGAATAAAGCTATCAGCAGCAGAGATGAGAATAATGCTGCTGATAAGCCTATCAGTAGCAACAAGTGTTGAATGCTGCTGATAAGCCTATTAGCAGCAATATGTGCTGAATGCTGCTGATAAGCCTATCAGCAGCCATATGTGATGAATGCTGCTGATAAGCCTATCAGCAGCATTTGTACTTAGAATAATTTGGTAGCAATCAGTCTTTGGTTCTACAAACAACAAGTTCCTCAACAACAACAAGTTCCTGCTCAAATGCAACACAAGTTCCTATTCCACAAGAACAGGTTCATGTTCCTGTTAATGAACCAGTTCAAGAAGAGATTGCTCAAGAGAATGATCAAGAGTTGGGTATGAATATGAATGATTTTCATCATGAAGCTGTGAACTCACCTGTTCATGAAGACAAAGGCAATGCTGAAGATACGAGTTCCGGTGATACTGTCTTACCTGATTCTGAGGCTACTGAGTCTGATTCGTCTAGAGACTTTAGCTCAGATCATTATGAGAGTTTGGCTAAGATACCACTGGCAAATGCAGGAAAACTTGCATTAAATCTAAAGCCAGAAAGCCGAGGCGTAAGTCTGTTCGGAATCCTCCTTCTGGATCAGTACTTGGCAAAAGAACTTTGCTTGACGAAAGTTCTAACTCGGATAGTGATTTTATTCCAGTTCCTAAAACTCAGAAGCTTATGTCTACTTCTATTGCTGCTGCTCAATCATCTCAGGGAGTTGAGGATGCTACTTTTATTTCATATCTACTGGTTACACCTCCTCCTTCTAGGCAACAATCTCCAGTGCTTTCTCCAAATGTTCCAAATGTTCCCACTTCATCCGATGCTGGTCCTTCAAAGTAGTCTGATTCTGAAAGAATTACATTCCTTGAATCCTAGGTGCTAGCTTTACAAACTCAGGTGGATACTCTTGTGTCTGTTGATTCTCAGAGACAATTGGTCCTTCAAACTCAAGCACAACATATTGCTGACATGCAGTTATTGGTGTCTACTCTTGTTAAGCGTCTTGACGCTTAGGGGGAGTTAAGGATACCTGATATGTAACATTTCTGATTTTTGTTATCTGTATTTCAATTCAATGTGACACGTTTCAAATTCAAATTTAGTACACTGACTTGTTCTATCCGTACCAACAATTAAAGACTATGTTTCAATGCAAATCCACAAATGTTACACGAATATATCCTATTAAACTCTACATAAGTTCATATTTATACAAATCTGTCAATACAAAAATTGCAAGGACTGATTTTAAAAACAAATAACCAGAAACCCTAACAGGCACGGTCGCGCCTCGTTCTGGCACGGTCGCGCCAAGTGCTATGGCACGGTTGCGTACCTTACCTTGGAACGGTCGCGCCCGGTGCCTTGGCACGGTCGCGCCTCATATGGGCACGGTCGCGCCTCTCAGCAGTTGAAACGTAAATGCAACCTTTAATCACATGGACGTTTGATTTTATAACCGTTCTACACGTTTTCGGCTTTAACAAACTCAATTAAACTCTTTAATCATCACCATTACAACAAATGAACTTAATTTCGTCGAATTATCTCATAAACACCTAATTCTCTCACGAAATCGTCGAATTCACCAATTTGATTGCAATTCTTCCAAGCCAACATACTATCGATCCTCTCTAAAGCTTCTGGACACGCTGGTTTAGTCGGAATTGCAGCAGAAGACTCCGGAGATCAAGCCCGTCGTCGCCGGAACTCGTTTCTACCGTACACCATCAATTCATCGTCCTTCCGGGTAATTGAAACCTCATACCCACTCGTTTTAGTCTATAGATCAAAAGCCCAACTTAATTGGGGCTTACCATATGAAAATCATCACGAACCCGAACCTATGTTTTCATTCAAAATGTTTTAATCGAACTCTACTTTGAACACGTTTTAAATGCAATTAATATATTCCAATAGAATCGTAACAACCCTACAGATGAAAGCCCTATGAATTCCAACATTAACAATATAAGAATTAGTCAAATCGATTCTGTTTTAGAATAGACACGGTCGTGCTAGCATTATAGCGCGGTCGTGCTTCATGAGACACGGTCGCGCCAAATACCAGCGCGGTCGTGCCTCACACACTCAGACCCGATCATGCCCTTGGCTAGACTTGGTCGTGCCTCAAAACCCTAGACACGGTTGTGCCTGGCCCAAGACACGATCGTGCCTAGTGAACAGCCTAATTATTCATTCTGTTTAGTCAACACGGTCGCGTCCCTGACTAGCACGGTCGCGCCTGTGGTTTTAGCACGATCGTGCCCTGTCCCAGGCACGGTCGTGTGGGTGAGAAAAGTTTTGATGAAATAATTAATTCCATAATTTAAAAACAATAAGTATTTCAAACTAATTTTTAAATAAAAATAATTGATTTTATAAAATAAGTAAATAGAAATTGTTTATTTAAAACTTACAAAATTTAATTTATATTTATTGTTAAACCCTACATTTAAATATTAATTTCACACTTAATTACATATCTTTGTGAAAATAAAGTATGAAAAATTTATATTTAACATAAAACAATCAATACATTTTTATAACTAAATGAATAAGTTACATATTTTATAAATAAATAAGGTAACAATTATTTATTTAATTTACATTTAAACAAATATCATTTATTTAGGTTATACCTAATTACCTCTAATACCTACATTATTTTTATAACTAAGTAAATAAATAATAATTTTGTTTACTATTTAGTTATTTCAAACTCAAACCTAATTTTTATACAACACCATTCAAGTACAAACCACTAACACCTACAACTTCAATTCCTTATACACACATCCAATTCAACCTTAGACTTAGACATAGACTATTGTGCACAATATTGATTCACTACATATTACACTCTAGGTTAACGTTGTGCATTACGAGGACCTCGCTACTATCTAGTATCTCGTGTTAGCTACGTCTTCAAACCATGTGAGTTTACATAGCCCCTTTTACTCTTTTACACTTTTGGGGTGGAACATGAACATTATACAATACTATTGTTTACATTTACACAGACTACACAAATACAAATCCCCTTTACATTCATGTGTGCAATTTGAGCTTTATGCCCGAGTGCTAGTTGTGCTAACTTTTGTGTGCGATTTATGTGCAATCATTAACTATTCAAGTCGACGGTAAACAATGATAGATCTATTGAGTCTGACAAACCCACCCAGGTAGGGTGATTGTTATCTACAACACAATTTTGCATGCTAGTTACAAAGGTTTGATTGTACTCGGTTACACAATAGCTGCTCCCCATAAATGCCTTATTTTATCATGATATGTAAGGATTTGTTTATTTACAAATTATATGCTATCTACATACAAACCTGTGTATGCTCACCAGCTTTTTAGTTGACTTTATTTTATTCATGTTTCAGGTACAAATGTGTGATTTGATCAAGATCTGCTTCACATAGGCTTTGAGACTTAGTTAATTTGAATAAAGGAATTTATGTATTTCAATTATGTTCCTTCTTGGATTTGGTTGTGTTTGTATTATTTGAAATGAAATTGATGTTTAATATATTACAATTTAGTCAACCTTGTGCTCATGAACAGTCTACATGTCCCGCCCTGATGATTCCGCCATCGGTCGGGGTGTGATAGATTGGTATCAGAGCCTTGGTTATAGGGAACTAGGTTAATAGACACCCTTGACCTAGACTATAACTTTAGGACACCCACTTATGCCATGCTTCATGATTATGTGATATGTGCTACATGCTATGTGTTACATGCTATGTGCTACATGTTTTCTTTGATTAGTTATTATTTCATTTTGATGCCTTACTTGTTAAAATTCATGACTTATTAGACTATACTTAAATAATAATTAAATAAATAATATCCCAACCTATACCCTAAAACCTCATAATATTCTTACCTACTTCTCTATCATCATCTTCTTAGCATGTGGAAACTCCATGGATCTAAAACTATAAAAATCTTTTTATTTCCTCGTTAAGGCTTTTAAACTTTGTTAATTATTTGAGGACACATGCAATCTGGAAGGGTGACACCTGTATTCTGGGTTTTCTGTCTAGGAAAGCATTTCGCATAAATCCCAATCAACCGAGGGACCCGTATGCTTTCCTGGTAATTCCCGGGATGAGTGTTTACTTATAGGCTAAAGCATGTCTCCTTGAAAATTATATGAGTTTAATTAACCTTAATGTGTCATAGTATTCAAGTGATTTTATCACTATTTGAGTACAATCCAAAGTATGATTTACTATTTTATTTGTTATCTTATTTTTTTTTAAAATCCAAACAACATTCATAAGTTCTTACATCTTTTCTTGTCTTGTGAAAATCTGTAGAATGCCTCCCCGTCGTGCTCCCGTGACCAACAACAATACCGACATTGCTGCTATCCTTGCACAACTTGTAACCCAACTCACTCAAGTTAATGGTGCCACAAATGGTAAACATGGAGCTAATGGTGGTGGTGGTGCCAACCCACCACAATCCACCTTCAAACATTTCAACTCATGTAATCCTCTTAAGTTCTATGGTACCGAAGGAGCTACGGGGCTTCTTCAATGGTTCGAAAGTATTGAGAATACCTTTCTCAATAGTGACTGCCCCGATAACCTTCGTGTTCGTCATGCCACAAGTGTCTTACAAAAACGGGCACTCACGTGGTGGAATGGGGAAAAGAGGAATAAAGCTGTGGAAGTAGCAATGGCCTTACCTTGGGATGAGGTTAAAAGGCTAATGACCGAAGAATTTTGTCCTCGAAATGAGGTAAAGAAACTGGAAGCTGAGTTTTGGGATCTTGCCCAAGATGGTGGTGAAAGTCTAGCTTATACAACTCGGTTCCACGAGTTGAGTCTCCTTGTGCCCCGTGGTCACACCTTTATCTCGCTGCATTGAGAAGTATATTGGTGGATTACCTAGGCAAATTCAAGATAATGTCTTAGGGAGAAATCCCGCAACACTTGAAGATGCTATCCGCCTATCTGCTACATTAACTGACAACCATGTGAAAGCGGGAACTCTGACTAGAAAAGGCACCAAGAAAGTTCCCGACACCACAACTCCTCCCGTACACATCAAGGAAGCCACAACTGAACCCTCCCGTAATAATAAGAAAAGAAAGGCTAGAAACTATGCTATGGTCACTCCTTCTATCCCTGTTAACCAAGCTGCACCCATGGTTCAAGCACCAACCAAAAAGCCATATGTTGGAATCTACCCACTCTGTGCCACATGTAACTATCATCATCCTCAAAACATCCCATGTCGCCTTTGCACTTATTGTGGGAAATATGTCCATACGGTCAATGTTTCTAGGGCCAAAGTTCTTGCGGGCCAAGTCAACCCACCAACCCGAACCAATCAACAAGTGGCTAATCAAGGTGTCCAAAGCTCTTGCGGGCCAAGTCAATCCACCAACCCGAAACAATCAACAAGTGGCTAATAAAGGTGTTCCTGCTATAGCAAATGGGAGTGCATGTTTTAAATGTGGTGACCCAAATTACTTCCGTGATCAATGCCCAAGGTTAGTCAATGCTAGACAGGCGGAGCTCGTGGGCGTGCTTTCAACATAAACGCCAATGAGGCTCAAGCCAACAATGATGTGGTCAACGGTACATTCCTTGTTAATAGTCAATATGCCTCCATTTTATTTGATACCGGTGCCGATAAAAGTTTTGTGTCACTTAGTTTTGAACCCTTACTTGTAAAGACACGATCCCAATTAGAGAAAACCTTTACTATCGAAGTAGCAAATGGTGATTCACTTACAATTGGGTCTGTTATCTATGACTGCTCTGTAGAACTTAACGAACATACATTCCCAATCAATCTTGTACCATTGCCATTAGGAAGTTGTGATATCATCATAGGCATGGATTGGCTATCCAATCATCATGTCGAAGTCATCTATTTCGAGAAGTACATCCGAATACCCCTACCATCGGGAGAAACGCTAAGAGTCTTTGGTGAAAAGCCTTGCAAAGGACTCAAGTTAATGTCATGCACTACTGCCCAAAATGTCACACCCCGACCGATGGCGGAATCATCGGGGCGGGACATGTAGACTGTTCATAAGCATAAGGTTGACTAAATTGAATATATTAAACGTCAAATTTCATTGCAAGTAATTCAAACACAACCAATTCAAGATAGAACAAAATTGAAATACATAGAGTTCTTTTATTTAAATTAGCTAAGTCCAAGCCTATGTGTAGCACATCTTGACCAATCTCACACATTAGAACCTGAAACATGCATAAAATAAAGTCAAATAAAAAGTTGGTGAGTATAACACAGGTTTGTATATAGATAGCATATAGTTGTAAAACAAATCCTTACATAACATGATAAATAAGGCATTTATGAGGAGTAGCTATTGTGTAACCAAGTACAATCAAACCTTTGTAACTAGCATGCAAAATTGTGTTGTCGGTATCAATCACCCCAATCTGGGTGGGTTTGTCAGATTCAATAGATCTATCATTGAAAACCGTCGGCTTGACTAGTTAATGATTGCACATAATCGCATACAAAGGTTAGCACACCTAGCCCTCGGGCATAAAGCTCAAATTGCACACATGAATGTAAACATGATTTGTACTTGTGTTGTTTGTGTAAATGTAAACATGTAATTTGAATAGTGTTCATGTTTCACCCCAAAAATGTAAAAGAGTAAAAGGGGCTATGTATACTCACTTGGTTTGAAGGCGTAGCCAACAAAGATACTAGATAGAATAAAGATCCTTGAAATGCACGAGTTAACCTAAAGTGTAATGTATACGGTATTAATAGTGTGCACAAAAGTTTAGGTCTAAAGTTGCATTTGGACTTGTGTAAAAGTTATTGATTTGTAATTGAAAGTATTGAATAAAATATAAAGTTTGAAAGAATATTTTTAGAGTATTTTGATTAAGGTTTGAGTTTGAATAATTAAATAAGTAATGTAAATAATTATTGTTTATGAAAACATTGTAAGTATTATTTATAATTTAGTATAAATAATTAATTGTTTTTTTTGTTTAAAATTAAATAAATAATCATTTCCTTATTTATTTATTTATAATATATGTAGCGTAACCATTAAAATACTTTTTAAGGTTTAACAATAAATGTAAATTAAATTTTATAAATTTTAAATAAATAATTTTCTATTTATTCCAAGATTGAATAATTGTTCTTTCTAAATAGGATTAAATGCAATTTTATAAAAATCAACTATTTTTATTTTGTAATTTAATCAGAATATTTATTGTTTGAAAAATATATAAAATTATAATTCTGCCAAGAATTTAACTCACACGACTGTGCCTGGGAAGGGCACGAACGTGCTCGAACCACGGGCGCGACCATGCTAGTCAGGGCGCTACCGTGTTGATCAAACAGAGGGCTTAACTAACTAAATCATTAGGCACGACTGTGCCTTGGCCAGGCACGATCGTGTCTATGATTCTAAGACATGACTAAGATTAGCCAAAGGGCATGATTGGGTCTGGACAGGAGGACACGACCGCGCTGGTAACCAGCACGACCGCGTCTCATGAGGCACGACCGCGCTAGATGATTAGCGCGACCGCGTCTGTTCCAAATCAGGAACGAATTGACTAATTCTTATGATAACAGGGTTGGAAATCATAGGGCTTTCACCCATTAGATTATTTTGAGTCTTTTTGTATAGATTAATTGGATTTAAAACGTGTCTAGAGTAGGTTAGATTAAATATTTTTTGAACGAAAACTAGATTCAGGTTTAAGATGATTTCCATATTGGAAGCCCAAATTAACATGGGGCTTTTGATCTAAAGAGTAAATCGACAGAGGACAAGGTTTCAATTACCCGGAATAATGGCGAATTGATAGCGAATGGTAGGAAGGAGTTCCGGTGTCGGCGAGCTTGGTTTCCGGCGTATTCTACTACGATTCCGTTGCTTCAAGTGGGTCAGTAGCTTCTGGGAGGATCGTTTGTGCGTTTGCTTGAGAAAATTGCAAACAATTTGGAGAATTCAATGATCTAGTGGACGATTTTGTTGATTATTAGTTCGATTGAATAAATTCCATTTATTTGTTGTAATTATGATGATCAAGTGGCTTAACTCTGTTTGTTAATAGTTGGAACGTGTAAAACGGTTACGAAATCGAACGTCTCTGTGATTAAAGGCTGCATTTCCGTTTCAACTGGTACTAGGCGCGACCGTGCTAAGGCACCAGGCGCGATCGTTCCAAAGCAAGTCGCGCGACCGTGCCAAAGCACTCGGTGCGACCGTGCCAGAACAAGGCGCGACAGTGTCTATTAGGGTTTCTTGCTACTTTTCAACATTAGACCTTGTAACTTTAGTCTTTTGTCATATTTGTATAATTAGATACTTATGTATTGTTTTAATAGGATAAAACCGAGTAAATTTTGCGGATTTGCATTGAAATATAGTATTAAATTGATGGTATGAAAAGAAACAAAACAGTGCACTAGAATTGAGTTTGAAATGCCTTAAATTGAATTCAAAATACGGATACTGAAAATCAGAAATGTTACAGTCTCCCCATGTTGAGGGAATTTTGTCCCGAAATTTAGTTAGAGGAAGCTACGGCATCAGTAAAAAGATGGGGGTACTTGAGCTTCATTTGGTCCTCTCCTTCCCAAGTGAATTCAAGACCACGCTTAGACTCCCAACGAACTTTGACAATAGGAATACGACTTCGCTTGAGTTGCTTGATTTCGCGATCCATAATTTCTACCGGTTTCTCAACGAAGTGCATCGTTTCATCAATGCGCACGTCATCAAGTGGTATATGGACTTCAGATTAGACACGTGAAATGTAGGATGCACATTGCCAAGAGATGGAGGTAACTCAAGTTTGTAAGCCACTTTCCCAATCCTTTCAAGGATTTTGAATGGACCAACATAGTGAGGGGCTAACTTGCCTTTATTTCCAAAACGGATCGCACCCTTCCACGGGGACACCTTAAGAAGAACAAGGTCACCGACTTGGAATTCCAAGGGTTTTCGTCGTTTATCGGCATAACTCTTTTGCCGACTTCTCGCTGTTCGGATGTTGTCACGGATTTGAATAATCTTGTCGGATGTTTCTTGAATTAGCTCGGGACCGGTGATTTGTGCTTCACCAATCTCGTTCCAACAGATGGGAGAACGACACTTGCGACCATAAAGAGCTTCGAATGGAGCCATGTTGATACTTGTGTGGTAGATATTATTGTAAGAGAACTCAATGAGGGATAAATGTGAATCCCAATTGCCACCAAAATCGATTACGCAAGCTCTAAGCATGTCTTCAAGTGTTTGGATTGTCCGCTCGGTTTGACCATCAGTTTGGGGATGGTAAGCCGTGCTCGAATCTAATCGTGTGCCAAGAGCAGTTTGGAGAGATTGCCAAAATCGAGAAGTGAACCGGGCATCTCGGTCAGATATTATGTTCAAGGGAACACCATGACGGCTCACAATTTCATCAATGTAAATTCGGGCTAGTTTCTCAACCCGATAGTCTTCACGGATAGGCAAGAAATGTGCAGATTTGGTGAGACGATCAATAACCACCCAAATGCTATCGTAACCACTCGAGGTGCGAGGGAGCTTGGTAATGAAATCCGTAGCTAAGTTTTCCCATTTCCACACGGGAATTTCTGGTTGTTCAAGTAAACCAGAAGGACGTTGATGTTCGGCTTTGACTTTGGAGCAGGTTGAACATTTGGCAACATAAAGAGCAATGTCCTTTTTCATACCGGGCCACCAATATTGTTGGCTAAGATCTTGGTACATTTTATCCGCACCAGGATGAATAGAATAACGAGTCTTGTGAGCCTCGTTCATGAGAAATGTACGGAGATCATCGCGATCGGGAATCCAAATACGGTTCAAGTAATAAAGTAAGCCATTGGATTTTGATTCGAGTAGGAGTTCAACACCACACGACATTTCCTCATACATGTTACCCTCGGTGACTGAGACGTGTTGAGCTTCTAAGATGCGGGTTTGAATATCGGTTTGAATTCGGGCACAATGAAGCATAACATGGTCCTTTCGACTCAAAGCGTCGGCTACAACATTCTCTTTGCCGGGATGGTAACGAATCTCGCAGTCATAGTCGTTAAGGAGTTCAACCCAACGTCGTTGTCTCATATTGAGTTCTTTTTGGATGAAAATGTGTTGAAGACTTTTATGGTCGGTGAACACCACACATTTTGTGCCATAGAGGTAATGTCTCCAAATCTTTAACGCGAATACGACCGCACCCTACTCGAGATCATGCGTCATATAATTCTTCTCGTGAATCTTGAGTTGTCGTGATGCGTAGGCAATTACTTTGCCTCGTTGCATGAGGACACAACCAAGACCTTAGTTGAAAGCATCACAGTAGACAACTAGATCATCATTCCCATCAGGGAAAGCCAAAATGGGAGCATTGCACAATTTTTGTTTGAGGGTTTGGAAAGCTTCTTCTTGTTTTGGTCCCCATTCATAAGTCTTACCCTTGTGAGTCAAAGCGGTAAGGGGAACAACAATCTTAGAGAAGTTTGAGATGAAACGACGGTAATATCCCGCAAGACCAAGGAATGAACGAACTTCAGTAGGAGTCTTCGGGGCATTCCAATTCTTAACCGTTTCGATCTTAGCAGGGTCAACATGAATACCCTTGTCGTTGACGATATGACCAAGAAATTGAACTTCTTTTAACCAAAATTCACATTTGGAGAATTTGGCATATAGTTGTTCTTTCTTCAAGAGATCCAAAACCAATCTAAGATGTTGCTCATGATCGGCTTTAGTCTTGGAATAGATTAAGATGTCATCGATGAAAACGATCACGAACTTATCAAGGTACGGTTTGCACCCATGATTCATGAGGTCCATGAAAACTGCGGGTGCATTGGTTAGTCCAAAAGGCATAACCATGAACTCGTAATGACCATACCTTGTTTGGAAGGCAGTCTTTGGAATATCGTCTTCTTGCACACGGAGTTGGTGATAACCGGATCGAAGATCAATCTTTGAGAAGCAAGTAGAACCTTGAAGTTGATCAAAGAGGTCATCAATTCTAGGCAAAGGATAACGGTTTTTGATAGTAAGCTTGTTGAGTTCGCGGTAGTCAATACACATGCGAAATGATCCATCCTTCTTTTTAACGAATAAGACGGGTGCACCCCACGGTGAATGACTTGGACGAATGAATCCCTTGTCGGATAGCTCTTGAAGTTGACTTGCAAGTTCTTGCATTTTAGAAGGTGCAAGACGGTATGGAGCTCTAGCCATGGGGTTAGCTCCGGGCACAAGATCAATGCGAAATTCTACTTGTCGAACGGGTGGAAGACCGGATAAGTCTTCGGGGGAATACTTCAGGAAAATCTCGGATAATGGGGATATCTTGAATACTCTTCTTTTTAACATTCTTTTGAACGATATGGGCCAAAAATGCCACGTACTTCTTTCGTAAGTACTTTTGAGCAGTAGTGCATGACATTAATTTAAGCCCTCTGCAAAGCTTTTCACCAAAGACTCTCAACGTTTCTCCCGATTGTAGAGGTATTCGGATGCACTTCTCGAAACAAATGACTTCGGCATGATGATTTGATAGCCAATCCATGCCTATGATGATATCAAAGCTTCCTAGTGGCATTGGAACAAGGTTGATTGGGAATGTGTGATCATTAAGTTCTAAAGAGCAATCATAGATAATGGATTCAATTATAAGGGAGTCACCATTTGCTATTTCGACGGTAAAGGTTTTCTCTAATTGGGATCGTGTCTTTGCAAGTAAGGGTTCAAAGTTAAGTGACACAAAACTTTTATCGGCACCAGTATCAAACAAATGGAGGCATATTGACTATTTACAAGGAACGTACCATTGACCACGTCATTGTTGGCTTGAGCTTCGTTGGCGTTTATGTTGAATGCACGCCCACGAGCTCCACCTTGTCTAGCATTGGAAATTCTTGGGCATTGATCACGGAAATGGTTCGGGTTGCCACATTCATAACATGCACGCCCATTTGCAATAGCGGGAGCACCTTGATTAGTCACTTGGGTGTTGGTTTGGTTTGGTGGGTTGACTTGGCCCGCAAGAGCTTTGGCCCTACAAACATTTACCGTATGGCCATATCTCCCACAATAAGTACAAAGGCGACATGGGATGCTTTGGGGATGATGGTAGTTGCAGGTGGCGCAAAGTGGGTAGATTCCAACATATGACTTTTTGGCCGGTGCTTGAACCATAGGTGCAGCTTGGTTAACAGGAATAGCAGGAGTGACCACAGCAAAATTTCTAGCCTTTCTCTTCTTATTGTGTCGGGAGGGCTCAGTTGTGGCTTCTTTGTTGTGGGTAGGAGGAGTTGCAGTGTCGGAAACTTTCTTGGTGCCCTTTTTAGTAAGTGTTCCCGCTTTCACATGGTTATCGGTTAAGGTGGCGGATAAGCGGATAGCATCCTCAAGTGTTGCTGGATTCCTTCCTAGGACAGTATCTTGAATTTGCCTAGGTAGTCCCCCAATATACTTTTCAATGCAGCGGGACAGAGGAGTGACCATGTGGGGCACAAGAAGACTCAACTCATGGAACCGAGTCGTATACGCCAAGTTTTCACCACTATCTTGTGTCACACCCTCGCCAAGGCGGAAACGCGAGGTGCGACTTTCATGATTTCCAAAGCATATGATTACCGCAAACACATACATGATAAATGGATACATAAATTAAGTTTAAAGTTTTACATTCCAAAATGTGAATTGAGTTTACAAAAAGTGAAGATTTCGCAAATATGACTCCATTACAATGAGTTATACAAGAGAAATCCCCCAAAAGTTGTATCCATCGTGCATGCATGTAATCTACATTGCTAACCTTGCGATCACGTTCAATTTCCTGAAAAACATACTTAAAATTGTCAACACTAGGTTGGTGAGTTAACATGTTTATTCAAATAGTTCTTTGTAAAACTCAATTGTCCGTAAATAGTTTCAGGTGCATGTGATAAAAAGAATAAGAATTGTTGACCCATTTGTAAACTAGCTAGGAATACAAATAATATGTTCCTACATGAGCCGTAACCAAACCATGACAATTGTACACGCTCCTAATTTCGTTATCCGGTTCTATGCGGCCATAAATCCTCCAGATTGTGGTTAGCGCGACTAACCATGACCGGGAGACGTCACTCTCCATAGTACTATTCATAGGACCCTAGGCTACAGTTAATGGTTACTAAATTGTTCCAGGGGACTTTAGCGGCCTCAAATCGTTTAACTCATGTAAACATAAAAGTCGAGTCTTATTCTCTTGTTATCACATAAAAATAGTTGTAAGTATGTTATTCTCCCAAATATTGAAAACAGTAAAAAGGGGCTGTGAAACTCACCTTGTTTTTGTGTATGTTAGCAACGATAATTGTTCCAGTCACACTTGACTATTCGTACCCTAATTACAAAAAGGGTAATTCTTGTTAAGACCGAACGTCTTATATGTAAATTGTTCACTGACTTAGTAAATCTGATTGCTTTTGTTTAAAATATCTTCTTAGTTTTTCAATACTTGTTTCGTTATAAAATAGTTCTAAGTTACTGCCCAAAGGGACTGATGAACAGGTATCGAAACTACTTAGTTTCGATTGAATCAGAACAGATGTTGAAACTTCCTAGTTTAGATTGAGCAAATTGGGCATCGAAACTACCTGGTTTCGATTAAGTAATAGGTATCGAAACTTCCTAGTTTCGATTGAGTAAACAGGTATCGAAACTCCTAGTTTCGATTGAGTAATAGGTATCGAAACTACCTAGTTTCGATTGAGTAAACAGGTGTCGAAACTCCTAGTTTCGATTGAGTAATAGGTATCGAAACTCCTAGTTTCGATTGAGTAAACAGGTATCGAAACTATAGTTTCGATTACTGACTTCTGATTGACAGAATCAGTCCTGCATATTTTTATGTTTTAGTCTTGAATTTGACACACTTTTCTTGTTATCTTACTTGCGTTCGAACGATTTGTATGTTTAGCTACGATTTTAAAGAAAATAATATGAGTAATATTGAGTTTTTACCTAAAACAGAGAATGATGATTTTGAGAGAAACAGAGAATGATCTTGAGCTCCTTAGCTTGATTCTTGAGAAAAACACTTGGAACTCTTCTTATAACACCGAAATATGTGGATTTTGCTTTAAAAACTTGAATTCAACTTGAAGAGTATTGGGGAAAATTGCCGTAAGAAAATGAGATGAAATGAAGACAAAGAGAGAAGGGTATGGCTTTTATCTGAATTCTCGCAGGCATGTATGGGCTTTTAGGATGTGAGTGAAGTAGGAAGTGGGAGAATGCCTTCTCTGAATTTTGGCCGAAAAGTCAAGGAAGTGGTTTGGGTTAATAATAATTAGATTTAAGTATTAATTTATTAATGGTATTAGTATCAATTAGAGTTCCAAATGGTAATTTAATTCGGTATATTATTTGTTTTAGTCTAAAAATAAATTATTGTCCAACGTAAAGTTGGTGTAATATATATGTATATATATTTTTCTGGTTATTTAATTTAACCACAAACATTCGTATTAGTCGGTTTATATGGTATGTGAACCGGTAACTCCTAGAATTACCAACTATGAAATGAGACCATGTACGGTTTTTGTTATACCTTAATGTCCTTGTTTGTGAAATTAAATAAATCACAGAAACAATTAAAATGTAAGCTTGTTTATAACATGTACGGATATTGACCTGAAATGTCGGGTGTCACATTCTCCCCATGTTAAAAGAATTTCGTCCCGAAATTCAATTCGTGCCATCTTGAATTGGAGTATCCTCAAACAGGGAGGGGTATTTCGTTTTCATTTGATCTTCTCGTTCCCATGTTTACTCAGAACCACGTTTTGAGTTCCAACGTACTTTAACCAGTTTGATTCGACTACGTCTAAGCCTTTGAACTTTCCAATATGAAATCTCAATCGGTTCCTCGATGAAATGTAACCTGTCGTCTATGTGAATCTCATCAGGCGGTATAATTAACGTCTCGTCTGATAAACACTTCTTGAGATTTGATACATGAAACGTATCATGTACATTGCTTAGTTCTTGTGGCAACTTGCGCTTGTAAGCTACAGGGCCAACCCAAGCCAGTATTTCAAACGGTCCAACGTATCTAGGGTTGAGCTTACCACGGTTACCAAACCTTGCAACGCCTTTCCATGGTGAGACTTTTAACATTACTCGGTCACCAATTTGAAATTCTAATGGTTTCCGTCTGTTATCAGCATAGCTCTTCTGTCTGTCTCGGGCCGCTTTCAGACGGTCCTTAATTTTGAAGATCTTATCAGTGGTTTCCTGGACAATCTCAGGACCTGTCAAATGTTTTTCACCAACTTCCGCCCAACACAGCGGTGAGCGGCATTTACGACCATATAAAGCTTCAAACAGAGCTGCTTTAATACTCGTGTGGTAGCTGTTATTATAGGAAAACTCTGCCAACGGTAAATGAATATCCCAAATTCCTCCGAAATCAATTACACACGCACGGAGCATATCCTCTAAAGTTTGAATGGTCCTTTCGCTTTGACCATCTGTTTGTGGGTGATATGCCGTGCTCATGTCAAGATGTGTGCCCATGGCTTCTTGTAATGATTTCTAGATTCTAGACACGAATCTGCTGTCTCTATCAGAGATAATAGAAATTGGCACTCCATGCCTAGCCACAATTTCCTTGATATAAAGCTTTGCAAGTTTCTCGGTTTTATCCGTCTCTTTGATAGGTAGAAAATGAGCTGATTTTGTCAGACGATCGACAATTACCCATATTGTGTCATAACCGCTGGACGTCCTGGGTAACTTCATGATGAAATCCATAGAAATCTGCTCCCATTTCCATTGAGGTATCTCGGGTTGTTGTAACAATCCCGACGGTTTCTGATGTTCTGCCTTTACCTTTGAACATGTCAGGCATTTACCGACATAAATAGCAATTTCTCCTTTCATGTTCGGCCACCAATAGTGTTCTTTCAGATCCTTATACATCTTATCTGAACCTGGGTGAATGGAGTACCTGGACTTGTGGGCTTCGTCCATAACCAACTCCCGTAAATTACCAAAACATGGCACCCAAATTCTATTTGCAAAGTATAAAGTATCATCTGATTTTGGCTCTAACTGTCTGGTCATTCCTCGTAAAGCTTCACTCTGAATGTTTTCTTCTTTGGTTGCCTCCCGTTGTGCCATCCGGATTTGAGTCGTGAGACTCGTATGAATTGTCAATCCTAGGGCACGAACACGGAGTGTTTTAACCCGTTCTTTACGACTTAAGGCGTCTGCTACGACATTGGTTTTACCAGGGTGATACTTGATATCACAGTCGTAATCATTCAGTAGTTCTACCCAACGACGATGCTTCATGTTGAGTTCTTTCTGATTAAAAATGTGTTGGAGACTCTTGTGGTCTGTAAAGATAGTACATTTTGTACCGTATAAGTAATGTCTCCAAATCTTGAGTGTGTAAGGCCCCTTTCCCGGGTAACCTCACTCGTTGGATTTACTCATAAACATAGTCATAAATACTGAACTTAGATTAAAAACATTCATCATTCAATTACATATCATTTGTCATTCAATTACATAACATAGCACAACTTGACAGCGGAAGTCTTAACATATATATTAAAGTGGGATGTCAGTCTTGTGTCGGGTAACCTTCACGCCATCGCACGACCTTTTCTTCCTTTACCTGAAATGTATACTAAAAGTCAGCTAACGCTGGTGAGTTCTAGTTTAAAACTATTAAGTACGATCATTCTTTTCTTTATAAGTATACATAATTATATACATACATTTCTACAAATACGTATTCATAGCTTTTACTTTTCTTTCTTCATTCTTATGTGATTACATAGATATGTATTCACCTTTTCTTTCCTTAACATTCATTGGTCATACACATAAGGGTGATCAACCCATCTTACGGTACGTATATCACTAAGACATACGCCCTTGAGCTACCGTCGTAGCCCTTTTACTCGTCCGGTCCTAGAAACCGTCCGCCTTAACTTTAGGTCCGGCTAACCTTCGGCCGTCCTTCTTTACCGTCCTACCGTCGTAGTCCGTCATAATCGCCCGTCTGCCCTAAGGCATCCGTTTCCCACGCGAACTATTGTTTATGCAACCGTTATACTATTTTAGCATTTACTTCGACCGCCCTTTTATGCTTTTTGTACGTCCTAGCTTGCTAGGAACGTATCTTTCCCGGTTGCAAATAGTCACGT
The DNA here is from genome assembly GCA_023525975.1 of Smallanthus sonchifolius. NCBI lineage: Eukaryota > Viridiplantae > Streptophyta > Magnoliopsida > Asterales > Asteraceae > Smallanthus > Smallanthus sonchifolius. The sequence continues at coordinate 94,513,682 of CM042019.1, forward strand.
GGTCGTCCGTCTACAGAAGTAGCCGTTAGCTTCGTTTCCGTCCATAACGTATACTTATATTCATAACATGCAGTATAATTATTTATAGCGCAAGATTTCGTTTATTTACGTTATGCCATTATTTCCTTCATTCTTGGTAAACATACGTTTCATTCTTTATTCAAAATTCATTCTCTTATATATATAAAATATATATTAATACATCACGTATGATCACATTAACTTTCATATCATTTATTCATTTAGTGTATACATTTCAGCTCCAAAACATTTAATAAGATTTGCAAATAACATAGAAGGGGCACATAGAACTCACCTGATAAGCTTCTCTAGGTTGTCCTAAACAAAGGTCCAACAACGTCACTTCCGATCTGGATTAGGTAGTTAAATACATTAGACCCAACCCCGACTCTAATGGTTTAATCATTCTAAACTTACTGACTTTACTTAACCAACCTGCTGCCTGTTGCCTGCTGTCTGCTGCCTGCGCACTTAGTAAGTGCGCAGGGACTTGCTCATGCGCACTTGGCAAGTGCGCAGGAGTCTCCCTCCTGCGTACTTGGTAAGTACGCAGGGGCTTCCTCCTGCGTACTTGGTAAGTACGCAGGAATTCCTTCCTGCGCACTTGGTAAGTACGCAGTACTTGGTTCTTGGTCCAAAAATCCGAAGTTCTTGCATGCAAACCCGATCATGCCAATCTTACAATTTTCTTTGATCAAAACGTGCGGTTTTCATTCTAGATGCTATTTCTAAGCTTATTATCAAGTTTCATCCGTAAAAACATCATCTATTTAGCTAAAACTCGAGAAACCCCAACATGAACAAAAACTCAGATTATGGTTGAATCATTACCTGGATTGAAGTTCTGATTCAGAGGTTTTGCTCACGAGCTCAGTTGTAACGTGCTCCTCTAATCTCGTGACGATCCGTCGACTTTCTCTCTCTAGACCCGAGCTCCCTTTCTCTCTCTAAGATGGTGAAAATGAAGGTGAAATGAGCTAGTGGGTTGCCTTGCCCCTTTTATACCTGGGCTTCCTACGGCCCGTTGGAGCCGAGCCTAAGCCCATCTGTTCTTATTTCGTTTTATAACGTTTAGATCTCCGTCGTATTATTATTTACTTAGTTACTATTTTCGGGATGTTACAAGTCTACCCTCCTTAAAGAGGTTTCGTCCTCGAAACTGTTCATACGTTAAACAATTGAGGGTATAGTCCCCTCATCTCGTCTTCTTTTTCCCACGTAGCTTCTGACCCTTTTCTGTGCTTCCATTGTATCTTGACTAACGGTATCTACTTATTGCGTAGTCGTTTCTCAGCTCGGTCAAGAATGGCTATTGGTTCCTCTACATAATTCAGACTGTTATCCACCTCGATCTCGTCGTAAGGTATGTGAGCCGTGTCGTCAGCTAGGCACTTGCGTAAGTGCGACACGTGGAACGTAGGGTGGATTCCACTAAGCTCAACGGGTAGGTCGAGTCTGTAAGCAACTTGACCCACTCTTGCTAGAATTTTGAAAGGTCCGACAAACCTTGGACTTAGTTTGCCTCGTTTTCGGAACCGAATGATTCCTTTCCACGGTGATACTTTCAACAGTACCATATCCCCTACTTGAAACTCTAAATCCCTTCTTCTCTTGTCCGCGTATGATTTCTGTCTGTCCTTTGCAGCTTTCATTCGAGCCTTGAATTGATCAAATTTCTCGGAAGTAGCTTTGACCACTTCGAGACTTGCAAAATCCTTCTGTCCAATTTCCCCCCAACAAACCGGGGTCCTACATTTCCTTCCATACAACATTTCAAATGGCGGCATGCCAATAGTTGTGTGATAGCTGTTGTTATATGAAAATTCCGCCAATGGTAGATGGCTGTCCCAACTCCCACCAAAGTCAATGATACAGGCCCGGAGCATGTCCTCCAAGGTCTGAATGGTCCTTTCCGATTGTCCATCGGTTTGAGGGTGGTAAGCGGTGCTGATGTTCAGTCTAGTGCCCATTGCTTCATTGAATTTCTTCCAAAACCTTGATGTGAATCTAGTATCCCTGTCGGACACAATTGACAGCGGCATACCATGTCTGCTCACAATCTCCTTGATAAATACTTCTGCTAGTCTTTCTGACGAAGAAGACTCACGTATTGGCAAGAAGTGAGCACTTTTCGTCAAATGGTCGACGATCACCCAAATGGTATCATTGCCTTTAGCTGTTTGCGGTAGCTTGGTAATGAAGTCCATTGTGATCTCTTCCCACTTCCATTCCGGTATAGGTAAAGGTTGCATTTTACCGCATGGTTTCTGGTGCTCGGCCTTAACTAGTGAACACGTTAGGCACTTGCTCACGTACTCGGTCACATCATTCTTCATGCCGGGCCACCAGTACTCTTTCTTCAAGTCTTGATACATTTTGTTCGTCCCAGGGTGGATAGAATAACCAGACTTATGGGCCTCATCGAGTATTTTGGCTCTAATCTCACCAATCTTAGGTATCCACATCCGGCCGAACCTTGTTCGTACTCCGTATGCATTTGCATCTAAGTTCCCTTGTTGTCCTACTATTCTTTCCCGTTTCACATTTCTTTCTAACAGTGCTTCATCTTGTGCTTTTGCTATTTCACCCATCAAATCTGGTGTTATAACCAGCTGACATGCTTTGATCCGGATAGGTGTCGATTCTTCCTTTCTACTTAAAGCGTCGGCCACTACGTTTGCCTTCCCGGATGGTACAATATCTCACAGTCATAGTCTTTCAGTAGCTCTAACCACCTTCTTTGTCTCATGTTTAATTCCTTTTGTTTGAAAAAGTACTTCAGGCTTTTGTGATCGGAGTAAATGGTGCATTTAACTCCATACAGATAGTGCCTCCATATTTTCAACGCGAAAACTACTGCTGCTAATTCTAGATCGTGTGTTGGGTAGTTAACCTCGTGAATCTTTAGTTGTCGTGAGGCATAAGCAATTACCTTCCCTCGTTGCATAAGTACGCACCCTAAACCCTGCCCTGAAGCGTCAGAGTAGACTACCAAGTCTTCATTTCCATCAGGTAGTGTTAAGACTGGAGCTTGGGTTAATCGTGCCTTAAGTTCCTTAAACGCGTTGTTTTGGGTTTGACCCCATTCATATTTCACTTCCTTCCGTGTCAGTTTAGTTAGTGGCAAGACTATCCTTGAGAAATCTTGAATAAACCTTCGATAGTAGCCTGCCAATCCCAGAAAACTTCGTATCTCTATTGGTGTCTTTGGGACGTTCCATTCCTTTACTGTCTCGATCTTTGCAGGATCTACCATGATTCCGTTTGGGTTTATTACGTGACCTAGGAATTGGACTTCCCTAAGCCAGAACGCGCATTTGGAGAACTTTGCGTATAACTTTTCATGCTTTAACACCTCCAGAACCTCTCTTAGGTGACAGTGGTGATCACCCTCGCTTTTTGAATACACCAGTATATCATCTATAAAGACTATCACCGATCGATCCAACATTGGTCGACATACTCTATTCATCAAATCCATGAACGCTGCTGGTGCGTTGGTCAATCCGAAGGACATCACGAGAAACTCATAATGCCCATAACGCGTGCGAAACGCGGTCTTTGGTACGTCTTCTTCTCTTACTTTCAACTGATGGTAACCCGACCTAAGATCGATCTTTGAGAACCAACTCGCACCTTGCAGTTGATCAAAAAGGTCGTCTATTCTAGGTAGTGGGTATTTGTTCTTTACTGTTCTCTTGTTCAATTCGCGGTAGTCGATGGACATGCGCATATTGCCGTCCTTCTTCTTTACAAATAGTACCGGAGCACCCCATGGTGAGATGATCGGTCTAATAAATCCTTTTTCTGTTAGTTCCTCTAGTTGAGACATCAATTCTTTCATTTCTGATGGAGCCAATCGGTAGGGGGCTTTGGCAACGGGCTCAGCTCCTGGCAGTAAATCAATCTGAAATTCTATTTCCCGATCGGGTGGTAACCCAGGTAGATCCTCAGGGAATACTTCCGGAAAATTGCACACCACGGGTACATTCTTGAGTTCTTTCGTTTTCATTCTATCGTCAATAACATATGCCAGATAATCTTCACAGCCGCGCCTCATGTAACTTTCGGCCTTGATCATCGAGATGATGTTCGGCATCGTGCAATTCCAATCCCCATAAACCATAATTGGACTGTCGCTAGGAGCCTTGAGGTGTATCCTCTTACGTTTACATATGATTTGAGCTTCGTTGGCAGCTAGCCAATCCATACCCAATACTATATCGAATCCTCCTAAGGTGAGAAGGAATAATTTAGAAGGAAACTTATGGCCCTCTATTTCTATGATACAATCCTCTGTTACTTGGAATACTGCCGAATTTTTACCCACGGCAGTTTGTACGCTAAAAGCCTTTACTATGGTGTTGATAGTGCATCCTAGTTTACGACTAAATGCATTGGATATAAAACTTTTACTAGCACCAGAGTCAAATAAAATAGCAGCATGTTCGTTTTTAACTAGGAATGTACCTGACACAACATCAGGGTTTCCCCTTGCTTCCTCCTCAGTCAGGGCGTAGGCTCGAGTCCTAGCCTGCGGCTGTTCCTTTTCCTTCTCTTTTCCCGAACCAGATTGGCCGGCCTTCCTGCAGTTCTTTGTCATATGTAAAACAATCCAAATACTTGACACTTGACGTTTCTTACACATTCTCGAGAGAAGTGCCCCGGCTTTCCGCACTTATAGCATGTGGTGGTGCCGATTTTACATTCGCCAAGATGTTGCCTTCCACATTTCTTGCATGTTTCATATTCATCCGACCTTGGCTTCTTAGTTTCAGTTATTATGTTCCCTATTCCGGTGCCTCTAGACGGGTTCTCCCACTTTCTCTTTTGGGTCTCTGTTGGTGGGTCCTCATTGGCATAATCATCGTAGACGATTCCGCTCAGATTCACTACCGACTCGAAGGTCGAGGGTAGGTTAGCTTTTACATGAACACGGACCCGTTGGGGCAACCCCTTAACATAGTACTTGATCAAACGATCTTCAGTTTCCACCAGGTGTGGTACTAGTTGAGCCAATTCATTGAATCTAGATGTATACTGGCGATGAGTCTTGTTGCCAGCCTTGAAGTTCAGGAACTCGTTCTCCACACGATCGATCTCATTCTGTGGGCAGAACTTTTGAATTATGAGCTTTTTCAAGTCTTCCCACGTCATCTTGTTGATAGCATTGGGTGACTTAGTTCTTTGAATGTTCCTCCACCAACTCAGTGCTTCGTTGGTGAAAGAATGAGCAACGTACTTAACAGCTTGGTCTGGTCGACACTCGCTGATGTTGATGACAGCGTTCATCCTCTCGATCCATTCGAACGTGGCCACCGAATCCTTGGTTCCATCAAACTTAGGTGGGTCTCCATCCTTGAATCCTTTGTAAGTACACCCACGATTGCTTGATGCTACTTTTACTTCATCCCCGTCACTGTCATAAATTTTCTCTTCATTTTTCCCTTCATCCTCTTCTTTGCTTTTCTTTAATGCCTCAGATAGTAGGTCAGGCAATATGTTCTTCAGAGTAAGTACGACCTCGCGGGCAATAGCATCTCTGACTTCGGGTTCTAACTGTATAGGCCCTGGACTATTATTCCCTGTTGGTGTCACATCTGTTTCGTGCACACTCTCAGTGTGTTCTGCGTGCACACTCTCTTCCTCTTCATGTCTTTGCTTCAATGGAGGTCTACCTACTCGGCCAGTGCGACCGCCTCGTCATCCTGTTCTTCCTCCACCAGCCATAAATTCTTAATTTCCTGATAGTTATAAAGGGAATACATCAATGTCATTTCTTCAGATCATAGTTTGGAACAGTTCGAGCAAGGTAAATTATTAATTACAGTGACCGGTTTGTGATTACTAATTTACATTGCTTTTCGGGTTCAAAACTCTTCAAATGGGTTGTGACATTGACATCTATTTGTTCTAAGTTAAGGTATCTATTCTTATCTAAAAGCATTAACTTTAGAACTTACTTACCGTGCTGCGTTGGCGTTGGTTACCCATACTGACATCCGTGCGTTGGTCCCATAATCAGTTTGAGTCCAGACATTTAGGGATGTCTGAATCTCTCAAACTATTGCTCTGATACCAACTTGTAAGGCCCCTTTCCCGGGTAACCTCACTCGTTGGATTTACTCATAAACATAGTCATAAATACTGAACTTAGATTAAAAACATTCATCATTCAATTACATATCATTTGTCATTCAATTACATAACATAGCACAACTTGACAGCGGAAGTCTTAACATATATATTAAAGTGGGATGTCAGTCTTGTGTCGGGTAACCTTCATGCCATCGCACGACCTTTTCTTCCTTTACATGAAATGTATACTAAAAGTCAGCTAACGCTGGTGAGTTCTAGTTTAAAACTATTAAGTACGATCATTCTTTTCTTTATAAGTATACATAATTATATACATACATTTCTACAAATACGTATTCATAGCTTTTACTTTTCTTTCTTCATTCTTATGTGATTACATAGATATGTATTCACCTTTTCTTTCCTTAACATTCATTGGTCATACACATAGGGGTGATCAACCCATCTTACGGTACGTATATCACTAAGACATACGCCCTTGAGCTACCGTCGTAGCCCTTTTACTCGTCCGGTCCTAGAAACCGTCCGCCTTAACTTTAGGTCCGGCTAACCTTCGGCCGTCCTTCTTTACCGTCCTACCGTCGTAGTCCGTCATAATCGCCCGTCTGCCCTAAGGCATCCGTTTCCCACACGAACTATTGTTTATGCAACCGTTATACTATTTTAGCATTTACTTCGACCGCCCTTTTATGCTTTTTGTACGTCCTAGCTTGCTAGGAACGTATCTTTCCAGGTTGCAAATAGTCACGTGGTCGTCCGTCTACAGAAGTAGCCGTTAGCTTCGTTTCCGTCCATAACGTATACTTATATTCATAACATGCAGTATAATTATTTATAGCGCAAGATTTCGTTTATTTACGTTATGCCATTATTTCCTTCATTCTTGGTAAACATACGTTTCATTCTTTATTCAAAATTCATTCTCTTATATATATAAAATATATATTAATAAATCACGTATGATCACATTAACTTTCATATCATTTATTCATTTAGTGTATACATTTCAGCCCCAAAACATTTAATAAGATTTGCACATAACATAGAAGGGGCACATAGAACTCACCTGATAAGCTTCTCTAGGTTGTCCTAAACAAAGGTCCAACAACGTCACTTCCGATCTGGATTAGGTAGTTAAATACATTAGACCCAACCCCGACTCTAATGGTTTAATCATTCTAAACTTACTGACTTTACTTAACCAACCTGCTGTCTGCTGTCTGCTGCCTGCGCACTTAGTAAGTGCGCAGGGACTTGCTCATGCGCACTTGGCAAGTGCGCAGGAGTCTCCCTCCTGCGTACTTGGTAAGTACGCAGGGGCTTCCTCCTGCGTACTTGGTAAGTATGCAGGGACTTCCTCCTGCGTACTTGGTAAGTACGCAGGAATTCCTTCCTGCGCACTTGGTAAGTACGCAGTACTTGGTTCTTGGTCCAAAAATCCGAAGTTCTTGCATGCAAACCCGATCATGCCAATCTTACAATTCTCTTTGATCAAAACGTGAGGTTTTCATTCTAGATGCTATTTCTAAGCTTATTATCAAGTTTCATCTGTAAAAACATCATCTATTTAGCTAAAACTCGAGAAACCCCAACATGAACAAAAACTCAGATTATGGTTGAATCATTACCTGGATTGAAGTTCTGATTCGGAGGTTTTGCTCACGAGCTCAGTTGTAACGTGCTCCTCTAATCTCGTGACGATCCGTCGACTTTCTCTGTCTAGACCCGAGCTCCCTTTCTCTCTCTAAGATGGTGAAAATGAAGGTGAAATGAGCTAGTGGGTTGCCTTGCCCCTTTTATACCTGGGCTTCCTTCGGCCCGTTGGAGCCGAGCCCAAGCCCATCCGTTCTTATTTCGTTTTATAACGTTTAGATCTCCGTCGTATTATTATTTACTTAGTTACTATTTTCAGGATGTTACACAACTGCGCCCAACTCCAAGTCATGGGTCGTATAATTCTTTTCGTGCACTTTTAGTTGTCGTGAGGCATATGCAATTGTCTCTTTGCATTAACACACCACCAAGTCCCTGGTGTGATGCATCGCAGTATACGACGAAGTTGTCGATTCCCTCAGGAAGGGATAAGATCGGTGCACTACACAGCTTCTGCTTCAGCAATTGAAAAGCTGACTCTTGCTTGTCACTCCAATCAAACTTCTTTTCTTTATGGGTTAATGTGGTTAAAGGCAGAGCTATTTTTGAAAAATTCTCGATGAATCGTCTGTAATAGCCGGCCAAACCCAAAAATTGACGCACTTCGGTCGGAGTCTTTGGTGCTTCCCAGTTTTTGATCGCTTCTATTTAGATGGATCAACATGAATTCCTTCCTTATTGATGACATGTCCAAGGAAATGCACTTCTCGGATCCAGAACTCACACTTAGAGAATTTAGCGTAAAGTTTCTCGTTTCTGAGTAGTTCCAAAATTAATCTCAGGTGATGTTCATGATCCTCCTTGGTTTGTGAATATATTAATATATCATCAATAAATACTATCACGAATTTATCCAAGTATGGCTTGCACACTCGGTTCATGAGGTCCATAAAAACAGCTGGTGCGTTCGTCAAACCAAATGGCATAACTAGGAATTCGTAGTGGCCGTAACGAGTCCTAAATGCCGTCTTTGGTACATCTTCTTCTTGGATTCTTAGTTAATGATACCCCGAACGTAGATCGATCTTAGAGTAGAAGCTAGAACCTTGTAGTTGATCGAACAAATCGTCTATTCGAGGAAGTGGATATCGGTTTTTGATTATAGGCTTGTTTAATTCTCGGTAATCAATACACATCCTAAAGGTTCCATCCTTTTTCTTTACGAATAGGACAGGAGCTCCCCAAGGTGAGAAACTCAGTCTTATGAAACCTTTATCAAGCAACTCCTGTAGTTGATTTGATAATTCCTACATTTCAGAAGGTGCTAATCGATACGGTGATCGCGCAACCTGTGCAGCTCCTGGTAATCGATTCGGAATTCGACTTGCCTCGGTGGTGGTAATCCAGGTAAGTCTTCAGGAAACACTTCGGGGTAATCCTTAACGATTGGTATGTCTTCAAGTCGACGTTCCTCGGGTTTCTTCTCGATGACGTGAGCCAGGAACACGCAATAGCCTTTACGTAGGTACTTACGAGTTTCATGCAATTTATCATCCTCAATGTCACTCCACTTTTCTCACCTTGAATCGAAAGAACTTCTCCGTTCGGGAGAGGAATATGAACAATCTTCTCAAACCAAACAATCTCGGCGTGATTTTTCGACAACCAATCCATACCAATAACAACGTCAAAACTTCCCAGATCAACTGGTAGCAGGTCTATACTAAATGTGTGGTCTTTCAAACATAGAGTACAACCCTGAATGACTTCTCCAGTTTTAATTAATTTTCCGTTTGCTAATTCAATTGTATAATTTTGGTCTAGTTTCCTGGGCTTAATACCGAGTAGGGACTTAAAGTCATTTGACACAAAACTCATATCAGCACCCGTATCGAAAAGTATAGAGGCATAGTGATTATTTATCGGGAACGTACCAGTGACAATGTTCGGATCTTGTCGTGCGTCACCAGCCCCCATCACAAACGCTCTTCCACGGGCCTGATTATCGTTTCGGTTCTTCAACTTTGGACAGTCTTTTCTAAAGTGCTTTGGATCTCCACACTCAAAGCATCCCTGATTCATCCTTTCTGCTCCTGAGTTGACCTTTCCTGCTACTTGATTGATCTTATTAGGGTTCGCATTGTTCCAACAGTTATGGGCTAGATGCCCATGCTTTTTACACTTTCCACATTGGGTACACCTTCCACTGTGATGATACCCACATTTGTCACACTTCGGTAGTGTTCCAAGATATCCTTTTTGTTCCACAGTGTTGACAGCATAGGCTTTCATAATTTCAGGTCTCTTGTAAGTTTGATTCTTGTTTTGATTACTTAGTTTTCCAAACCATTTCCTCTTTTCTCCAGACCTTCCTTCCTCGGTCTCCTTCTTCTCAAACAAACCATCACGCACAGCATTATCTCTTAGCTTGAAAGCTAGATTTATAGCGCTCTTGGCATCCATAGGGTTCGATGAAGTTACCAGGCTTCGGATTTGAGGAGCAAGACCCCACAAATATCTTTCAACCTTCTTGTATTCTGGGGTAACCATGTGTGGAACTAAACCTGCTAACTCATTGAATCGGTCAGTGTAACCAGCCACATCATCTCCTTTCATTTGAAGGTTCCACATTTCAGTTTCGATTTTCTGCAATTCATTTCGAGGACAGTACTCCTCGATCATCATGGCTTTTAGATCATCCCAAGATAGCTGGTAGGCAGTCTGTCTTCCCAACGTTTTCATCTGAGAATTCCACCAGGTTAATGCTTTGTCAGTAAGTGTGCAAGTGGCATATTTCACCATAGAGTCAGCTGTGCATTCACTAATATCAATTACAGATTCCATCTTCTTAATCCACCTCATCAGGCCTACTGCACCCTCGGTGCCATTGAAGTTGCGAGGGTTGCAGGATAGAAAGGCCTTATAAGTGCACTTCTTGTTTGAAGCATCTGTAGGGTCACAAGTCAATATTTTAATAATGTTGTTATCTTAGATCGCGACTGTGTTACAGAGGTGTTTACACATCCTATTACCTCCAGAACCTCCAGTAGTGCCACTGCCTCCTGCACCTCCTCCGCTACCACTACCATTTCCTCCGTCGTTATTCCGATTGGCTTCGTACTGCTCCAAGGCGGCGGCTACACGTTGGGATATGAGTTGCTCAACTTCTGCGGAAATCGTCGTGTTGTTTTCACCAGTAGTGTCACGCGGTGTCCTTCTTTTGGGTGCCATGGGTCTGAAGTCGAAATGGGGTTAGTGTGTGATGATATTCAGTGTCTACGATACCCGTACAATAGGATGATAAGTTATGAAATGCATATGCAATGAAATACGTCTCAATGAGTCATTTAAATTATAGCTAGGTTCGATTTTTAGACTCCTAGTTCACTATAATCAATGGCTCTGATACCAATCTGTCACACCCTCGCCAAGGCGGAAACGCGAGGTGCGACGTTCATGATTTCCAAAGCTTATGATTACCGCAAACACATACATGATAAATGGATACATAAATTAAGTTTAAAGTTTTACATTCCAAAATGTTAATTGAGTTTACAAAAAGTGAAGATTTCGCAAATATGACTCCATTACAATGAGTTATACAAGAGAAATCCCCCAAAAGTTGTATCCATCGTGCATGCATGTAATCTACATTGCTAACCTTGCGATCACGTTCAATTTCCTGAAAAGCATACTTAAAATTGTCAACACTAGGTTGGTGAGTTCACAGGTTTATTCAAATAGTTCTTTGTAAAACTCAATTGTCCGTAAATAGTTTCAGGTGCATGTGATAAACAGAATAAGAATTGTTGACCCATTTGTAAACTAGCTAGGAATACAAATAATATGTTCCTACATGAGCCGTAACCAAACCATGACAATTGTACACGCCCCTAATTTCGTTATCCGGTTCTATGCGGCCATAAATCCTCCAGATTGTGGTTAGCGCGACTAACCATGACCGGGAGACGTCACTCTCCATAGTACTATTCATAGGACCCTAGGCTACAGTTAATTGTTACTAAATTGTTCCAGGGGACTTTAGCGGCCTCAAATCATTTAACTCATGTAAACATAAAAGTCGAGTCTTATTCTCTTGTTATCACATAAAAATAGTTATAAGTATGTTCTTCCCCCAAATATTGAAAACAGTAAAAAGGGGCCGTGAAACTCACCTTGTTTTTGTGTATGTTAGTAACGATAATTGTTCCAGTCACACTTGACTATTCGTACCCTAATTACAAAATGGGTAATTCTTGTTAAGACCGAACGTCTTATATGTAAATTGTTCACTGACTTAGTAAATCTGATTGCTTTTGTTTAAAATATCTTCTTAGTTTTTCAATACTTGTTTCGTTATAAAATAGTTCTAAGTTACTGCCCAAAGGGACTGATGAACAGGTATCGAAACTACTTAGTTTCGATTGAATCAGAACAGATGTCGAAACTTCCTACTTTCGATTGAGCAAATTAGGCATCGAAACTACCTGGTTTCGATTAAGTAATAGGTATCGAAACTTCCTAGTTTCGATTGAGTAAACAGGTATCGAAACTCCTAGTTTCGATTGAGTAATAGGTATCGAAACTACCTAGTTTCGATTGAGTAAACAGGTGTCGAAACTCCTAGTTTCGATTGAGTAATAGGTATCGAAACTCCTAGTTTCGATTGAGTAAACAGGTATCGAAACTATAGTTTCGATTACTGACTTCTGATTGACAGAATCAGTCCTGCATATTTTTATGTTTTAGTCTTGAATTTGACACACTTTTCTTGTTATCTTACTTGCGTTCGAACGATTTGTATGTTTAGCTACGATTTTAAAGAAAATAATATGAGTAATATTGAATTTTTACCTAAAACAGAGAATGATGATTTTGAGAGAAACAGTGATTCTTGAGAAAAACACTTGGAACTCTTCTTATAACACTGAAATATGTGGATTTTGCTTTAAAAACTTGAATTCAACTTGAAGAGTATTGGGGAAAATTGCCGTAAGAAAATGAGATGAAATGAAGACAAAGAGAGAAGGGTATGGCTTTTATCTGAATTCTCACAGGCATGTATGGGCTTTTAGGATGTGAGTGAAGTAGGAAGTGGGAGAATGCCTTCTCTGAATTTCGGCCGAAAAGTCAAGGAAGTGGTTTGGGTTAATAATAATTAGATTTAAGTATTAGTTTATTAATGGTATTAGTATCAATTAGAGTTCCAAATGGTAATTTAATTCGGTATATTATTTGTTTTAGTCTAAAAATAAATTATTGTCCAACGTAAAGTTGGTGTAATATATATGTATATATATTTTTCTGGTTATTTAATTTAACCACAAACATTCGTATTAGTCGGGGTATATGGTATGTGAACCGGTAACTCCTAGAATTACCAACTATGAAATGAGACCATGTACGGTTTTTGTTATACCTTAATGTCCTTGTTTGTGAAATTAAATAAATCACAAAAACAATTAAAATGTAAGCTTGTTTATAACATGTACGGATATTGACCTGAAATGTCGGGTGTCACATCTTTGGCAAGATCCCAAAACTCATCTTCAAGTTTCTTCACTTCATTTCGAGGACAGAATTCCTCGGTCATTAGCCTTTTAACCTCATCCCAAGGTAAGGCCATTGCTACATCCACACCTCTATTTCTCTTCTCCCCATTCCACCACGTGAGTGCCCGTTTTTGTAGGACACTTGTGGCATGACGAACACGAAGGTTGTCGGGACAGTCACTATTGAGAAATGTATTCTCAATGCTTTCGAAACATTGAAGGAGTCCGGTAGCTCCTTCGGTACCATAGAACTTGAGGGGATTACATGAGTTGAAATGCTTGAAGTACATATTGAGATGGGTTGGCACCACCATTTCCACCATTACCACTATTACTACCATTACCACCATTGTTGCCATTGGTGGCACTATTAGCTTGAGTGAGTTGTGTCACGAGTTGTGCAAGAATAGCAGCAATGTCGGTATTGGTGTTGGCCGCAGGAGCACGACGATGAGGCATTCTACAGATTTTCACAAGACAAGAAAAGATGTAAGAACTTATGAGAATTGTTTGGATTTAATAGAATAAGATAACAAAATAAATAGATAATCATAGTTTGGATTGTACTCAAATAGTGATATAATCACACGAATACTATGACACATTAAGGTTAATTAAACTTATATAATTTTCAAGGAGACATGCTTTAGCCTATAAGTAAATTCTCATCTCGGGAATTCCCAAGAAAGCATACGGGTCCCTCAGTTCATTGGGATTTATGCGAAATGCTTTCCTAGACAGAAAAACCAAAATACAGGTGTCACTCTTCTAGATTGCATGTGTCCTCAAATAATTAATAAAGCTTAAAAACCTTAACGAGGAAATAAAGAAATTTTATGGATCTAGCTTCATGAAGTTTCCACATGCTTAGAAAGATAAAGATAGAGAAGAAGATAAGAATATTATGAGGTTTTAGGATATGGGAAATGATATTGTTTATTTAATTTATTATTAAAGTATATACTAATAAGTCATGGATATTTAACAATTAAGTCATCAAATAAAATAAAAACTAATCATAGTACGCATGTAGCACATAGCATGTAACACATAACATATAACATAAAGCATGTAGCATATAACATGTAATCATGAAACATAGCATAAGTAGGTGTCCTAAAGTTATAGTCTAGGTCAAGATGTCTAATAACCTAATTCCCTATAACCAAGGCTCTGATACCAATCTGTCACACCCTGACCGATGGCGGAATCATCGGGGCGGGACATGTAGACTGTTCATAAGCACAAGGTTGACTAAATTGAATATATTAAACGTCAAATTTCATTGCAAGTAATTCAAACACAACCAATTCAAGATAGAACAAAATTGAAATACATAGAGTTCTTTTATTTAAATTAGCTAAGTCCAAGCCTATGTGTAGCACATCTTGACCAATCTCACACATTAGAACCTGAAACATGAATAAAATAAAGTCAACTAAAAAGTTGGTTAGTATAACACAGGTTTGTATATAGATAGCATATAGTTGTAAAACAAATCCTTACATAACATGATAAATAAGGCATTTATGGGGAGCATCTATTGTGTAACCAAGTACAATCAAACCTTTGTAACTAGCATGCAAAATTGTGTTGTCGGTATCAATCACCCCAATCTGGGTGGGTTTGTCAGACTCAATAGATCTATTATTGAAAACCATCGGCTTGAATAGTTAATGATTGCACATAATCGCATACAAAGGTTAGCACACCTAGCCCTCGGGCATAAAGCTCAAATTGCAAACATGAATGTAAATAGGATTTGTACTTGTGTTGTTTGTGTAAATGTAAACATGTAATTTGAATAGTGTTCATGTTTCACCCCAAAAATGTAATAGAGTAAAAGGGGCTATGTATACTCACTTTGTTTGAAGGCGTAGCTAACAAAGATACTAGATAGAATAAAGATCCTTGAAATGCACGAGTTAACCTAAAGTGTAATGTATATGGTATTAATAGTGTGCACAAAAGTTTAGGTCTAAAGTTGCATTTGTACTTGTGTAAAAGTCATTGATTTGTAATTGAAAGTATTGAATAAAATATAAAGTTTGAAAGAATATTTTTAGAGTATTTTGATTAAGGTTTGAGTTTGAATAATTAAATAAGTAATGTAAATAATTATTGTTTATGAAAACATTGTAAGTATTATTTATAATTTAGTATAAATAATTAATTGTTTTTTTTTTGTTTAAAATTAAATAACTAATCATTTCCTTATTTATTTATTTATAATATATGTAGCGTAACCATTAAAATACTTTTTAAGGTTTAACAATAAATGTAAATTAAATTTTATAAATTTTAAATAAATAATTTTCTATTTATTCCAAGATTGAATAATTGTTCTTTCTAAATAGGATTAAATGCAATTATATAAAAATCAACTATTTTTATTTTGTAATTTAATCAGAATATTTATTGTTTGAAAAATATATAAAATTATAATTCTGCCAAGAATTTAACTCACACACGACCGTGCCTGGGAAGGGCACGACCGTGCTCGAACCACGGACGTGACCATGCTAGTCAGGGCGTGACCGTGTTGATCAAACAGAGGGCTTAACTAACTAAATCATTAGGCACGACCGTGCCTTGGCCAGACACGATCGTGTCTATGATTCTAAGACAGGACTGAGATTAGCCAAAGGGCATGATTGGGTCTGGACAGGAGGACACGACCGCGCTGGTAACCAGCACGACCGCGTCTCATGAGGCACGACCGCGCTAGATGATTAGCGCTACCGCGTCTGTTCCAAATCAGGAACGAATTGACTAATTCTTATGATAACAGGGTTGGAAATCATAGGGCTTTCACCCATTAGATTATTTTGAGTCTTTTTGTATAGATTAATTGGATTTAAAACGTGTCTAGAGTCGGTTTCGATTAAATCATTTTTGAACGAAAACTAGATTCGGGTTTAAGATGATTTCCATATTGGAAGCCCAAATTCACATGGGGCTTTTGATCTAAAGAGTAAATCGATAGAGGACAAGGATTCAATTACCCGGAATAATGGCGAATTGATAGCGAACGGTAGGAAGGAGTTCCGGCGTCGGCGAGCTTGGTTTCCGGCGTATTCTGCTACGATTCCGGTTGCTTCAAATGGGTCAGTAGCTTCTGGGAGGATCGTTTGTGCGTTTGCGCGTTTGCTTGAGAGAATTGCAAACAATTTGGAGAATTCGATGATCTAGTGGACGATTTTGTTGATTATTAGTTGGATTGATGAAATTCCGTTTATTTGTTGTAATTATGATGTTAATAGTTGGAACGTGTAAAACAGTTACGAAATCAAACGTCTCTGTGATTAAAGGCTGCATTTCCGTTTCAACTGGTACTAGGCGCGACCGTGCCCATATGCGGCGCGACCGTGCTAAGGCACCAGGCGCGATCGTTCCAAAGCAAGTCGCACGACCGTGCCAAAGCACTCGGCGTGACCGTGCCAGAACTAGGCGCGACCGTGTCTATTAGGGTTTCTTGCTACTTTTCAACATCAGACCTTGTAACTTTAGTCTTTTGTCATATTTGTATAATTAGATACTTATGTATTGTTTTAATAGGATAAAACCGAGTAAATTTTGCGGATTTGCATTGAAATATAGTATTAAATTGATGGTACGAAAAGAAACAAAACAATGCACTAGAATTGAGTTTGAAATGCATTACATTGAATTGAAAATACGGATACTAAAAATCAGAAATGTTACACAAAAGTACTTACGAAAAAAGTACGTAGCCTTCTTAGCTCATGTTGTTCAAAGGGATGTCAAGAAGAAGAGTATCCAAGACATTCCATCATTCGGGATTTTCCCGAAGTATTTCCCTAAGATCTATCCGGTCTTCCACCCGTTCGATAAGCTGAATTTCGCATTGACCTCATTCCCGGAGCTAACCCCGTGGCTAGAGCTCCTTACCGTCTTGCACCTTCTTAAATGCAAGAACTTGCAAGTCAACTCCAAGAGTTCTCCGACAAGGGCTTCATCCGTCCAAGTCATTCACCGTGGGGTGCACCCGTTTTATTCGTCAAAAAGAAGGATGGATCATTTCGCATGTGTATTGACTACCGCGAACTCAACAAGCTTACTATCAAAAACCGTTATCCCTTACCTAGAATTGATGATCTCTTTGATCAACTTCAAGGTTCTACTTGCTTCTCGAAGATTGATCTTCGATCTGGTTATCACCAACTCCGTGTACAAGAGGAGGATATTCCAAAGACTGCTTTCCGAACAAGGTATGGACACTATGAGTTCATGGTCATGCCTTTTGGACTAACCAACGCACCTGCGGTCTTCATGGACCTTATGAATCGTGTGTGCAAACCGTACCTTGATAAATTTGTGATCATCTTCATTGACGATATTTTAATCTACTCCAAGACTAAAGCCGACCATGAGCAACATCTTAGACTGGTTTTGGATCTCTTGAGGAAGGAACAACTATATGCCAAATTCTTCAAATGTGAATTTTGGCTAAAAGAAGTTCAATTTCTTGGTCATATCGTCAACGATAAGGGAATTCATGTTGACCCTGCTAAGATCGAGGCGGTTGAGAATTGGAATACCCCGAAGTCCCCCACCGAAGTTCGTTCATTTCTTGGTCTTGCGGGATATTATCGTCGTTTCATCTCAAATTTCTCTAAGATTGCTGTCCCTCTTACCGCTTTGACACACAAGTGTAAAACTTATGAATAGGGACCAAAACAAGAAGAAGCTTTCTAAACTCTCAAGCAAAAGTTGTGCAATGCTCCTATTTTGACTCTCCCTGATGGGAATGATGATCTAGTTGTCTACTGTGATGCTTCCAACCAAGGTCTCGGTTGTGTCCTCATGCAACGAGGCAAAGTAATCGCTTATGCATCAAGACAACTCAAGATTCACGAGAAGAATTATACGACGCACGATCTCGAGTTGGGTGCGGTCGTATTCGCATTGAAGATTTGGAGACATTACCTCTATGGCACAAAATGTGTGGTGTTCACCGATCACAAAAGTCTTCAACACATCTTCAACCAAAAAGAACTCAATATGAGGCAACGACGTTGGGTTGCGCTCCTTAACGACTATGACTGCGAGATTCGTTATCATCCCGACAAAGCGAATGTTGTAGCCGACGCTTTGAGTCAAAAGGACCATGTCATGCCTCAATGTGTCCGAATTCAAACTGACATTCAAAATCGCATCTTAGAAGCTCAACACGTCTCAGTCACCGAGGGTAACATGTACGAGGAAATGTCGTGTGGTGTTGAACTTCAGTGTCACACCCCAACCGACGGCGGAAACGTCGGGGCGGGACATGTAGACTGTTCATGAGCACAAGGTTTACTAGATTGAAATATTTTAAATCATAACTTCATTTCAATTAACCAAACACAATCAAGTTCAAACAAACATGAAAAAAAATGCATAATATTCTTTATTCAATTTTTAACTAAGTCGATATCCTACGTGTAGCATATCTTGATCAACTCACACGTTATCACCTGAAACATGAACAAAATAATATCAACTAAAAAGTTGGTGAGCATACACAGGTTTGTACATAGATAGTATATAGTTGTGAAAGATCAAATCCTTACATATCATGAATAAATAAGGCATTTATGGGGAGTAACTAATGTGTAACTAAAGTACAATCAAACCTTTATAACTAGCATGCAAATTGTGTTGTCGGTAACAATCACCCCAATCTGGGTGGGTTTGTCAGACTCAATAGATCTATCATCGTTAACCGTCGGCTTATTAGTTAATGATTGCACATGAAATTGCACACAAATAGTTAACACGTATAGCACTCAAACATAAAGCTCAAATTTTGCACACATGAATGTAAATAGGATTTGTGTTTTGTGTAGTTTGTGTAAGTGTAAATAGTTGTGTGTATAGCGTTCATGTTTCACCCCAAAAGTGTAAAAGGGAAAAAGAGGCTACGTAATACTCACTTGATTAGAGGTGTAGCTAACACGCACGGCTAGACGGTAGAATGATGATTGAAACCTCACAAGGTTAACCTAATGTGTAATAAATGTTGAATTACTAATGTATCCAAAAATCTGAGTCTAAGACTATGATTTAATTTAGTGTGTGTACAAAGGTGGTGAGTTGAGGGTGTTTGTAATATTAAATCAAATAGTTTATAAAATAATTGAATCTGGGTTTATGTTGGATAACTAAATAAATCAATAATTATTATTTATTTATTTAGTTTGGAAAAATTGTAAGGGCCCCTAAACCGGGTGACCTCACTTATTGGATTTACTCATAAACATAGTCATAAATACTGAACTTAAATTAAAAACATTCATCATTTAATTACAAATCATTCGTCGTTCAATTATATAACATAACAGCGGAAGTCTTAACACATATATTAAAGTGGGATGTCAGTCTTGTGTCGGGTAACCTTCATGCCTTCGCACGACCCTTTCCTTTGTTACCTGAAATGTATACTAAAAGTCAGCTAACGCTGGTGAGTTCTAGTTTAAAGACAACCATACATAAAATTTATCTTATCATGAATATAATGTATATATGTATATTCGTACTTTTAAATATTCTTTACTTTGCTGTTCTCACATAACATTCATTGAGGGTATATACCTATGTACATACATACTTTCTTTGAGAGAACACATATTGGCCATAATCTTAAGGGTGATCAACCCGTCATACTTGTCGCGAATGTCACGAAGACATCGCAGTCAGAGCTACCGTCGTCGCCCGTTTCATTACCGTCCGGCTCTAGAAAACCGTCCGTCATATCATTAAATCCGTCCGGCAACCTTTGTCCGTCCGCTCTTTACCGTCCTACCGTCCTAGTCCGTCATTTTTATCCGTCTGCCCTAGGGCATCCGTTTCCCACGTGACCATTATGTATGCAACCGTTCTACATTAGTTAAGGTTTGCTTCGACCGTCCATTAATACCTTTTCATACGTCCTAGCTTGCGAAGGAATGTTTTTGTCCCGGTTGCAAAATAGTCACGTGGTCGTCCGTCTACCGAAGTAGCCGTTGTCACAGAAGGGTTTATAATGTTTACATTCATTCATAACATGCAATATATATGTAATATAAAGCAAGATTTCATTCTTTTACGTTATGTCCTTCTTTCATTCATTCTTTATAGTCATACGCTTCATTCTTTATTCATAATTAATTTTCATATATAAATATTTATATATATATATATATACATGCGTATGATCACATTGACATTTATAACATTTATTCATTTAGTGTATACACCTCAGCCCCAAAACATTTATAAATCATTTGCACATAACATAGAAGGGGGCACATAGAACTCACCTGATGAGTAGTTCCTGTAATATACTAAGCTGGCTACTGAGCTTCACTAACGTCGCTCACGATCTGTATAATAAAGTCATACACATAAGGTGGTGCTCCTAGATGACACTAGACATTACTATGCTTGAACCTAGTAGTTTCGATTGATTAGCTTATATCGAAACTTGGTAGTTTCGATAGGTTGTTTCTGTCGAAACTTGGTAGTTTCGATAGGTAACTTATGTATTATCTTAGCTTCGGATTGGGGGCTCATATCGAAACTATGGTAGTTTCGATTGGGTCTGCATATATCGAAACTGGGTAGTTTCGATAGGTCTGCACATATCGAAACTAAGTAGTTTCGATGGTCCTGCACATATCGAAACTAAGTAGTTTCGATGGACCTACACATATCGAAACTAAGTAGTTTCGATGGGTCTGCACTTATCGCCTTCCCCAAAAATCCGAATGTTCTGCATGCGAATCTGATCATGTCGATATCTAAATTTTCTTTGATCAAAATGTTCGTTTTTCATTCTAGATGCTATACCTAAGTTCACTTTCAAGTTTCATCCGCAAAATCGTTATCTTTTTAGCCAAAACCCGAAAACTCCCAAAACGAACAAAAACTCATAATGTGATCGAATCGTTACCTGGATTGGATTCCTGATTCAGAGGATATGATCACGAGAACAGCAGCAACGTTCTCCTGAATTCCCGAGTTGATCCGTCACTTTCTCTCTCTAGACCCGAGCTCTCCTTTCTCTCTCTAAAAGCTGCGTGAGTTGGGGAAATGAGCAGGGAAGAGGGCTGCATTGCCACTTATGTGCATGGGCTTCTCTCGGCCCATTGAAGCTGGGCCTAGGCCCGCTCCCTTTTTGTTTAAATATTCCAACTAAATCACCGGTCTCGCTATATTTATTCGTTTTATTATTTTTGGGATGTTACAAAAATAGTATAGATATTATATTTATTTAAATATGATTTAAATAAATGATATTCTTATTTATTTATAAGAATGTGTGTTCTATATTAAATATAAATTAAATAAATAATTTTACTTTATTTATTTATTTATGAAGATATGTATAAAATCTAATAAATATACATTTATCTCTTTAGTATAAATTATATAAATAATAAATAAATTTATTTATTTATTTACCATTTAAAATAAGTATTTGTTTGTTTTAAATAAAGTTAAAATTTTATAAAACTTTATAAACTTTGTTTCCAAGGAGAAGTATTTTATAAAAATATTTTCATCATATTTCTAATGTGAAAAAAATTATTACTTTGCAAAATGTCTTTATATAATATTTTTGTTAATTAATTAAAATGACATTTTAACAATTAATTTGTAATAATAGTGATTTTATATTGAAAATTATAAAATTTGGTTTCATTCTGTTCAAAATGTTGTAGGGTTTATAAAAATAATTTTTATGTAAATTTTTGGGGTTGTAAAACGGTTTTTAAAAAATATAAACAGACCACCCGGTTCGAACCCGGTTGGTTTCTGTGAGAGGGATCCGAGTTACCACTGGACCAGGAGGGTTTTACTTGACATGTGGCCGGTTTGATTTGATCATAACGTTCACGAGACAGGGAGCCAGGTCAGGCTATCACAGGAGACCCAAAAAGAAAAAAGAAAGGTACGGGACTCGGTTTTGAACCCGTGACCTATTCTGAATGGGGATTACGTTCTAACCGCTGGACCTGGGCAATTGCCTTGACATGAATACCCACCCTTTAACCCTTAAATAAACAAACTCGTTCATCCCTTCCGTCCCCAATAGACCCGAACCCTAATCCCCAAAATTAGATGAGTTCGCGTACAGGATCAAGCCCGAGGTGATAGGGCTTTTGATCAGAGGTTCACGACGACTGTATCAAGGGAAGATTTACCTGATTTGGCTAGGTGATGAGAGAGATCGACAGGGATAAAGCTCCGACTGATCTTGGTACTCGGCAGGACTCCAGAGGCAAAACGTGAATCGATTGAGGGTCGAGAGCGTTTGTGTGATAGTTCACGAAGGTAAATGAGTGGTTTGATTTAATTAATTTCGTTCAAATCGCTCAATTTTGTTACGATTTGGAAACCATGACTTTTGGGATTAAAATACGCGTTATACGGTTTGATTTTGGATTAATCGAGTCGTGTTTGAGGTCTGGATACATTCAAGAATAATCAGTGCATGATTTCCGGGATTTGAACGCGTTTAATTTCTTGATTGTAATCGGATTTAGCCTCGTTTGACTCCGAATAGTCAAACGAATTTAAATTTCGAATTAGCCGCGATTTGTGGTGGATTGGAATGATGATTGGGCCTGGATTGCTCGATTATTTCTTGAATACGAGATGTCAATCCACAGGAGTCGATATCGGGCTTGAATTTTGATGAATTTGGCCCTGTTTGACTTTTAAAAGTCAAACAGGCGTTTATGTGTGTATATATATATTTTTGCACTAAATTAAACTGGAATTTGCATTGTTTATTGCACCGGAATTGGGTTTACAATTTGTGTTACATCGAAATAAAAGTAATAAAAATCAGAAACGTTACATTCAGCTTGAATCAAAACCCAATGGCTTACTTTATTACTTGAACCGTATTTGGGTTCCCGATCGCGATGATCTCCGTATATTTCTTATGAACGAGGCTCACAAGACTCGTTATTCTATTCATCCTGGTGCGGATAAAATGTACCAAGATCTTCGCCAACAATATTGGTGCTCCGGTATGAAGAAAGACATTGCTCTCTATGTTGCCAAATGTCTAACTTGCCCCAAAGTCAAAGCCGAACACCAACGTCCTTCCGGTTTGCTTTAACAACCAGAAATTCCCATGTGGAAATGGGAGAACCTAGCTATGGATTTCATTACCAAACTTCCTCGCACCTCAAGTGGTTATGATAGCATTTGGGTAATCATTGATCGTCTCACCAAATCTGCTCATTTCTTACCTATCCGTGAAGACTATCGGGTTGAGAAACTAGCCCGAATTTACATTGATGAAATTGTGAGCCGTCACGGTGTTCCCTAAAACATAATCTCCGATAGAGATGCTCGGTTCACCTTTCGCTTTTGGCATTCTCTCCAAACTGCTCTTGGTACCCGATTGGATTTGAGCACGGCCAACCATCCCCGAACTGATAGTCAGACCGAGCGAACAATCCAAACTCTTGAGGATATGCTTAGAGCTTGTGTAATTGATTTTGGTGGCAATTAGGATTCACATCTATCCCTAATCGAGTTCTCCTACAATAATAGCTACCACACGAGTATCAACATGGCTCCATTTGAAGCTCTTTATGGTCGCAAGTGCCATTCTCCTATCTGTTGGAAGGAGATTGGTGAAGCACAAATCACCGGTCCCGAGCTAATTCAAGAAACATCCGACAAAATTATCCAAATCCGTGACAACATTCGAGTAGCGAGAAGTCGGCAAAAGAGTTATGCCGATAAACGACGAAAACCCTTGGAAATCCAAGTCGGTGACCTTGTTCTTCTAGAGGTGTCTCCGTGGAAGGGCGTGATCCGTTTCGGAAAGAATGGCAAATTATCACCTCGCTATGTGGGTCCATTTAAGATCCTTGAAAGAATTGGGAAAGTGGCTTACAAACTCGACTTACCTCCATCACTTGGCAATGTGCATCCTACTTTTCACGTGTCTAATATGAAGAAATGCCTTACTGATGAGAATCCTCACATACCTCTTGACGACGTGCACATTGACGAAACGATGCACTTTCGTTGAGAGACCAGTGGAAATCATGGATCGCGAAGTCAAGCAGCTTAAGCGAAGCCGTATTCCTATTGTCAAAGTTCGATGGGAATCAAAACGTGGTCCTGAGTTTACTTGGGAACGAGAGGATCAAATGAAGCTCAAATACCCCCATCTCTTCACCGATGCCGCTTCCACTAGTTAAATTTCGGGACGAAATTCCCTCAACATGGGGATACTGTAACATTTCTGATTTTTGTTATCTGTATTTCAATTCAATGTGACACGTTTCAAATTCAAATTTAGTACACTGACTTGTTCTATTCGTACCAACAATTAAAGACTATGTTTCAATACAAATCCACAAATGTTACACGAATATATCCTATTAAACTCTACATAAGTTCATATTTATACAAATCTGTCAATAAAAAAATTGCAAGGACTGATTTTATAAACAAATAACCAGAAACCCTAACAGGCACGGTCGCGTACCTTACCTTGGAACGGTCACGCCCGGTGCCTTGGCACGGTCGCGCCTCATATGGGCACGGTCGCGCCTCTCAGTAGTTGAAACGTAAATGCAACCTTTAATCACAGGGACGTTCGATTTCATAACCGTTCTACACGTTTTCGGCATTAACAAACTCAATTAAACTCTTTAATCATCACCATTACAACAAATGAACTTAATTTCGTCGAATTATCTCATAAACACCTAACTCTCTCACGAAATCATCGAATTCACCAATTTGATTGCAATTCTTCCAAGCCAACATACTATCGATCCTCTCTAAAGCTTCTGGACATGCTGGTTTAGTCGGAATTGCAGCAGAAGATGCCGGAGATCAAGCCCGTTGTCACCGGAACTCATTTCTACCGTACATCATCAATTCATCGTCCTTCCTGGTAATTGAAACCTCATACCCACTCGTTTTAGTCTATAGATCAAAAGCCCCAACTTAATTGGGGCTTACCATATGAAAATCATCACGAACCCGAACCTATGTTTTCGTTCAAAATATTTTAATCGAACTCTACTTTGAACACGTTTTAAATGCAATTAATATATACTCGTAACAACCCTACAGATGAAAGCCCTATGAATTCCAACATTAACAATATAAGAATTAGTCAAATCGATTCTGTTTTAGAACAGACACGGTCGCGCTAGCATTCTAGCGCGGTCGTGCTTCATAAGACATGGTCGTGCCAAATACCAACGCGGTCGTGCCTCACACACTCAGACTCGGTCATGCCCTTGGCTAGACTTGGTCGTGCCTCAAAACCCTAGACACGGTTGTGCCTGGCCCAAGACACGATCGTGCCTAGTGAACAGCCTAATTATGCATTCTGTTTAGTCAACACGGTCGCGTCCCTGACTAGTTCTAGCACGACCGTGCCCTGTCCCAGGCACGGTCGTGTGTGTGAGAAAAGTTTTGATAAAATAATTAATTCCATAATTTAAAAACAATAAGTATTTCAAACTAATTTTTAAATAAAAATAATTGATTTTATAAAATAAGTAAATAGAAATTGTTTATTTAAAACTTACAAAATTTAATTTATATTTATTGTTAAACCGTACATTTAAATATTATTTACACAACTTAATTACATATTTTTATGAAAATAAAGTAAGAAAAGTTTATATTTAACATAAAACAATCAATACATTTTTATAACTAAATGAATAAGTTACATATTTTATAAATAAATAAATAAGGTAACAATTATTTATTTAATTTACATTTTAACAAAGATCATTTATTTAGGTTATACTTAATTACGTCTAATACCTACATTATTTTTATAACTAAGTAAATAAATAATAATTTTGTTTACTATTTAGTTATTCCAAACTCAAACCTAAATTTTATATGACACCATTCAAGTACAAACCACTAACACCTACAACTTCGATTCCTTATACACACATCCAATTCAACCTTAGACTTAGACATAGACTATTGTGCACACTATTGATTCAATACATATTACACTCTAGGTTAACGTTGTGCATTACGAGGACCTCGTTACTATCTAGTATCTCGTGTTAGCTACGTCTTCAAACAATGTGAGTTTACATAGCCCTTGTTAGATGATGTGATCTTGATTATTTGATGATGGATTATGTTGTAGTAATGTTTGTAGATGGACAACATGTGAAAACTTTGTTGTCAAAAGTGTTGGATGATACATGCATGCTCGTTTTTGCTATTCATGGAGACTTTAAATTTTGGGTTTTTGTTAGAAGAGGTTATGATGTGATTTTTTTGGTGGAAATGATGCATAAACACTAGATATAGACATCGTATGATTTTTTTTTTCGGTAAAATCACATACTCATGATGTTTTTAGGCTCGTTTTCTATTTTTAGAAACTTTATTTCTAGACATGTATGAAAACTTGATAATTGGGTGCATTCAAAGCATGAAACTAGCATAGTGAACTATATGGAAGAATGATTGACGAAAATGATGGGTTAAAATGCATGTGTAGGAGTTCTAGAGCCCGGTTTCTAAATAAGGAAACTTTATTTTTCCAAGAGTTGTGTTTGCAAGTTGTTGGCATGATAAGAAGGTTTAAATGACTTAGTAACATGTAACTAAGTGCATTGTATGATAATATATGTTGTATATCCATAAACTTGACAATTTGACATGATCATGCTATAATAGGAAACATTAATTATCCAAAACTCGCATGTTTGTCTGTTTTTAGCAAGTAAACATTGAAATGTTCTATATGTATTATAACATGCCTAATTTCATGTGTGAACATTAACTTTGCATAGTTGCCATGTTTAGGACTCGAATCTTGACTTTCCAATTGTAACATCCCAAAAATAAAACGACGGTTAAAATGACGAAATAAACGAACGAGGCATGTCGGGTCAGATGGGCTAGAAGGGGAGCCTCCCCTATAAATAGCCAAGGTCACAACCCATTTCTCTCATTTGCAACTTCTAGAGAGAGAAACCGTAGAGAGAGAAAGTTGTCGGATCGACCCGAGATTTGAGAAGTGTGTTGCTCCATAACTCGTGAGAAGAACCTCCAGATCAGAAGCTCAATTCAGGTAAC
The DNA here is from genome assembly GCA_023525975.1 of Smallanthus sonchifolius. Taxonomy (NCBI): domain Eukaryota; kingdom Viridiplantae; phylum Streptophyta; class Magnoliopsida; order Asterales; family Asteraceae; genus Smallanthus; species Smallanthus sonchifolius. The sequence continues at coordinate 94,541,041 of CM042019.1, forward strand.
GATCCGACCTAAATCTGAGTTTTTGTTCGTTTTTGGGTTTTTCGGGTTTTAGGTAAAAAGGTTATGTTTGAACGGATGAAACTGGAAGATGAGTATAGATTTAAGTTCCTTAATGGAAAACGAACGTTTTGAATGCAACAGGTTCGGGATCTTGACATGATCAGACCCGAATGCGAAAGTTAGGGTTTTCGCGAAGAACAGGTCGTGCGCACTTGCTAAGTGCGCACGGAGCAGGTCATGCGCACTTGCTAAGTGCGCAGGAGGAGGGACCTGCGCACTTGCTAAGTGCGCAGGAAGAGGAACATGCGCACTTGCTAAGTGCGCAGGTGGAAGGACCTGCGCACTTGCTAAGTGCACAGGAAGCATGGTCTGCGCACTTGCTAAGTGCGCAGGCAGCAGGGTCTACGCACTTGCTAAGTGCGCAGACATCAGAACTGATGAAGTGAAGTCAGTATGTTAGAATGGTTAAACCGTTAGAGTCGGTATTGGTCTGATGTGCATTAACTAATCAATTCAGATCGGAAGTGAAGTTGTTGGACCTTTGTTAGGACAACCGAGACTAGCTTATAAGGTGAGTTCTAGAAGCCCTCTTTTAAATGTTTTAATAATGTTTTTGGGCTGGTGTGCACACGTGATGATTTTATAAAACGATGTTTATGAAACGATGTTTATGAAACGATATTTACGAAGGTTGTATGTAACGTTTTATAAAATGATGTTTACGAAGGTTGTATGTGACGTTTTATAAAATGATGTTTATGAAGGAAGTATGTAACGTTTTATAAAATGATGTTTATGAAGGAAGTGTTTATGAAATATTTTGCCAAAAGAAGTTTACGAAGTGTTTTAACGAAGAGAATGTTTTTAATAAAACGTACGAATGCTTTAACTGAAGTTTTTGAAGTAAAAGAAGCGAAGGTTTACGAAAGTCACAAACGAACGAATCTGCCAATATTCCTTAGGGAATGAAGGTTAAGGGATGGGAAGGATGTTATGGGCCTTTACCTTTTAGGGGCCTCTGTGGCTGGCCAACTGTTGTACAACTGGGGCGATGACGGTCGCCAAGGGGATTATCGTGATCCTTGAAGTTGGTACGATTTACCTTACGGGGTAGTCGTGCTTGAAGTTAAGTACTTGTGTCCGACGGGATGCAGTGCTTGAAGTTTGGTACGCGCTATCCTTTGGGACGCCGTGCTTGAAGGGTTGAATGACCTAAGTATCGGGCCCTAGGAGTTCCTCACCCGAAGGACAGTACGGTGATGATGGGCCTAGTGGTGGTGATCCTTAAGTTATTCAACCAGTATGTAACGTTTGGATTTGACGGTTACGAGAAGGCGCAGATTCTATATGTTCGTTGACTTATGAAGTGTTATGTTTGTTATTGCATTATTTACGTACGCTTTTTATTAAATGAAGTATGAAGTGATGTTTTTGGCAATTTATTTGAAGTTAAGGTTTTATGTTAAAACTAGAACTCACCAGCGTAGCTGACGTTTTTAAGTGTGCACATTCAGGTTAAGGTAGGTTATGAGGATGGACGGTGATGCTTGGCAAGCGAGAAGAGTTACCCGGCTGATCATGAAGACTGGCATCCCGTTATGTTTAGTTATGATGTAAATATGTTTTAAACTATGTTTACGCTTCCGCATGTATGAACAAGTTTTAATTATGATGAATGAATGAAGTTTTCCGCTGCGTTATTTGATATTCATGTTTAAGAACTGTTTGTGAATGAGTAAATCCAACAAGTGGGGCCTCCCGGGTTTGGGGCCTTACACCAATTAAGGAAACTTTCATGTATCAAAAGTTGTGTTTCAAGTCTTAAATACCAATCGAATGTGCTAATGTGTTTATTAGAATGTTAATAGACTATTTCAAAGGAGGTTTGTGTAACATCCATGATTTTCTATGCTTTGTTTTGTGCAGTAACAACATTTCAACTTCAATTCTGGTTAATTTCATTTTGTCACAATAACCATAATTACAAAAGTGTATTAAACTCAGAATTTCATTTATACAAATTTATCTTTTAGCCTTACAAATATATATATATATATATATATATATGTATGATGTGACATCCGGCTATTTAGAGATAACTTCGTTAACTCAAGTTCTGTTATCTCGCACAAACACAATTAGCCTAGTTAGTCCAAGTTATCCAATCACAAACCCAAGGGACTAATTCTGCCATCCCTCAAACTCAAACATCAAACTACAATGATTATTTCTGTATTTAATCAAAACTCAAGTAGACAAGGTCGCGCCAAGTGCCCAAACACGGTCGCGCCAAGTGCCCAAGCACGGTCGCGCCTTATGCACAGTCAAGATGCAAACTCAATCTGTAACGCCTCAAAATGTTCGAATTCGCAGCCATAACTCGACATTTATTGTTTCGGACATCATTAGGCCGTTTCTAAACATTCATCGCTGCCAATTAACCAGAATTAATTCCAATTATGGACTTTAAGTCATAACCGTCGAAGCCCCCAACGATTACACTCGAATTCACACCAACCTTCTTTTCATTCTGCAAATAACCATCTGCATGTAACATTTCTGATTTTCAGTATCCATATTTTCAATTCAATGTAATGCATTTCAAACTCAATTCTAGTGCACTGTTTTGTTTCTTTTCGTACAATCAATTTAATACTATATTTCAATGCAAATCCGCAAATTGTATTCGGTTATATCCTATTAAAACAATACATAAGTACCTAATTATTCAAATATGGAAAAAGACTAAAGTTACAAGGTCTGATGTTGAAAAGTAGCAAGAAACCCTAATAGACACGGTCGCGCCGAGTGCTTTGACACGGTCGCGCGACTTGCTTTGGAACGATCGCGCCCGGTACCTAGGCACGGTCGCGCCTCGTTTATGCATAGTCGCGCCTAATAATAGTTGAAACGTAAATACCGTTTTAATCGCCCGATCGTTGAACTCCGTAACCGTCCTACACTTCATTCTCATTAACGAATGAAATAAACCTTTCAACTACACGAAACATCTCGGATTAACTCAATCAATCTCAAAAATCGCTTAGACATTTCAAGAAAACACGAATTCTTTCTTTCGATCAGAATTATCGCAACCAAGCAGCAGATTCACGCTACTCCATCATCACTAAAACTACTGGACTATCTGGTTTAGCCGAGATTGCAGCAGAGGACGCCGGAAGCCATCCGCATCACCACCGACTCGCCGAGACTCTTTCCTACCGTCCTCTATCAATTCGCTACTCTTTCGGGTAATTGAAACTCTGTCCTCAGTTTATTTAGTCTCTAGATCAAAAGCCCCATGTTAATTTGGGCTTCCATTATAGAAATCCTCCCGAAACCGAATCTATATTTTATTAAAAATGGTTTAGTCGATTTCGACCCAGAACATGTTGTTAATACAATTAAAACATCCCAACATACTCGTAACATCACTATGAATAAAAGCCCTATGATTTCAAACACTAACAATGTAAGAGTCAGTCAATTCGTGTCTGTTTTGGAAGAGACACGGTCGCGCTAATCATCTAGCGCAGTCGTGCCTCATGAGACGCGGTCGTGCCGACTATCAGCGCGGTCGTGTCCTCCTGTCCAGACCCAACCATGCCCTTTGGCTAATCTCAGTCATGTCTTAGAACCATAGACACGATCGTGCCTAATGATTTAGTTAGTTAAGCCCTCTGTTTGATCAACACGGTCGCGTCCTGACTAGCATGGTCGCGCCCGTGGTTCGAGCACGATCGTGCCCTTCCCAGGCACGGTCGTGTGTGAGTTAAATTTTTGGCAGAATTATAATTTTATATATTTTTCAAATAATAAATATTTCTGATTAAATTACAAAGTATAAATAGTGATTTTTATAAAAATGCAATTTATTCTATTTGGAAAAGATCAAATATTTAATCTTGGAATAAATAGAAAATTAATTATTTAAAGTTTATAAAAATTAAATTTACAATTATTGCTAAACCTTTCATTTAAAAAGTATTTAAATGATTAAGTTACATTTTATAAATAAATAAATAAAATAATGATTATTTATTTAATTTATATTTAAACAAAAACAATTAATTATTTATACTAACTTATAACTAATACTTACAATGTTTTCATAAACAATAATTATTTACATTACTTATTTAATTATTCAAACTCAAACCTTAATCAAAATATTCTAAAAATATTCTTTCAAACTTTATATATTTTATTCAATGCTTCCAATTACAAATCAATGACTTTTACACAAGTCCAAATACAACTTTAGAATTAAACTCTTGTGCACACTATTAATACCATATACATTACACTTTAGGTTAACTTGTGCATTTCAAGGATCTTTATTCTATCTAGTACCTTTGTTAGCAACGCCTTCAAACCAAGTGAGTATTTCATAGCCCCTTTAACTCTTTTACACTTTTGTGGTGAAACATGAACATTATTCAAATTACATGTTTACATTTACACAAACAACACAAGTACAAATCCTATTTACATTCATGTGTACAAATTTGAGCTTTATGCCCGAGTGCTATGTGTGCTAACTTTTGTATGCTATTATGTGCAATCATTAACTATTCAAGCCGACGGTTTTCAATGATAGATCTATTGAGTCTGACAAACCCACCCAGATTGGGGTGATTGATACCAACAACACAATTTTGCATGCTAGTTACAAAGGTTTGATTGTACTTGGTTACACAATAGCTGCTCCCCATAAATGCCTTATTTATCATGATATGTATGGATTAGTTTTACAAACTATATGCTATCTATATAAACCTGTGTTATACTCACCAACTTTTTAGTTGACTTTATTTTATTCATGTTTTAGGTTCTAATGTGTGAGATTGATCAAGATGTGCTACACATAGGCTTGGACTTAGTTAAATTAAATAAAAGAACTCTATGTATATCAATTTTGTTCTATCTTGGATTTGGTTGTGTTTGGACTACTTGTTATGAAATTTGTTGTTTAATATATTCAATCTAGTCAACCTTGTGCTTATGAACAGTCTACATGTCCCGCCCTGATGATTCCGCCATCGGTCGGGGTGTGACAGATTGGTATCAGAGCCTTGGTTATAGGGAATTAGGTTATTAGACACCTTGACCTAGACTATAACTTTAGGACACCTACTTATGCTATGTTTCATGATTACATGTTATATGCTACATGCTATATGTTATATGTTATGTGTTACATGCTATATGCTACATGCTTACTATGATTAGTTATTATTTTATTTGATATCTTAATTGTAAAAAAATCCATGACTTATTAATATATACTTAAATGATAAATTAAATAAACAATATCCCTTTCTATACCCTAAAACCTCATAATATTCTTATCTTCTTCTTCTCTATCTTTATCTTTCTAAGCATGTCGAAACTTCATGAAGCTAGATCCATAAAATTTCTTTATTTCCTCGTTAAGGTTTTTAAGCTTTGTTAATTATTTGAGGACACGTGCAATCTGGAAGAGTGACACCTGTATTTTGGGTTTTATGTCTAGGAAAGCATTTCGCATAAATCCCAATCAACCGAGGGACCCGTATGCTTTCCTGGGAATTCCCGAGATGAGTGTTTACTTATAGGCTAAAGCATGTCTCCTTGAAAATTATATAAGTTTAACTAACCTTAATGTGTCATAGTATTCGTGTGATTATATCACTATTTGAGTACAATCCAAACTATGATTATCTATTTATTTTGTTATCTTATTCTATTAAATCCAAACAATTCTCATAAGTTCTTACATCTTTTCTTGTCTTGTGAAAATCTGTAGAATGCCTCCTCGTCGTGCTCCCGCGGCCAACACCAATACCGACATTGCTGCTATTCTTGCACAACTCGTGACACAACTCACTCAAGCTAATAGTGCCACCAATGGCAACAATGGTGGAAATGGTAGTAATAGTGGTAATGCTAGTAATGGTGGAAATGGTGGTAACAACCCATCTCAATGCACCTTCAAGCATTTCAACTCGTGTAATCCCCTCAAGTTCTATGGTACCGAAGGAGCTACCGGACTCCTTCAATGGTTCGAAAGCATTGAGAATACCTTTCTCAATAGTGACTGCCCCTACAACCTTCGTGTTCGTCATGCCACAAGTGTCCTACAAAAACGGGTACTCACATGGTGGAATGGGGAGAAAAGAAATAGGGGTGTGGATGTAGCAATGGCCTTACCTTGGGATGAGGTTAAAAGGCTAATGACCGAGGAATTTTGTCCTCGAAATGAAGTGAAGAAACTTGAAGCTGAATTTTGGGATCTTGCCCAAGATAGTGGTGAAAACTTGGCGTATACGACTCGGTTCCATGAGTTGAGTCTTCTTGTGCCCCACATGGTCACTCCTTTGTCCCGCTGCATTGAAAAGTATATTGGGGGACTACCTAGGCAAATTCAAGATACTGTCCTAGGAAGGAATCCCGCAACACTTGAAGATGCCATCCGTTTGTCCGCTACCTTTACGGATAATCATGTGAAGGCGGGGACTCTTACTAAAAAGGGAACCAAGAAAATATCTGACACTATAACCCCTCCTACCCACAACAAAGAAGCCACAACTGAACCCTCCCGCAATAATAGGAAAAGGAAGACTAGAAACTATGTTGTGGTCACTCCTGCTATTCCTGTTAACCAAATTGCACCTATGGTTCAAGCACCGGCCAAAAAGCCATATGTTGGAATCTACCCACTTTGTGCCACCTGCAACTACCATCATCCCCAAAGCATCCCATGTCGCCTTTGTACTTATTGTGGGAGATATGGCCATACAGTTATTGTTTGTAGGGCCAAAGCTCTTGCGGGCCAAGTCAACCTACCAAACCAAACTAACACCCAAGTAACTAATCAAGGTGTACCCGCTATTGCAAATGGGCGAGCCTGTTATGAGTGTGGCAACCCGAACCATTTCTGTGATCAATGCCCAAACTTAGTCAATGCTAGACAAGGTGGAGCTCGTGGGCGTGCTTTCAACATAAACGCCAATGAAGCTCAAGCCAACAATGACGTGGTCAATGGTACGTTTCTTGTTAATAGTCAATATGCCTCCATTTTATTCGATACCGGTGCCTATAAAAGTTTTGTGCCACTTAACTTTGAACCTTTACTTGCAAAGACACGATCCCTTTTAGAGAAAACATTTACCGTTGAAGTAGCAAATGGTGACTCTCTTACAATTGATTCCATTATCTATGATTGCTCTTTGGAACTTAATGATCATATATTCCCAATCAACCTTGTTCCAATGCCACTAGGAAGCTTTGATATCATCATAGGCATGGATTGGCTATCAAATCATCATGCTGAAGTCATTTGTTTCGAGAAGTGCATCCGAATACCCCTACCATCGGGAGAAACGTTAAGAGTCTTTGGTGAAAAGCCTTGCAAAGGACTTAAGTTAATGTCGTGCACTACCGCCCAAAAGTACCTATGAAAGAAGTACGTGGCCTTCTTAGCTCATATTGTCCAAAAAGATGTCAAAAAGAAGAGTATACAAGACATTCCCATCATTCGGGATTTTCCCAAAGTATTTCCCGAAGACTTATCCGGCCTTCCACCCGTTCGTCAAGTAGAATTTCGCATTGATCTTGTGCCCGGAGCTAACCCCGTGGCTAGAGCTCCTTACCGTCTTGCACCTTCTGAAATGCAAGAACTTGCAAGTCAACTTCAAGAGCTCTCCGACAAGGGATTCATTCGTCCAAGTCATTCACCGTGGGGTGCACCCGTCTTATTCGTAAAAAAGAAGGATGGATCATTTCGCATGTGTATTGACTACCGCGAACTCAACAAGCTTACTATAAAAAACCGTTATCCTTTGCCTAGAATTGATGACCTCTTTGATCAACTTCAAGGTTCTACTTACTTCTTGAAGATTGATCTTCGATCTGGTTATCACCAACTCCGTGTGAAAGAAGACGATATTCCAAAGACTGCCTTCCGAACAAGGTATGGTCATTACGGGTTCATGGTTATGCCTTTGGACTAACCAATGCACCCGCAGTTTTCATGGACCTCATGAATCGTGTGTGCAAACCGTACCTTGATAAGTTCGTGATCGTTTTCATCGATGACATCTTAATCTATTCCAAGACTAAAGCCGATCATGAGCAACATCTTAGATTGGTTTTGGATCTCTTGAAGAAAGAACAACTATATGCCAAATTCTCCAAATGTGAATTTTGGTTAAAAGAAGTTCAATTTCTTGGTCATATTGTAAACGACAAGGGTATTCATGTTGACCTTGCTAAGATCGAAACGGTTAAGAATTGGAATGCCTCGAAGACTCTCACTGAAGTTCGTTCATTTCTTGGTCTTGCGGGATATTACCGTCGTTTCATCTCGAACTTCTCTAAGATTGTTGTCCCCCTTACCGCTTTGACCCACAAGGGTAAGACTTATGAATGGGGACCAAAGCAAGATGAAGCTTTCCAAACCCTTAAGCAAAAGTTGTGCAATGCTCCCATTTTGACTCTCCCTGATGGGAATGATGATTTAGTTGTCTACTGTGATGCTTCTAACCAAGGTCTCGGTTGTGTCCTCATGCAACGAGGCAAAGTAATCGCTTATGCGTAAAGACAACTTAAGATTCATGAGAAGAATTATACGACGCACAATCTCGAGTTGGGTGCGGTCGTATTCGCATTGAAGATTTGGAGACATTATCTCTATGGCACAAAATGCGTGGTGTTCACCGACCACAAAAGTCTCCAACACATCTTCAATCAAAAGGAACTCAATATGAGGCAACGACGTTGGGTTGAACTCCTTAACGACTATGACTGCGAGATTCATTACCATCCCGGCAAAGCGAATGTTGTAGCCGACGCTTTGAGTCGAAAGAACCATGTCATGCTTCAATGTGTTCGTATTCAAACCGACATTCAAAACCGCATCTTAGAAGCTCAACACGTCTCAGTCACCGAGGGTAACATGTACGAGGAAATGTCGTGTGGTGTTGAACTTTTGCTTGAATCAAAATCCAATGGCTTACTTTATTACTTGAACCGTATTTGGGTTCCCGATCGCGATGATCTCCGTACCTTTCTCATGAACGAGGCTCACAAGACTCGTTATTCTATTCATCCTGGTGCGGATAAAATGTACCAAGATCTTCGCCAACAATATTGGTGGCCCGGTATGAAAAAGGACATTGCTCACTATGTTGCCAAATGTCTAACGTGTTCCAAAGTCAAAGCCAAACACCAACGTCCTTCCGGATTACTTGAACAACCGAAAATTCCTGTGTGGAAATGGGAGAACTTAGCCATTGATTTTATTACCAAACTCTCTCGCACCTCGAGTGGTTATGATAGCATTTGGGTAATCATTGACCGTCTCACCAAATCTGCTCATTTCTTGCCTATCCGTGAAGACTATCGGGCTGAGAAACTAGCCCGAATTTATATCGACGAAATTGTGAGCCGTCATGGTGTTCCCTTGAACATAATATCCGATCGAGATGCCCGGTTCACTTATCGTTTTTGGCAATCTCTTCAATCTGCTCTTGGCACACGATTAGATTTGAGGACGGCTTACCATCCCCAAACTGATGGTCAAACCGAGCGAACAATCCAAACTCTTGAAGACATGCTTAGAGCTTGTGTAATCTATTTTGGTGGCAATTGGGTTTCACATTTACCCCTCATTGAGTTCTCTTACAACAATAACTACCATACAAGTATCAACATGGCTCCATTCGAAGCTCTTTATGGTCACAAGTGTCGTTCTCCTATCTGTTGGAACGAGATTGGTGTAGCACAAATCACTGATCCCGAGCTAATTCAAGAAACATCCGACAAGATTATCCAAATCCGTGACAACATCCGAACAGCGAGAACTCGGCAAAAGAGTTATGCCGATAAACGACGAAAACCCTTGGAATTCCAAGTCGGTGACCTTGTTCTTCTTAAAGTGTCCCCGTGGAAGGGTGTGATCCGCTTTGGAAAGAAAGGCAAGTTAGACCCTCGCTATGTGGGTCCATTCAAAATCCTTGAAAGGATTGGGAAAGTGGCTTACACACTTGAGTTACCTTCATCTCTTGGCAATGTGCATCCTACATTTCACGTGTCTAATCTGAAGAAATGTCTCGCTGATGAGAATCTCCATATACCACTTGATGACGTGCGCATTGATGAAACGATGCACTTCGTTAAGAAACCGGTAGAAATTATGGATCGCGAAATCAAGCAACTCAAGCGAAGTCGTATTCCTATTGTCAAAGTTCGTTGGGAGTCTAAGCGTGGTCCTGAATTCACTTGGGAACGAGAGGACCAAATGAAGCTCAAGTACTCCCATCTTTTTACTGATGCCGTAGCTTCCTCAAACTAAATTTCGGGACGAAATTCCCTCAACATGGGGAGACTGTAACATTTCTGATTTTCAGTATCCGTATTTTCAATTCAATGTAATGCATTTCAAACTCAATTCTAGTGCACTGTTTTGTTTCTTTTCGTACCATCAATTTAACACTATATTTCAATGCAAATCCGCAAATTGTACTCGGTTATATCCTATTAAAACAATACATAAGTACCTAATTATACAAATATGGCAAAAGACTAAAATTACAAGGTATGATGTTGAAAAGTAGCAAGAAACACTAATAGACACGGTCGAGCCTCGTGCTGGCACGGTCGCGCCGAGTGCTTTGGCACGGTCGCGCTACTTGCTTTGGAACGATCGCGCCCGGTACCTAGGCACGGTTGCGTCTCGTTTAGGACCGGTCGCGCCTAATAACAGTTGAAACGTAAATACCGTTCTAATCGCCCGATCGTTGAACTCCGTAACCGTCCTACACTTCATTCTCATTAACGAATGAAATAAACCTTTCAATTACACGAAACATCTCGGATTAACTCAATCAATCTCAAAAATCGCTTAGACATTTCAAGAAAACCCGAATTCTTTCTTTCGATCGGAATTATCGCAACCAAGCAGCAGATTCACGCTACTCCATCATCACTAAAACTACTGGACTCTCTGGTTTAGCCGGGATTGCAGCAGAGGACGCCGGAAGCCATCCGCATCGCCGCCGAGACTCTTTCCTAAAGTCCTCTATCAATTCGCTACTCTTCCGGGTAATTGAAACTCTGTCCTCAATCTATTTAGTCTCTAGATCAAAAGCCCCATGTTAATTTGGGCTTCCATTATAGAAATCCTCCCGAAAGCGAATCTATATTTTATTAAAAATGGTTTAGTCTATTTCAACCCAGAACATGTTGTTAATACAACTAAAACATCCCAACATACTCGTAACATCACTATGAATAAAAGCCATATGATTTCAAACACTAACAATGTAAGAGTCAGTCAATTCGTGTCTGTTTTGGAAGAGACACGGTCGCGCTAATCATCTAGCGTCGTCGTGCCTCATGAGACGCGGTCGTGTCCTCCTGTCCAGACCCAACCATGCCCTTTGGCTAATCTCAGTCATGTCTTAGAACCATAGACACGATCGTGTCTGGCCAAGGCACGGTCGTGCCTAATGATTTAGTTAGTTAAGCCCTCTGTTTGATCAACACGGTCGCGTCCTGACTAGCATGGTCGCGCCCGTGGTTCGAGCACGATCGTGCCCTTCCCAGGCACGGTCGTGTGTGAGTTAAATTTTTGGTAGAATTATAATTTTATATATTTTTCAAACAATAAATATTTCTGATTAAATTACAAAGTATTCTATTTGGAAAAGATCAAATATTTAATCTTGGAATAAATAGAAAATTAATTAATTAAAGTTTATAAAAATTAAATTTACAATTATTGCTAAACCTTTCATTTAAAAAGTATTTAAATGATTAAGTTACATTTTATAAATAAATAAATAAAATAATGATTATTTATTTAATTTATTTTTAAACAAAAACAATTAATTATTTATACTAACTTATAACTAATACTTACAATGTTTTCATAAACAATAATTATTTACATTACTTATTTACTTATTCAAACTCAAACCTTAATCAAAATATTCTAAAAATATTCTTTCAAACTTTATATATTTTATTCAATACTTCCAATTACAAGTCAATTACTTTTACACAAGTCCAAATGCAACTTTAGAATTAAACTCTTGTGCACACTATTAATACCATATACATTACACTTTAGGTTAACTTGTGCATTTCAAGGATCTTTATTCTATCTAGTACCTTTGTTAGCAACGCCTTCAAACCAAGTGAGTATTTCATAGCCCCTTTTACTCTTTTACACTTTTGGGGTGAAACATGAACATTATTCAAATTATATGTTTACATTTACACAAACAACACAAGTACAAATCCTATTTACATTCATGTGTACAAATTTGAGCTTTATGCCCGAGTGCTATGTGTGCTAACTTTTGTATGCTATTATGTGCAATCATTAACTATTCAAGCCGACGGTTTTCAATGATAGATCTATTGAGTCTGACAAACCCACCCAGATTGGGGTGATTGATACCGACAACACAATTTTGCATGCTAGTTACAAAGGTTTGATTGTACTTTGTTACACAATAGCTGCTCCCCATAAATGCCTTATTTATCATGATATGTATAGATTTGTTTTACAAACTATATGCTATCTATATAAACCTGTGTTATACTCACCAACTTTTTAGTTGACTTTATTTTATTCATGTTTCAGGTTCTAATGTGTGAGATTGATCAAGATGTGCTACACATAGGCTTGGACTTAGTTAAATTAAATAAAAGAACTCTATGTATTTCAATTTTGTTCTATCTTGGATTTGGTTGTGTTTGGACTACTTGTTATGAAATTTGATGTTTAATATATTCAATCTAGTCAACCTTGTGCTTATTAACAGTCTACATTTCCCGCCCCGATGATTTCGCCATCGGTCGGGGTGTGACACTGTACACCTCAAACGAGTTCCACGGAACCTGTAACATCATTCGATTTCACCAGAGTAGGAAACAGAGCCGCCGGAGAACAAGCCACTCAAAGGAAAACCTTCTTTTGCTCGAACTCCATCAATTCGATATCGTTAGAGGTAATTAAACATGTCCATAGCTTCGTTTTCATTCATAGATTAAAAGCCCTATGTTAATTGGGGCATACATTATCGAAATTAACACAAACGAATTCTAGGGTACATATTCATTCGGGTTTGATCGAACAGCACCCTAGAATCAATCTAAATTTAATTAAACTATATGGAGAAATTAGCATTTAACCTTATAAGATTTAACCAATTCGTTTTCTGGAAAATTTCAGACACGATTGTGATAATCGATTAGCACGGCCGTGCCTCGTGCCCAGGCATGATTTTGCCTCCTTGCTAGGCACGATCGCGTCCTATGCCTAAGCACGGTCGTGCCCATACCCTGGCACGGTCGTGTGTCCCCTGATCAGTTTTTTTTTAAAATTATTTTTAATATATTTTGTTTAAACCCAAATTTCTTTATAAAACTTATTTTATAAAACCCCAAGGCACGGAAATTGTTTTATAAACCCAACTATTAACATGGGAATTTTAAACCACTTATTTGATCCTTCCTAGAGGGTATAGAACTAAAAATTCTAAATAAAAAGTTTATATAATTATTTTATTCAAAACCTATACAAACTATTTTTATACTAATAAATATTTACAATATTTCTTGACACATTATTATTAAATGAATAAATGAGATAGATTTATTTATTTAAACCCTAAATGAATCTATTAATTTAGATTAATTAAACATAAACCCTAAAGACAAATATTATTTTTCATATATACTTTGAACTTACAAATTTACATATCAAACTTTTCTCGACTTACATCCTATCACATAAAATAACACAACCCTTGTACAAATCCACACATATCAAACGGATGAACATTTGATCATGACATAGACTCCGTACACATTATTAATTCAAGATCGTATATTCTCACTCTAAGTTAACTTTGTGATTTACAAGAATCACGTATACTACCTATTGTTCGTGCTAGTTACACCATCTATGCAAGTGAGTTTACATTGCCCCTTTTTTTACATTATTTACATTTTTGGGGTGGAACATGAGTTTCAAGTATACAATGTTACAAATTACACTATACAATTCCAGCCTACATTCATGTGTACAAATTTGAGCCTTATGCTTGAGTACTAGGTGTGCAAACTACAATTTTATGTGCAATTTACATGTACAATCATTAACTACACAAGCCGACGGTTAACAATGATAGATCTATTAAGTCTGACAAACCCACCCAGGTAGGGTGATTGTTACCGAAAACACATTTTGGTTTTTGCATGCTAGTTACAAAGGTTTGATTGTACAATTTGGTTTCAAAATAGTAACTCTCCATATTTGCCTTATTAACCATGATTTGTATGGATTGTATGCACACAACACGATAATACTATTTAGAGTCAAAACCTATGTATGCTCACCAACTTTTTAGTTGACATTGTTTTAACCATGTTTCAGGTACGAATGTTTGAGATTGATCAAGTTTACTACACTTAAGTTGTGGACCTAGATAATAAAGGAACTTGTTATGTATTTTGAAATTCATGTACTTTGTTTGATATTTGTTTGGTTTGAATTTAAATGTGATGAATTAATATATTATATATTAATCAACCATCTGCTCATGAACAGTCTCCATGTCCCGCCGTCGGTTGGGGTGTGACAGATTGGTATCAGAGCCCTTGGTTATAGGGAATTAGGTTATTAGACACATATGACCTAGACTATAACCTTAGGACACCCATCTTATGCCATGCTCTATGTTACATGGTATTTGCCACATTACTAAATGCTATATGTTTAATACTTTGTATGATTATCTTACATGATATCTTAGGTATTACACCGCATGATACAATACATGATATCCTATGTACTACACTACTTGATACTCATGTGCTAATAAAATTGCTATATACATGCTACCTATTTGATTCCATTAAGTGTTATCCTAAGTTTTCCCATTCAGGTTTCCATACCTAAAGTCTTTATACACCCTCATCCATAAACACTATGACACCATCATCTTTTCTTAACAAAACCCAACCCATTGGGCCTAATGCCCATTAATAAGAAACTAAGGAGCCCATTTACCCTCCAAGAAGATGAAGCCTGCTGGAGTAAATAAACCTCACCTTTGGGCATCAAAGCCCGATCCATAATGATTCTCATCATGACCATGAGCCCAAACGATAGTGTTATTGGTACATGATAGTTGGAAGAGTGTGTGTAGACCATGAGAGATTCTGGCTAAGGAAGGAGCGGGTACTTAAGCGTGTCCTTTGTGACCCACCCCTCTATCCTGGGAATTCTCTCCATGGATACACTACTTATAGGTCAAATGCTACTTCTAAAATATTATTGTGAATACTCGGTGTCGTGACTAGTCAAACTCTGAAAGCTCCCACATTTAACACTTAGTATATTTCTATATACCACTTACAATCTTTTCCCTTCTTTTCTGCTAGACATGGACTCCTACTCTCCTTCCTCCCCGGTATACTATCCCGGAGCAGAGTCCGAACAAGAAGAAAACAATGGATCACCAGGCTATCGGTCACCAACACCCTCAGCTGCTAGGTTAAGTTTTGACATAAGGGTAGATTAGATCAGGATCACTGGACCTAGACTTCGAGCATCTGGATCACCTCCATCAAGAAACCCGTATCAGGCAACCCATCTACACAACCAGTTACCACCCCCTATGAGAGACCCCTACCTAGCACCCGACCCATATCACCCTGACCCAAGGTCAAGGCAAACCATGGCACCCACTAGTGCCATGGGAGTCCCATTTGATGCCATCCACCAATACGTGAGAACCTCAAAGTTTGTTAGACAAGGGATGGAGCACGGAATAAGACATGATCTGCTAGGACAAAGGATTGACAGCCTAGGAAATCAAGTGTGGGGCCAGGAGGAAAAAATTACAAGCCTGGAAGAAGACATGGAGATACTTATTGCACGCACAGAAGCAGCAAGAGCTGAGTCCCAGTTTGCTATTCGAGTTACCATAGCAATGTTTGTCTTGGTGCTCATATGTTTCCTCATTGAGAGCTATCTGAGACACTAGCTGGATTATTCTACTTTTGCCTTTAAATTTCCGTTTGAATCCGCTACCTTATGCTTGGATTAAGCTTTTGACATTTTATCATTTATGCTAAGTTTTATTTTACAACTTTAATGCCATTATCCATTGATTCAATATTACCGTCATATTTTCATCAAGGTCACCCAAACATCGCCATCTCATTAATTACAAATTAGTACGCGTACCTAAGTCCCCCTCACAAACTAATCATTTCAATTATTTCAACAACACCGTTATTTTGTTCAAGCAAAGCATCTATCAAGCCCTTAGTTTATAAATATTATTTGGAATATAAAATTTTTTCAACGGATCTTTTTACTTCGAAAGAAAATTTAAGCATGACTCGTTTTATAAAACATTATCTAAATAAATCATGACTTATGTTTTGTAAAATTTTATTATTATCAAACCTTGGCTTAATTATAAAATAATCTAGCCATTATATATTTTTTTTCTTGGAAACATTCCCGTTATGATAATTAAAATTTAATAAAAAAAAGGGGTTTTCCTAAAAATTATCCGTTTATTTAGATTATTCAATTCATTAGTTTCACCATCTTATCTATCTAAAACTAGAATAAGTTACAATTACTTATTTATTTACAAACAAAATTAGTTATTCGTAAGCACATTACTCAGAATATTTTCAGAACCTCCTCGTTATCTTGCACCTTCGGTAATGTATGAGTGTACTTGCCACTTCAAGAGATAAATCATTCCGCGTAGGCACAAACCATCCATATAAACCCCAAAGAAGATTGAAAACCCAACTACCCACATTATACATGAACACGCTTGTCCGCAACACTCGACCATCTAAAGAATTCGATAGTTTACGTTACTCATAAGATTCAATAGCTTACACCTGAACGTCCACAATACGCATGAAACTCAGCTGTTTACAACATACATGATACAAGATTGATTACATGATACACGAAACTTAGTTGATCACAATATACATAATATAAGATTGATTATATGATACACGAAACTTAGTTGATCACAATATACATAATATAATATTTATCACATGATTCATGAAATTTAGTTGTTCAAGTTACACATGATATTTAGCTGTTTACATTATACACGAAAACTTGGTTGCTTACAAATACATAAATATTAAATTGTTCACCTCATAAATAAGACCCATTGGTTACTATATTCATGGTACTACACTATTCACATTATATATGGAACCTATTTGTTTACAAGGTGCATAACACTAGACCATACATGAAGCTTGAGTGTTCATATTATAAATGGAACCTATTTCTTTACAAGGTGCATAACACTAGACCATACATGAATCATGAGTGTTTACATTATACATGGGAGTAAATTGTTTACAATTGACTGATCACATTTTACGCTAGGCATGATCATACACTTTATTCACTAAAGTTGAAAGCTATAACACTTTGGAGCTACTCGGGGTTTGACGTATTATTTTTCAAACACGAGGAAGCTGTAACATTTTGAAACTACTCGGGGTTTGACGTATTCTTGTTCACTCACGAGTAAGCCATGGAACTTTAGGATATACTACATTTTTACTCCTTAGCTTTCCTGATTGACCTTACTATCCAGGGACACAGTTATCCATTAGCAACACATACGTGAAAACAATAGATACGAACTAAGGAAATCTTGTGACCTCCCTTGACCTACACACAATAGAATGATCTATATGGACCATGCGATGATTCGAGTAATTACGGGTGCACACGTAATTATGAAAATCGGCGCATGGGAAAACATAGTAAATTTTGTCATGTGTAATGATCTAAAACCTATCATGATATATAGCAACGGAACTAATGTGATATGACAAGGGCATGGTGGATATGTCGATGGTACTTCCTATATATAAGTGCTCTATCACATTATCAGAAGTAGCGTTGTTTGTGTCACGTGAAGTTTTGATATAGACCAATGTTTGTGAAATCCCTTATCCACTAACAATTCTTGAGCATATTAGACTACAATCTAAAACAAACCCTAATCATCAAATTCCCATCAAATCCAATCCAAGTAATGCATTTCACCTTTAGGATCCAAATTATTATTCGACAGATTTTCTCCTTAAGTTCATTTCAAAACTAAATTCACAATCATCATTCATGCCTGACTTTGAGTATCATACCTAAACCTTATTAACAATCATATTCCCCGAACCAACAGTCAAAGTTTGTTGGGATTCTAGACACGATCCCTAGTTTACTTGGGAATGAGAGGACCAAATGAAGCTTAAGTACCCACATCTTTTCCTGAGACAGTAGCTTCAACTAGTTGAATTTCGGGACGAAATTCCCTCAACTAGAGGATACTGTAACATCCATGATTTTCTTATGCTTTGTTTTGTGCAATAACAACATTTCAACTTCAATTCTGGTTAATTTCATTATGTCATATTAACCATAATTACAAAAGTGTATTAAACTCAGAATTTCATTCATATAAATTTATCTTTTAGCCTTACAAATATATATATATGTATGATGTAACATCCGGCTATTTAGAGATAACTTCGTTAACTCAAGTTCTGTTATCTCGCACAAACACAATTAGCCCAGTTAGTCCAAGTTATCCAATCACAAACCCCAGGGACTAATTCTGCCATTCCTTAACCTCAAACACCAAACTACAAGGATTATTTCGGTATTTAATCAAAACTCAAGTAGACACGGTCGCGCCTCATTCACAGTCAAGATGCAAACTCAATCCGTAACGCCTCAAAACGTTCGAATTCGCAGCCATAACTCGACATTGATTGTTTCGGACATCATTAGGTCGTTTCTAACCATTCATCGTTGTCAATTAACCCTAATTAATTCCAATTATGGACTTTAAGTCATAACCGTCGAAGCCCCCAACGATTACACTCGAATTCGCACCAACCCTATTTTCATTCTGCAATTAACCATCTGCACACCTCAAATGAGTTCCACGGAACTTGTAACATCATTCGATTTCACCGGAGAAGGAAAGAGAGCTGCCGGAGAACAAGCCACTCAAAGGCAAACCTGCTTTTGCTCGAAGTCCATCAATTCGATGTTAAACGTAATTAAACATGTCCACAACTTCGTTTTCATTCATAGATTAAAAGCTCTATGTTAATTGGGGCTTACATCATCGAAATTAACACAAGCGAATTCTAGGGTTCATATTCATTCGGGTTTGATCGAACAACACCCTAGAATTAATCTAAATTCAATTAAACTATATGGACAAATTCGCCATCTCCTACTCTTTGAAAGCCCCATGATTCCAACATTTAACCTTATAAGATTTAACCAATTCGTTTTCTATAAAATTTCAGACATGGTCATGCTAATCGATTAGCACGGTCGTGACTTGTGCCCAGGCATGATTGTGCCTCCTGGCTAGGCACGGTCGCGTCCCATGCATAAGCACGGTCGTGCCCATACCCTGGCACGGTCGTGTGCCCCCTGATTAGTTTTTCTTTTTTTTTAAATCATTTTTAATATATTTTGTTTAAACCCAAATTTCTTTATAAAAATTATTTTATAAAACCCCAAGGCACGAAAATTGTTTTATAAACCCAACTATCAACTTGGGAATTTTAAACCATTTATTTGATCCTTCTTAGCGGATATAAAACTAAAAATTCTAAATAAAAAGTTTATATAATTATTTTATTCAAAATCTATACAAACTATTTATATACTAATAAATATTTATAATATTTCTTGACACATTATTATTAAATGAATTTATTTATTTAAATTAATTAAACATAAACCCTAAAGACAAATATTATTTTTCATATATACTTTGAACTTACAAATTTACATATCAAACTTTTCTCGACTTACATCTTGTCACATAAAATGACACAAACCTTGTACAAATCCACACATATCAAACCCATAAAGATTTGATCATGACATTATTAATTCAAGATCATATATTCTCACTCTAGGTTAACTTTGTGATTTACAAGAATCACTTTTACTACCTATTATACGTGCTAGCTACACCATCTATACAACTGAGTTTACATAGCCCATTTTTTTACATTATTTACATTTTTGAGGTGGAACATGAGTTTCAAGTATACAATGTTACAAATTACATAATATAATTCCACCCTACATTCATGTGTATAAATTTGAGCCTTATGCTTGAGTACTAGGTGTGTAAACTACAATTTTATGTGCAATTTACATGTACAATCATTAACTACACAAGCCGGCGGTTAACAATGATAGATCTATTGAGTCTGACAAACCCACCCACGTAGGGTGATTGTTACCGACAACACATTTTGGTTTTTGCAAGCTAGTTACAAAGGTTTGATTGTACAATTTGGTTTCAGAATAGTAACTCTCCATATTTGCCTTATTAACCATGATTTGTATGGATTGTTTGCACACAACACAATGATACTTTTTAGAGACAAAACCTATGTATGCTCACCAACTTTTTAGTTGACATTGTTTTAACCATGTTTCAGGTACGAATGTTTGAGATTGATCAAGTTTACTACACTTAAGTTGTGGACCTAGATAATAAAGGAACTTCTTATGTATTTTGAAATTAATGTACTTTGTTGGATATTTGTTTGGTTTGAATTTAAATGTGATGATTTAATATATTATAACTTAGTCCACCATATGCTCATGAACAGTCTCCATGTCCCGCCCCGACGTTTCACAAAATCAACAAAACCAACCAATATCATCATAATACACAACTAGTCATTAAAGTTTGTATCTTTATTGAATGGATTATTGTTTGGATGAAAACTAGGGTTTCACATAACCTATTTTTCAAAAAATATATAAGTAAATATACATAAAATCTTACTTGATCCGATAGAAACGGAGATTGATGCTAGGATTGCTCAAGAACACCAACGATTGCAAGAATGAGATCGATCTAAGAATGGTGTGAAGATGAAGAGAGGATTTTAGATTTCAAGGGAGGTGGGGGCTGAATATTTTCGAAAATATGGAATCATGGGGTTAGGGTTTTTATAAAATCCTTATTTATGCACTCTATGGGCCGAAAAATGGATAAAAGTGTAAGTCTAGGAGGCCCGTTGACTAATTAAATGAGTTTAAAACTATTTTAATTAAATGTAACTAATTAAGATAGTTTCTAATAAATATTTTTATAAAAATTACTAAAACAATAAAACTCACAACGTTCCGCGTAAGCGTACGCGATTTCACGAAGGTCTATAGTTTACGCATAAAATCACATAACACGTAAAAGCACATAATTTATATTAATAATAAATTATTTATTGTTCAAAATATTATTTTCAGTTATCACCAACGTTCGGGGACATACTCGTGCGACTCGGTAATTCTTTGAATTACCGTTACGTGAGTGTTTGTGCAATAACTGACACATTTAATTAACCCTAGATAAACGAAATGTATGCATGACTAACTAAGATAACTGAGTTGGTATAAATAAGTGTTTGAGATAATGGAGTTAACTTGAAAATGTCGGATGTCACACCTCGAGCTTGGTATGAAACTTTGTTAGTGCACTTACTCGAGAATGGATTTGAATGTGGCCAAATTGACTCCCCCTCTTTTCATCAGAAAAGTAGGGGGAGATATTCTACTAGTTCAAGTTTATATGGTTGGCATAATTTTTGGGTTGACGAATGTGGATATGTGTAAAGACTTTGAGAGAGTTATGAAGCTGAAATTTGAAATGAGCAGCATGGGAGAGTTATCTTTCTTTTTAGGTCTTCAAGTTGATTAGAAAAGATGGTTTTTTCATTCACCAAACGAAATATGTGTCGGATATTTTGAAGAAATTTGAGATGTCAGATAATTCAGCGTTCAGTACTCCAATTCCGGTTAATCACAAGTTAGATTCTAACTCGAAAGGGAAGGAAGTGGATTGTAGGTTATACAGAGGAATGATCGGATCTTTAATAAATCTAACTGCGTCAAGACCTAATATTATGTTCACGTTATGCTTGTGTTCGAGGTTTCAGTCTAAACCTTAGGAATCTCATCTGATTGCTGTAAAATGGATTTTTCGATATTTGAAGGGTAAACCAAGTTTGGGTTTATGGTATCCTATTAATTCTAATTTTGATTTTAAAGATTTTACACATTCAGAATACGGAGGTTGCGGTTTAGATAGAAAGTCAACGTCTGGTGGTTGTCAATTCTTGGGAAACAGACTTGTGTCCTTGCAATGCAAAAAGCAAACATCATTTGCAATTTCAACTTGTGAGGCCGAATACATTGCTGCAGCTAGTTGTTGTTCTCAAATTCTCTGGATTTAATAGCAGTTGAGAGATTATGATCTGAATTTCACAGAGACACCAATGTTTATTGATAACACTGCCATGATGTCCATCACAAATAATCCTGTGAAGCACTCGAAAACAAAGCATATTGAAATTCGACATCATTTCATCCGAGATTGTGCAGAGAAGAAACTAATTGAGTTGGTGAAAGTTCATACAGACAATAATTTTGCTGATCTATTTACCAAAGCATTAGATCGGTCACGGTTTGAATTTCTTACTTAAATGATTGGAATGATTAATCCTCGGTGAAAAAGATTTTCAAAAAGGTTTTTTCATGGAAGTTTTTATTTTTTTTATTTCATGCTTTAGTTTCAATAGTTTACTTTCTTTCAGAAAATCCAAACAAATTGAAAAAGATAAAATCGATATTGCTTGAAGTTAGAGAAGAAATGATAGTACATCAGTAGGTGATCATACACACATGACCATAGAATGACTACCTGGTTTCTGTATTTTTGTTTGTAGTTTGTGCTTATATGATTTGATCTAAACTTCTTAGTCTACATAAATAGGAAATGATAGCTTCAAGACTGCTTGACATTGACTCAATAATTTATTAATTTGAATATTGGTATGTAATTTGAATTGTCTGTAGGCTAGAAGCATTTTTAGACTAATAGTAGTGTGAAAACATAATGATCTATGTCACATTTATGATTGGAACCCATATTATGCCAAGTGTGTGTGTTAAAAGATCATTATCAGATATAGAATATGAGACTTTAAGAATTTCATGACACCAGTATCAGATTATTTCATTAACACAATTTTTTCAGTTCACTTCACTGCCCATGCCCCGAAAAACATGCAATGTGTTGTTGAACTAAGATATGTCTTGATATCATCAGTCAAGCATCTACTAGCCCTTGAATCAAAATCACTTCTTTATCCTGATTCATTGAAGAGATCCAGATAACAGTTGGACCACATTACCCTGAATTATTTAATCAATCGATTCTTTATTCAATCTTTCATCTGTTACATGATATCATTAAGAATCATCAAAGCCAAGCCAATCTATATGAATCACTTGATTCTGAATCATTATGATTCTTTATATCCTTCGGGATCTGCTTCTTTTCCTATGCTAATTACTGTAATTTCATCCTGGAGATTGATATACATATTCTTTTGCACAAAGTCTTATATGTCTTGAAGATAGTGCACATTTACTTTCTGTTGGCATATATGTGGGGTACGCATTGTTTTCATATAATTGGTACTAACTCACAAGAACGTGGGATAAAGACGCTTTTGGTTTCAAATCTTATAATACTAACAACTTGAATTGACATGTAGCGTATTGCAAATTCGGTATGAATAAGTTAGCATGTCATGATCTGATCCTATTTACTTTGAAGTTTATCGCGTATCATTTCATGATTTTCAAAAGGTTTGATAGTTTGTGAATGATAAAATTGTATTGGTTCTGAGATATCATGTTATGTTGCACAATGTTGCTTGCTTGTTTGCTGAACTGAGATCTGTATATACACAGAATGCCATAGGTCACCCTTAGAGCTGCTAGGGATTTTAGATCCAGAATGTGTGGGTGATTCATCAAGATACTGATATGATCTTCTTACTCGCAGTGTTCGAACAAAAATATGTGATTCAGTATGTAAAGACAAAATCCAAAAAGATTTTATTTTCTTTGTTTACTGCTTTATTTCACTTTGAAAAATACAAAAGGATTTTAATGTATTTTAACAAAAAGTTTGAAAATTTTAAAAATATATCTTTTATTTGTTCTAGTTAGTCTTGTAACATCCCGAAAATAGTAAATAAGTAAATAATAGTACGATGGGGATTTAAACATCATAAAGCGAAAGAAAGACGGATGGGCTTGGGCTCGACTCTAACGGGCCGAGGGAAGCCCAGGTATAAAAGGGGCAAGACAGCCCATTTGACCATTTCACCTCCATTTCACCAATTCTAGAGAGAGAAAGGGAGCCCGGGTCTAGAGAGAGAAAGTCGACGGATCGTCACGAGATTAGAGGAGCACGTTACAGCGGAGCTCGTGAGCAAAACCTCCGAATCAAAACTTCAATCCAGGTAATGATTCATACATAATATGAGTTTTTGTTCATTTTGGGGTTTCTCGAGTTTTAGCTAAATAGATGATGTTTTTACGGATGAAACTTGATAATAAGCTTAGAAATAGCATCTAGAACGAAAACCGCATGTTTTGATCAAAGAAAATTGTAAGATTGGCACGATCGGGTTTGCATGCAAAAACTTCGGTTTTTTGGTCCAAGAACCAGGTCCTGCGCACTTACCAAGTGCGCAGGAGGGAATCCCTGCGTACTTACCAAGTACGCAGGATGCAGACCCTGCGTACTTACCAAGTACGCAGGAGGAAGGCTCCTGCGCACTTGCCAAGTGCGCAAGAGCAAGTCCCTGCGCACTTACTAAGTGCGTAGGCAGCAGACAGCAGGCAGCAGGTTGGTTAAGTAAAGTCAGTAAGTTTAGAATGATTAAACCATTAAAGTCGGGGTTGGGTCTAATGTGTATTTAACTACCTAATCCAAATCGAAAGTGACGCTGTTGGACCTTTGTCTAGGACAACCTAGAGTAGCCCATCAGGTGAGTTCTATGTGCCCCTTCTATGTTATGTGCAAATAATTTATAAATGTTTTGGGGCTGAAGTGTATACACTAAGTGAATAAATGTAATGAATGTTAATGTGATCATACGTGGTATACAAACATATATATATACCCAAGTACAAAAATGAATTATGAACAAAGAATGAATCGTATGATTATCAAGAATGAATGAAAAGAATAACATAACGTGTAAGAATGAAATCCTGCTTTATATCTATGTATATATTGCTTGCCAAGTAACAGAAAACGTTATGGACGCTTCAATGATAACGGCTACTTCGGTAGACGGACGACCACTTGACTATTATGCAGCCAGAAAAAGTAAATCTAGAAAGGTAGACTAAATAAAGGCCACTATGGTGGAGTAAGGCGCTAAATCAATATTCGGCTGTATAATTAGTTTAAGTGGGAAACGGATGCCTTATGGCAGACGGGCGAAATACGGCCTACGACGGTAGGACGGTTGTAAGATTACGGACGGACACAAGTTGCCGGACGGTTGTAAGAATGAAAAATACGGACGGACACTAGTTGCCGAACGGTTGTAAGAATAGGCGGACCATGACGATGGACCGTGGCGCTTGTCTTTGTGACATTCGCAAATAAATGACGGGTTGATCACCCGTGAATGAAAAGAAAAGAAAAGAAAAGAAAAGGGTGAATGCATATATATGTAGTCACAAAGAAAGATGAAAGAAAAGCAAAAGTTATGAAAGTAAATGAGACAAATGATGTGAATATATATTTATATGTATTTGCGAAGAATGAAAAAAGAAAAGCAATTCAAGTCAATGTGTATTAATATAAATGTATATATAATTATGCATACTTATAAAGAAAAGAATGTTTATACCTAATTGTATTAAACTAGAACTCACCAGCGTTAGCTGACTTTTAGTATACATTTCAGGTAAAGGAAGAAAAGGTCGTGCGATGGCGTGAAGGTTACCCGGCACGAGACTGACATCCCACTTTTGTTTTATATGTCTTAGAACAATGTTATGATTTATTTGTAAAGACTTCCGTTGTTATGATTATGTAATTGAATGATGAATGTTTTAAATTTAAGTTCAGTATTTATGACTATGTTTATGAGTAAATCCAACAAGTGAGGTTACCCGGTTTTAGGGCCTTACAAGTTGGTATCAGAGCAATAGTTTGAGAGATTTAGACATCCCTAAATGTCTAGACTCAAACTGATTATGGGACCAACGCACGGATGTCAGTATGGGTAACCAACGCTAACGCCAGCACGGTAAGTAAGAATAAAGTTAATGCTCTTGCATAAGAATAGATACCATAACATAGAACAAATAGATGTTAATGCCATGACTGATTTGAAGAGTTTTGAACCCGAAAAGCAATGTAAATTAGTAATCACAAACCGGTCACTGTAATTAAGAATTTACCTTGCTCGTACTGTTCCAAACTATGATCTGAAGAAATGACATTGATGTATTCCCTTTATAACTATCAGGAAATTAAGAATTTATGGCTGGTGGAGGAAGAACAGGACGACGAGGCGGTCGCACTGGCCGAGTAGGTAGACCTCCATTGAAGCAAAGACATGAAGAGGAAGAGAGTGTGCACGCAGAACACACTGAGAGTGTGCACGAAACAGATGTGACACCAACAGGGAACAATAGTCCAGGGCCTATACAGTTAGAACCCGAAGTCAGAGATGCTATTGCCCGCGAGGTCGTACTTACTCTGAAGAACATATTGCCTGACCTACTATCTGAGGCATTAAAGAAAAGCAAAGAAGAGGATGAAGGGAAAAATGAAGAGAAAATTTATGACAGTGACGGGGATGAAGTAAAAGTGGCATCAAGCAATCGTGGGTGTACTTACAAAGGTTTCAAGGACGGAGACCCACCCAAGTTCGATGGGAGCAAGGATTCAGTGGTAACGCTTGAATGGATAGAGAGGATGAATGCTGTAATCAACATCAGCGAGTGTCGACCCGACCAAGCTGTTAAGTACGTCGCTCATTCTTTCACCAACGAAGCACTAAGTTGGTGGAGGAATATTCAGAGAACTAAGTCACCGAATGCTATAAACAGAATGACATGGGACGACTTGAAGAAGCTGGTCATCCAAAAGTTTTGTCCCCAGAATGAAATCGACCGACTTGAGAATGAATTCCTGAACTTCAAGGCTGGCAACAAGACTCATCGCCAGTATACATCAAGATTCAATGAACTGGCTCAACTAGTACCCCATCTGGTAGAAACTGAAGACCGTTTGATCAAGTATTATGTTAAGGGGTTGCCACAGCGGGTCCGTGTCCATGTGAAAGCTAACCTACCCTCGACCTTCGAGTCGGTAGTGAATCTGAGTGGAATCGTCTACGACGACTACGCCAATGAGGACCCGGCTCCTGAGACACAAAAAAGAAAGTGGGAGAACCCGTCCAGAGGCACCGGAAGAGGGAACGTAACAACTGAGAGCAAGAAACCAAGGTCCAATGAATATGAAACTTGCAAGAAATGTGGAAGGCAACATCTTGGCGAGTGTCGAGTCGGCACCACCACCTGCTATAGGTGTGGAAGGGCGGGACACTATTCTCGTGACTGTTTGAGAGACACTAAATGCCAAAGCTGTGGACAATTTGGGCATCTGACGAAATACTGCAGGAAGGCCGGCCAATCTGGTTCGGGAAAGGATAAGGAGCAGGAACAACAAAAGGCAAGGACTCGCGCCTATGCCTTAACGGAGGAAGAGGCTAGGGGAAACCCTGATGTCGTGTCAGGTACGTTTCTAGTAAATGATGAACATGCTGCTATTTTATTCGACTCTGGTGCTAGTAAAAGCTTTATATCAAATGCATTTAGTCGTAAACTGGATTGCACTATTAACACCATAGTAAAGGCCTTTAGCGTACAAACTGCCGTTGGTAAAAATTCGGCAGCATTCCAAGTAACAGAGGATTGCATAATAGAAATAGAGGGTCATAAGTTCCCTTCTAGATTATTCCTTCTCACCTTAGGAGGATTCGATATAGTATTGGGTATGGATTGGCTAGCTGCCAATGAAGCTCAAATCATATGTAAACGTAAGAAGATACACCTCAAAGCTCCAAGCGGCAGTCCAATTACGGTTTATGGGGATTGGAATTGCACGATGCCGAACGTCATCTCGATGATCAAGGCCGAAAGTTACATGAGGCGCGGTTGCGAAGCTTATCTGGCATATGTTATTGATGATAGAATGAAAACTAAAGAACTCAAGAATGTACCCGTGGTGTGCAACTTTCCGGAACTATTCCCTGAGGATCTACCTGGGTTGCCACCCGATCGGGAAATAGAATTTCAGATTGACTTACTGCCAGGAGCTGAGCCCGTTGCCAAAGCCCCCTACCGATTGGCTCCGTCAGAAATGAAAGAATTGATGTCTCAACTACAGGAATTAACAGAAAAGGGATTTATTAGACCTAGCATCTCACCATGGGGCGCTCTGGTACTATTTGTAAAGAAGAAGGACGGCAGCATGCGCATGTGCATTGACTACCGCGAACTGAACAAGAGGACAGTAAAGAACAAATACCCACTGCCTAGAATAGACGACCTTTTTGATCAACTGCAAGGTGCGAGTTGGTTCTCAAAGATCGATCTTAGGTCGGGTTACCATCAGTTGAAAGTAAGAGAGGAAGACGTACCAAAGACCGCGTTTCGCACGCGTTATGGGCATTATGAATTTCTCGTGATGTCCTTCGGATTAACTAACGCACCAGCAGCGTTCATGGATTTGATGAATAGAGTGTGTCGACCCATGTTGGATCGATCGGTGATAGTTTTTATAGACGACATACTGGTATATTTGAAAAGCGAGGGTGATCATCACTGTCACCTAAGAGAAGTTCTGGAGGTGCTAGAGAAGGAAAAGTTGTACGCAAAATTCTCCAAATGCGCGTTTTGGCTTAGGAAAGTCCAATTCCTAGGTCATGTGATAAACCCAAACGGCATCATGGTAGATCCTGCAAAGATAGAGACAGTAAAGGAATGGAACATCCCAAAGACATCAACAGAGATACGAAGTTTTCTTGGATTGGCAGGCTACTATCGAAGGTTCATTCAAGATTTGTCAAGGATAGCCTCGCCACTAACTAAACTGACACGGAAGGAAGTGAAATATGAATGGGGCCAAACCCAAAATAACGCGTTTGAGGAACTCAAGACACGATTAACACAAGCTCCAGTCTTGACACTACCCGAAGGAAATGAAGACTTGGTAGTCTACTCTGACGCTTCGGGGCAGGGTTTAGGTTGCGTACTTATGCAACGAGGAAAGGTAATTGCTTATGCCTCACGACAACTAAAGATTCACGAGGTTAACTACCCAACGCACGATCTAGAGTTAGCAGCAGTGGTTTTCGCGTTGAAAATATGGAGGCACTACTTGTATGGAGTTAAATGCACCATCTACTCTGATCACAAAAGCTTGAAATATTTTTTTGAACAAAAGGAACTAAACATGAGGCAAAGAAGGTGGTTAGAGCTACTGAAAGACTATGACTGTGAAATATTGTACCATCCAGGCAAGGCAAACGTAGTGGCTGACGCTTTAAGTAGAAAAGAAGAATCGACACCCATCCGGATCAAAGCGTGTCAGCTGATTATAACACCAGATTTGATGGGTGAAATAACAAAGGCACAAGATGAAGCACTGTTAGAAAGAAATGTGAAACGGGAAAGAATAGTAGGACAACAAGGGAACTTAAGTGCAAATACATACGGAGTACGAACTAGGTTTGGCCGGATGTGGATACCTAAGATTGGCGAGCTTAGAGCCAAAATACTCGATGAGGCCCATAAGTCTCGTTATTCTATCCACCCCGGGACAAACAAAATGTATCAAGACTTGAAGAAAGATTACTGGTGGCCTGGCATGAAGAACGATGTGACTGAATACGTGAACCAGTGCTTAACGTGTTCACTAGTTAAGGCCGAGCACCAGAAACCATGTGGTAAAATGCAACCTTTACCAATACCGGAATGGAAGTGGGAGGAGATCACAATGGACTTCATTACCAAGCTACCGCGAACAGCTAAAGGCAATGACACCATTTGGGTGATCGTCGACCGCTTGACAAAGAGTGCTCACTTCTTGCCAATACGTGAGACTTCTTCGTCCGAAAAGCTAGCCGAAGTATTTATCAAAGAAATTGTGAGCAGACATGGTATGCCGCTGTCGATTGTGTCCGACAGGGATACTAGATTCACGTAAAGGTTTTGGAAGAAATTCAATGAAGCGATGGGCACTAGATTGAACATCAGCACCGCTTACCACCCCCAAACCGATGGACAATCGGAAAGGACCATTCAGACCTTGGAGGACATGCTCCGGGCCTGTATCATTGATTTCGGTGGGAGCTGGGACAGCCACCTACCATTGGCAGAATTTTCATATAACAACAGCTATCACTCAACTATTGACATGCCGCCATTTGAAATGTTGTATGGGAGGAAATGTAGGACCCCGGTTTGTTGGGGGGAAATTGGACAAAAGGATTTTGCGAGTCTCGAAGTGGTCAAAGCTACTTCCGAGAAATTTGATCAGATCAAGGCTCGAATGAAAGCCGCAAAGGACAGGCAGAAATCATACGCGGACAAGAGAAGAAGGGATTTAGAGTTTCAGGTAGGGGACATGGTACTGTTAAAGGTATCACCGTGGAAAGGAATCATCCGATTCAGGAAGCGTGGCAAACTGAGTCCAAGGTTTGTCGGACCTTTCAAGATTTTAGCAAGAGTGGGTCAAGTTGCTTACAGACTCGACCTACCCGTTGAGTTTAGTGGAATACACCCTACGTTCCACGTGTCTCACTTACGTAAATGCCTAGCCGATGACACAGCTCACATACCTTACGACGAGATCGAGGTGGATAACAGCCTAAATTATGTAGAGGAACCAATAGCCATCCTTGATCGAGCTGAAAAGCGACTACGCAATAAGTCGATCCCTTTAGTCAAAATACAATGGAAGCACAGAAAAGGGTCGGAAGCTACATGGGAAAAAGAAGACGAGATGAGGGGACTATACCCTCAATTGTTTGACGTATAAACAGTTTCGAGGACGAACCCGAAAATAGTAAATAAGTAAATAATAGTACGATGGGGATTTAAACGTCATAAAGCGAAAGAAAGACGGATGGGCTTGGGCTCGACTCTAACGGGCCGAGGGAAGCCCAGGTATAAAAGGGGCAAGACAGCCCATTTGACCATTTCACCTCCATTTCACCAATTCTAGAGAGAGAAAGGGAGCCCGGGTCTAGAGAGAGAAAGTCGACGGATTGTCACGAGATTAGAGGAGCACGTTACAGCTGAGCTCGTGAGCAAAACCTCCAAATCAAAACTTCAATCCAGGTAATGATTCATACATAATCTGAGTTTTTGTTCATTTTGGGGTTTCTCGAGTTTTAGCTAAATAGATGATGTTTTTACGGATGAAACTTGATAATAAGCTTAGAAATAGCATCTAGAACGAAAACTGCATGTTTTGATCAAAGAAAATTGTAAGATTGGCACGATCGGGTTTGCATGCAAGAACTTCAGATTTTTGGTCCAAGAACCAGGTCCTGCGCACTTACCAAGTGCGCAGGAGGGAATCCCTGCGTACTTACCAAGTACGCAGGATGCAGACCCTGCGTAGGAGGAAGGCTCCTGCGCACTTGCCAAGTGCGCAAGAGCAAGTCCCTGCGCACTTACTAAGTGCGCAGGCAGCAGACAGCAGGCAGCAGGTTGGTTAAGTAAAGTCAGTAAGTTTAGAATGATTAAACCATTAAAGTCGGGGTTGGGTCTAATGTGTATTTAACTACCTAATCCAGATAGAAAGTGACGCTGTTGGACCTTTGTCTAGGACAACCTAGAGTAGCCCATCAGGTGAGTTCTATGTGCCCCTTCTATGTTATGTGCAAATAATTTATAAATGTTTTGGGGCTGAAGTGTAAACACTAAGTGAATAAATGTAATGAATGTTAATGTGATCATACGTGGTATACAAACATATATATATACCCAACTACGAAAATGAATTATGAACAAAGAATGAATCGTATGATTATCAAGAATGAATGAAAAGAATAACATAACGTGTAAGAATGAAATCCTGCTTTATATCTATGTATATATTTCTTGCCAAGTAACAGAAAACGTTATGGACGCTTCAATGATAACGGCTACTTCGGTAGACGGACGACCACTTGACTATTA
The DNA here is from genome assembly GCA_023525975.1 of Smallanthus sonchifolius. NCBI lineage: Eukaryota > Viridiplantae > Streptophyta > Magnoliopsida > Asterales > Asteraceae > Smallanthus > Smallanthus sonchifolius. The sequence goes on from CM042019.1 coordinate 94,573,235, forward strand.
TGCAGCCAGAAAAAGTAAGTCTAGAAAGGTAGACTAAATAAAGGCCACTACGGTGGAATAAGGCGCTAAATCAATATTCGTCTGTATAATTAGTTTAAGTGGGAAACGGATGCCTTATGGCAGACGGGCGAAATACGGCCTACTACGGTAGGACGGTTGTAAGATTACGGACGGACACAAGTTGCCGGACGGTTGTAAGAATGAAAAATACGGACGGACACTAGTTGCCGGACGGTTGTAAGAATAGGCGGACCATAACGATGGACCGTGGCGCTTGTCTTTGTGACATTCGCAAATAAATGACGGGTTGATCACCCGTGAATGAAAAGAAAAGAAAAGAAAAGAAAAGGGTGAATGCATATATATGTAGTCACAAAGAAAGATGAAAGAAAAGCAAAAGTTATGAAAGTAAATGAGACAAATGATGTGAATATATATTTATATGTATTTGCGAAGAATGATAAAAGAAAAGCAATTCAAGTCAATGTGTATTTATATAAATGTATATATAATTATGCATACTTATAAAGAAAATAATGTTTATACCTAATTGTATTAAACTAGAACTCACCAGCGTTAGCTGACTTTTAGTATACATTTCAGGTAAAGGAAGAAAAGGTCGTGCGATGGCGTGAAGGTTACCCGGCACGAGACTGACATCCCACTTTTGTTTTATATGTCTTAGAACAATGTTATGATTTATTTGTAAAGACTTCCGCTGTTATGATTATGTAATTGAATGATGAATGTTTTAAATTTAAGTTCAGTATTTATGACTATGTTTATGAGTAAATCCAACAAGTGAGGTTACCCGGTTTTGGGGCCTTACAAGTCTTTATCAAAAAATATCAGAAAAGATTTTATTTCTGTCTTCCATGAAAATTCTTATTTTTTTGGGATTATATTGATGAACATGTTGAAGATTGTTTGGATCAAGTGGTACAGTTGAAAAGTGAAACATTTCAAAATTTGGTTAAGTATGGATTAGGCGAACTTAGCTTGTTCGCTTAATATGTTCGCCTGGGTGGCGAACTTATTAAGTTCGCATATATTGGCGAACTTAATCCGAGGAGTATATATTGGTTTCAGCGAACTTGTTCTTCATTACTTAAGTTCTTTCTCTAGCGAACTTATAGAGCGACTTTGTCGGGGTTTGAGCGAACTTTTATGATTTCAAATACTTGTTTGATTTTGTAATCATTTGTTCCAGAATTTCATTCCAAATTGTGTTGCGATTCAAATCAAGGTAACATTACATCATTTCATCCATGAATTCATTCAGAATCACTGTCATTTTATCGAGGGTTTGTCGGACTGTTTTTTCGAAGTGGTGTGCTTGTGTCTTGATGCTTTATCTGAAATTGATTGTTTCTATGACTATATCTCATGTTGGCTATTTGTTGAGAATCTTTGATTTGAGATTATACCATCAGATTCGTCAAGATGGAATTCTGTGACTGTTCATCTGTATAAGCGAACTTGTTCAGGCGAACTTAATAATTTCGCCTCTTGTAACTCTAAGCGAACTTATTAAGTTCGCCTCAGGGGTTAAGTACTACAGACTTGGCAAATTTTTGTTGTGTTTTATTTTATTTAATTTTATTTTTTCTTTTGCGTTTTATTTTTTTTGTTTGTTTGTTTTAATTGTGTAAAATTTGCACAATGTCTAATAAAAAATTTTCTGAACAGGTCATGGATCGTCGGGTTGAATATAAACATAATCAGGTGGCTTTACTTGACTCGGAAATGGCAGAAGCAGCAAATTTTCAAGAAATCATAAATTTTCTTAACCGGTCACGGATAAATGTAGCTTTGTCAGCTAATCTTCATATTAGCTTGTTGTACATTCAACAGTTTTGGGAGACAGCCCAACAAGACACGGATGTTGAACCTCATGTGATATGGGCTACTTTAAATAATCAAGATATAGCAATCTCGGTGCAGACCATTAGAACAACTTTGGCTTTGGGAGGTGCAAATAATGATCCTATTAGTTTTCCTAATCCTTTAATAATGGGTTATTTTCAAAGAATGGGATACCATGGAAGACAAAATGACTCTCAAGCAAGAAAAATGGGGTCTTGTGGGACAATGGATGTATTTTACGCATGTTATGATTCAGTGTCTATCTCCTAGGAAAGCTGGTACAGATGGATTGAAGACTTCATTACAGACAGCTATGGTAGCTCTGACATTGAATAGACCATTCAATTTTGCTCTATATATCTATGGGGAGTTGATAGCACAGATTACTCCACCTCCGGGTCAGGGTTTTCTAATGTACCCTAGATTCCTCCAATCAATAATCTCATTCCTAATCTACCACCTTTGATCCCAAGGTTGACTCTAACTCCTATGACAAAGAGAATCTTCACTGATTGTATGAATATTAAACAGCAGAATCCTGCTTTAATTCCGGTGGTAACTCCATTGTTTGAGCACATAATCAATCCTGGTTATGTTACTCCACCGAATAACAATTAGATTCATGATGATCCTGCTTTAGAACTACCACCTGATGAAAATCAAGATGTTCTGGAATATGAAAATGTAGAAGATGAAGTTGAAGGTGATAATGAAGATGATGGTGATAATCAAGATGAAGGTGATAGTGATGCTGAGGGAAATGATGACAATGATGATGATGATGCTAGAAATGGTGAGAATATGATTGAAAATGAAGAAGTACCCCAGGAGGTGAATGATGAAAATGAAGAAAATGTTAATATTCCCTCTCCACCTCAGGCTGAACAAATTCAAGCTGAAGATACAAATACTAGTTCCAGTTCTCGTTCTAGTACAGATTCTAGTGCTACTAAAACTGATGAAGATGATAATGCTCATAAAGGAGCTGTATCACCAGATTTCAATTCTGAGCATTATGCTCAATTGGAGAAGGTTCCTCGGAAAGAATCTCTTCCAAAAAATATTTTATCTAAGAGGAAGAAGTCTCCAGGTAAGAAAAAGATGCATTTACCTAGACGCAAGACTGTCAGGATTCTTCCACTTGGTGCGGTTTTTGGAAATAGAACGCTACAAGACGAATCTTCGGATTCTGATTATGCTCCTCGAGCTCCTAAAGTTCCAAAATTGATGGCTTCGGCTATTAATGTTGCACAAGTTGATATGGAATTTGTGGACTCTTTGATTATTAGTCCAGTTCCATCAAAGTATCCTACTCCACAAAGAACTCCTATTGTGTCCCATACTAATGCTGAAGCAGGTCCTTCTATTGCTTCTGATCCTCGGGATGGAAAAATTCAGGCATTAGAATCTCTTGTCAGTTCTTTACAAAATCAAGTAACAAGTATGCAGACTCAAGTTGATGTGCTTAAAGCAAGTGAATCTCAACATCATCAAGCTATTAATATTCAAAATGGACAGATTACAGAAATGCAAATCTTGTTATCTTAGATGATAGAGCGTATTGACGCTCAGGGGGAGAAAGTTGTTATTATTTAAGATGATGCTTGTCATACTACTAAAGCAAATAAAGATAATGATGATGATGAACCAGATGTTGGTGGTGGTTCAAGTGAGCGTCAAAACGCTGATGCTACCAAACCTCATTAGCTCATGGGGAGTCTGATAAGATTGTTGAAGCTGAGTCTAGAATTGTTAAAGAAACTTCTGGTGTTCAAGCTGATGCTGATATGTTAGATGAATCAATTTTTGAAGATTCTGATATAGATGAAGCTGACAAGTTAGAATGTTTGATGAATTTTGATGATTTTATGGAAGATGAAGAGATAGATGTTGATGATGGGTCTGAGGTTGAGGAAGGAGAGATAGTAGAACTTGAAGTTGAAAGAGACACAAATAAGATCAGTTATGAAGGCTATGATGGATTGAATGTTGATATGGATTTAATTCATGATAATGTAATACCTGATGAAATTTCTAAAGGAATTGTAGAGTCAGAAGACTCAGATCATGAAGTTTCCAAGCCTAGTTCCGATACTGCTGCAGATATTTCTAAAGATCAAGAGTTATATAAAGATACTGGTATGATGAAAACTAAATGGTTAGAAATGGTAAAGAGTTGGAAAAAGGTTTTACCAGTTTTTCCATTAGTTCCAATTAAAAAGAAAGATATGTCAACAAAGACAAATGTGTTGGAAGGATTATTAGTTAGTTTTATGATGATGAATTCAACCTATTTGTCATAAAAAGAACCAACGGTGTTCAGTATCTGAAGCCACGATTGAAGTACTTTAGTTCTTTACCAAGGTGTGAAATCAATGGGTTATCAACCAAGCCCTTGATTAATCCCTCAGGAAATGGAATAGCTGAGTCAATTGCCAAACAGATAAGAATAGAAGAAGGATTAGGGAAGTATGAAAGATTGAAACCATAGAAGGGAAAAAGATTTAAGGAAACAGATCCAGTTTCTAAGAAGAATATCTAGAGATGTAAATTTAAGTCTGTTAAAACTATTTCCAAAATTCCTTTGAAGAGGAATCCTCAAGTTGTGTTGAGTGAATTAAAGTGGTGGTATGTGGATGTCATTACCGGTGAGGCAGTAGTTGAAGACATGAATGGTAGAGTTCTAATGACATTCTTTGATGCTATGAATATTATCAATTTCTATAAATTTGATCAAAAGATGCTAAAGCGCAGAGAAATTATGTACACAAAAGAATGGAGAGAACAAGCAATGCAGCACAAGAGGGTTCTGTATGTGTGTATTAAACATGGAGTTTGTGCAGGAAGTGAGCTACCGGAGACTTGGAAGAGCAAGATATGAAGATAAAGATCAAGTTATTGTCAAGGGGGAGTTTGTTGGAACAATGTGTGTGACAACCAGCCTTGTAATATAATAGGTCTTTATATTTTGTAATGTAATGTTTTCTTTGTAATTGTTAAGTTTTTGTAACAGGCGAACTTAACAAGTTCGCCTGATGTATTAAGTTCGCCTAAGACTAGACTTGGCTAACTTGATATGGTCACCTGTAGCAGTTATGTGTTACCTATAAGTAGTGCTTAGTCTTGTCATTTGTAAGAGTTAGTGATCTTGTAAGCACATTTATCTTAGTAATACAAGGAGCGTTCAGTAAATCTTGTCTTGAGTGTTTATCTTGTGTTCTTATCTGTATGAGACGCGTTTATTCGTTAGGATTCCGCACTATGAGTATTCGTTGTGTGTTATACGTCTGAGATCGATCCATAGACCCACTAGGACATACACTATATGAATTTTTCGGTGATTTATAGAGATACTTTTATTTTCAGCACAGTCCGGTAGACACGCAGTGTGCACTAGCTAGGTGAATAATTCTAAGCAGACACTTAGACACATATTTGGTGTGCACAAATTACATGTAATACTGTGAAATATTGTTTTAAGTCTCTGTGAAATTTTTAGGAATTTTCAAAGAAACTTTCTGTTTTAACACAGTCCAGCCAGTCCGGAGTATGTACTGACAGTTTCAAATAAAAATCTGAAAATTGTATATGTTAAACATACCGATATGAGTCAAATTATTTTTAAATAATTTCGTTCATACTAGTTCGGGAATTCCGTCAATAAATCGGTGACTATTCGTTTTCCATCACTCTGTATCCCAAGTCCCTATAAATACCCCCTATCTCCCCCATTTCATCTTTCATCTCACTCACTCTCCTCTTTCTCTCTCCTTTGGGCCGAGAACACCCCGCCCACCACCATCATCCTCCATTTTTGTTGTTTTGATCATTATTCCATCTAAATCCAAGCATTCAAGTGTGTTATCAAGCATTTGTAAGAAGATTCATCCATCAATCCATCCATTTTCAAGTTTGGTAAGCATCAAAACCCATTTTTTCTCCATTTTCATCTTCATGTTCTTATGAACATGCATCCAAAAAAGTCATTTTTATGAAAGATTAACCATGGATTCTTGAAAGAAATGAGTTTTCTAACAAAATGGTACATATTGTTGGTGGTTTTGGGCTCGGGTTTTGTTCTTAGGCTCGGTTTCCTTAAAAGGAAACTTCATCGTATGAACATTTGTTAGATGATGTGTTCATTATTATTTGTTGATGGATTATGTTGTAGTAATGTTTGTAGATGGATAATATGTGAAAACTTTGTTGTCAAAAGTGTTGGATGAAACATGCATGCTCGTTTTTGCTATTTATGAAAACTTTAAATTACGGGTTCTTGTTAGAAGAGGTTATGATGTGATTTATTTGGTGGAAATGATGCATAAACACTAGATATAGACATTGTATGATTTTTTTGGTAAAATCACATGCTCATGATGTTTTTAGGCTGGTTTTCTATTTTTAGAAACTTTATTTCTTGGCTTGCATGAAAACTTGATAATTGGGTACATTCAAAGCATGAAACTAGCATAGTGAACATTATGGAAGAATGATGGACGGAAATGATGGGTTAAAATGCATGTGTAGGAGTTCTAGAGCCCGGTTTCTAAATAAGGAAACTTTATTTTTCCAAGAGTTGTGTTTGCAAGTTGTTGACATGATTAGAAGGTTTATATGTTGTATATCCATAAACTTAACAATTTGACATGATCATGATATAATAGGAAACATTAATTATCCGAAACTTGCATGTTTGTCTGTTTTTAGCAAGTAAACATTGAAATGTTCTATATGTATTATAACATGCCTAATTTCATGTGTGAACATTAACTTTGCATAGTTGCCATGTTTAGGACTCGAATCTTGACTTTCCAATTATGGAAACTCTCATGTATCAAAAGTTGTGTTTCAAGTCCTAAATACCAATCGAATGTGCTAATGTGTTTATTAGAATGATAATAGACTATTTCAAAGTTAGGATTTGAATGTTTAAGTCCAACGTGTCACCAACGGGTCGTCAAGTCAAAACATCTTTGATACGTCAAAGTCACTTTTCAACTCATTTGGATGCATAGAGTTCATAGTCAAACATTTGCAATACTTAGACCTTAAAGTCCTAAATATTTCCCTAGGGCATGGGTAGGTCGTCTCATTTAGCTGGATTTGCTAAGACTTGGCACATCATTTCAAAACATACCCGCTTTACAAAGATATTCCAGATTTAAAAAATACATTCCCGTTTTACAAAGACATTCTAGTCTTACAAAGACATTTCAGTCTTACAAAGACATTTCAGTCTTACAAAGACATTTCAGTCTTACAAAGACATTCCAGTTTTACAAAGACATTCTAATATTACAAAGACATTTCAGTCTTGCAAAGACATTTCAGTCTTACAAAGACTTTCCAGAGTCACAAAGACATTCCAGTCTTACAAAGACATTCCATTCTTACAAACACATTTCAGTCTTACAAAGACATTCCAGTCTTACAAAGACGTCCTAGTCTTACAAAGACGTCCCAGTTTTACAAAGACATTCCAGTTTTATAAAGACGTTTCAGTTTTACAAAGACGTTCTAGTTTTACAAAGACGTTCCAGTTTTACAAAGACGTTCCAGTCCTACAAAGACATTTAAGTTTTACAAAGACATTTTGGTTTTACAAAGACATTTTAGTCTTACAAGGAAATTCTAGTTTTACAAAAACATACGATGTTTTCAATCATTCAAAGTTTACAAAGACATACAAGCTCTTCACATGATAACGAGGTATTCCGATCTCAAATGGGTTACATGGGTTTACAAGGACATCACAACCAAAGTCCCCAGGAACACACACTATAACCATTAGCTACGAAGTTAGTCTAGGAATATATGAATAGTACTATTGGGTTGACACCCCCATTTATCAAGTTGGTCGTGCCAACTATCAGTTAATGGATGCATATTATCCGAAAATTTCACTTCAATGTTTGTAATGGAACATTGACGGGGCAAAAATCAAGAACCGTCTAGGGTTGGTTATAGGCTCATGGTAATTGCAAAACTTTTTGTTGATCCTAGCTAGACAAAAATAGATCATCCTAGGACTCGTTTATCACAGTTATGATATTTCATTTTTTTTCCAATTTATCAAAAGCTTTCCATACTTGTCCATTATGATGTCCGACGACGAGGTGTTTTTATCATGCTTTCGACGAAACGTTTTACACACATTTCAAGGGAATGTCCCAGTGGAATTCCAATCATATTATCCAATAAAACGTTTTACAAATATTCCAAGGGAATGTCCTACGGGAATTCCAACTACATTGCTTTCCAGATTTACAATGGAAAGTTTTACAAAATCCTTAGGGTATGTTTCATAAGTTTTCAAGGAAATAAACTTCTATTGTGGCACTTAAACCTGTGAACTCACCAACTTTATGTTGACCTTTTTAAGCATGTTTTTCAAGTATTGTTTGGCAATGGTACAGTTGGAATAGGCTAGTTATTTGGATTAAACCCTAGAAGCCGAAGAGACCTAATGTCAGACCTCGAGACAAATTTGACTTATATGGTTCTAGAACATTGTACTAGTTATATTAGTACTTGTAATGGTGTTCAACACTTTAGAAATCTTCATTATAGCTTCCGCAACTATGTAATGATATGAGTCGTTACAACCTTGAGTTATTTATCAAGTAAATAATTTTGGGGGTGTGACAGGAAGGTGAACAAAGGATGAATCATATCGGACCTTGTTCATGTCACACCCCCAATTTCAACTAACAGAGTTTTACCGTTTGGAAGGTGACACACCAGGATCTCAGTCATTAGTTACATCAAACGACACTATATGGGACTTGAAATGTCAAAACATAAAAGTTCAGAGTTAATGCGGAAGCGTAAACGTTAATATGAAATCAAAAGTAATTACACGCAATAGGCGTCAATCAATGTAAATAAGTAAACTGTTTCAAATGTTTGAAATGGATAATATGACAGTAGGACTCCATGCATGTCCTAAGTGTGCAACCTGTGCCTTAGCGACCTGAGAAACATGTAAGAAAAAGTGTCAACACGAGGTTGGTGAGTTCACAGGTTTCAAGTTTACAATAAGAGTGTGTTTGCCAGATTATGTACATTCAATATGCATATCTATAGGTAGCTAACCTATGTTCATGTCTTACTAAAGCGCTCGCAACCGAAGCTGACTGTGTTTATATGCCTCCTGCCAGGTCTATCAACTCTGGCACATGTGAGTAGGCTAACATTTCACCCGTTCGATATCCAATCGAGTTAGCGCGACTAACGCGGGTGGGATTTGTCAAACCCAGTAGTATTACTAAACATTACCTCGCTAAGATCCATATTAACGGTCCGATATAAGATGAGGACTTTCTGTGATAGGGTCTTACGCTTAGTCTCAACAGTGATATCATATAAAGTACCATAATCAAATAGTTGCGTCATGTTTTCTCCCCCGGCGGGAAAAATAATATTTGCTTGCGTACCTGTTTCTCCCCCACGGGAAAACAAGTAAAAGTATGATAGTTGGTGTTCATGTTTGTTTCTTCCTCAACAAGAAAACAAGTAAATACGTTTGTGTGTAAGCATGTTTCTCCCCCAATAGTAAAACAGGTAAAAAGGGGCCGTGAAACTCACCTGCGTTGCGTAGTAGGTAGTATCACACAAGTATGAGATTTAGAACCTCAAGTGTTAGCCTGCACGGCTTACGTATGCCCTAGGATCATAAACACATAAGTTAGGGACACAATGGAATTTGTGACGACAATACGGAATAAGGAACGTCCTAAAGGAAAAGCTCTAAAGATCAACGAGTAAACGAACGTGTTTACGGGAATACGGATTTCTAAGTTAGGATGAATACGTTTCGCGATGAATGACAAATAATATATAATAAATAGATTCGAGCGTTTTTGTCATTAAATAGTAGTCTAGAAAAATAATATTATTATATTATTTTTAAACTTACATAGTCAATACAATAACTATATGTGTGCCAAATATAATAATATATTATTTTTATTTGAGAATATAATTACGGGGGTAATAACATAACTAATTATATTATTTAAAATTTTGAAGCGTTACACAATGCTCGTTAATGCGACAAAAATAATATATAAATATATTATTTTTAATAGTGGAAAATAATATTAAAACGGTTATAAAACTAAACCCGAACATTAATATAAACACAATTGTTTGTGTGTTTTCATAAATTAAATATTAATTTTATGAAATAATATAATTAATATATTATTTTTAATATCACTAGAATTCTCTAAAAAAATGTTTCATAAAATAAATCCTGAGCGTTTGGTCGTTTTTGGGTTTCAAAACACGTTAATATATTAATATAATAATATATGTTTTGATTTTATTTAAATAACATATACAAAAGTGGCTCAAAAATAAGATGGGGGCAGAGAGACTCGAACCCGGGTCTCTCCCCCATCAGTCAAACAGCCTAACCAGCCCACCTGCTTGGGAATTCGCAACAGGACCCGGATCTAATGGGTTTTAATCCTTAACGGCTCTGTGTTCTTCCCCCATTCGCGACCGATCCTAAACCAATCCCAAATCCATCGATTCTGACCATGATTTGCTACAACAGTTTGGAGGTTTTGATTATTGGTCTAAAGCGAACCTGACCACAAGTTTAATTTGAAAGACATCTAGTTTAATATTGGTTAATTCCTCTTTGAATTGTCGAAACCCTAGGTGAAGAACACAAATTCAAATCGATCCAATCTGATAATCAGGGTTGTTGAAATCATGGGGTTTTCAATGATTCAAAGATTATGAAACTATTGGTATATTTTAATTTCATTAATATCGAATGCAGGCGGGGATTTGATTAAGCCGTAGAACACGATGAACCCTAGATTCGGTTCATCATTGATCCGATGTTACAGTCCCCCATTGGCATGGGGCTTTCAATCTAGTGATGAAAACGAAGGTGAGGGAGGGTTTAATTACCAGAATGTGTTTCGAATTGATGATGCCCGACTAAACACACAGTCGCGATCTCGATGGATTGGTCCCCGCCGTCTCCTGCTATGTCTCCGACGAACTTTGTGTGTGCAATTGCCTCAGGGGAGTTCGAATGAGGTGTGCAGGTGATTAGTTTGTGATTATGATGAATGAAATGGTAGAATTGATGAATTGTGATGATGGCTCGACGGTTTCGGTTTTAGAACAAGTTAATATGTTTAATTCGTAATTGTTATGGATTGATTATGTGTGTAAATGTTTGGAAAACGGTCGAGATCCATAAGGCTTTGCATAACCGACGAGATTTCGAACAGATTTGGGGAATTCGGGTTTAATTTGGATTCAAAGGCTCATTGTTTGACTTTCAGAAGTCAAACTCTTTGGATTTTGACTTTCAGGAGTCAACAATTCAAGTATTGATACTTGGCAGGACTAGTCCCTGTTGTTGAGGTTAAACATGTGGCAGAAATAGTCCCTGAAGTTCAAGATTGAGTTAACCGGGTTACTAGATAACTGGATTTGGATTAACGGATCTAACGGAAATTTGACGGATGTCACAGTTCATTTTGGAGGTCGACACATATAAATTTTTTTCGTCTCGTCAACTTTCCTTCAAATTTTATATTCACTTTTCTCCTAGATATTTTGGGGATGTCTACGCATCATCCTTAAAAAACCTAAGGACATGACATCATCACATTCAACAAATCCTGGAAATTTTACGTAATTATGGTATTACTTCTGAATATCTAATTTACGAGGTCAAGCCCAGACTAGAATGAAAATGATATCAAATCACAGTTTACCAATTTAATGGGTTGGCAAACCCATAGTCCATTTCGGGGAACACTAATTCTATGAGACCATCCCCACAGTTTCACTATTTACTTCCCCACCTAAACGAAATAAGGATAAATTGGACGAATAAGACTCATCTGCCTCTTCCACGTGATAGTCAAGTCATAAATGTCACACCCCGGGTTTAGCCTACCCGGGTGTGTAACCAACAGTTGGTACTTGTCTCTTATTTAATCTCATTACAAATTTATAAACACATATTTTAATAACTCTGGATCTTTTAAAAAGACGGAGAATCTCCCATTTCATTTCATTTGTAACACAAGGATAAACCCTGATATCATATGCAAACCTTTAAATTTACAAAACCAAGATTACATGAGCCATTTCTTTCATGCTGATGTCTAGGGTGGACGTTCCCTTTTTCATGACATCATTATTCTTTTATCATCATTGGGCTATATCATCAAATCATCCTTGGTTACCTGTAAAACGTTGAAAATATTTTATCAGTATTAACTGGTGAATACAAGTATATTTGAAATCACAATCTGACAAGCGTGAATAAATTAAACAATTTACACATTCAGCAGACCCCTGGCCCGAACGTATAACCACTACCCACGCCAAGCACTTTCTTGGATCATTATTTTTTACGTTAAATGGGACCCTGCCTTCTGCCTCAAGCGTCAAGTCTTACATATTATAAACAACCAAGCCAATGCCCTAGCCCCGTTACAACGTTTCATCTGTAACACGTGTATGCATACGTGACTCTATGGTCTGAATGCTATATAGTAAATCACCTTATGCGACCAATGGTTGTATTAGTTCATTCAAGTCAGATCACAATCAAAACAATTTTCGGTTTTGAAATCATTTTATAAAAATACAAGTATTCACCTTGACAGAATCTTGACTCAGGAATCTTCTAGCGGGAGTGCTTAAGAAGGCAGCTCCTCTGCTTAACAACTTAGCTTGGTTTCTCCAAATGAGTGTTTTCTTCTTAGAGCGAGCACTATAACGAGCGGGAGTTGGACCGGGTTCGTCGAGAATAGCCTAGGGAACAAGAATTGGAAGTGAGAATCGTATTTGGTGTGAAGAACTAAATGAAATCATCAACTAGTTTTGGACTCATGTCGGACCGACATGGCAAGACATAGCGGTCCGCTATCCGCCTATGCTTGCGTCAGCCCTACACATCCAAATCTGATTGGACCGAACCTCGTATTACGGCTAGCGGATAGTTATGGAGGTGTATATTGGTCCGATATCAAGACACGTGTCAAAACCATAGGCTGAGTCATAGGACACGTGTCAGCACTACAAATTGCAGCTGAAGGCGGCTAGTCGGACCGTTATCCAATCGATGCCGGTCCGCTATCCGACCCTCGTTCCCATTGCGGACCGTTATAGGATATGTTAGTCGTCCACTATCTATCCAGAATCTAGATTTTCATTTTTGTCCTTGATTTTTTTATGTAATTATACTTATGGTCCCTGTACTTTATATTTTTATTATTTTGGCATGAAATTTTAAGAAATGTTACATTCTCCCCACCATTTGAAAAAAATCTCGTCCTCGAGATTATTGAAACAGTTGTGGATACTTTTTCTTCATCTCTGATTCTAGTTCCCAAGTGTATTCAAGACCACGTCTAGTATTCCACTTGACCTTGGCAAGTTTCAATCTTTTCTTCTTCAACTTTTTATTTTGACGATCTTCTATTTTTAGAGGTTGCTCTACAAATCTCAGTTTTTCGTTTACCTCTATATCTTGTAGAGGAATTATTAAAGATTTATCAGCTAAACATTTACGAAGATTGGATACATGGAATACATCATGTATTCCACTCATTTCTTCTAGTAATTCTAACTGATAAGCCACTGGTCCAGTTCGTTTAATAATCATAGAGGTCCAACAAATCGAGGACTTAGTTTACCCTTCTTTCTGAATATAACAACTCCTTTCCAAGGTTACACTTTCAATAACACCTTGTCTTCGATGTTAAACTCTAGTGGCTTTCTTCTTTTATCTGCGTAACTCTTTTGTCTATCTCTTGCTGCTTTCAATTTTTCTTGTATTCTAGTTACTTTATCAGTTATTTCTTGAAAAAGTTTAGGTCCTGACATTTGGTTTTCTCCAATTTCAGCCCAGCATACAGGAGTTCGGCATTTTCTACCATATAAGGCTTCAAAAGCTGCCGCCTGAATGCTTGTGTGATAACTATTGTTATATGAGAATTCCATTAGCGGTAGGTGATCATCCCAACTACCACCTAAGTCTATCACATAGGCTCGAAGCATATCTTCTAAAGTCTTAATCATTCTTTTGCTTTGCCCATCTGTTTGTGGATGATAGGCAGTGCTTAGGTTCAGACGAGTTCCCATGGCTTTTTGAAAACTTTGCCAGAATCGAGATGTAAAATGACTATCTATATCTGACACTATGGATAATGTCACTCCGTGTAAAGATAAAATTTCATTTTCATAAAGACGAGCCAATCTATCCATATTGAAGGTTTCCTTCATTGGGAGAAAATGAGCAGATTTTGTCAATTTGTTAATGATAACCCAGATTGTATCCTTTCCCCGACTGGTTCGAGGAAGTTTAGTAATAAAATCCATTGTTATCATTTCCCATTTCTAAACTGGTATTTCTAATTAAACCAGAAGGATTCTGATGTTCTGCCTTTACATGAGCGCAAGTAAGACATTTTGCAACATATATGGCAATTTCTTACTTCATGCCAATCCACCAGTAATTATCGTTCAGATTCTTTTACATTTTATCACTTCCTCGGTGCATCATATATTTTGATTTATGTGCTTCTTCGAGTATTCTTTCTCGAATATTTCCGATGATTGGAACGCAAATTCTTTTATTCATACAAAATAAGTCATCGTCTCCTTTAACTAATTGGTCAATCATGTCTTCATTCCTTATTGTTCTAATTCTTCTTTTGTTTGAATAGAATGTTGAGTATCTTTAATTTGAGACAGGAGATCTACACGAAGTTCAATTCTGAGAGCACGAAACCGTTTAGGTTTCTCTCTTTCTTTTCTACTTAAGGCATTTGTAACAACAACTGCCTTACCTTGGTGGTAACATATTTCACAGTCACAGTCAATCAAGATATCTAACCATCGTCTCTGTCTCATGTTCAGTTCTTTCTGACCAAAGATATATTTCAAACTTTTATGGTCAGTATAAACTATAAATTAACTCCATAGAGATAGTGTCTCCATAATTTCAAGGTGAAAATTATGGCACCTAACTCTAAATTATGAGTTGTATAATTCTTTTCATGAGTTTTTAACTGACGAGATGCATAGGCAATAACCTTGTTTCTTTGTATTAACACACAACCTAGACCGTCGTGTGAAGCATCATAGTAGACTACAAAGTATTCATTGCCATCTACCAAAGCCAATATAGGTGCATGAGTCAATTTCTGGTTTAGAGTTTGGAAAGCTTCCTCTTGCTTCATTACCCATTCATACTTTATATTTTTACGAGTTAAAGTAGTTAAAGGAACTGCAATCTTTGAGAAATCATGAATGAGTCGTCTATAGTATCCTGCAAGACCCAAGAAACTACGGACTTCTGTAGGAGATTTTGGAATTTCCCATTTGGATATAACTTCAATTTTGGATGGGTCTACTTGAATACCTTCTGCATTCACTATATGACCTAGAAATTGTACTTCTCTAAGCCAACATTCACATTTACAGAACTTAGCATACAATTTCTTTTTTCTCAGAAGTTAAAGGATTGTTCTGAGATGATTTCCATGATCTTCCGCATTTCTAGATTAAATAAGTACATCGTCAATGAAAAAGATAACAAATTTATCTAGGTAGGGTTACAGATACGATTCATCATATCCATAAATGCGGCAAGAGAATTAGTAAGTCCAAACGGCATAACCGTGAACTCATAATGTCCATATCTGGTTCGGAATGCTGTTTTAGGGATATCTTCTTCTTGAACTTTCAGTGGATGGTATCCCGATCGAAGATCTATTTTAGAAAAATGGCAAGCACCTTGTAATTGATCAAACAGATCATCGATTCTAGGAAGGGGATAACGATTCTTAATCGTTACTTTGTTTAGCTCTCGGTAGTCAAGGCACACGCGTATTGGACCGTCTTTGTTTTTAATGAAAAGAATTGGAGCACCCCAAGGAGATGAAGCTGGGCGAATGAATCCTTTCTCTAGCAATTCATTTGATTGATTCTTTAATTCTTTCATTTTAGTTGGGGCTAAATGGTAAGGAACTTTGGTAATTGGTGACGTTCTTAGTACAAGATTGATTTTGAATTCTACTTCTCTTTCAGGTGGTATACTAGGTAATTCATTTAGAAATACATCTGCATAATTACCTACTACCAGTACATCTTCATTCTTCTTTTCTTTTATACTGGTAGAAATCTGATCCAAGTATGTAATGCATCCTTTTTGAAGGCATTGAGTTGCTTTTCAGCATTGAGATGATTCGTAGAGGTCGGTTTTGTTTGTCACCATAGATGGTTAAAGGTTTTCTAGAAGGAATTTGGATTTCTATGGCCTTTTTATCACAAAGGATATGGGCTTGATTACTGGCTAAACAGTCCATTCCTAAGACATTATCAAATCCTACTGTCACACCCCGACCGATGGCGGAATCATCGGGGCGGGACATGTAAGACTGTTCATGAGCACAAGGTTGACTAGATTGTAATATATTAAATCCATTCCCATTCAAACAAACACGAAACAAGTTCAAAGTACATAATGAAATACAATTTGTCTTTGATTTAATATTACTAGGTCCAAAGCCTATGTGTAGCATGTCTTGATCAAACTCAAATGAAATCACCTGAAACATGAATAAAATAAAGTCAACTAAAAAGTTGGTGAGTATAACACAAGTTTGTACATAGATAGCATATAGTTTGTAAACCAAATCCTTTACATAACATGATAAATAAGGCATTTATGGGGAGCAGCTATTGTGTAACCAAATGTACAATCAAACCTTTGTAACTAGCATGCAAAACAAAGTGTGTTGTCGGTTTCAATCACCGCGTACCATGGGTGGGTTTGTCAGACTCAATAGATCCATCATTGAAAACCGTCGGCTTGAAAAGTTAATGATTGCACATAATAGCATACAAGAGGTTAACACACCTAGCACTCGGGCATAAAGCTCAAATTTGCACACATGAATGTAAATAGGATTTGTACTTGTGTTGTTTGCGTAAATGTAAACATGTAAGTTGAATAGTGTTCATGTTTCACCCCAAAAATGTAAAAGAGTAAAAAGTGGTTGTGAATACTCACTTGTTTCGAAGGCGTAGCTAGCACAAATACTAAATAGTATAATGATCCTTGAGATGCACAAGATAACCTAAAGTGTAATATATTGCATTAATAATGCACAATAGTCTAAGTCTAAGTCTATGGTTGAATTGGATGGAGTTAGTGATTTGGTACTTGAAAGTAAAATAGAAGATTCGAAATGAATATTTTTAGAACATTTTAAATAAGGTTTGATTTTTGGGATAATTACTTAAGTAAATTAAATAATTATAGTTTATGGAAATAACGTAGGTATTATATGTAATTTAGTATAATTAAATAAATGTTTTTGTTTAGTTATAAATCAAATAAATAATTATTAACTTATTCATTTATTTATAAAATGTAACTTAAACATAACAATATTATTTAAGAGTAGAGTTTATGAATTAAATGTTGAACTTTAAATAATTTCCATTTATTTTAAGATTAAATATTTGATCTTTTCTAAATAAACAATAATACAGATTTTTATAATTTCAATCATTTTTATTTTAAAAATAAATCTGAAATACTATTTGTAAAAAGAAATAAAAATTATAAATATTCTGTCAACACACACGACCGCGCCTAGACAGGGCACGACCGTGCTCGGACCACGGGTGCGATCGCGCTAGCCAGGGCGCGACCGTGTTGATCAACAGAGGACATAGTTAAGTAAATCACTAGGCACGACCGTGCCTTGGACAGGCACGCCCGTGTCTATGCTTCTGGGGCACGACCAAGTCTAGCCAACGAGCATGACTGTGTCTGAGCAGGAGGCACGACCGCACTAGAAGTCGGCACGACCGCGTCTCCCGAGGCACGACCGCGCTAGATGATTTGCGCGACCGTGTCTCTTTCAAAACAGACACGAATTGGTTGATCCTTATATTGATGGAGTCGGGATTGATAGGGCTTTCATTCACAAGATTATTACGAGTCTTTTGGTGTAGATTAATTGCTTTTAAAACATGTTTAAAGTCATATTCGATTAAACCATTTTGGAATGAAACATAGATTCTGATTCGGGATGATTACTATAATGGAAGCCCAAATTAATATGGGGCTTTTGATATATGGATTGAAACGAACAAGAGGAATGATTCAATTACCTAAAACAGAAAGGAATTGATAGCGATCGGTAGAAGGGAGTTCCGGCGACGGAGAAAGTGGCTTCCGGCGGCTTCTGTTGCTATTCCGGCTGTTCCAACTCCTTCAGCAACCTTAGAGATGATTGGAGGATTGAGTTTCTTGATTATTTGGTAGCAACGGGATCGAAAATAATGATTCGAGGCTTGGGAGAAATATTGGATGGCTTTTCTTGAGAGAATTTGCAATTGGATGATAGTAATCGAAATAGACGATTATTTTCTTTGATACAGGAAATGAAACGCACATAGGATTCGAATTCGAACGACCAAGCGTTTTGAAACTGCATTTACGTTTTGACTGTTACTCAGGCGCGACCGTGCCAATAATAGACGCGACCGTGCCAGACGAGGCGCGACCGTGCCTACTAGGGTTTCTGGTTATTTACAGATTCAGCCCTTGCAACTTCAACTTTGACAGAATTAGCTTGGTTAGGATTTAACGGAAAATTAACGGGATTACTAACTGTATTAACTCTAGGAGGTGTTACCACATGATTAAGAGTTCTATATCTTCGAATTGAATACAATCGGCTAACAATTAATGAGGTGTAGGTTTGAACAAGTATATGATTTAATGTCGTATTGTTATTTTATTAATTAAAATAAATTCAAATAGGGTCGGAAAATCAGGAATGTTACAGTCTCCCCATGTTAAGGGAATTTCGTCCCGAAATTTAATTAATGGAGGCTGCTAAGATCAAGAAGGAGGAGGGAGTTTTTGATTCTCGCTGAATTTTGATTGTTGGATTTCAAAGGGGTGTAACGGTTGACATTGTTTAAGAAGAAGATTGGACGAATAATAAAATGAAGGTGAGATGTATTATTTGAAATGGAAATGGGGGGAAATTTTAAAATTTTGAGTTCGTGTAAGATGTAGACTAATGTGCTCAAAATTGTTAAAGGGTAAAAGATTTCACAAACATTGGTCTAGGTCAAAACTTCACGTGACACGAACAACGCTACTTTTGATAATATGAAAGGACACTTATATATAGGAAGTACCATAGGCGTATCCACCATACCCTCGTCATATCACATCAGTCTCGTCGTTACATATCATGATAAGTTTTAGGTCACAACACACTACAAAATTTCACTATAGTTTCCATGCGCTGATTTTTATAATTCCGTGTGCACCCGTAATTATTCAAATCATCGTATGGTCCGTATAGATCATTCCATTGTGTGCGGGTAAGGGCACAATTTCACTATTATCACGTCTATTGTTTACACATAAAAGTCGCTAACAATTAATTATGCATCAAATCAGATAAGTTTGTAACCAAAGAGTAGTAAAGTAGTAACACTGAAAGTTTCTTAGCTTGCTCGTGTTTGAACTAGAATACGTCAAACCCCGAGGCGTCTAAATGTATCATGGTCTTCAACTTTGGTGTACAAAGTGCATGACCATGTCTTGTGTATAATGAAATCGATCCATTGTAATAATTGTAAGCAAATTTTGTTTCGAGTATATAGTAAGCACATAAGTCTCATGTATGTAAAGTAAACAATTTAGCATCTTGTATTTTGTAATCGGTAAACCATAACAACATAGTATTATGTGTATCGAAGGAAATGGACCTCATGTATAGTGTTAGCAACGTAGCATCATGTATCTTGTATAGTGTACACCGTTTAGTATAAAGTACTTTGTAATCAAACAAGTTTCATGTACAGTGTGGTCAATCTAGAATTATGTATCAATGAAGCAATTCTTATGTATCACGTAGATTGCAAACAATCTAAGTTCCGTGTATCATGTGCTCGATCCAATAGCATATGTATTGCAAATAAACATGTTTCGTGCATTACGTGATCAATCGAGCAAATTGTAATTTGTAGGCAACTAGTTTCATGTATCATGTGGTTGCGTTGGGTATATTGTAAACGGGCATACGTGAGTTTTGAACTTCGCGTGCGATGTGTACTAACGGGTTTTGCATGTGATCGAGTGCTGCGGACAAACGTGTTGTTTGGCGTCCTTGATCATGTGGTAGTTAGGTTCAAGTCCTCAAATCTCATTGATGTTGGTGGGAAAAGGTTAACGTTTACGCGGTATAGATCGTCTCTTGAAGCGTCAAGTGAAAGGTAGTGAGGAGGTTTTGGAATTATTCGGGAATTATGTTTACCAATACGGGCCTTTGTTTGAATATAGAAAGTGGGAAAATGTCTTTGGTTGAAGATATATAAAGTAGTGAGATCAATGAAACGCATATTTTAAATGGATATGCAATTTATGAGAAAATATATTTTTTTTAACTTAAATTTTCAACTATTGGCTAAATAAGTTGTAGTATATTAATTTAGCCAACTTTAGAAATATTTACTTTAATGAAGAAAAATCAAAATTATTTATCAGTGGAAAATTTATGTTTTTGGTATTATCTAAAATTTCGTTAAACATTTTATTTAAACAAGATAACGAGGTTTTGTTTAAATAAAAAAAAATAGGATGATTTATTTAATGAAAGAGATTGTTGGTAATGTACTAAATCATGTTGAATGAAAGAAGTAATATTTGAGAAGGTTTGATGAAAATATAACAGGTGTAATTTACGTTCCACGGATCAAATCAATGAAAAATAACTGTAGAGTTGAAATATATGGAATTGACTGAATACTGAAATGTTAAACATTATTCAAAACATAGGGTAATGGTTTTCAAATTGAAAATTTAAAGGAAATCAGTAGAAGCTTCTTCTAACGTCTCAGGTAGCTTTCCACTAGGAAGAAAATAATCGCCAAGATGAACACCGCTATGGTCACTCTAGTAGTAGATCTGGCTTCAGCCCTGGCGGTCTCCGTGCGATGCTCTTGAACTTCCTTTTCGAGGATGGAGATCAACTCCTTTTGGTACCCTAATTGGTTTGCTAGACTATCAATTCTTTGTCCTTGTAAATCGTGTATTATCCCCTGCTCTAACCTTTGCCTCTCAAATTCTGAGGTTCTTACATATTGATGGAGGTCATGGGTTGGAATCCCCATAACACCAGTGGGTGCTATGGTTTGTCTTACCCAAGGGTTAGGATGGTATGGGTCGGGCATTAGGTATGGGTCTCTTAGTGGGGGTGGCAATTGATTGTGGAGGTGTGGTGTATGATATGGGTTTATGGGTAAGGGTGATCCAGGTGTTCGAAGTCTCGGGTCGGTGTTCCCAATCCCGTACGCCCTTACATCGAACCTTGGCCTAGCGGGTGGGGGTGTTGGTGATCGATAAACGGGTGTCTCCGTGTCTTCTTCCCAATCAGATTCTGATCCAGGACGGTAAACCGGGGAGGGAGGAGCGTAGGAGTCCATGTCTAACAGAAAAACAATGAAAAAGTTGTAAGTGATAATGAAATATGAAGTGTCAAATATAGAAGTTCTTATGGGTTTTAGAGTTTGACTAGTCATAACGCCGAACCTTCACGATAGTATTTTAGAAATACACTTGACCTATAAGTAATGTATCCCTAAGGAGAATTCCCAGGAAAGAGGGGTGGGTCACTAAGACACACTTAAGTACCCTATCTTTCCTTAGCCAGAATTCCTCTTGGGCTTACACACTCTTCCAGCCATCATGTATTAATAATACTATTGTTGGGCTCATGGTTAAGATGAGAATTGTTGTGGACTGGGCTTTGAGGCCCAAGGTAAGATTTATACATTTAAGTGGGCTTCTTCTTCTTGAAGGATAGATGGGCTTCTTGGTTTATTATTGGTGGACATTAGGCCCAATAATTTAAGTCTTTGCTCATAAAGGTGATGGTATCATGTATGGGAGTCTAAATGTGTATGAACAATTTGGTGAGTATGTGTGTGTGTCAACTTAGGATAGTGTTTAAATGATTTAAGTAGGTAGCTATGAATAGAAGGAAGAGTTGACACATAAACTATTGAATATTGTATCATGTAATGTATTCATGTAGTATAACATATGAAGATATTCACATAGGAAATATTCATATAGCATGTAGGTAGTAATGAGTGTAGGCACAAGAGTTATCAAGTAGTGTGACACATAAGTCATTATGTATTGTATGTAGTGTGAGTACTTAGGTTGGCATGTAAGAAAAAAAAAATAATCACACATGAATTGATAATGTAACATGTAGTAGTATAGCATAGTATGGGTGTCCTAAAGTTATAGTCTAGGTCAAGAGTGTCTAATAACCTAGTTCCCTATAACCAAGGCTCTGATACCAATCTGTCACACCCCGACCGATGGCGGAATCATCGGGGCGGGACATGTAAGACTGTTCATGAGCACAAGGTTGACTAGATTGTAATATATTAAATCCATTCCCATTCAAACAAACACGAAACAAGTTCAAAGTACATAATGAAATACAATTTGTCTTTGATTTAATATTACTAGGTCCAAAGCCTATGTGTAGCATGTCTTGATCAAACTCAAATGAAATCACCTGAAACATGAATAAAATAAAGTCAACTAAAAAGTTGGTGAGTATAACACAAGTTTGTACATAGATAGCATATAGTTTGTAAACCAAATCCTTTACATAACATGATAAATAAGGCATTTATGGGGAGCAGCTATTGTGTAACCAAATGTACAATCAAACCTTTGTAACTAGCATGCAAAACAAAGTGTGTTGTCGGTTTCAATCACCGCGTACCATGGGTGGGTTTGTCAGACTCAATAGATCCATCATTGAAAACCGTCGGCTTGAAAAGTTAATGATTGCACATAATAGCATACAAGAGGTTAACACACCTAGCACTCGGGCATAAAGCTCAAATTTGCACACATGAATGTAAATAGGATTTGTACTTGTGTTGTTTGCGTAAATGTAAACATGTAAGTTGAATAGTGTTCATGTTTCACCCCAAAAATGTAAAAGAGTAAAAAGTGGTTGTGAATACTCACTTGTTTCGAAGGCGTAGCTAGCACAAATACTAAATAGTATAATGATCCTTGAGATGCACAAGATAACCTAAAGTGTAATATATTGCATTAATAATGCACAATAGTCTAAGTCTAAGTCTATGGTTGAATTGGATGGAGTTAGTGATTTGGTACTTGAAAGTAAAATAGAAGATTCGAAATGAATATTTTTAGAACATTTTAAATAAGGTTTGATTTTTGGGATAATTACTTAAGTAAATTAAATAATTATAGTTTATGGAAATAACGTAGGTATTATATGTAATTTAGTATAATTAAATAAATGTTTTTGTTTAGTTATAAATCAAATAAATAATTATTAACTTATTCATTTATTTATAAAATGTAACTTAAACATAACAATATTATTTAAGAGTAGAGTTTATGAATTAAATGTTGAACTTTAAATAATTTCCATTTATTTTAAGATTAAATATTTGATCTTTTCTAAATAAACAATAATACAAATTTTTATAATTTCAATCATTTTTATTTTAAAAATAAATCTGAAATACTATTTGTAAAAAGAAATAAAAATTATAAATATTCTGTCAACACACACGACCGCGCCTAGACAGGGCACGACCGTGCTCGGACCACGGGTGCGATCGCGCTAGCCAGGGCGCGACCGTGTTGATCAACAGAGGACATAGTTAAGTAAATCACTAGGCACGACCGTGCCTTGGACAGGCACGCACGTGTCTATGCTTCTGGGGCACGACCAAGTCTAGCCAACGAGCATGACTGTGTCTGAGCAGGAGGCACGACCGCGCTAGAAGTCGGCACGACCGCGTCTCCCGAGGCACGACCGCGCTAGATGATTTGCGCGACCGTGTCTCTTTCAAAACAGACACGAATTGGTTGATCCTTATATTGATGGAGTCGGGATTGATAGGGCTTTCATTCACAAGATTATTACGAGTCTTTTGGTGTAGATTAATTGCTTTTAAAACATGTTTAAAGTCATATTCGATTAAACCATTTTGGAATGAAACATAGATTCTGATTCGGGATGATTACTATAATGGAAGCCCAAATTAATATGGGGCTTTTGATATATGGATTGAAACGAACAAGAGGAATGATTCAATTACCTAAAACAGAAAGGAATTGATAGCGATCGGTAGAAGGGAGTTCCGGCGACGGAGAAAGTGGCTTCCGGCGGCTTCTGCTGCTATTCCGGCTGTTCCAACTCCTTCAGCAACCTTAGAGATGATTGGAGGATTGAGTTTCTTGATTATTTGGTAGCAACGGGATCGAAAATAATGATTCGAGGCTTGGGAGAAATATTGGATGGCTTTTCTTGAGAGAATTTGCAATTGGATGATAGTAATCGAAATAGACGATTATTTTCTTTGATACAGGAAATGAAACGCACATAGGATTCGAATTCGAACGACCAAGCGTTTTGAAACTGCATTTACGTTTTGACTGTTACTCAGGCGCGACCGTGCCAATAATAGACGCGACCGTGCCAGACGAGGCGCGACCGTGCCTACTAGGGTTTCTGGTTATTTACAGATTCAGCCCTTGCAACTTCAACTTTGACAGAATTAGCTTGGTTAGGATTTAACGGAAAATTAACGGGATTACTAACTGTATTAACTCTTGGAGGTGTTACCACATGATTAAGAGTTATATATCTTCGAATTGAATACAATCGGCTAACAATTAATGAGGTGTAGGTTTGAACAAGTATATGATTTAATGTCGTATTGTTATTTTATTAATTAAAATAAATTCAAATAGGGTCGGAAAATCAGGAATGTTACAGCTACTAACGTCATAGGCATTAGTCGTATACGCATGACGTGTCCAGATATTGTGATACTACAGTCATCTAGGTATTCAGAAATTTTAGTGAGTTTTCCTTCGGCCGTTTCTACTGCATAAATCTTATCTAGTGGAACTAAGAGTTTGTTTAATATATTACATAATTTATAATCTATAAAACTTAAATTTGCACCTGAGTCAAATAATACTCTAGCATTAATATTATCAATGAGGAATGTACCAGTGACAGCATCTGGAAAAACTGCAGCATTACGAGTATTAAGTATGAAAGCTCGTACATTCTTTTTGTTTCCCTAATTAGCCTTTGCCCCACTAGTTCTGACTTGATTAAGCTTTGGGAAGGTTAATTTAAAATGGCCAGCCTCTCCACAATTGAAACAGGAAATGTTTTTATTCTTTGGACAGTTTTCAAACACATGCCCATTCTGTTTACAAAAATGACAGTAAATTTTCGTGAAGAAGCATTCTCAGTATGCCTCTTCTTACAGATTTTGCATTTAGGGATGGAAGGATTAAATCCTCCTTTGGCAGGCTAATTTCTTTTCTTCCAAGGACAATTATTTTTTTGATTCTCTGTAGCCATTTTGGCTAATTCTCTTGCCTTCCCTTCTTCTTCTTTCCTTATCATACCGATAGTTAGGATTCCTCCTAGCTGCATGTAGGATGCTATGGTCTGAGGCATTGTAGCCTTGACCATATCTCTGATATCCTCCGCAAGATCCCAAATATATCTCTTGATTAGATTAGATTCAGTGGTAGATAGGTGTGGAATTAAACAAACATATTCAAACATCTTGGAGACATACTCCTGATGTTTAGTTCCTTCTATGCGAAGATTTAAGAATTTAGTTTCAATTCTCTCTCTCTCTCATTGATGTGACAGAATCTCTGGATCACCATCTCCTTGAATTCTTCCCATTCTATGGCTTATGCTTTGTGCCGGCCCATGGCTTGCATCATAGAGTTCCACCATTCCAATGCTTCATCTTTAAACGGATTTGATGCTTAAAGCACCATATCTTCATCAGCACATTTATTGATGAATATAACAGACTCAACTTTTTCCAGCCATCTCAGGGTTGCAACTGCACCTTCCTTTCCAGCATATTCCAAAGGTTTACACCCTTAGAATGCACGAAAAGTACATCCCTTTTTCCTCTTCCTTTTCCTCTTCTAGCTAGTTTCTTCATTATCACTATCAGAATTATCTCCATTTGAGCTATGGTTTTCTTCCCGATTGTTTTTAGATTCAGCAAGTTTATTTTTCGCTTTCTCTTCTTTCATAGCTTTTAGAATTTTATGAAGAACGCCCTCAATTCCTTCTGCAAAAATTTTCTTTATTTCTACTTTATGTTGCAGTTGTTCAGAATTTTCATTTTTAATTTGCTTACTCTTGCCCCTTGTATTATGAGAAGGTCCTTGTTTCAACATTCTATTCACAAGGAGAATTTTAAATATTCGGAAGATACATTACAGAGATCGGAAAGAAATTTACATATAACCCTGGTTACGGCCATTTTCTAGCACTTATCTTAACGCTCTATTCTGGGCGTCTACAGATGCTAATCTATGATTTTCTCTTTCCAACTCTGCTACTCGTTCCTGTAAGGCTCTTATATGATTATTATTAGAGTTTTCCTCATATTATGGAGGATTTTGTATATTCGTAGGCTCATAATATTCATATTGTCTATTTGAATCTTCTCTTTCTTCTCCTTTGGGAACAAGATTATTTTCATAAGAAATTTCAGGTAGTCCCTAATAATAATAAGGATTATAATATGGATTTTCTCAATAATCAGGATTCTGACTTGCGGCCGTTAGAGCAGAATGAAAACTGATAGAAGGTGCTATGGGTGAATTTTATGACCCAGGATCCCGGATCTCAAGTAAGTTTAGTATCCCAAACATTTACGGCACTAATCAATTGTTTTCTCTTTGTCTTCGACTTGTATTCGCAGGCATTCAACAGAGGACTTAGTCCACCCATGAAAGACGGAGATTGACTAAAGAAAACGTGTGTTGAAACTCTCCCAACGGTCACTAGTGAAGACCGAGTTATTCCCAGGATAATCGAAGAGTTAGGTAGGATATTTTACTATTTAATTGAGCATTATGATCGATAAGAAACACACAATTCACACTCAAATACTCTCTGTAATCACTTAGCATGTAGGTCCTCATGGCACTTCTACAGATCGTTCTCGTGATAAGACGTGTCGTTAACTCGGAGTGCGGAATCCAACGAATCAACGACTGCATACACAAAAGACAATAGAGACAATCAAGTAAATAAACTTCACACTTGTATTCCAATTCACAATAGAGTTTACAGACTCAATCTTTTCTGATCGATCTTGTTCTACTTGGATGTGTAAACTGACTCTGTAAACATCTATATATAGACTACTAACCTGCATTAGGCGAACTTAACAAGTTCGCCTCTAACGGACTAAGCTCAGATAGACTTAAGCGAACTTAACAAGTTCGGCTCTGTTAGACTAGGCGAACTTAACACTTAGAACATTAATACATTTACAAAAACATAAAGACATTAGATCTAAACTATTACAAAGCTTTTGTCATTACAAACTATGTCCTAACAGACTCCCCCTTGACAATAGCTTGATCTTCAGTCTTCTGTCTTCTTGATGAGCTCTTCCAATTATCCGACAATCTGCTTCCTGCATGCACTCCATATCTTCTACATATCTCCAACATTTGCTTGTACTGCAATCCTTGTTCTTTCAATTCATCAGTGAACATGATTTCATTCTTTCTCAGTGTTCTCTGATCTTTCTTTGAAAAATTGATAAGATTCATTGCATCATAGAAACATACAATGACCTTATTATCTTTGTCTTCAATCCTTGCTTCACCAGTATTAACATCGACATACCACCATTTCATATTCCCAAGGAAATCTTGAGGAATCTTCTTCAATGGTATCCTGTGTACAACACGTACTGGTCTGAATTTGTACTTCCAGGTCACTTTCCCAGTCTTGTGATCTATGTTCTTCACTCTCTTTCCTTTTTGAGGCTTTAGCCTTTCATACTTCCCCGAACCACCTTCTCTCTTGATCAGATTTGCTATCACATCAGTTAATCCAAAATTGGATCTATTAATAAGTGGCTTTGAAGATAGACCATTCATTTCACACCTTGGCAAGGTATTGAAATACTTGATCCTCGGCTTTAAGTACTGAACTGTAGGATCGTGAAATTACAAGATGGTTCTGTTCTTAGTTGAGATTGGCGGAAACAATAACAACTACACAATTACAATCGAGTAAACAGAAAGAATACTTATAAGAACACTGTTGTATTAAGCTTTGAGAATAAACGATTACAAATGAAAACTCTAATTCGAAAAAGCACACTTACAATGAAGTGTTTACACAGTATTTATACTAACTTAGAATCAAGACAGACCCTTGATTCTAAGGATCAGATCGAACACAGACCGTTGACGTTTATACAAAAGCTAATAATACACGTTAAAGCTAAATTAGCTAACTTTATTGAAGCGTCTTCTTTATGCATCATTACTTGCATGTCTGGAGAAGAGCATTGCTGAGTTTTATTTGTTGTGCCATTGAGGTTCCTTCTGCTTTGAGTGTGTCAGTTGCTTTTGCAGAAAGTTGTCAGTGACGCTTGGCATGGATAGTCAGCTGCAACGATTTGTCTTCAAGGAACATAGCTATCAGCAGCAAGAATGAGAATGATGCTGCTGATAAGCCTATCAGTAGCAACAAGTGCTGAATGCTGCTGATAAGCCTATCATTAGCAACATGTGTTGAATGCTGCTTATAAATCTATCAGCAGCAACATGTGTTGAATGCTGCTGATAAGCCTATCAGCAGCAACATGTGTTGAATGTTGCTTATAAGCCTATCAGCAGCATTTGTACTTAGAATAATTTAGAAGCCACCAGTCTTTGATTCTACAAACTCCCCCTAGACTGATGCGACCAAAATTTTTCTAATCACTTTGCTGCTGAAGCTTTTGTATGTGGCTGACTATCCTTTCAAATTCATAGCCTCTTGGATCCTTGCTGGGATTGTTCAGTGGAAGTGCAGACAGAGTCTTGATGTCTTTGTGTGGCGTTTTGTAGATTGTTTTGCTTGAACATATCATCTTCTGCTTCCTTACATCAGTTAAAGTGAACTCATCTAAATCAGCATTATAGGACCAACTTACAAATGGAGAGTGGGACTTGAGTGGTTTGATGTCAATGATCACATATTTGCTAGGGTTGAAGTAGTGTTTGATGGCTAGCACAAGAAGTTTTCCACCCTCATTTTCAGGCTCATGAGCTTCACCCAGCTCTAAAATTCTGTCAAGATCTGAATCTGGCAATTGCAGAACTTCATCAACAGATCTGTAGATAGATCTTCTTCTTTCAGTTCTCCCCCTGAAGATCTCAAACCTTTGATCCTGTGGATTATAGACCCGGTCAACTATGTCTCTTGAGTCTTCTGGTTTAGGTGTGGGTTTGGATTTCTTTAAGGGAGGCTGTTGATGAGTGGGAGCTGGGTGGGATGGTTTGGACATTTTGGGTGGAGGAGTGGAGGGTTTGGGGAGGAGAGTGAAGGTTGTTGGACTGAGGAAGAGGTAGGTGAGGGAGAAGGCTTGGGTTTCTTTGTTTATGTTTCTTTTTCTTCCTGAATAGGTACCCTTTTCTTGGATCCCTTCTTCCCCAATCTTTCTTCCTCATCCTTCTTGACTTTGAAGTAGAGGGCTTGCAGGTTCATGAAGTTCATGGGACCTAGCCTCTGTCCACTCTCTCCTCTAGCCTTAAGGAAGTCAATCATGACCTTCCTTTCTTCATGGGTCCGTTTATTAAAGGCAATGGTCTTCTTGGACTTTTGTTTGGCTTTTTCTTCTTCTTCAGCCTGTTTCTTCTTTTCCAATTGACCTTGCTAACCCATGAAGGCTCTGTAGACTTCTTTATTTGATAGTTTCTCAAGGTATTCTGAATCCTCACCTTGGGAAACTAGAGCCTTTACCCACTCCTCCCTCATTTCTTTGGCTAGTTCAGAATTGGTTATTCTGAACTTAGCTTCTTCTTTCTTCTTCTTCTCCAATTCTTCTTCTTCTCTGTCAAATTGTTCCTGCAGTTGAAGAGCAAGAGCTGCATCTTCTTCAATCTGGTCAACTGTAGGAATCTTTCTTTTCAGTTCATCCAGCTGCCTAGCATACAGCTGGATGGTTTGTTCTCTGAGGAGAATGGCTGTTTTTCTTTCTTGAGACTTTTTAATGTCAGCCATCTCCTCTTCTTCTCTTCTTCTTCTCTTCTCTTCCCTCTCTCTTTTCTCTTGTAGCGATCTCTCTTCATCTTCATCTGTTATAATTCCCTTTCCCTTGTTTATATTGGATGCCTCTGCTTCGGCTTCACTGACCACAGCAGCAGATGATGGTGCTGCTATTGGGATCTCAGCCTCAGCTTCATTGGCAGATTGAGAAGTGATCAAGGGAAGGTCAATGACTTCATCCGATTTGCACTCAGGACCTGTGACTTCTTTCAGCATTTCTTTGATTGTTGATCTTGACTCATATGCTGCAGCACAGATGTCTACTCGAGGGGAAGGTGAGTCAGTATCAGTGTCAGAGTTTGACACATATACTTCCTCAGTAATTTTTCCTACGTGTTCAAGTTTGGCTCTGACAGTAGCTATCATTGCCTGGCTTTCAAGTGAGTTGACATTGCAGATATTTGCCCTGAGTTGAAAGATCTTGTCGAGAAAGTCTGTAGGAAGTGACAAGATGTTCCTGGTGTTGATGGTGAGAGAGGAGCCGTTGCTTAGTATGAAGGTGTGGTCAAGAGACTTAGCGCTTGTCCATCCTAGCACATCTAAGTACCATGACGGAGTACATAAATCTTCTTAAGCAGCAATTTTTTTCTTTAGTGAGAAGACTGCTCCTTATAATGTCAAGTCTTCTAGGAGTCAGTCTTCTTACTGCTGCTGCCGAAGATTCAGGATAAGCTACCCGTTTTGCTGTTTGTATTAGTCTTTCGAAGTGGGGTAGATTATCCTCCATCAAGTCATGGAACCTGCCAATGGCTAGTTCTGCTGAGAGATCTGATGAAGTGTTGATGCAGTTAGTTAAATACAGTTGTAGGACTTGGAGGGCATTGAGAGAGTTCCAGTTTAGCTCTTCTACTCCACTAAACTCCCATCCAATCCAAAATCTCTCAGCTAATCCATCATACCCCTAAGCTAGAATGGAGTCAAATTCTAGCTTCTGTGTAGTTTGAAACAGTTGGGGGGTAGTGGATTGACTTATGATGGCTGCTGCTACAGGAAGGATGCTGAATGATGTATTTGTTTGTTTTGTGCCTTCAGCATCATTCAGCATTTCATCAACAGCCCTGACGACCAACTTCCAGTCTTCAGATGTCACTTCTTCTTCGTTATCTGAGACTGGCAAGTCATGAATTTGTACAAAAGCCGGCTTGAATAGTGAGCTTTGAATTACAACCTGCTCTTGAATCCAGTCGTCAAGACTGTCTGTGTCTTCCTCCATTGAGACCATCTCCCCCTTTTTGGTTGCATCAGTATACAAGTAAGCATCAGTTTGGATGCCTACTGATACAAGTGAGGGAGTGGTTAAAGTTGGGCATTGATGGGCTTCATGCATAGAGACTTGGTGTCTTAGTTTGGACACTTCAGCCTCTAGCACAGCTACCCTGGCCGTCAATTCCAAGTTATGAAGTTTCAGTCTGTCCTCATCCACGGTTGTGGAAACCTTGGACCCAGATGGGGCCTTAGGCCTAGCCTCTTCATCCCCATCACCCATGGTTTCTTGGCACCTGGGATTCCTCTCAGTGAAAGGAGTTTCCAAGGAAACATCCTCACTGTGAGTTGTCGTGGTGGAGGTCTTAACAATGTTGTCACTGTCCTCCTGATCATTTGATGGACCAGCAGTAGTGACAGCCTCTTCCACATCCACTCTTTCATAACTCCTAGAGTGGACCTTCAGGGTAGATGAACTTGGGTTGGGTGTGTTGGAAGCAAGATCAATTAGTACCTCTGAGATAGTGGTAGTTGGAGAAGGTACATCATCTTGATCAGGTTCCTCAACACTTAAGTTCAGAAGAGAAAGGAAGGGCTCAAGGGGGTGTTCTACGGATCCGGGAAGTGATCCTGATCCTAATAGAGAGGCATCCGAAGGAGTCTCCCTAATAATGTGGCTTTCCCTTATGATATTCTCACCAGAATGTTGTGATTATGAGTGAGGGCTGTTAGGTTGGGTTTGGGCCTTGGAGGCAAGAGAAGAAGGAGTTCTCTTGCCCCTTTTTCTAGTATATGTTGTTGCAACCGGGGCCCTGTGTTCCGGTTGAACAAAAACATCCAAAAGTGGTGTAAGTAATTTTTGTGCCTGTACATCCTCAGTAGTATACACAGGGGTTCGAATGGTGGATGCACACTGTTGTTCAGGGTATGAGGTGGAGGGTGTGGAATCAGTATCAGCTGGGATTGCTGAACTGTCACCCGGGGTACTTTGTACGTTCAGCATTGTAGATAACAATGGAACGTTGACCCCTGAGAACTTTTTGGAAATAGTCCTCATGCTTTGAAAAATGTTATTTTTATGACCCAACATGATGTAGATTCTTGATTGTTTTGAAAGTTCTTTTAGTTCTTGATTGAAAACTTCCTGCAGGAATCTTGGGTACATGAAAAATTGCTGCTTTGCACCCTCTTGAAGGTTATATCGCAAACCCTCAAAAATGAGATGTGCAAAGTTGAAGCCTTGGTTAGTGACCATACCATGGAAGGCGGAGGCCAGTGCAAAGCTCACCTGATGCCATCCACTCCTCTTCTGAGATATGCATTGGAGAAGAGTGTGGCAGAGATACTTCCATGGAGGGCCCATCAGCGCCTTCTCGATCGTATACTCAGTTTGATTTCCAGTGTATCCAATGGAGACAAAGGTCCTCATGTATTCATCCTTCGAGTATGAGATGGTTGCTCCCTCATCTTGAAGCATAAGATGTTTTCTGAGTGTAGCTTTCGAGATGGTGATATGCTTGCCGTCTACTTTGGCTTTGATTTGGGGAATCCCCTGTTCGGTTGAGTAGACGGCGGTACTCCAGAAATCCTCCATATGAGGGATATATATGGTAGGGTTGGTGGTGAGGGAAAAGTAGATCTTTGATCGACATAAGAAATCGATCATATCGTCAAAACCATCGGATTTCTTTCCTTTGGTAAGGTATGCTGTTAGGTTATGGTATGTGGAAAACTTGTCATTTGGGTTGTCGATATCTGCCATAGCCGTTTGATTCTGGAGGGATGATTTGAATATGGTTTGAGTATGGTGGAGACTTGAGAGTATGGAGAATATGGAGAGCTTTGAATGTGGTGGGGACTTAGGGTGAAAGTGATAGTTGGTTAGGGTTGAATTGAATGTGAAGAGATGGTAAAGAAAATTTGATTTGGTCTTATAACGGCAGATGAGAGAAAAAGCAAAACTACTTGTACAGTACAACCTTATTTACCTTTTATTGTTACAACTGTAATGCACCGAGGCAGTCATGGTAAAGACTGACGTTGATTTCTTTTACAGCGGGTAAAAGTTAATTTGGACTTAAATTTACCCATCAGCAGCAAACTTGGTTGCTGTGGATGGATAAGCCTGTCCGCTGCAAGCTTGGTTGCTGCGGAAGGTTAAGTTTGTTAGCAGCAGACTTAATTGCTGTTGATAGATGCAATGATCTGCAACAAGGATGTTGCTGCTGACATCCTTAAAACTATCTGCAGGAAACTTGTTCCTTCTGATAAGTTAAAGCAGTCAGGGGCAAATTCTTTGCTGCTGAAAATTAGACCTGTCAGCGGCCAAAAGGATGCTGCTAAGTTATAACTTTTATTTACAACATAAGACAGACATATTTACACCAAAGGATAGACGCACTCAACTGAACCGATGATGATGCTTGGTGGTTTCTTTACCTTCCATTGTTGAGTTGGTGGTTTTCCATCTCTCTTTGTCTTTTCAGCAGCAGATGTTGTATCTGATGATTTTGGCTTATCACTCAACTGAACAGATTTTGTTACTGCTGATGGTTTTACTTGAGCAGCTGCAGACTTTGTTGCTGCTGAAGGCCTTCCTTTTGGTTGCTTGGGTTTTACTCGATCAACAGCAGTTATTTTGGCTGCTGATGGCTTAGAAACAGATGTATGCTAATCCTTCTTAACTTTGCAATAGGCTTTTGTATAACTGGGGTTGGAAGAAGAATCTGATTGAAAGGATTTGACTTACAATTTGCAGCAAAGTGGTCTGATTCTCCACAGATGATGCAAGATTGTTAAGGTTTTGACAACTGTTCCCTTAGTGGAGAAAGAGATTTTCTGAATTGAGTTGTCTTAGCTTCAAAACCTCTTACCTGTTTGTTCTTCTTTGTCTTCTCAAAAGCATGTTGCTTGAGGTTTCTTTGCAGCTGAAGGTAGTAGAAGCAGGTGCTGGCAGTGTGGTTATATTTTCCGCAGACAAAACATGATTTTGCCATTTTATCCCTTGAAAGATACACATATTCCTTTCTTTTGAAAATGTATTTGAAATTCCATGGGTGAGCTTTGTTGTGCTCAAAAGTAGTTTCTTCCAATGTTTTTTGAACATATGGAACCTTTTCTCCAGGTGCATGTCATATGTCAACCACCTTCCTTGGCTGGACTGAAGATGAGGACTGGCCCTTTTCAGTATTTAGCTTCCTACCTTCTGGAGGATAGCTAATTTTGATTTGTTTGAATGGTGTAGGAACTGGTACTGAAATGGCTGGTACTTGTGCTGAATGGACTTCATCTTTAGTTAGAGTGACTTGAGGGGCAGGAGGAGATGAAGCTTCACTTGTTTTAGTGGAGTCTGAGTAAGTTGAATCAGACTCTGATGAGGTAGTACATTCTTGTACCAATGGTTCATCCTTAGAAGGATCAAGATTTCTGTTGGCCATATCAAGATTTGCCAGATTAAAGCTTGGTTCATGGATGGCAACGTAGTCAGCAGGAGGTGCAACGGCTTGATATTGTTCAGCATGATACCCCACACCAGTTTTTACCTTATCATGAATTTGAGCATCTAGAAGTCTTTGCAGCTTTTTGGATGCAAATTCATATTTGTCTATGTAAACTTTCTGCTCTGCTAATTCTGCTCTGGTAGCTTTTAATTTGACAAGAAGATCATCAATCTGAGTTTTAAGATTGGTTTGTTCATGTTTTAATGATGAAATTTCTTTCTTTACGCAGTTAATTTTTTCTTTGTAACTGTCTTCAACTTTTTTGAATTCAGATTTCATTTTATGAAACTCTTCATTTTGATCTATTAGGTTTTGATTATGCTTTCTGTAGCCTAAAACCTTATCAATACAGGCTTGGAAACATAGATGTTCATATACCTGAGGCGGTATCTCAGTTGTGTCTGCCATAAGAGCTTGGTTGTTAGTAGGCAGATCTTCATACTGGAAGCTCCAGTCGAAGTCAGATGTTCCAACAGCTGCACAAGCTGCAGTTTGAGCGGGAGGAGTAGCTTGTTGCTGTTGATGTCTTGGTTGGGCTTGGTGAACTGCTGGGTTTGCCCTAGGTGCCTTGCATTCTCTAGCAAAATGACCTAGTTGGTTACAGTTGTAACATTTCAATTTGCTTTTATCCAAGCTAACTCTGGTGTTGGAGCTGTTGCTTGGAATGGGTCTTCCGGTTCTAGAGTAGAACCTTTTTGCTCTTATAGAGAGCATGGCATACGAGTGCTGTATATCCATTTCTTCTAGATCATCTGGATGGAAGCACTCAAGATCCTCCTTGATAAAGTACATGTTGCTTGAGTTTTCAGAAACAAAAGTAGCAGTGGATGAGGATTGAGAAGGAGCTTCAAGAAGAAATGGTGATGTGTTTGTTTTAGAGGTAGGAGTTTGAGGATGTGTGACTATGGGAGGATAGTAGTTGCTAGTACTAGGACCTGAGTACTCAGAGTGAATAGCAGAAGAGGTGGTGGTGGATGTTGAAGCTGTTTGGTAGCTTGAACTTCGTTCTTTTGCCTGAATCATCTCTAGCTCATAAGTCTTCAGCATACCGAAGAGCTCAGTCATTTGGAGAGTCTTCAGATTCTCAGTTCTTCTAATGGACACCGTGTAGAGTGTCCAGCAGCTAGGTAAAGACCTGATGAACTTTTTGAGAATATCCTCATTCTCCAGTTTCACCTTTGAGCACTGCAGCTCACCTACAAGATAAGTAAATCTATTATATAAAACAGTTAGGGACTCACCTTCCTTCCATACGAAGTTTTCGTACTGCTGCTTCAGGATGTCCCTTCTGTTTTCTTTGGCTTCTTCTGAGCCAGCAAACATCTTCTCAAGAGCCTCCCAGAGCTCTTTGGCGGTTTTGTGACTTCTGAAGTTATGAAAAACTTCATTTGGAAGGCACATTTGGATAGCTCCTAGTGCCTTGAAGTCCACCTCCATCTTTTTTATATCTTCATCCGAGTACTTGGAAGGATCCTTTGGAACTGATGGTCCTCCAGAGTCAGCCACCATGGGAATGTAGGGTCCATCCCTGATGGATTTCCACATTCCGTACTCCTGATAGCAGAAAAAACTTTCCATGCAATTTTTCCACATGTCGTAGTCTTCTCCAGACACCAATCTTGGTGGTCGGTTGATGCTGCCGATGTCTTCAAAACCATTGCTTTGTGCCATTTTTGTTTCGTGGTTTTGGGTGACTTGATAAACAAAAAGAGTTTAGAATAGAACCAGAAGTGATTAAACAAGTGTTAGTTTGTTTAATCTGAGCCAAAGCTCTGATACCACTTGTAGGATCGTGAAATTACAAGATGGTTCTGTTCTTAGTTGAGATTGGCGGAAACAATAACAACTACACAATTACAATCGAGTAAACAGAAAGAATACTGATAAGAACACTGTTGTATTAAGCTTTGAGAATAAATGATTACAAATGAAAACTCTAATTCGAAAAAGCACACTTACAATGAAATGTTTACACAGTATTTATAATAACTTAGAATCAAGACAGACCCTTGATTCTAAGAATCAGATCGAACACAGACCGTTGATCGTTTATACAAAAGCTAATAATACACGTTAAAGCTAAATTAGCTAACTTTATTGAAGCGTCTTCTTTATGCATCATTGCTTGCATGTCTGGAGAAGAGCATTGCTGAGTTTTATTAGTTGTGCCATTAAGGTTCCTTGAGCTTTGAGTGTGTCAGTTGCTTTTGCAGAAAGTTGTCAGTGACGCTTGGCATGGATAGTCAGCTGCAACGATTTGTCTTCAAGGAAGCAGCAAGAATGAGAATGATGCTACTGATAAGCCTATCAGTAGCAACAAGTGCTGAATACTGCTGATAAGCCTATCAGCAGCAACATGTGTTGAATGCTGCTTATAAGTCTATCAGCAGCAACATGTGTTGAATGCTGCTGATAAGCCTATCAGCAACAACATGTGTTGAATGCTGCTTATAAGCCTATCAGCAGCATTTGTACTTGGAATAATTTAGAAGCCATCAATCTTTGATTCTACATGAACACCATCAGATCTTTTAATAGCAAATAGTTTTATGTCATTATCATAAAACCAACTTATGATTCTTCCTACACACCTCTCTTTATTCACATAGTTTTCTTTTTGAGCATGTTGTGTTTGAGACTTGGGTAGCACCTTCATCCAGCTATTTACAACTTCTCTCCACTGTTCTCTGGTCATACCTGTATTTCTGTACATCACAGGTTCTTCATTCATCTTTGGAGACTCAGTGTGAGTAGTATTAGCTTCAGCATCTGTATTGGATTGAATGTTTTCATCATCAGTATCAATCTTAGAATCAGCAGTATCTTCAGGCAGTGTGATGTCTTCAAATGAGTCCATAGAATCTGTTGCTCCTTCATAATTAAACTCAGGAATAACATCATCTTGGATGAAGTTATAAGGGACATTAAGACCATCACAACCTTCATAAATCACTTTATCTTGACTTTTCTCTATCTCTATCTCCACTATCTCTCCTTCTTCTATTTCAGTATCTGACACATCATCTTCTATGTCATTGAATAATTCATCTATGTCATCAAGACATGCTATCTTTTCAGCTTCTTCCTCCTCGGACTCTACAAAGAACTCCAATAATAAGATTTCTTCGTCATTAACTCTAGAAGTATCTTTGTTTCCATCAATTGATTGTGATGTCAACTCCCCTGAACTTTAGAAATAGGATTAACGTCAGCGTATTGACGATCACCCTCAATATTACCAGAAGGATCATTGTCTTCATCATCATGTCGTTGAATAGACTCAGTATGACATGCATCACGTATCCTTAACTCCCCCTGAGTGTCAAGACGCTCAACAAGCTTGCATACTAATGCCTGCATAGAAGCAATCTGTGTAGCTTGAGTCTGAATCATCAGCTGTCGTTGAGTATCAGTAGATACAAGAGTATCCACCTGGGTTTGTAAAGCAAGCACTTGCGATTCAAGGAAAGTAATCCTTTCATAATCAGAAGGCTTAGAAGGACCAGCTGAAGATTGAGGAACGGAAGTACTGGGAGTAAGAATAATCACTGGAGGAACATGAGTGAGAACAGGAGATTGTTCTTTAGAGCTTGGAGGTGTGACAATCAAGGAAGCAACAAAAGTAGCATCCTCCACACCTTGTGAAGATTGAGCAGTTGCAATTGAAGCAGCCATAAGCTTTTGAGCTTTAGGATCCGGATTAAAATCACTATCCGAACTCTCATCCACTAATGTTCTTTTACCAAGTACTGATCCCGAACAGACTTTCGTCGTTGTCTTTTGGATGTAGATGTTGTCTTTTGGCTGTAGATTTAAGGCGTTTACCAGCATTAGCCAATGGTATACGAGCCAACCTTTCATAATGATCTGAAGAGAAATCTCTAGACTCATCAGAATCTGTATCTTCAGAAATAGGTAAGATTGTATCACTTGAGCTAGAACTCGACTCATTCTCTGTCACCACATTCCCTTCAGCTTCATGAATGGGCGAGTTCACAACGTCATCAACAAAGTCATCCATATTCATCCCTAGATCTTGTTCATGTTCATGAACGACCTCTTATAGAAAAGGTTCATTAGCAGGTATATCAACCTGAGCTTGTGGAATTGGAACTTATTCTTGAATAGGAATTTGTTGTTGTACGGGAACCTGTTGTTGTTGAGCTTGTTGATGTGGAACTTGTACCTGTGTAATAGGTTGTTGTTGAACTTGAACTTGTGGAATAGGTTGTTGTTGAACTTAAACTTGTGGAATAGGTTGTTATTGAACTTGAACTTGTGGAATAGGTTGTTGTGGTTGTTGTTGTTGTTGTTGATCATTTTGACCTTGCTCTTGAGCTAACTCATTAGGATGAAACCAATTGGCATTTGGTGGTTCAACATAATTAGGATTGATTAATTGACCAAACAATGGAGCATTAACAGGAATCAACGCTTGATTATGTTGTTTCACTTTAGTGCAATCCATAAAGATACGCTTGGATATCGGCGTCAAAGTTAATCTAATCGGATGCTGTGGGAGATCAGGAAGAATATGATTCAGAATCATCTGGATAAATCTAGGATACATCAAAAATCCTTGACCTTCGGCAGGTGTGATTTGCATAACCATCTCCCGATAGATATATCTTGCAAAATTGAAGCGCTTGTTCAACGTCAAAGCTACCATTGCAGCTTGAAGATCAGTCTTTAATCCATCAGTACCAGCTTTACGAGGAGAGAGACATTGAATAATCACATGCATAAAGTATCTCCATTCACCCACCAAACCACCTTTACGTGCCTGTGTATCATTTGGGCATCCACGATACCCCATCCTTTGAAAGCATCCCATGATCAAAGGATTTGGATATGATATAGGATCTTCAGTAGCACCACCTAATGCAAGAGCCGCATGAATAGTGTCTTCAGATATAGCAATCTCCGTATTGTTGACTGTGGCATGAAGAACATGAGGTTCTACGTCAGTATCTGAATGAACTGTGTCCCAAAATTGTTGAATATACACCAGACTGATGTATGGATCGGCAGATAATGCGACACGAAGTCGTGAGCGATTCAGAAATCCTATAATCCCTTGAAAGTTCATGGCCTCTGACATGTTAGGATCTAACAATGCCACCTGGTTATGCTTGTATTCGACACGACGAGCCATCTGAAAAATTATTTGGACAACAAACACATATTAGACAAATATCAAAACACAAACAATACGAAAAACAAATTTGAAATAAAAACAAAACAAACAATCAAACAAATTTGAAATAAAAACAAAACAAACAATCAAACAAATTTAAAAATAATTTCAAACACACAAAATTTTACAAGTCCAAAACTCTTCTGACCCCTAGGCAAACTTAATAAGTTCGCTTAGTGTTTCAAGAGGCGAACTTATTATGTTCGCCTGGACAAGTTCGCTTGAACAAGTTCGCCTGAACTGTCTGTCGTTTCAAATTCAATCACAGAAATCAAAAACTTTTCAATCAGTGTGGAAATCAAGAAATAACCATTGTAAACCAATCGACTAGCACTAATAAGTCATTATCAATGAACAATTTCACGATTTAAGGCTGGATAATCATCGAATTTAGGGCAAACAGTCACAGAATGAAACCGGAACAAAAACCTCACATTTCTCATAATTGAACGGACAAAAATAGATGAAATTACCTTAGTTATGTTCGCAAATCAATTTCAATTCAGAATGTATCGATTAACAACTCAACAACCACTGAATTTGAAATTTCGAAAAAAATTTAACAACCGGACAAGTTCGCTTTAACGTGAAGAAGATGAAGTGAATAAGTTCGCCTGGACACCCTTATACAGATTAAGTTCGCTTATTTAGGCGAACTTGTTAAGTTCGCTTAACAAGCCCTAGGCGAACATAATAAGTTCGCTTTACCAATTTCAGGCGAACATATTAAGTTCGCTTCACCAGAAGTAGGCGAACTTAATGCCTTCAACATTTCCCTTGATCAAATTTTTTACCAACTTTGAACCCGTCACTTCTTGAACTTCCGTCAGCAGCATGTATTTGATCTAATCCCGAACAATTCAATAAAAGATTAAAATTTTCATGGAAAATAAAAAACAAAATCTTTTTGAATTTTATCTATACAAACGGAATCACATATTTTGGGATTTTTATCTGTACAAACGGAAACACATATTTTTTTATCTTTATCTGTACAAACGGAAACACATATTTTTGGATTTTTATCTGTACAAACGGAAACACATATATTTTGATTTTTATCTGTACAAACTGAAATCACATATTTTTGAATGAACATCATGAGTAAGAAGATCATATCAGTATCCGAGTAGTTCATCACACATTTTAGCAATAACCAAGGGTAACCTATGATATGAAACAATCCAACTCATCTTGTACTCTATGTATCTTTTTCAGTATTTGTAAATCATTCAATTTGAATAATATTTGAAATGATACGCGATAAATTTCAAAGTAAATGAGATCAGGTTATGAAATGCTCGTTTATTTATACCAATTTGAAATATAAAGCATGAATTCTTAAATTTGTCAATATTATATTATTTGAAACTATAAGCGTTTATTCTTCAAATTCATGTGATTTAGTACCATTTAGATGAAAAACATCGTGTACCCCACATATATGCCAAACAAAAATATAATTTGCACTATCTTCAAGACATATACAGTTTATTTTAAGATTAGATCAATTTCCAAGATGAAATTATCTCATTTAGCACAAGAATAGAAGCAGATCCCAAAGGATATAAGAATCATGATGATTCAGAATTAGAAGATTCTAATAAATTGGTTGTATAATGAGAATCAACAGATTCAGGTATGAGGATCCAACTATTATCTGGATAAGTTTCAATGGAGTCAGACTAGATGATGTATCTAACTGATCCAAGGGCGAATATATGTTTCAACATATTTTGAAAGCATATCTTAGTTCAACAATACATTGCATGTTTTTCGGGGCATGGGCAGTAATGTGAACTGAAATAAATTTGTGCTAAAGATATAATTCGATATTGGTCTCATGAAATTTTTTAAAACCATATATTCTTTATGAAACATACCACTTTTAAAAAACAAATCTCTAACGCGCGGAAGTCTTAAATCCCAGAATTTTTTTTTTTTTTTTTTTTTTTACCTCTCGCGTCCCGCGAGAAACATAGGCCACCTCCCTCGCGCCCCGCGAAGGACCTGTTTTCACAGAAAGTTTCTAGTTTTTCTGCAGGTTTCATACTTAGCCAAATTTCCATCTTTTTCCAAAATACAAGGCAACAAATTTGCCCATCACATGGGTTTTAACCAAAAACCTTTCAACAACGAGTAAATACACTAAAACATCAATTGTGTATCAAATTTACATCCATCCACGAGGGTTTTCCCAAAAATCCCCAAAATACCAAAAATGCATACGAGAACCCTTCACGCCTTGGACTTGACTTGGACTACTTCGGAGCCTTTCCTACAACCATATAAACATATCACCATTAGTAATGAGATAACATAACCAACAAGTATCTACAACTTGTTGTCACCCTTTTCACCCATTTGACCCGTTTGCATCTATTTGGTCTATTAGGGTTCCATACATTAAGATTTCATCAACATATTACCATTGTAATGTGTTAAACATAACAAACAAGTAATTACAACTTGTTTTCACGCCTTCCGCCCATTTGACCCGTTTGCATCTATTTGGTCTATTAGGGTTCCATACATTAACATTTCATCAACATATTACCATTGTAATGTGTTAAACATAACAAACAAGTAATTACAACTTGTTTTCACACCTTTCACCCATTTGACCCGTTTGCATCTATTTGACCCGTTAACACCCATTTGGTCAATTAAAGATTTCATACACTTGTATATCACCTACAAGTTACTTTCATCATTTCATTATCACTTTTCCATTTCCAATATGGCACGTAGGCCATAACTTCATATCCCAAAGGATACGAGATCATAACTCCATAACTAATCTATCCATTATGGTACTTAGACCATAACTCCATATCCATTCTATCCATTATGGTTCATAGACCATAACTCCATATCCATTCTATCCATTATGGTTCATAGACCATAACTCCATATCCATTCTATCCATTATGGTTCATAGACCATAACTCCATATCCATTCTATCCATTATGGTTCATAGACCATAACTCCATATCCATTCTATCCATTATGGTTCATAGACCATAACTCCATATCCATTCTATCCATTATGGTTCATAGACCATAACTCCATATCCATTCTATCCATTATGGTTCATAGACCATAACTCCATATCAATATATCCATTATAGTATAAATACTATAACTACATTCCTTCAATTATGCATACAATTTCATGCTCATTCATACCACATTACAATTTATGCAACTTTACACATTATACATACAACCTTGCATAAAACTCATTTATCCCCGTTTCATTTATGATCAACACATGATCCATTTCCATTATAGCTTAACACTATAACTACATTCATTCATTGTACATACTAAATCATACACAATTTATCATATCACAAGTATGTACACAATCACATAACACATAATTCACCATTTATCATCAATACTAAGTAAGTGCATAGACACTTACCTTTTGGGTTAGACGACT
Organism: Smallanthus sonchifolius; assembly: GCA_023525975.1. NCBI lineage: Eukaryota > Viridiplantae > Streptophyta > Magnoliopsida > Asterales > Asteraceae > Smallanthus > Smallanthus sonchifolius. Next base: position 94,616,668 of record CM042019.1, read on the forward strand.
CCTCTCCGCCTTCTAAACCCGCAATTTGATTACCTAAACATACCCACCTAGTTTAGTAATCTAATCATTCATTCAAAACACATACAATTGAGTTTACCACCCAAATTTCCATTTTCAACCCAAATTGACCCGTTTGGGTTATTTCCATATCCAAACACCCTCTTTCACCACAAACTCACCCACTTGAGTTTCATTAACTTAATCTTAACACTAATTCTTCTTTCAAAAATTATTATTAAGTTAATTTGGTGTTTGTACAAGTGTCTAACACCTTAAAAACACTTAATCTTCATTAATTCACCATTTGAGTATTATGATCCAAACACCCCCAATTTTCACCATATGAACCCTAACTTCTCATAATCAAAATCAAAGGGTTCTAGGATGTTTATCACCTTCCTACACCTTTAGTTTAGCTAGATTATCAATAATCTAACACCATTTTACCACATACAACTTTAATTTCGGGTTTTCAACAAAACCCAACAAGAACACCATAAATGGTGGATCAAAGAGGAAGAAATCACTTACTTGATGTTAGAAAGGTGATGTGTGAGCCAACACCTTCAAGTTACAAGCTTCAAACACAAGAATTTCGGCTTCAACCCGATTTCTCCTCTCTTCCCCTTCTCTTGAACGACCCAACAACTCAAAAATGAGTTCAATTTTGACTTCTATAGTCAAATATGGCAGATTTGACATATTACATATTCAGTCCCTCAACTTTCCTTTTCTCCCCTTTCATTCCAAAACTAGCTAAAACTAGTGTAACCCCGATACTAACTTGAAACCCACTTGTTTCAACTTATTTCTAAATATTATTTCCACCATAATATTTAATTAGAAATATTTGCTTATATAAAACGAAACCCGGAATTTGGTTCGTTACAAATCACCTCCCCTTATTTGGGTTTCGTCCCCGAAACCCGACTTCACATAAAAAGGTTCGGATAACATTTGAGCATTTCTTCCTCGTTTTTCCCATGTCATTTCCGCTCCTTTCTTATGTTTCCACCTTGCCAAAACTCGGCTAATCTCTTTAATGCGTAAACGCATCAACTTTCTATCCAAGATTGCCACTGTTTCCCCAACATAAATCAACTTATCATCCAATACAATATCATCCAATGGGACAAATGTAGATTCATCCGTCAAAATTTTCACAAATGAGACACATGAAACGTGCTATGAAGTCTACTTAGTCCCTCCGATAGCTCCAAACGATAAGCTACCGCACCCACCCTTACTATCACCTTAAACGGTCCGACGAAACGTGGGCTTAACTTCCCCTGTTTCCTAAACCGTATCACCCATTTCAAGGAGAGACCTTCAAAAGCACAAAGTCCCCCACTTGAAACTCAATCGCCCGCTTCCTATTAGCCGCATAGGACTTTTGGCGATCTTGCGCCGCCTTTACTCTTAAGCACGTGAGACACCTCTCAACATACTTAACAACATCACGCCTTATACCCGGCCACAAAATGACACCTCAAATCATAAAACATCTTTGTGACACCCGGATGGATAGAATATTTGGATTTATGCGCTTCATCCAAAATAGTTGTCAAAACACTTGACCACCTAGGAATCCAAATCCTATCAAAGCATGTCTTCAAGCCCATGCTATTTTCACCAAGCTTATCAACATAAGCAACCATCCGCTCTTTCTTCAAGTCACCACCAAGTGCTAACATTTGAGCCTCTCAAATTTCGTCAATAAGAGACGATGAAATTGTCATCATGAACGACTTCACTTTAATGTAGTAACTCTATACGCCCTCATTACTCCCCTAAGGTTATCTCCGACTTTAATGGTTCCTTTGACAACGATATGCAGTTTGTCTACTTTTTGCACCAATTAGTTCGCCCACTATCTAAGATAGTCACTGATTCATTTAGACGAAACGTTTATCATTTATCTCATCTTCACCATATGAAATAACAACAGTTTTATCCTCCTAACGCTTTCATGTATGGTCACGTAAAAATGTATTATGGAGTCCACTCATTTCAAAGGAAAACTTTTATAACGTCAAGTTTCCACTTGAATTTCAACACTCCTAACCATGGGATATTTGGATTTTTGAACCACTTTATACGAGTAGTCAACACGTTTGACAACTAAGGAAATCCAAGTTCTAATCCCACGTCACCCACCTCTTACATGGAAATTTCAAAACTTCCTTACCAATCAACCCATTGAGATTCAATGTCTCAAATTCATACCTCTTGGGGTTCGAGGATCCCAATGCCCATACATAACACCCTTTGAAGCTCGAGTCTTCAACTCACCCATTCTTAACCGATAAAGCATGCGACCTCCTCAAGTAAGGATACCACAACTTCCTTACTTGAATCCTCTTTTACAACACTGGAAGGAAGATCCCTATCCGTGACCCAAACACCCTAAGTATCTCCATTGACTTAATCATAAGTCATCCTTTGAGATTTAAGGATCTCAATCACCGAATCCACCTTTGAAGTTCGAAAACTTCGCTTTTAAACACCGATTGTGAAGTCCAAAAGACTTCCAACATCATTTACGAAGTTCTAGGACTTCAACCACCATTTATGTACACATTCCACCTATGTACATTTCACCCCTTTATATACATATTTCACCTATGTATATCACCGTTTGTGTACAATGTACATTTTAACATTTACCCCTTGACCAAAAAGTCCACATACCGCGAGACCTTTAGTCATTTTTATCCTACCACCGACTGACAGTGACAATACGCACTCTTCCATTTTCCCTTTCCACCGAAAAGTTTATGTGCTTTAGAACAAAGCACACAGGTTCAATGACCCTTATCAAATCCTCTTTCTCAACTGGAATACTAAGTATCCCTTTTATATCCCCGGTTGATGTCATATACACCAGTTCGTATACCTCGTGTTTCACTGTCTCTAAAGAGAACAGATTAACACGTCACCCCTTTATCATACTAGACAATGATATGGTTACTAAGTAACCCAACACCCCTTTTACAATCATCGGATCAAAATCCATGTGATCGTTTCATCCACAACCTCATGTTATTAAAACATGTAAACATCAACATTATGACACCCTTAATGATGATCGCCCGAATCCACCGATCTGCTTAGCCTTTCATCAAACACAACGATCGAAAAGCTTCAGTCACGACTATGGTGATTAGAAATGCGTGACCCATAGGCCTAAGCAAATTTCAAATTTTCTCACCATTTGTGTTATCCTCCGGACATATAGCAATGTCCGGCATTTCTTCCCATAAAGGGTTTCTAGCTCAGCTAGAATGTTTCGGCTTTCACGAAGCCACATCTCATTTACTCTTCGTTTTCCACTTATCTTCTGTTTTCAACCTTCCCTTGCGCATTTAATAATTGACTCCACCTGAGTTGTACTCCTATACGCAAGGATCCCCTTTATAACGTCAACAGATAGCATCGAGAAACCCGATCTATCTACATTTCTTCGATGATTCCAAGATTCGAGCGACTTCGACCAGTCATAAAACACTTGCCCGAAATCTTATTGATCACCTCTGCTGTCCACTGCACATGAAGGAACTCTTCCACTATGCCACCCACCATGGCTTGTAATCGATGGTAATTCAACGTTATCTCTTGAATTGCCCCGATGCATGTGCCTTCACTCCCTTATGCCTTTCTCCTCACGAAGAATAATTCACCAATCCTCCGCCACGTCCCGGAGTCGACTCATCGTGCGTAATACGCCCTCTACCAATCACAATGGATTGCTTCAAAAGACAAGACCATCATAGTGGTTCATCGTTAATTAATCAGCTATAAACTCTCACCCTTTAACTCCTTTGGTTCGCACACCACGAACCCTCTTGTGAAAACAAGGTTTTCCTTCCACTTCGGTTCACCGACCGTAGTTCTTCCCGCTCTCTAGGCTTCACACTGTTCCTCCCAAGGATCACCTCAAAGAGCCCTATCTTCCTTGAAGGAAGATCGATACAACATGATAGAAAGCTCTAGCCATTCTCCGCTAGATTGATGCATTCTTTTTCTCCCAACCTATTCCATGTTCCTCACCACCCACGAGGTGATACACGACTAGACTCTAACATACTTGAGTCCTTAAGATGACTTTCATCCACCATTTCTTTTACTTACACAAGTGCCCCTTAGTCTCTCCGACCAATTTTTTTTTAAACTAAGTTGTAGATGTTCTACCTACTTATAGGTCTTTAATCTACCCACTTGTTAAGGCACTATATCTTATCTATGTGTATATGTATTACCCCCATCTAATCATCCATATACATACATACATACATATATACACATATAACCACCTTCACCTAATCCTTGCAAATGTTCATTGTTATATGGTTATCATAAAGTGTCTTGCACATTTCGTCTTATTAAACATATTGGCCAGACATGTTTAATAGTACGCCATGCCCAATTGTAATTACCATCTCAATATAACAAGTCACAAAACATGTTTCGGCACACATAACACCTTAACAACATTCATCATACATATATACATACACCATATATATATATTATCATTTTATCAAATCATTACTAACCTTTCATTTCCGCAAGCTCCGAGTCTTAGTCAAGTCCTTCTTGAATTCTCGTATCATTCCCCCATATCAAGAGCATCCGGTTTGAGTTTGGTGCCACCACACCAAATCCCTCAAACCATTGCTCTGATACCAAGTTGAAACATACCACTTTTAAAAAACAAATCTTTAACGCGCGGAAGTCTTAAATCCCAGAAATTTTTTTTTTTTTTTTTTTTACCTCTCGCGTCCCTCGAGAAACATAGGCCACCTCCCTCGCGCCCCGCGAGGGACCTGTTTTCACAGAAAGTTTCTAGTTTTTCTGCAGGTTTCATACTTAGCCAAATTTCCATCTTTTTCCAAAATACAAGGCAACAAATTTGCCCATCACATGGGTTTTAACCAAAAACCTTTCAACAACGAGTAAATACACTAAAACATCAATTGTGTATCAAATTTACATCCATCTACGAGGGTTTTCCCAAAAATCCCCAAAATACCAAAAATGCATACGAGAACCCTTCACGCCTTGGACTTGACTTGGACTACTTCGGAGCCTTTCCTACAACCATATAAACATATCACCATTAGTAATGAGATAACATAACCAACAAGTATTTACAACTTGTTGTCACCCTTTTCACCCATTTGACCCGTTTGCATCTATTTGGTCTATTAGGGTTTCATACATTAACATTTCATCAACATATTACCATTGTAGTGTGTTAAACATAACAAACAAGTAATTACAACATGTTTTCACACCTTTCGCCCATTTGACCCGTTTGCGTCTATTTGGTCTATTAGGGTTCCATACATTAACATTTCATCAACATATTACCATTGTAATGTGTTAAACATAACAAACAAGTAATTACAACTTGTTTTCACACCTTTCACCCATTTGACCCGTTTGCATCTATTTGACCCGTTAACACCCATTTGGTCAATTAAAGATTTTATACACTTGTATATCACCTACAAGTTACTTTCATCATTTCATTATCACTTTTCCATTTCCATTATGGCACGTAGGCCATAACTTCATATCCCAAAGGATACGAGATCATAACTCCATAACTAATCTATCCATTATGGTACTTAGACCATAACTCCATATCCATTCTATCCATTATGGTTCATAGACCATAACTCCATATCCATTCTATCCATTATGGTTCATAGACCATAACTCCATATCCATTCTATCCATTATGGTTCATAGACCATAACTCCATATCCATTCTATCCATTATGGTTCATAGACCATAACTCCATATCAATATATCCATTATAGTATAAATACTATAACTACATTCCTTCAATTATGCATACAATTTCATGCTCATTCATACCACATTACAATTTATGCAACTTTACACATTATACATACAACCTTGCATAAAACTCATTTATCCCCGTTTCATTTATGATCAACACATGATCCATTTCCATTATAGCTTAACACTATAACAACATTCATTCATTGTACATACTAAATCATACACAATTTATCATATCACAAGTATGTACACAATCACATAACACATAATTCACCATTTATCATCAATACTAAGTAAGTGCATAGGCACTTACCTTTTGGGTTAGACGACTCCTCTCCGCCTTCTAAACCCGCAATTTGATTACCTAAACATACCCACCTAGTTTAGTAATCTAATCATTCATTTAAAACACATACAATTGAGTTTACCACCCAAATTTCCATTTTCAACCCAAATTGACCCGTTTGGGTTATTTCCATATCCAAACACCCTCTTTCACCACAAACTCACCCACTTGAGTTTCATTAACTTAATCTTAACACTAATTCTTCTTTCAAAAATTATTATTAAGTTAATTTGGTGTTTGTTCAAGTGTCTAACACCTTAAAAACACTTAATCTTCATTAATTCACCATTTGAGTATTATGATCCAAACACCCCCAATTTTCACCATATGAACCCTAACTTCTCATAATCAAAATCAAAGGGTTCTAGGATGTTTATCACCTTCCTACACCTTTAGTTTAGCTAGATTATCAATAATCTAACACCATTTTACCACATGCAACCTTAATTTCGGGTTTTCAACAAAACCCAACAAGAACACCATAAATGGTGGATCAAAGAGGAAGAAATCACTTACTTGATGTTAGAAAGGTGATGTGTGAGTCAACACCTTCAAGTTACAAGCTTCAAACACAAGAATTTCGGCTTCAACCCGATTTCTCCTCTCTTCCCCTTCTCTTGAACGACCCAACAACTCAAAAATAAGTTCAATTTTGACTTCTATAGTCAAATATGGCAGATTTGACATATTACATATTCAATCCCTCAACTTTCCTTTTCTCCCCTTTCATTCCAAAACTAGCTAAAACTAGTGTAACCCTGATACTAACTTGAAACCCACTTGTTTCAACTTATTTCTAAATATTATTTCCACCATAATATTTAATTAGAAATATTTGCTTATATAAAACGAAACCCGGAATTTGGTTCGTTACACTTTATCTGATAATGATCTTTTACACACACACCCAGGCATATGATGGATTCAAATCACAGATGTAATCATATCATATTTAATTTTCACACTACTATTAGTTTCAAAACGCTTCTAGTCTTTGACAATTCAAGTTTCAAAACTCATACACAAATTTGAAAACAGATTACCAAGATTAGAGCATTCACAACTCTATCATTTATCATTTATGCAGACTTTGAAATTTAGATCAGATCAACTCAGTTTAATCAATCATATATCAAAGGTCTACTAAGGTCATGTGAAATGAACTAATCACTGATGTACTATCATTTCTTCTCTAACTTCAAATGATGTCAAATTTTATATTTTTCAATTTGTTTTGACTTTTTATAAATTAAGAACTTTTTAACTAAAAATTTAAAATGCAGAAATGTAATAAAGCAATAAAAGAAATTAAAATCAAAATTTTCCATGAAAATCTGATATTGAAAAACTTTTATTCGGGATTGATCATACCTATCATTTTGATTAGAAATTCAAACATGCTATGATCAAATGCCTTGGTAAACAAATCAGCAAAATTATCATCAGTGTGAACCTTTACCAGCTCAATCAACCTTTTCTCTGCACAATCACGAATGAAATAATATCTAATCTCAATGTGCTTTGTTTTACTGTGCTTAACAGGATTATTAGTTATAGACATTGTAGCATTATTATCAATAAGCACAGGGGTTCCTGTGAAATTCAAACCGTAATCTCTTAATTGTTGTTGTATCCACAGGATCTGTGAACAACAACTCGCAGCAGCGATGTATTCTGCTTCGCATGTAGAAATTGAGACTGTGGTTTGCTTTTTGCATTGCCAAAAAACAAGTCGATTACCCAAGAACTGGCAACCACCTGTTGTAGATTTCCTGTCCAAACAACAACCACCAAAATCAGAATCAGTATAAGCATTGAAATCAAAGTTAGAACCATGTGGATACCATAGTCCCAATCTTTGTTTTCCTTTCAAATAACGAAAGATTCTTTTTACAGCTATTAAGTGAGATTCTTTTGGTTTTGCCTGGAATCTGGAACAGATGCACACAACGAACATTATATCTGGACTTGAAGCGGTTAAGTACATGAGAGATCCAATCATTGCTCTGTAAAGTCGACAATCCACATCTTTTTCCATCCGGGTCAGAATTCAGCTTATGATTGACCGGAATCGGAGTATTATATGGGGTATAGTCCTCCATCTTGAACAGGCTCAAGATGTCTTTGACATACTTGGACTGGTAAACCTAAGAAAAATGATAACTCTCCCATAGCTGACATTTCAAACTTCGACTTCATTGCACTCTCAAAATCTTTGCATAACCCTTCATTTGTTGAGCCAAAAATAATATCGTCCACATATATACACCAGTAGGTAATCTCCCCCTGATTTCTTTATGAATAAGGTCGAGTCAATCTTGTCACGAACAAAATCATTTGCCAAAAGATGTGCAGACAACGTTTCATACCACGCGCGAGGAGCCTGATGAAGACCATAGAGGGCCTTATCAAGCTTGAAAACCCTAGTCGGAAGAAGTGGATCTTCAAACCCCGGCGGCTGGCAAACATAAACCTCCTCCTTGACCTGACCATATAAAAAAGCACTTTTCACAACCAATTGAAACACCTTAAAACCTTTATAAGAAGCAAAAGCTAGAAACATTCGTATAGCTTCAAGCCTTGCAACAGGCCCATAAACCTCGGTGTAATCAATTCCCTCTTGTTGATTGAAGCCCTGGACAACTAATCTTTCCTTGTTTCTTACCATGACACCTCGATCGTCTTTCTTACATTTAAACACCCATTAAGCCCAATCGGAATACACCCTTCGGAAGATCTACAAGATTCCAAACCTTAAGTTTGTCAAACTGAGCAAGTTCTTCCTGCATAGCGTCTATCCAATTGTTATCATTTAAAGCCATTTCAACATTTTTGGGTTCGACCTGAGAAATAAAACATGAATGTGAGCAATCATCAAGAACACCAGATTCTTTAATACATGTATACAAACAAGTATTGTCTACAAGAGAACGTGTTTTCACTCCATCCCTCAAATTTCTGATTATATTAGTCACTGGATGATCTTTGAGTTCCTTGATGGAAGCGGCCTCAGGAACCTGTAACACTTCAACACGAGTTGTATCAGATTGATAAGACAAATCATGATTAATTGGAATTTCCGAGTCTAAATTTATAGGAATCTCCCCCGAATCCTACGTCGAAGGTAATGAATCATCACCTAATAAAGGATCAGTAGAAGAATCTTGAAAAATAGCATTTTCTTCCGCACTCTCTGAATCTTGTGGTCCTGAACAAGAAGCAACATTAGGATCGGGAGCAGAAGTAGATGGAACCGATGAATTTGGAACTGTATTTTGTAGAAAGCCATTATGCTGTGCATCCTGCCATGACTCACAGAGAACATCAGCTTCATCAGGAGAAATATCATAAGGTAAATGAAAAGACTTGAATAAGGTTTCATAATGAAATGCCCAATCTGGTCCAATCGCCATTTGAGGTAAAGACCGATTTGAACAGTCAATATGGAACCATTCTTCAACTTGGTGCGTCTCTTTGTTAAAAACCCTCTTGGTAGTCGAATTGGCAACATACCCGAGAAAAATCCCTTCAATAGCGTTGGGACATCACGAACTTTCAACAGGGTGCAAGGATTACCAAAAGGTAGTAAATAATCCAGATTCGACTTTCGATTATTCAGCAACTCATAGCAAGTCTTGTTGTGTCGCTTGACGGTCAAGACTCTGTCCAAAATGTGACACGCAGTATTCACAGCTTCAGCCCAAAAAGTAACTGGAAGCTTAGAATCTGCAAACATCGTGCGTGCCGTTTCAACCAACGTCCTGTTCTTTCGTTCAGCAACACCGTTTTGTTGAGGAACATATTGTGCACTGAATTCATGATGAATTCCCTTTTGTAGACAGAATAAGCCCATTTTGCTATTCTTAAACTCGCTGCCATTGTCACTCCTAAGTCTTTTGACCATCAGATTGAACAAATTCTCCAAACCTAGGATTAAGTATTGTACCAACTCAGTGGTTTCAGCTTTAGAAGAAAGAAACTTAACCCATGAAAATCTAGAGAAATCATCCGTTACTACCAAACAGTATGATTTTCCACCAATGCTCCTGATACTAATCGGACCGAACAAATCTATATGCAGCAGCTCCAAAGGAGTTACGATAGAATTCTTCGATTTAGATTTGTGTCATTTCTTCCGTTGTTCCCCTTCTTGCAAGGAATACAATCATCAGGAACTGAGAATTTCATCTTCGGAATACCAAGAACCAGATCATTCTTAACAATATAGTTCATTTTCCGATAGTTGATGTGAGCTAGCTTCCTATGCCACAAAATAGAATCTGATTCTGACGCCTTGGAGAGTAAACATGTAGGAATTGAATCCGTTGTAGTAGCGACACTCATGTCAAGGACATACGTGTCATTTCTCCTCGGTGCCTTCATGAGAATCCATTCGTCAGGAATAACAAAACCAGGTTTCAAGATATAACACTCAGCATCATTAAAATGGAATGAAAACTTCTTGTCACTGACTTGTGATACACTCAAAAGATTGTGTTCCAGCTGCTCCACATAATTCACCTTCTCAAATTTTACTTTATCATTCTTTAAAGTTCTCTGTCCAGTTATGTACCCGCCTTTATTCCCCGCAAAAGCTACATAACCTCCATCAATATTTTTAACATCTTCAAGCAATCTGATATTCCCTGTCATATGTCGAGAGCAACCACTATCCACATACCATGTATTGTTGATAATCCTCCTTGGTTGTCCCTACATAAACAACGAAAATTAGTTAGAAATAGGAACCCAAGCCATTGTGGTCTTGGGTCGTCCAGATTGATAAAATTAACAACTTCTAGTAATTCACAATCAATGTTATCATTAACCTTTGGAATAGAAGTTTTACCAACAGACTTTTTCAAAGGAGACTTATTTTGATTATTTTGAAAAATATTATTTGATATATTATTCTCAGATTCAGATGTTTCTAAAATTTTCTTCAATTTTCTGTTTCGTCTTCTCCTTTGTGGTCAAGACAATTTTACTTCAGATTGAGAATCTTTTGAAATTCTAACATGAGGAATCTCAAGTTTCTCTTGACACATAAATGATTTAGAGTTCAATTTATCCTATTGTTTAAATCCAAAGGATTTAACAAACGATCGACAGGACATATTTTGCTCCAAACTAAATGATGACTTTCCCTCATCTGTTCTTTTCAGAATCTTCACCACTTTTGGTTGTGAAGGAACAGTCTTCAATTTTCCCTTGTTCATATAAGGACATTTGACCAGAATGTGACCAGCTTCGTTGCAATGAAAACAAACTCTTCTCTCTTTAAAAGTTCTAAAGTAAGAAGAATTCTTTGAGTTTGAGGAGTCATCAGATGTATAAGCTTCAGAAGATTGTCCAGAACATTTTACTGTCTTCTTTGGAACATAAACCAGTGTAGGCACCTTTGATGAATGCACCTTTTGATGACCAGCAGCGACAAACCCACTTGACTGTAAAATTGGAGAAAGCTTAGGTGTAACGATTTTCACCTCATCGGGTTCAGTCAGAATGCATCTATCACGGGTAACAGTTTTTACAACTGTTGGTTCATCAAGTTTCACCTCTTTCGGAATACCTTCAACCTTCTTCTCATCAAATTCCTCATACTCAGAATCAGATTCATACACCATATCCTCACCAGTTACCGGGTTCACTTTCAATACTGTTTTTGGATCTATTTCCTCTTCATGTATGATTTCAGGTTCAACCATATAATTTGCATTAAACGGTGGAGGAACAAATCCAATCCCAGCAACCCGTTTAGTAGGATCAGCATTTGAATTAAAATAATCCAAAACAACAGAAGAATTTGTAAATTTTTCCAACTTTCTATGAAGTTTGATCAACTCAGACTCTTTGTCAGAAATTTCTTTATTCTTTTGAGCAACAACTTCAGTTCGTTTTTCTATTTCAACATAAGCCATATCTAGATGATAAGCTTGTTCTTTATATTTCAACCCCAGAGAATTTAAGTCTCTTTTCAAAGACTCAATTATATCGATACACAATTTATCATTATCTTTCAGTTTCTGATTAACAGAATGCATCGATTTCATATCACAAATCAAGTTTGTGTTATCATCCATGACCTTTTGCAATTTATCTTTAACAGTAATGAAGTTAGAACAGTAAATATGACAAACAGAGTCTTTTACCTTTGACGGATAAGACATGTCTGCCATGAAAACTTTGACAATGGGAATATTCTCTGAATCAGCACCATCCGAAGCATTTTGTGTTTAAACAATATCATCTTCAGCAACACCTGATGCAACATCAGAATCAATATTCTGCTCTTGTTCTATCTCTTCATCAACAATCTGCACACTTTCACCATCACTCGAACCATCACTTGAACTCTCACTCGAACCATCATCATCAGCCACCTCTTCTGATTTTTCAGAATGAATTTCTGCTACAAAAGCTTGACTTACAGCACCCACTAAATCTTCCAGATGAATACCCCAGTCATAGTTCTCATCATTTTGTGCAACCAATGCCGATGATGCAGATGCATGATTTGAATTTCCAGATGAACCATGTGATTGATTGCGATTTCTGAAATTATTCTGCTTCTTCTGAGAATCAAACTCTACCTTTTGCTTCACACACTCTTTAGCAAAGTGACCATACTCTTGACAGTTATAACAACACACTTTGGCTTTATCAAATCCCATGCGTGATCGACTATTAGACCCAATATAGTTTCTGCCAGTTTTCTTCAAGAAATCTTTTGCTTGACGCATCAACATGGCCATATTCCATTGGATGTTCATTTCTTCCAGATCAACAGGGTCAATCTGTCTGAAATCTTCTTCAATAACCTCAGGATCATGAATTTTCCCTCTAATAAATTTCTCATATGAAGCCATGAATGAGGAAAACATAGCTAGATAATCATCAGCAACCTTTTGATTTATATAAGATCCAGAAGATTTAGAAGCTGTTGTCGTAGAATATCTAGAATGACTAGAATGAATAGGAACTCCAGAACACTGATCATTAGAAGAATCTTGAGCATCGCCAAAAAAGAATGCAACTCCTGTATCAATTTTACCAGTAGTCTTTGCAAAATACATTGAAGGATCCTGGATGTGCTCCGTGTTAGTCTCCTTCTTCTTCATATTCAGGTCATGCGATTGAATCTTCCCAAGAACTTCTTCAAGAGACATGGTTTTGTACTTGATATTTTCTTTGATCAAAACCGTATACACATCAAATTTTGATGGTAATGACTCCAAGAACTTATCATTAATTTCTTCAGTTTCATACACCACAGAAGCACTCGACAGTTCACTAAGCAGATGATAGAATCTGGTAGCAAGATCATCCAAGGATTCATTTTGAAAATGTTTGAAGACCAAGATTTGCTTCTTCAATAGCTCTTTTCTACTCTTCTTTACATCCAAACTGCCTTCACATCTTTTCTGTAATGCTTCCCACAGTTGTTGAGAAGACTTGAATTTTTTGAAACTGTGATATATTTCCTTGGGAAGAGACATCGAAATACTTTCCATTGCTTTCCTTTCTCTATCAAACAGCAAATTTTCTTCATTTGTTAACGCAGACACCGGCTTTGGAACATTATCCTGTCCCATCCATGTGTAAGTCGGATGCGTATAACCTTCTAAAATAGGAATCCAGAGACTGGTGTCGGTAAAAGATACGAACTGATCAAACCTATCTTTCAAATTAGAATTATCCGAAAGATTCAACAGCTTCGGTGGTTTTTGAGATGTACCAATCTCATTATCATAATTGAACATATTCGTTACTTGAACCATATTTGCCATTTTGCTGAAAAATTTTACAAGTGTTGAACACTCACTACCCTTAGGCGTTGATAATAAGTTCGCTTCTATGATACCCAAGCGAACTTAATATGAAGCGAACTTAAACCAGAAACCTGAAAATCCGATTAAGTTCGCCTAAAAATAAGTTCGCTTAAATTGTGAGAAGTGAACTTGACAAGTTCGCCTGCACACAAAATCAGCAAGTTCGCTTGCTTCAGCAGATTCAAACTCAAGAACAGTTCAAACAGAGACCGCGAACCAGAAATCACCAAAAAAAACTTCATAATTCACTGATTTGAAGAAATTAATCAAAATTGAACCGTAGGATTGTGTAATTTCTCAATTAGAACCTTTCTATCGGATCAATTTCTTCAAAATCCTCTTCAAAAACACCAAATCAGAACTGAAATAAGCTTGAAAACTCCATGAAAATGAAAATATCAAAGTTGATGAATTTCTTGTCAATTTGCATACAAAACCGTCTAGAATCACCAAGAATCACGAGCAAAAGCTCTGATACCACTTGTAGGTCCTCATGGCACTTCTACAGATCGTTCTCGTGATAAGACGTGTCGTTAACTCTGAGTGCAGAATCCAACAAATCAACGATTGCATACACAAAAGACAATAGAGACAATCAAGTAAATAAACTTCATGCTTGTATTCTAATTCACAATAGAGTTTACAGACTCAATCTTTTCTGATGAATCTTGTTCTACTTGGATGTGTAAACTGACTCTGTAAACATCTATATATAGACTACTGACCTGCATTAGGCGAACTTAACAAGTTCGCCTCTAACAGACTAAGCGAGCTTAACATGTTCGCCGCAGATAGACTTAAGCGAACTTATCAAGTTTGCCTCTGTTAGACTAGGCGAACTTAACAAGTTCACCTCTAGCAACTTGCATAAAAACACTTAGAACATTAATACATTTACAAAAACATAAAGACATTAGATCTAAACTATTACAAAGCTTTTGTCATTACAAACTATGTCCTAACATAGCACGATCATCTACTATTCCACACTTGTAATCTTTATTATCATTTATAATAAGAATAAGAGGCATCATGACTTTAGTCACCTCCCGAGGTTTTATGCCGGAGATCATCAAGGATCAAGAGCTTTCCTCGTAAACACCCGTGTCATTTTACTTCTTTCAATCTTACATTTGCCTTACGAAATATACAAGCACACTACCTCACTTACTAATTTGATCGCAGAATTACACTTGTTAATTTTTTGTCAAAACAATTTGGCGCCCACCGTGGGGCAAGTGGTGCTTTTCATTCTTAAATTTCTTTTGAAGTTTTTATTCAAACACTACTTCTCAAAACTATTTTAAAAAATGTCATCCCAATCCAAGTTGTTTTCTTCTGTAATCTCATCTTCAAACCCTATCTTGAATCAGACTATTCCACCCCGACCTTCATCTCAAAAGAAAATTGACATCCCGGTTAGAAAAACAACTCATGTTGCTCAATTCATTTCAGGATCTAGCAGGTCCAATGAGGAACCTGCCTTTGTCTCGAACAATGAAATCATTTCTTTATTCTCACAAGTGAAGAAGCAATTGGAACAACACAGAAGACAAATCAAATGACAATGGCAGAAATAGAAAAGATGAAGTTAGAAAGGAAGAAGCCAATAGAAGCGACGAACACTCCATTGTAGCCTAGGATCCTGAACTTTGATGAATCAGGATCTCTAGCGAACTACATGGGAGATTTCATCACCATGTAGCCTCGAACTGGAACAGTTGATCCAACTCAGGCAACTAGGGCTACTGCCATAAGGGATTTCAGCATTACCCCAGGATCATCATCACAAAATCATGATTTTGGTAACAATTCCGATAATAAATTTTTAAACACTAACAATGTGCAGGATGCAGGGATCATTCCGATTGTGGCCGGAGAAATAAAGAAGCTGAAGGAAATGACTTCCAGTGTGTCCGGTGTTGTCCGACCTATACATGAAGTCTCGCCATCAAGTCACAGGATCTATAGATTCGCTCCTCCCATATGTGACGCAGAGATCCCTAAACGCTTCCAGACTTCCAACATGAAGCTGTATGATGGGAGAGGATGGAAATCATTCCAATATATTTGGATCTAAAGGAATCCTGTTTGTGCAAAGGCTTCGGATCAACTCTAACGGGATCCGCCTTAAAATGGCTACTAAGTGTTCCTCTTTACTCAATTACTTCATTCTCTCATTTAGTAAACTTATTTAATAATTAATTTTCATGCAGTAGAATGTTTGAAAGACTAACTAATGATCTGTATAGGGTAACTCAGAATTCTGATGAATCTCTCAGGGATTATGTGAGCAGGTTTGGTCAGGAATCCCTAGATATCCCGAATATTGATGTTGCTACTGCAGTACAAGCTTTCAAAATGGGCTTAAAAAGGGATTCGCAATTTTTATATCTTCTTATAATAAAAAATTAACAAGTAACACGTACCTCTATTGAAAATTAGATTGGATAGATACACATACCAGATATTGATAGGAAATTCAAAATATTACAACTTTTAGTTGTCCCTGTGTATAGTCATTAAACACGTCGTAGACTTAGTAATTGTATTTCAGGATCATCATAAGTCTTTAATCCGTTTAAGGATCTTGAGTCAACATATTGATGTTAAGTTCTTGGGTTAACACATAAGTGTTAAATACATGTGACAAGTTAAAATCGTGGGCCAAGCCAGAAAAATGTGGTCCAAGCCAGAATACGTGGGCTAAGCCAGATAACATGGGCCAAGCCAGAATAACGTGTGCCAAGTCAGAATTGAGTTAGTGAAAATGCTAAAAACCATAGGAGTAACACGTCTGTTACTATCGTAGGATCCAAGATATAGCCAATAACGATGAAATTATCAGCCACTGTTACATGGACTGGTCGCACCACCTTGAACTATACTTGATAATTGTGCGCTACAGGCGAAGTGTTCAGACTCAATTCTTAGAAAGGTGAAAACCTTTAAACCTTAGAAGGTATTTAGAATACCTTAAACTTAGGAAAGATGGCCAATCTCTATCTTCTGTAGGGATCCCTTAGGATCCTTCCTACATAACATGAAACCTTGGTGAAGGTGGGTGTTAGCTTGGCTAACACCCCTCTGACGCTCAAGTCAGTAACTTTATAAAGGAGTAATAAATATAAAACAATTGGGAATAGAGGACATATCAGTCTTAGTTAGAATTTAAGTTCTAACTCAGAGGAAATAATCCTTGAGATGGATAGCATTCCAGGATCTTGGTAGTATATCCTTCCATAGTAGCCAACCAATAGGCACCCTTGCCTGCTTCTGAGTCAATCAAGTATGGGCCTTCCCATTTTGGTGCAAGTTTTCAATTGCTGGGTTGGTAGTATTTTGGAATGCCTTTCTTAATACCAAGTCACCGACTTGGAATCTTCTGATCCTTATGCTTTTGTTATATGAATTTGCTATTCTCTTTTGATAAGCTACAATACGAACTTTGGCATGATCCCTGAGATTATCCACATTGTCAAGATCATGAGTAAGAGCTTCGTCGTTGGTCTCTGGAGTTTGGAGATTGGTTCCGGCAGTAGGGATAACCATCTCTGCAGGGATCATGGCTTCAATACCAAACACCAATGAGAATGGAGTTTGACATGTTGCATTCTTTGTGGTTGTCCTATCCGCCCAAAGTGAAAATGGTAATTCTTCAGCCCATCTTCCTTTCTTAGCCCCTAATCTCTTCTTCAGGTTGTTGATGATGATCTTGTTGCTGGATTCCGCCTGTCCATTGGCTTGAGGATTCTTAGAGGTGGAGGTTATCATTTTAGTTCCCTAACTGGCAAAGAAGTTAGTTGTTCTCTTGCCAATGAACTGAGATCCCACTTACTATCTCTGTCGGGATCCCAAATCTTGTCAGGATGTTGCGTTTGATGAAGGAGATTACTTCTTTTTCTCTGACTTGGGCAAATGCTTCTGCTTCAATCCACTTGGAGAAGTAATCTGTCATTGCCAGCATAAAAACTTTTCCTTCTGGTGCCATGGGAAGTTTGCCGACTATATCCATTCCATACTTCATGAATGGTCATGGAGAGATGATTAGATATAAAGGTTCTCCTGGTTGGTGAAGTTTGGTGCTGTGTCTTTGGCAAGCATCGCATTTTTGGGAATAGGTCATAGCATATTTCCTCATGGTAGGCCAGTAGTATCCTGTCCTCAGGATTTTCGAGAATAATTCTCTGCCCCTAGTGTGATTACCACAGTCACCTTCATGTATGTCTTTCAGGACTCCATGTGCTTTAGGATCCTCCAAGCATCTTAAGTATGGACTTGCAATAGACTTTCTATACAAGACATTGTGCAATATTATAAAATGTGATACTCTCATGCGAAAAGCCTTGTGACTCTTTTCAACACTTGGGAACTCACCATCCTGTAAATATTTTTTAATGAGTAGAATCCAGGATCCTTGACTAGGTTCAAGATCCCAAACATCTGCTTCTTCTTCTGGTATTTTGAGAGCCGAAGAAAGGTTTGTAAGGCATCAGCCTCAGTATTGTCTTCTCTAGGTACCCGTGTGATGCTAATAATTTCTAATTCTCTAGGTACCTCTAGGTACCTTTTACAGCATATAATCCATTGAAATGGTTAGCAATTAATAATGAATCTATGTATACCTGGAGATACCTGATCTTGATATCCTTGGCTAATTGTAATCCTGCTATTAGCTCCTCATATTTTGCTTCATTATTCGTTTCCTGGAACTCACAACTTACGGATTGGGTATTATGTCCCCTTGTGGAGATTTCAGTAGGATACCTGGACCTGTCCCTCTTACATTTGATGCACTGTCAGTAATAAGGTCCACTTATCCTTGGATTCTTCCAATTTTTGAACTTCAAGATTCGCTTCATGTTGAATGTCACTACTGAAATCACCCACAAAATCCGCAGGTGCCTGAGACTTTATTGCTGTTCTAGGTTCATATATGAGGTCATAGGCACTGAGCTTGACTGACCACTTAGCCATCCTTCCTGATATCTCTGGTTTCCTCAATACACACTTAATAGGATAGTTAGTTTTAACATGAATATCATGAGTTTCAAAATAATGTCTGAGTTTAGTAGATGCCATTATTAAAGCTAATATTAACTTTTCTAAATGAGAGTACCTGGCTTCTGCTGCGAGTAGTCTTTTACTTACATAGTATACTGGATGCTGCTGGCCTTCCTGATCCTTGACTAGGACGACACTTATAGAATTACCGGATACCGCCAAGTACAGGGATAATGGTTCGCCACCTTCTAGTTTCATCAATAGAGGAGCTGATGATAAGTATTCTTTTACTGAATGGAGTGCTTCTTCATGCTTCTCTTCCCATTCGAATATCTTGTTCTTCTTTAGGATGTCGTAGAACCCTTTGCAACTTTATGAGGATCTTGATATGAATCGGTTGATTGCTGCTATTCTGCCAGTTAGCCTCTGGACATCCTTGGTGTTTTTTAGGGATTTCAGATTGATGATTGCTTTAATTTGCTCTGGGCTGCCTTCTATTCCTCTTTTGGTTACCATATAGCCCAAGAATTTTCCTGCCTCCACTCCGAAGTGGCATTTGGAAGGATTCAACTTCATGTTATACTGGTCCAGGATATCGAATGCATCTCTGAGATCCCTGAGATGATTCTCAGCTTTCTTTGATTACACCACCATGTCATCTATGTAGATCTCCATGGTGTCCCCTAGTTTGTCTTTGAACATCATGTTCACTAGTCTTTGCTATGTAGCGCCTGCATTTTTTAAATACCAGTTGTGGTCATGAAGGCGGTATCCTCCTGGTCTAAGTGTTTCATCTGAATTTGTTGGAATCCTGATGAAGCATCCATGAATGTCAGTATTTTGTGGCGTGCTGTGGCGTCGACCATTGAGTCAATGTGTGGTAGTGGAAAATGATCTTTGGGACATGCTTTGTTCAAGTCAGTGAAGTCTACACAGACTCTCCATTTCCCGTTTTTCTTCTGGACCACCACCACATTAGCTAGCCACCTTGGGAATTTCACTTCCCTTATCATATCCGCTTTCAACAGCCTTTCAACCTCTTCCTGGATAATTACATTCCTTTCTTGTGCGAATTTCCTTCTTTTTTGGTGTATTGGCCTGAAACTATTATCAATACCCAATTTATGTGTAATAATATCTTTAGAGATACCTGTCATGTCTTCATGTTTCCAGGCGAAGGTTGAGGTTCTCCTTTTTAGTAACTCTATGAGATTTTGTTCAATATCCTTGGGGATATTGGTTCAAACAAGCACCTTGACGTCAGGATCCTCCGTACTTAAGGATACATCTTTAACATCTTGCTATTTGGTCTCTAAGACATCTTGGACTTGTTTCTTTATTTGCTATGCTTCCCTGGTTTTAGCGGAGGCCTTCATTGAAGAAGTGTAGCAGTCCTTAGCCTCTTGTTGATCGCTGTTAATCTTCACTACCCCCCAAGGGGTTGGCATCTTGACACACTGATGGTATGCTGAGGGTACTGCCTTCATGTCGTGTATCCAAGGCCTTCCTAAAATGATATTATAGCAAGACAAAGAATTTATTACACAAAACGTTTGTATATCATTTACCCCTTCGATATATATCGGTAGTTTTATTTCTTCGATTGTGTTTTTAACTTCTTCGCTGAATCCCACCAGCACTGAAGATTTTGAGATAATTTCAGAATCCGGGATCCCCATTCTCTTTAGGACTTCATGCTGAATGATATTTACCGAACTCCCTCCTTCAATTAGTATCCTACGGATGAAGTGGTTTGCAATATACAGAGCGATCACCAAGTCGTCGTGATGACGATCCTCCACGCCATTTCGGTCCCCTTCGTTAAAAGATATGACTTTCTCTTCAATCAGTCTAGAGGTCTTGGTAGGACTATCCCCTTTCTCTGTCTTTGCTTCCTTAGCATTCCTCTTTGCTGCAAACTTATTACCTTGGCATCCTGTTATAAAATTCTTTGAGATGTTACTCTCTTCAGGATCCTGTCATGATCCTTAGCCTTATTCTTTCCTATGCCTAGAAATTCTTTGAGATGTCCTTTGCTTAAGAGATAGCTTATCTGTTTTCACAGAGCAATACAATCTCTGGTTACATGGCTAAAGTCCTCGTGGAATGCACACCACTTGGACTTATCCTTCCATCATGTGTTCTTCTCAAATTTGCGAGGCCACCTGGCTTTTTCACCAAGATCCTGCATAGCAAATAATAAACCTATTGTATCAACAGAAAAACAGTATTCAAATAGTCTAGGATACTCTTCTTCGTTTTTGTCATCCTCCACAGCATTAATCTTGTTATTGTCAGGCGTAGAATAAGGCTTGGATCTATAAGGCTTGAAGGGTGCAGTTTCAGTCCTCCGGTTGGGTTGATTGTAACTAGTTGGAGCATCCATCCTTTGCTGGATCTTCTTATCATCCTCAAGCCTTATGAACCTCAATGCCCGGTTCCTGGTTTCATCAAGATTCCTACAAGGCTTCATGACAAGGTCTCGTAGAATTGGGAGTCCTTCTTCATTCCCATCTTGAATGCCTGGACTGTTGTGGCAACATCAAGGTTCGGGATATCTAGGGATTCCTGACCGAACTTGATGACATAATCTCATAGAGATTCTTCGAGATTCTAAGTTATCCTATATAAGTCATTTGTTAATCTTTCGAACGTTCTGCTGCAAGAGAACTGGTTATTAAACAAATTTATTGAATGAGAGAATGAAGTAATTGTAAGGCCCCATTCCTGGGTAACCTCACTTGTTGGATTTACTCATAAACATAGTCATAAATACTGAGCTTAAATTTAAAACATTCGAATTCAATCATTACATAACGTAACCTAACATGACATAACAACGGAAGTCTTATCAATTAAATACATAAAAATTGTCTTAACATATAAAAAGTGGGATGTCAGTCTTGTGCCGGGTAACCTTCACGTCATCGCACGACCCTTCCTTTCTTTACCTGAAATGTATACTAAAAGTCAGCTAACGCTGGTGAGTTCTAGTTTAAAGACAATCATACATAATATTTATCTTATCATGAGTATTATATATATATAATATACTTAACATTCGAGCTTTTACATATTCTTTACTTTACTGTTCTCACATAACATTCATATTGAGTATATACATATGTACATACATACTTACTTGGGGAGAACATTCATTTAGCCATAAACTTAAGGGTGTTCAACCCATCATACTTATCGCGAATGTCACAAAGACATCGCAGTGAGAACTACCGTCGTAGCCCTTTTCATTAACCGTCCGGCTCTAGAAAACCGTCCGTCGAAACTTAAATCCGTGTAGCAACCTTTGTCCGTCCGCTCTTAAACCATCCTACCGTCGTAGTCCGTCATTTTATCCGTCTGCCCTAGGGCATTCGTTTCCCATGCGGCCATTTTGTATACAACCGTTCTACATGAGTTAAGGTATTTGCTTCGACCGTCCATTAGTGCCTTTTTATACGTCCTAGCTTGCGAAGGACCGTTTTTGTCCCGGTTGCAAAATAGTCACGTGGTCGTCCGTCTACCGAAGTAGTCGTTGTCATAGAAGGGTTCATAACGTTTACTTACATTCATAATATGCAATATATATAATATATAGCAAGATTTCATTCATTTACGTTATGCCCTTTCATTCATTCTTTATAATCATACGTTCATTCTTTGTTCATAATTCATTTTCATATATAAGTATATATATATATATATATATATATTTGTATACCACGTATGATCACATTGACATTCATAGCATTTATTCATTTAGTGTATACACTTCAGCCCCAAAACATTTAAAATGATTTGCACATAACATAGAAGGGGGCACATAGAACTCGCCTGATAAGCTAGTCTTGGTTGTCCTAAACAAAGGTCCAACAATGTCACGTATGATCTGAATTAGGTAGTTAAATACACATCAGATCCAATCTCGACTCTAACGGTTTAATCATTCTAAACATACTGACTTTACTTACTGGTCTGCTGCCTACGAACTTAGTAAGTGCGCAGGGCTTTGCTCATGCGTACTTGACAAGTACGCAGAACATTCTTCTTGCGTACTTGATAAGCACGCAGGACCTTCCTCATGCGTACTTGGTAAGTACGCAGGATCTTCCTTCTTGCGTACTTGATAAGTACGCAAGACCTGCTTCCTAGACAAGTCCGAAATCTTTGCATGTTAATCTGATCATGCCAATCTTACAATTTTCTTTGATCAAAAGGTGCGGTTTTCATTCTAGATGCTAGTTCTAAGCTTATTTTCAATTTTCATCCATAAAAACGTCTCCTATTTAGCCGGAAACCCCAAAACGAAGAAAAACTCAGTTTAAGGTCGAATCGTTACCTGGATTGTGATCTGATTCGGAGGTTTTGCAAACGAGCTCAGTAGTAACGTGCTCCTTCAATTTCGAGTCGATCCGTCAACTTTCTCTCTCTAGACCCGAGCTCTCCTTTCTTTCTCTAGATTGCAAGTGTTGGTGAAAATGAGAGTCTAAGCCTACCTCGACCCTTATATACCTGGGCTTCCCTCGGCCCGTTGGAGCCGAGCCCAAGCCCATCCGTTTTTCTTTTGTTTTATGACGATTAAGTCTCTATCGCGTTATTATTTACTAAATTACTATTTTTGGGATGTTACAGTAATCGAATAAGGTGGAACATTAAGTAGCCATTTCGGGGCTGATCCTTTTAAGGTGGGACCAAACCCCTTGCATAAGCATGCCTCCTTCAAATCCAGGGGAATGGGATTTATCTCGTACTATGCGACGTGTTCCTCAGGATTCGTAGTTCCATCGTACAACTTCATGTTATGAGTTTGGAAGCGCTTTGGTATCTCAGCATCACATATTGGTGGAGCGAATCTCGAGATCCTGTGACTGCTTGAGGACATCTTGGTATAGGTTGGACTATACCTGGTACACTGTAGATCATCTCTCTTAGCTTCTTTAGTTCCTTGGACATGGACATAGTGATTCCTGTATCCTACACATATTCGTCAGTGTTTGAAAATTGATTAAAAGTGTTACCGTTGTCAGGATTTCAGAATGATGATCCCGGAGAAACCCAAGATCCTGATTCGTGGTAACTCTGACAGCCGGAGTCGGCCCAAAAATAGTTGTTCCAGTCCGCATGGGAAATAAATCTCCCTTACGGATTCCTAACGATCCCGAATAATTGAAATCCAAGATCCTTGGTTTCAGCGGGGTCGTTACTTCCTCTGGATTCTTTGATTCTTTTACTATTTCAAGTTCCCTGAACAACATCAGGTTGGTCTTTTTCTGCTGCTCCATCTGTTGCTTCATTTATGAGAACATATTGAGGATCTCATTATTTGAAACTAGCACAGGTCCCCCAGTCGGTATTCCAGATCCCTAAAATCTGGCAGAAACAGGTTTCTTTGGAAGATTGTAACTCTTCTTCTGGAATGGATGAGGAGGAAGAGGGTTGCTTAACCCAGAGCTTGATCATGGAGTAGAAACATAAACATTTTTGGATTGGGATGACATTTTTGAAATCAGTTTGGAAAAATAGTGATTGAACACAAATTTTAGCAAAGATTTTAAGATGAAAAGCACCACTTGCCCAACGGTGGGCGCCAAATTGTTTTGGAAAAAAACTAAAAAAGATAATTAAGTAGCCAAACTTTGTATGTGAGGTAGTATGCTTCTATAAACTCATGTAAAATGCAATGTAAATGAAGATGACACGATGAGTTATGAGGAAAGCCCTTGATCTCCAGGGATCTCCGGCATAAAACCTCGGGAGCCGACTAAAGTCGGGCTGCCTTGTTTATCTCATTGAATCAAGTAAAAAATATAAAGTGAGAGAGCAAAGTGATCGTGTCTAAGTGTTACATTCTTCTTGCACTTGGCTGCAACAATCTTCTTCAGGTCCTCCACCATCTTCTCGGCGTCATTGGCCCTTATCACCTCGACATCATAGCAGGTTTGCATCTATTCCAATAAAAACATGTAAGTTTTCAGGATACAGGTACAAAATCAGGGATGTTAGAATCTACTCACCTTCTTGTTCAATTCATGGAAATCCATGTCCTCAAAGGACTCAACATCTACCAGTTCAGTACTTTTCCTCTTCCTACTCCCAGATGCCTTGGAACGGAGAAATGTGCTTAATTATTGTGCCTCCCCCAGAGATTAGGCGGTCAATGTCAGCGAGAGCGAAGCTAGAGCATGATTTATGAGTACCTACAAAAGTCCAACATATCTGAATCACCTATGCTAAGTAAAAAGTCAGAAAAAATTACTCACCGCAAGACATTCTGGACTCTGAGTGCTGAGTATCAGTGCTTCCTTCGACAGTTGAGATTTTATGCCGAAACGTCCTCTCTTCAACAGGTAGTTCTAGAAAATACCTTACCCTCTTGACTGTATCTGCTCTTGGAGGTGCTATCTCGGAAAATTTGGGGGCTGCACAAAAATAATTATTATTCAGGTTAATCTGGAAGACAATGGAATGCTCATGAATCCTATAGAATAAATCCTACCCTTTTTTATTCACTAAAGAGAAAGATGACCCCGCCAGGGATAGAGCTGCGCTTCACAAAGAAAACCTCTAAAAATCGTATTTTTAGGGAATGCCTCACTAGCTTTCAAGAACTCTATCTCGTGATCGGAAAATGTACAGTGTTCCTGATCAGCATACACGAGAAGCTTCTGATCAAATAAATCATTGAGAGAATCGTTGGCAGAGGAAGATTGGAATCGAGTTGATTTCTTAGCCATGACTGAAAATCAGGAAAAAGAAGTTGAGATTTAGAAATTTTACCTCTTGAAGAGAACTCTGCTATGGTGAGAAACTATGAAGATGGGAATGGCTATAACTGCCGAAGCACGACGTCATTACCTATATTACTGAGCCTCATTAAGACGTGTTCTGTAACAACTCTTTTTTTGAAATTTTTACATTTATCAATGAAGTATCTCCAGCTGTCAAAATTTGGGGACAATTATTACATGTCAATTTTATGACTCACGATCCCGGATCTCAAGTAAGTTTAGTATCTCGAACATTTACGGTACTAATCGGTTGTTTTCTCTTTGTCTTTGACTTGTATTCTCAGGCATTCAACAGAGGACTTTGTCCACGAATGAAAGACAGATAAAGAAAATGTGTGTTGAAACTATCCCAATGGTCACTAGTGAAGACCGAGTTATTCCCAAGATAATCGGAGAGTTAGTTAGGATATTTTACTATTTAATTGAGCATTATGATCGATAGGAAACACACAATTCACACTTGAATACTCTATATAATCACTTAGCACGATCATCTGCTACTCCACACTTGTAATCTTTATTATCATTTATAAGAAGAACAAGAGGCGACGTGACTTTAGTCACCTCCCGAGGTTTTTTGCTGGAGATCATCAAGGATCAACGACTTTCCTCGTAAACACCCGTGTCAATTTTCGCTTTCAATCTTACATTTGCCTTTCGAAATATACAAGCACACTACCTCACTTACTAATTTGATCGCGAAAATGCACTTGTTAATTTTTGGTCAAAAGAGAAGGTACATAATGATTTGCTGAAGGTGTTAATTCTCCTAAGCTCCGATAAGTACTTTCTATATGTCTTGAACTCGTTCCAGTTTCTAAATCCGTTTGATTTGTAAGCTGGAATTAGTGTCTAGGTGGACCATATTTTTGAACATAAAAGGGACATTTTCCTTTTCCAGTCATCTGAACAGAACAAAATACTTTTATTTATACTTTTATTTTACATACTAAGTTAGTAAATTATACTATTTATTATATTTTGTAGACTAGAAAGGTTATCGTTCAAGAGTAGTACTGTCACACCCCGACCGATGGCGGAATCATCGGGGCGGGACATGTAAGACTGTTCATGAGCACAAGGTTGACTAGATTGTAATATATTAAATCCATTCCCATTCAAACAAACACGAAACAAGTTCAAAGTACATAATGAAATACAATTTGTCTTTGATTTAATATTACTAGGTCCAAAGCCTATGTGTAGCATGTCTTGATCAAACTCAAATGAAATCACCTGAAACATGAATAAAATAAAGTCAACTAAAAAGTTGGTGAGTATAACACAAGTTTGTACATAGATAGCATATAGTTTGCAAACCAAATCCTTTACATAACATGATAAATAAGGCATTTATGGGGAGCAGCTATTGTGTAACCAAACGTACAATCAAACCTTTGTAACTAGCATGCAAAACAAAGTGTGTTGTCGGTTTCAATCACCGCGTACCATGGGTGGGTTTGTCAGACTCAATAGATCCATCATTGAAAACCGTCGCCTTGAACAGTTAATGATTGCACATAATAGCATACAAGAGGTTAACACACCTAGCACTCGGGCATAAAGCTCAAATTTGCACACATGAATGTAAATAGGATTTGTACTTGTGTTGTTTGCGTAAATGTAAACATGTAAGTTGAATAGTGTTCATGTTTCACCCCAAAAATGTAAAAGAGTAAAAAGGGGTTGTGAATACTCACTTGTTTCGAAGGCGTAGCTAGCACAAATACTAAATAGTATAATGATCCTTGAGATGCACAAGATAACCTAAAGTGTAATATATTGCATTAATAATGCACAATAGTCTAAGTCTAAGTCTATGGTTGAATTGGATGGAGTTAGTGATTTGGTACTTGAAAGTAAAATAGAAGATTCGAAATGAATATTTTTAGAACATTTTAAATAAGGTTTGATTTTGGGATAATTACTTAAGTAAATTAAATAATTATAGTTTATGGAAATAACGTAGGTATTATATGTAATTTAGTATAATTAAATAAATGTTTTTGTTTAGTTATAAATCAAATAAATAATTATTAACTTATTCATTTATTTATAAAATGTAACTTAAACATAACAATATTATTTAAGAGTAGAGTTTATGAATTAAATGTTGAACTTTAAATAATTTCCATTTATTTTAAGATTAAATATTTGATCTTTTCTAAATAAACAATAATACAGATTTTTATAATTTCAATCATTTTTATTTTAAAAATAAATCTGAAATACTATTTGTAAAAATAAAAATTATAAATATTCTGTCAACACACACGACCGCGCCTAGACAGGGCACGACCGTGCTCGGACCACGGGTGCGATCGCGCTAGCCAGGGCGCGACCGTGTTGATCAACAGAGGACATAGTTAAGTAAATCACTAGGCACGACCGTGTCTTGGACAGGCACGCCCGTGTCTATGCTTCTGGGGCACGACCAAGTCTAGCCAACGAGCATGACTGTGTCTGAGCAGGAGGCACGACCGCGCTAGAAGTCGGCACGACCGCGTCTCCCGAGGCACGACCGCGCTAGATGATTAGCGCGACCGTGTCTCTTTCAAAACAGACACGAATTGGTTGATCCTTATATTGATGGAGTCGGGATTGATAGGGCTTTCATTCACAAGATTAGCGCGACCGTGTCTCCCGAGGCACGACCGCGCTAGATGATTAGCGCGACCGTGTCTCTTTCAAAACAGACACGAATTGGTTGATCATTATATTGATGGAGTCGGGATTGATAGGGCTTTCATTCACAAGATTATTACGAGTCTTTTGGTGTAGATTAATTGCTTTTAAAACATGTTTAAAGTCATATTCGATTAAACCATTTTGGAATGAAACATAGATTCTGATTCGGGATGATTACTATAATGGAAGCCCAAATTAATATGGGGCTTTTGATATATGGATTGAAACGAACAAGAGGAATGATTCAATTACCTAAAACAGAAAGGAATTGATAGCGATCGGTAGAAGGGAGTTCCGGCGACGGAGAAAGTGGCTTCCGGCGGCTTCTGCTGCTATTCCGGCTGTTCCAACTCCTTCAGCAACCTTAGAGATGATTGGAGGATTGAGTTTCTTGATTATTTGGTAGTAACGGGATCGAAAATAATGATTCGAGGCTTGGGAGAAATATTGGATGGCTTTTCTTGAGAGAATTTGCAATTGGATGATAGTAATCGAAATAGACGATTATTTTCTTTGATACAGGAAATGAAACGCACATAGGATTCGAATTCGAACGACCAAGCGTTTTGAAACTGCATTTACGTTTTGACTGTTACTCAGGTGCGACCGTGCCAATAATAGACGCGACCGTGCCAGACGAGGCGCGACCGTGCCAACACGTGGCGCGACCGTGCCTACTAGGGTTTCTGGTTATTTACAGATTCAGCCCTTGCAACTTCAACTTTGACAGAATTAGCTTGGTTAGGATTTAACGGAAAATTAACGGGATTACTAACTGTATTAACTCTAGGAGGTGTTACCACATGATTAAGAGTTCTATATCTTCGAATTGAATACAATCGGCTAACAATTAATGAGGTGTAGGTTTGAACAAGTATATGATTTAATGTCGTATTGTTATTTTATTAATTAAAATAAATTCAAATAGGGTCGGAAAATCAGGAATGTTACAAGTACTGTAAGGCCCAAACCCGGGAGGCCTCACTCGTTGGATTTACTCATTTACAAACAGTTCTTAAACTTGAATATCAAAATAACGCCGCGGAAAATTTAATTAAAACATAGTCATTACATCATTCAACATGCGGAAGCGTAACATAGTCTAATACATAAACATAACGTAAACTAATCATCACGGGATGCCAGTCTTCATGTCATCCGGGTAACTCATCAAGCCGCCCAGCATCACCTTCCATCATCATAACCTGCCTTAACCTGAATGTGCATACTAAAAAGTCAGCTACGCTGGTGAGTTCTAGTTTTAACATAAAACTTTAACTTCAAATAATTTGCCAAAAAAATAACTTCACACTTCATTTAATAAAAAGCGTACGTAAAATAATGCAATAACAAAACATAACACTTCATAACATAAGTCAACGAACATATCGAATCTGCGCCTTCTCGTAACCGTCAAATCCAAACGTCACATACTGGCTGAATAACCTAAAGATCACCACCGCTAGGCCCATCAATCACCGTACCGTCCTTCGGGTGAAGAACTCCTAGGGCCCGATACTAAGGTTATTCAACACTACTTCAAGCACGGCATCACAAGGATGGCACGTACCAAACATCAAGCACTGCGCCCCGTAGGGCACAATTACCAAACTTCAAGCACGACTACCCCGTAAGGTAAATCGTACCAAACTTCAAGGATCACGATAATCCCCTTGGCGACCGTCATCGCCCCAGTTGTACAACAGTTGGCCAGCCACAGAGGCCCCTAAAAGGTAAAGGCCCATAACATACTTCCCATACCCTTAACCTTCATTCCCTAAGGAATATTGGCAGATTCGTTCGTTTGTGACTTTCATAAACCTTCGCTTCTTTTACTTCAAAATTCTAGTTAAAGAATTCGTACGTTTTATTAAAAACATTCATTCATTCATAAACACTTCATAAACTTCATAAACTTCTTTTGGAAAAATATTTCATAAACACTTCTTTAATAACCCTTCCTTCCAAAACATCGTTCATAAAACATCATTTTATAAAACGTCACATACAACATTCATAAACATCGTTTTATAAAATAGTCACATCGTTACGTATGCACACCAGCCCAAAAACATTATTAAAACATTTAAAAGAGAGCTTCTAGAACTCACCTTATAAGCTAGTCTCGGTTGTCCTAAACAAAGGCCCAACAACGTCACTTCCGATCTGAATTGATTAGTTAAATACACATCAGACCAATACCGACTCTAACGGTTTAACCCTTCTAAACATACTAACTTTACTTAACCAGCCTGATGCCTGCGCACTTAGCAAGTGCGAAGGGACTTGTTCTTGCGTACTTAATAAGTGCGCAGACTTTGCTTCATGCGTACTTGATAAATACGCAGCACCTGCTTCATGCGTACAAGATAAGTAAGGATGACCCTCTTCATGCGTACTTGATAAGTACGCAGGATCCTCTTCTTGCGTACTTGGTAAGTACACAGGATCATCTTCATGCGTACTTGATAAGTACGCACGAACTGCTTCTTCGCAAAAATCCTAACTTTCGCCTTCGGGTCTGATCATGTCAAGATCCCGAACTTGTTTACTTCAAAACGTTTGCTTTCTATTAAGGAACACAAATCTATGTTTATCTTTCAGTTTTATCCGTTAAAACGTTACCTTTTCACCCAAAACCTAAAAACGAACAAAAACTCAGATTTAGGCCCGATCGTTACCTGAATCGAGTTTCTGATCCGGAGGTTCTTCTCACGAGCTCTGGAGCAACACACTTCTCAAATCTCGGGTCGATCCGCCAACTTTCTCTCTCTATGGTTTCTCTCTCTAGAAGTTCCAATTGAGAGAAATGGTGGAGGTTTAAGCTATTTATAGGGGAGGCTCCCCTTCCAGCCCGCCGGCCCATCCGACCCGACCCGACATGCCTCGTTCATTTAATTCGTCATTTTAACTGTCGTTTTATTTTTGGGATGTTACAAGTCTACCCCCCTTACAATAGGTTTCGTCCCCAAAACCTATCATAAGTCAAATAGATGAGGGTTCGACTCCCTCATTTCCTTCTCCATTTCCCAAATGGCTTCCGATCCCTTTCGATGTTTCCATTAGACTTTAACCAATTGGACAACTTATTACGCAAACGCTTCTCCTTCTTGTCTAAGATGGCCACGGGTTCTTCGATGTAATTATGGCTGTTGTCGACCTCGATGTCAGTAAGTGGTACGTGAGCTGATTCATCCGCCAAACACTTTCGGAAGTGTGATACATGGAAGGTAGGATGAATCTCACTCAACTCATCAGGAAACTCTAACCGATAAGCGACCTCACCAACCCGTGCCATTATCCTGAACGGTCCGACAAACCTTGGACTTAACTTTCCTCTCTTCCTGAATCGTATGATTCCCTTCCAGGGTGACACTTTCAACATTACTCTGTCCTCAACATCAAACTTAATATGTCTTCATCGTTTATCCGCATAGGACTTCTAGCGATCTTGTGCGGCCTTCATTCGTGCTTTGATTTGATCAAACCTTTCCGACGTTTCTCTTACGACTTCAAGACTTCCTAATTCCTTCTGTCCAATCTCACCCCAACAAACCGGGGTCCTGCATCTTCTCCCATACAACATTTCGTAAGGCGACATGCCTATCGTCGTGTGATGACTATTGTTGTAGGAGAATTCGGCTAACGGCAGATGACTGTCCGAACTGCCGCCGAAATCGATAATACAAGCACGAAGCATATCCTCCAATGTCTGAATGGTCCTTTCGGACTGACCATCCGTTTGTGGGTGGTATGCCGTGCTAACATTGAGCCTCGTGCCCATCGCCTCGTGAAATCTTTTCCAGAACCTCGATGTGAATCGTGTGTCCCGGTCACATACGATCGTCAAAGGCATCCCATGCCGTGCTACTACTTCGTTAATAAATACTTCCGCTAACCTTTCCGACGAGAACGTCTCGCGAATAGGTAGGAAATGAGCACTCTTCGTTAAACGGTCCACAATTACCCAAATGGTATCATGACCTTTAGCTATGCGAGGTAGCTTGGTCATGGTAATGTGTTCCCACTTCCACTCCGGTATATCAAGTGGTTGAATCATTCCATACGGTTTCTGGTGTTCGGCCTTTACTTGCGAGCAAGTCAAACACTTGTTTACGTACTTTGTCACTTCATATTTCATTCCAGGCCACCAGTATTCCTTCCTTAGGTCTTGGTACATTTTATTAGTACCAGGTTGGATAGAGTACCGAGACTTATGAGACTCATCCAAGATTTTGGTTCTAAGCTCGCCACCCATAGGTATCCATACCCGTCCAAAACGTGTCCTAACACCAAGGGTGTTATATTCCAACTTGTCCTGTTGGCCAATCATCCTTTCCTTCTTTATGTTTTCTTGTTTAAGTGACTCATCTTGAGCCTTTTCAATTTATCTCATCACATCCGATGTTACCACCAACTGGCAAGCTTTCACTCTAATAGGAGTAGGCACATCCTTTCGGCTTAGAGCGTCAGCCACCACGTTTGCCTTTCCAGGATAGTATATTATCTCACAGTCATAGTCTTTCAACAGTTCCAACCAACGCCTCTGCCTCATATTAAGTTCCTTTTGTTCAAAGAAGTACTTCAAACTTTTATGGTCGGAGTAAATAGTAAACTTCACCCCGTAAAGGTAGTGCCTCCAGATTTTTAATGCGAATACGACAGCAGCAAGTTCCAAATCATGAGTCGGATAATTAGCTTCGTGAATCTTCAACTGTCGTGACGCATACGCGATCACTCTACCGCGTTGCATCAACACGCATCCCAATCCCTGACCCGAAGCGTCAGACTATACCACTAAGTCTTCATTGCCCTCGGGAAGGGGCAAGACTGGAGCTTGGGTTAGCCTCTCCTTCAATTCCTTAAACGCCTCATCTTGGGTCGAACCCCATTCATACTTTACCTCCTTCCGAGTCAACTTTGTCAACGCCGAAGCTATTTTTGAGAAATTCTGGATGAATCTCCGATAGTTGCAGCCAATCCCAAGAAACTGCGGATTTCAGTTGGCGTCTTAGGAATATTCCATTCCCTTACCGTCACTATCTTTGCTGGGTCAACCATAATGCCGTTCGGGTTAATGACGTGACCTAGGAATTGGACTTCCCTAAGCCAGAACGCGCATTTGGAGAACTTAGCATACAACTTTTCCTTCTTCAGAGCTTCCAATACTTCCTTCAAGTGACACGCGTGATCACCCTCATTCTTGGAGTAAATGAGGATATCATCGATGAACACGATTACCAATCGATCCAGCATTGGTCGACAAACTCTATTCATCAAATCCATGAACGTTGCGGGGGCGTTTGTCAATCCGAAAGACATTACGCGGAACTCGAAATGTCAATAACGCGTGCGAAATGCAGTTTTTGGTATGTCTTCTTCCCTCACCTTCAACTGATGGTACCCGGACCGAAGGTCGATTTTTGAGAACCAACTTGCGCCTTGCAATTGATCGAACAGGT
The DNA here is from genome assembly GCA_023525975.1 of Smallanthus sonchifolius. Lineage (NCBI taxonomy): Eukaryota > Viridiplantae > Streptophyta > Magnoliopsida > Asterales > Asteraceae > Smallanthus > Smallanthus sonchifolius. The sequence goes on from CM042019.1 coordinate 94,650,603, forward strand.
CGTCGATCCTTGGTAAAGGGTACTTGTTCTTCACCGTACGTTTATTCAACTCGCGATGATCAATACACAATCTCATCGAACTGTCTTTCTTCTTCACAAACAACACCGGAGCACCCCACGGCGAGATGCTAGTTGGATAAATCCCTTCTCAAGTAACTCGTCTAGTTGCGCCATTAACTCCTTCATCTCCACTGGTGCTAGTCGATATGGAGCCTTAGCCACGGGCTGGGCATCTGGTACTAAGTCTATTCGAAATTCGATCTCTCTGTCGGGTGGTATCCCAAGCAAATCCTCTGGAAACACCTCCGGGTACTCGCGTACCACGGGTACATCGTCTAGTTCCTTCACTTCCTTACACTCGTCAATTACGTACACCAGATAAGCCTCGCATCCGTGCCACAAGTAATTTGTTGCCTTAATCATCGAGATGACGCTTGGCATCGGGGCGTCACGATCTCCAAGAACCTCGACTTTGCTACCATCCGGAGCCTTGAGTCGGATTATCTTTAGTTTACATATAATTTGTGCTTCATTGGCAGTTAGCCAATCCATTCCTAACATTGCATCGAACCCACCCAAAATCATGACAAACAACCTGATGGGGAATCTATGGCCTTCTAGTTTTATCGTGGAATTTTCATCTACATTAGTCAACCTCGCAGTTCTACCCTCAGCGGTTTCTACGCTAAACACCCTTTCTAGCTTACTGATAGTGTACTTCACTCGTTTACAGAAAGTCACAGATATAAAACTCTTACTGGAACCCGAATCGAATAACATAGATACAAAAGTGTTGTCAAGGATAAACGTACCTGACGCCACGTCGGGGTCCGCTCTGGCCTCTTCCTGCGTCAGCGCATAGGCGCGAGTCTTTGCTCGGGGTCTCTCTTCTGTCTTCTCAGGGCCTTTCCCTTTCCCGGCTTGACCCATCCTAGGCTTGGTGCATTCCCAGCTCATATGACCACTTTCCCCGCAATTGTAGCATTTGAAGCCTTGCGCCACGGGAGTAGTGTCCGGTTTTACCGCATTTAAAGCACAGATTTGACCCTAGCCAACATTCACCCGCATGTCTTACCCCACATCTTCCACAGACTGCCGTCTCGCCTACCCTGGCCTGTTTCTCCCGATCCCCAAACAACTTCCCACCCGATCGTTTAGCGGGAAAACTCAGCTTCTTCTTAGGCTCTTCAATGGCAACGACATTCAGCGCCAGATCATCAAATACCACGCCGCTCAGTTCTACTACCGAATCATAGGTAGTAGGGGCGTTTGCCTTAACATAAGTGCGGACCTGGTCCGGCAGTCCTTGAATGTAGCATGCAATCTTTCTTTCCTCAGTCGTGACAAGATGTGGCACCAGACGTGCCTGTTCATTGAATCGAGTTGTGTACTGCCGGTGCGTCATGCTCCCGACCTTCAAATCCAGAAATTCCCTCTCTACCTTCTCAATCTTGTTCCTTGGGCAGAAATTCTTGATCACCAAGGTTTTCAAATCAGCCCACATCATCGCATCCACAACCTCGCTCCCTTTTGCTTGACGTACACCTTCCCACCAATGGGATGCTTCCTCCCTCAAGGAGTTAGCAGCAAATTTTACAACTTGATCCGTTCAACATTCGCTCAGACGAATAGCAGCTTCCATACGGATCACCCAATCAAACGTAGCCACCGCGTCTTTCTTTCCAGGGAGGACCGATGGGTCACATGCTTTAAACGACTTGTAGTCGCATCCGCGTGCAGGCGGCACGTTGTCAGTCTCGTTGTTCTGGGCACCAGTTGCCGCGCTAGACCCACCTTCCCCATTAACCTTCTTCAATGCTTCAGCTAACAAACCTGGCAGAGAAGTTTTCATCAACTCAGTGAACTCCCGAGCTATAGCTGCTCTCACTTCTGGTTCAAAAGTGAAAGGTTGTTCTTCAACCAGTGTCTGCTTAGTTCCATGCACACTAACCGCCGGTTCAGTGTGAACACTTCCTTCCTCATTATACTCTTGGCGCGCAGGGGTCCTGCCACGCCCAACATTTCGACCTACGGTACGACCACCGGTATGGCCCCCACCACGTCTTCCGTTTCCTCTCCTTGCCATTTCGTTCTATAAGACAAGGAATCCAATGTCATCACGCTAGTTAACAAATAAAATTCAATAAGCACTGTAAGATGTTAATATACACTGGCCATCTGCAATTAACCATTGCACTACCTTTCGATTTCTATCTGACCACCTTTGTGATTTCCATCAGAACACAAGTCCTTACCTAACCCTTTCTAAGGCATACTTTATATGTAAATATAAACTACCATCATACCTGATGCTGTGGCACGAGTTACCCGTACTGGCATCCGCTTTCGATCCCATTCACAGTTTAAGTTCAGACACTAGGAGTGTCCGAATCTCTCAAACTATTGCTCTGATACCAACTTGTAAGGCCCCAAACCCGGGAGGCCTCACTCGTTGGATTTACACATTTACAAACAGTTCTTAAACTTGAATATCAAAATAACGCCGCGGAAAATTTCATTAAAACATAGTCGTTACATCGTTCAACATGCGGAAGCGTAACATAGTCTAATACATAAACATAACGTAAACTAATCATCACGGGATGCCAGTCTTCATGTCATCCGGGTAACTCATCAAGCCGCCCAGCATCACCTTCCATCATCATAACCTGCCTTAACCTTAATGTGCATACTAAAAAGTCAACTACGCTGGTGAGTTCTAGTTTTAACATAAAACTTTAACTTCAAATAATTTGCCAAAAACATAACTTCACACTTCATTTAATAAAAAGCGTACATAAAATAATGCAATAACAAAACATAACACTTCATAAACATAAGTCAACGAACATATCGAATATGCGCCTTCTCGTAACCGTCACATACTGACTGAATAACCTAAAGATCACCACCGCTAGGCCCATCAATCACCGTACTGTCCTTCGGGTGAAGAACTCCTAGGGCCCGATACTTAGGTTATTCAACACTACTTCAAGCACGTCATCACAAGGATGACACGTACCAAACTTCAAGCACTGCGCCCCGTAGGGCAGAAGTACCAAACTTCAAGCACGACTACCCCGTAAGGTAAATCGTACCAAACTTCAAGTTCACGATAATCCCCTTGGCGACCGTCATCGCCCCAGTTGTACAACAGTTGGCCAGCCACAGAGGCCCCTAAAAGGTAAAGGCCCATAACATACTTCCCATACCCTTAACCTTCATTCCCTAAGGAATATTGGCAGATTCGTTCGTTTGTGACTTTTATAAACCTTTGCTTCTTTTACTTCAAAATTTCAGTTAAAGCATTCGTACGTTTTATTAAAAACATTCATTCATTCATAAACACTCCATAAACTTCATAAACTTCTTTTGGCAAAATATTTCATAAACACTTCTTTCATAACCCTTCCATCCAAAACATCGTTCATAAAACATCATTTTATAAAACGTCACATACAACATTCATAAACATAGTTTTATAAAATAGTCACATCGTTACGTATGCACACCAGCCTAAAAACATTATTAAAACATTTAAAAGAGGGCTTCTAGAACTCACCTTATAAGCTAGTCTCGGTTGTCCTAAACAAAGGCCCAACAAAGTCACTTCCGATCTGAATTGATTAGTTAAATACACATCAGACCAATACCGACTCTAACGGTTTAACCCTTCTAAACATACTAACTTTACTTAACCAGCCTGATGCCTGCACACTTAGCAAGTGCGCAGGGACTTGTTCTTGCGTACTTAATAAGTGCGCAGACTTTGCTTCATGCGTACTTGATAAATACGCAGCACCTGCTTCATGCATACATGATAAGTATGCATGACCCTCTTCATGCGTACTTGATAAGTACACAGGATCCTCTTCTTGCGTACTTGGTAAGTACGCAGGATCATCTTCATGCGTACTTGATAAGTACGCACGAACTGCTTCTTCGCAAAAACCCTAACTTTCGCCTTCGGGTCTGATCATGTCAAGATCCCGAACTTGTTTACTTCAAAACGTTTGCTTTCCATTAAGGAACACAAATCTATGTTTATCTTTCAGTTTTATCCGTTAAAACGTTACCTTTTCACCCAAAACCCAAAAACGAACAAAAACTCAGATTTAGGCCCGATCGTTACCTGAATCGAGTTTCTGATCCGGAGGTTCTTCTCACGAGCTCTGGAGCAACACACTTCTCAAATCTCGGGTCGATCCGCCAACTTTCTCTCTCTATGGTTTCTCTCTCTAGAAGTTCCAATTGAGAGAAATGGTGGAGGTCTAAGCTATTTATAGGGGAGGCTCCCCTTCCAGCCCGCCGGCCCATCCGACCCGACCCGACATGCCTCGTTCATTTAATTCGTCATTTTAACTGTCGTTTTATTTTTGGGATGTTACAAGTACCTCCAACTTAAATGTTCCTAAGAAAGAATGACGGGTCTAGAAGAGATTTATACACCACTCTTTCCTTAGACAGAACATTCAGTTTGCTAGATAACTATATACCGGTCGGATGGTTACCCTTGGTCTATAGTGATATTTATTCTTTCTTTTTATCTTTCCTTTTTCTTCTTCCAGTTGACGAATTCTTTCCTTGAATTGCCTTGATTCTTTCTTCACTTCATCAGTTTCTCTTAAGGCACGATCAAGGAATTCTATGGGTGTTCCAAGATGAGCTGAAGAATAGTTATACTGAGGAGGTGGTGTGACACCCAGTAATTATGGTAAATATCCATATTACATAAATGCACGTTCAAATCATATATTTTCCTGAAGTATTATTTTGAATAAGTAAAGTCAAGGAGTCTAGCAAAGAAACTTATATCAAAATAGTAATCTTTATGAATTACTAGGGAAATAAGCGATAATAAACCGCAAGGAACGTTGTTGGTGATTAACAAAACTTTTATTCCAAGTAAAGTCTAGTACCCGCTGGTTATAAAAACATAAATATTGGTGACAAAATTATTGAAAATAAACACAAAGAATATTGGTTCATGGTGACGAATTATTATTATGTGTGTACGTATATATTATAGTTAAACATTAACTATGACGGGTTAAATTAGTGGACTATTAAAATATAGTCGAAATACGAAATATAAAGAGTTTTAATCATAAAAGTTCATATATCTGGTATTAGATCACGAGAGCGCCTACCGGGTATTTTACCTACTAAAAACCTATCAACTAGTATACATACTACAATTTACAAGTTGAATCAAACCCAAACCCCCCCCCCTTCTACCCCTCTCGGCCGAGACCACCCACCCACCACCCACTTTCCACCAAATCCACTAACTCCATCAAATCTTGTCATAGAGACCATTCTCATTCAAGTGTAGAGGTAACTCAAGGTCAAATCCATTCTATCAATCTTGAATGATAATGATGATGGAGTGTTGAAGCATCCAACACTCAAACTCTTCCATCTCTATATATATATACGATATACTCACACACACACACTAGCACCATTCCACCTTTTATATTCAAGAGCAAGTTCTAGAGAGCCTTAGTTAAAGCTTGGAGAAATTGAGAAGTTTTGAAGCTAGGGAGTCAGGTTCTGACAATAAAACGAGCATCCATCAACGTTCACTAGTGCAATCGTCGCCTAGCTTGACTAGTGGTAAGGAAACCGACACCCAACCCTAATTCCATCTCTTTTTCTTAATCTAAACATGTTGTTCATCATAATAAACAAAGAGGCTGAAAGATTAAAAGAGTTTTCTTAAAGATTTAACCTTATAAAGTATAAAAGTTAGGGTTTTGTATAAATATATATATATATATATATAAGGGTCGAAAATTTGGTGATTATATACATGAATTGTTGTTGATTATTTTAGTGATAAGTTGTTTCATGTGATGCTAAGTTTAAAGTAGATAAAAACTAAAATAGATGGATATATATATATATATCTATGTTGGTAGAAAATAATCATGCATATGTTCATATATGTTTGACTTGATTGAGAAACTAGAAGTGTTTAAAGTGTATGAATACATGTGTAAAAATGGAAACTAGGATATGCATACATGTATATACATGGGCCGAAAATGCATGTAAATATATATATATATATATATATATATATATATATATATATATATATATATGTATGTGTTGGATTTATGATAACCAAATGGATGGATACATAAATAGTAATGTAAATTTAATAAATAATTATGGATGTATTCTTGATGTTGGATGATTTTGATAAATAAGTTATAGATTAGAGAAAGTCTAAATAATACTTGAGGAAAAAGGAAAGATATAAGTGTATGTATACATGTAAAAATCCTATGGAATATATCTAGGTGTATATGTGTTTAAGTTGTAGAAATTGAATAATGATTTAACAATTGCATGTAAATATATATATATAAACGTCATAATATATATTTATATATAACGAGAAACTTGTTAAATCGAAAGGAGATATGAAACGGCTAAACAAATGAAATAATATATATTTAGAACACGTTGATAACATAGAACGTAGACACGAGTAAAGAAATATAAAGACGTTCGGTTTGAGAATAAATAATAGTATGTTATCGTGAAACTTGTTTAAATATGTGTTGGATTGTTAAAACATGATTATACTCGTACGTACAAATGAATGCATGTTGAATATAAACACATGTTGTCAGAACAAGTAAATTGTATGAGTACGTGTTAACAAGGATTATGTACACGTAGGACGATTCGTATGCTTGGAACACTTTTGAACGACATTTGTGGTTTATATAATTATTAATACAAAATGATTATATGATGATACGTGAGATATAATATAAATATATTATATTGTGATGCAAAAATAATATTTGTTTTTGACAAACGTAACTAGTCACCAATATGAAAATATATTATTTTCTCGGGAAATAAGTAAAGCGTCTAGACTAGGAATAATAATCACCAACGGGTCGTCACGTTAAAACACGGTTTTATTAAACAAAAACGCACTTAACGGGATTCGTTAAGGCGGGTGAACAACTTGTGTTTAAGACGGTTAGTCTTAACATGTAAGGTATCCTTGTGTGATTAGGGTACGGATAAGTGGGGTTTACGGTTATTCAAGTGTTTGCTAGCAGTCATACTGACGAGGTGAGTTTCACTAACCCCCTTTTTTTTAAGTTTTCAAATGATTTGGGGTGGAAACATACTTGTAAAAGACTTTTGTGTGTAAATGAATTGAACTAATGATCTGACCGTATGTGTGTATTGAGGGAAAAGTAAAGCGCTTAAAGTCCTCTGAATAAGTTAGTAACCATTAGCTATTTTAGCCCAGGATTATATGGATAGTACTATTGGGGGTGACGCCTCCGGTCATGGTTAGTCGCGCTAACCAGGGGTCAAAAGGACCGAATGACCGCATATTGTCTTACTCGCAAAAAGGCGAGGGGGAGGCACAAAAGGTCGGGGTTTGGTTACGGTCTCGTACATTACATACTATTTTGTATTCCTTGCAAGCTTACAAATGGGGTCAATAGATCGGATTAGTATTCAAATTCATTGGTAATACATGCAAAAGGGTTCTGATCAGGTTAAAGTGATCAAGTTTTAAGCAAAAGAGTTCTGATTAGGTTAAAGTGATCAAGTTTTAAGCAAAAGAGTTCTGATCAGGTTAAAGTGATCAAGTTTTAAGCAAAAGAGTTCTGATCAGATTAAAGCGATCATGTTTTAAACAAAAGAGTTTTGATCAGGCTAAAGTGATCAGGTTTAAATAAAGGGTTTTGATCAGGTGAAAATGATCAGGTTTAAACATTGGGTTTATGATAACTCTTTATAGTAATTTGTGAACTCACCAACCTCGTGTTGACGTTTTTAAGTATGTTTTCAGGAAAATGAACGTGGTTTCCAGGCTAGCAATGTAGGTTACTTACATACATGAGGATACAGCTTTTGGAAGGATTTCACTTGTATAACTCATGGTTTTGAGTCATATTTGAGAAATCTTAAATTTTGTAAAAACTAAGTTATGTTTTGGGATGTAAACATTTAAACTTTGGTTATGTATCCAATATCATGTATGTGTTTGCGGTAATCATATGCTTCGAAAACCAGTGAACGTTACGCCTCGCGTTTCCGCCTTGGCGGGGTGTGACAAGTGGTTCAAGAATACCAAATAATATGTCGTAAAACACATTATGGTAAGGATCATCAGGACCATCAGTTGGTTCATTGATATATTCTTCTAACATCGAGGGTAACGTATAAGGATTTTCTTCACCAACTGGATATAGGTATGGATCTTTAGTCTCTATTTCAGGTTCTGCTTCCTCCGGTATTTCTTTAAACACATCCTCTATTTCCTCTGCAGATACGTTTGTATGTTCTGTTGACATTTTAACATGCATCTTTGGTTTAGTAGACCGGCTTGGTCCAGCTTCATTTATATCTAACTGTCTTATTAGAGGTGGAGTATCAGTTATCCAGTTCTCAAAATCTAAAGTAGTTTCCATCCAGGATGAGCTAGATTGATTTTGATGATAGGATTCATTGTCAGATATAATGATAGGGTCAGAAAGGGAATCGCCGGTATCAGATTTGATTACAGGATTTTCCATGGATCCTGTATGATGATAACGTTCTTCTTCAGATCGTCCATAGATATAAGCATAGTAACTATTTCCAGACATCTGTATAATTAACACTAAATTATTATGGAAGTCTACCTACTTTTCTTAGCAGGCAGTCTATTCTGGTTAAAGCTTAGATACCTTACCTGAGTATCTTATTTGCTAAAACCAATTAATATCATAATCAAGTTACAACTTAGATACTAATCTCTAGTATCTAATATGTTGAAACAAATGGCTCTGATACCAACATGTCACACCCCGGGTTTAGCCTACCCGGGCGTGCGACCAATAGTTGGTACATGTCTCTTATTTTATCTCATCAGATATTTATAAACACGGTGGGATATTTTAATAACTCAGGATCTTTTCAAAAGACGGGGAATCTCCCATTTCATTTCATTTCAAACACAAGGGATAAACCGTGATATCGTAGACAAACGTTTAAATTTACAAAACCAAGGTTACATGAGCCATTTCTTTCAAGCTGATGTCTAGGGAGGACATTCCCTTTTTTTATGACATCATTATTCTTTTATCATCATATGGATATATCATAAAATCGTCCTTGGTTACGTGTAAAATGTTTGAAAATATCTTATCAGTATAAACTGGTGAATACAAGTATATTTGAAATTACAATCTGACAAGCGTGAATAAATAGAACAATTTGCCCATATTTGAATGGTCAATTTACACATTTAGCGGACCCCTGCCCGAACGTATAACCACTAGCCACACCCGGCACTTTCTTGGATCATCATTTTTTTACGTTAAATGGGACCCTGCCTTCCCCTGTCACACCCCTCTAAGGCGGAATCGCGAGGCGAACGTTCACTGGTTTCCAAATCATATGATTACTGCAAACACATATATGATAAATAGATACATAATTAAGTTTAAAATTTTTACATCCCAAAATGTCATTTGAGTTTACAAAATATCAAGATTTCACGTATATGACCCATACGCCATGAGTTATATAAGGGAAATCCCCAAAATTCGTATCCATTGTAGGTCCAGATTTCAGTCGAATCACTGATATGATCGATTACACACACACAGGCGGAAACTGTGTGTATGGTGGTGAAACAGGTAATAGAAACAGTGTTGGTGAAGATAACTAGCTAACCACAGTTTGAATCAACAATCAAAAGGTATGAAAATGTATGAACACAGTGAATAAACAACTGCAGATTGTATTGATTCAAGCAAAATGTGAAAGAGAAGGTTCAGGGTTACAGCCGCTACTCACACCCTAAACAATCTCAAACTAGGCTATTTATAGTAGTGACAGGTATCGAAACTATGGTCAATCGAAACTACTAGTTTCGATTGACCATTTACAATTGATACACACTGTCGAAACTACCATCTATCGAAACTACTAGTTTCGATTGAACAGACTCAATCGAAACTAAGTAGTTTCGATGGCCCAGACTTAACTAATTACAGAAAACTGAAATTACAATAATGAAATGACAGAAAGTAAACTAGTCTAAAATTGTTTAAACATACAATAAATGACAACAGCTTATACAAAATATATGACTCTACAATCTCCCCCTAAGCTGTTGCATTACTGTCTTCAGCTCTTCATGAAGCAGTTGGTCCTTCAGATGTCTTTGGGATGAAAGGTTTGACATGGAGAGATACAATTCTTTGATAGGATTTGGCATCAGCTTCATCTTCATCACTATAAGCCTGAATGTGATTCTGGAATAGCACCTCCAGATCTTCAGGTTGAAATTTCAGCAGCTCCATTGGATCAAAGATGGTGATGTCTTCCTTGCCCTCACATTCAATAACTGCACTGCCAATGACTGGGTTATAGAACCACTTTCTGAAAGTTTGTAACTGGACGGGTACAGATTTTGGAATAGTGATAGTCTTATGTGTTTGGGCAGGCTTGTATCTTAGGAACACATATGGCTTTTTAGTCTTAGGATGAAACCTAGTCTTTGAGATCTTCTTCTGATTTTTTCTAGGCTTCATTCCTTTGAAATCGTTGTTGACTTGAGAATGTAGAAACCTCTCAAAGTCATAAGCCATCGTGACCTTCCCAGGGTTTTGAAGTGGAAGTTTTGCTAAATCCCTGAGGTCATAAAAAGGAAGGGTCTGGAAGTCAGTCATGTTCTTGAAGTGCTGAACTCCCCCTCTATATCGTCTGATGATAAAGAGCTTCCTTTCAGCATCGTATTTCCATCCAATTGGAGGCCTTTTCAGTTCTTGATGCTCGGCTATCCACTCATAAGTTTGAGGAGTCTCTTCTAGAATGATCTTTTTAAACCAAGACTTCCTTGAAATAGGAGGTTCAGGTGCAGTTGAAGGTTGATCTTGAGTTGGAATTGACTTAGAGATTGGAATGGTTGGTTCAGGAATGATAGTCTTGATGAGATTAATCTGAACATCTTCTTCATCTGATAGGGTTTGAATTTCATCTCCTTCTTCAGTAAAATATCTAGTTTGTTCAGTTTCTTTCTCTTCAGTAGTTAAAATTTCTGGATGAAGGTCATTGTATCCAAAGTTGTCAATCTCATCTAGAAGAGCATTCAGCTCATCATCTGATGGGATGTCTTCTTCATCCAGAATCACTGTTTCAATATTAGCCATAGCTCCCTTCCCTCTCTTCCTTGCTTCTCTTCTTTCATGAGCTGAGGGAAGGACAGACGCTGTTTCTTCAACCTTTACTTCAACAGACTCCTTTGTCATGGCACCGTGGCCAGTATACACGGTTAATGCAGATTCTGGATTAGTGACAAAGGTAGGAGACGATGGTTCAAGTTCAGATGTAGTCTCCCCCTGAGCCTTTGAAGTGGTTGGCTGTTGTGGAGTAGGTTTGTTGACAGAATCTTTGAGCTGCTTAACTATTTCAGCTAAGGCTTTAAAGTCTTCTTGTTGCCTTATGATTAGTTTTTGTTGAGTTTTCAGCTGAGTCTGCTGACTATCTATTTGAGTATGTAAGCCCCCAACCTCCAGCTTCAAGTCTTTGACTTCCTCCTTAACTTCTTCTAGCTTAGACTTCAAGCCGTCAATCTCTGTATCTTTCTTTTGAAGATTGTCTTGAATTTTCTTTATTTCAAGACTTAGAGTCTTTACTCTTGGTACAGGAGAGGTTGAATCATGGTGTGGAGATGCAGGAGGTGTATGGATGGGTGATTGTTGTGGAGATATCGGAGGTGTAGGGATAGGTAATTGTTGTGGAGATGTAGGAGGTGTAGGGATAGGTAATTGTTGTGGAGTAGGATGAGGAGATGGTTCTGGAGTGGTGAATGAAGACTCTGACGAGGATGACAAATCCTCCAATCCAGTCTTTATCCTTTTAGCCCTAGGCTCCTCCTCTTCAAAATCAGATCCTGACTCAATTTGTCTTTTTGAGGAAGATGCAAGTTTCTCTATTCTTTCATCTGAATCAGACTTGTAATAGTCTGATCCATAAATTCCTGCATCTAGAGTCCCACTTGACTCTGCCACTTCTTCTTCATCCTCCTGTAAGCTAGCTTCAACATTTACTGTTGGCTCTTGAACTATCTGTATTTCTTCAACAAAAGGAGCCTCTATCACAGGCTCAATTACATGTTGCTCTTCTTCTTGAACAATGGGTATGTCTACCTCAATCTCAGCTTCATCAATAGGTGGATTACCTTGATTTTGTTCAGCTTCCAACACTTCTTCATCTGATGATAAGTTTTCTTCTTCAAGATCAGGATCAATGTCAGGGATAAACTCTTCTTCTCCAATGATATGACCGAACAGGGGAACGTCGGCTATCGCCGGTTGGTCCTTTTGTTGGTACTTTTCATGTAGCTGAGTGTTTTGGCTATCATATTATCAAACACAAAGGTGTTTCCACCTTGTTGAAGCTCAGGAAGAAGATGATTGATGATAATTTGTAGAAATCTAGGATATGCTAGAAACTTCTCCTTCACTGCTCCAGTTAAGTTATCCTTTAGCTGAGTGAATATGAAACCAGAAAAGTTGTAGTCTCTTCCCTTTATTAATCCCAATATAGCTGATCCCATAGTACTGTTAGCTGAATCAAAACCCCCTTTCCTTATTGATAGGCAGTGAATAAACACATGCACTATATATCTCCAATGGCTTGGTAAGGAGTTCTTGATTATCTGACCACTCTTGAACTCATCAGGATGACCCATTCTTCTGAAGCATTCTTTCACATAGTAGATTGGAAAATCAAAGGGTGCTTCTGGGTTGTCATTTAACTGCAGTACCTCTCTCACTGTGTCTTCAGAAAATAATACTTCTTGGCCATGTACAGTTGCTCTAATGTGTTGCACATTATTAACTGTGATTATCTCTGCAGTTTCCCAAAATTGTTTAATAGTTGCCTCAAACACCGGTAGGTTGTGGCTTATGGCAAAACTTATGTTGGAGTTTGCCAGAAAGTTTAAGACCGGAATGAACTCAGCAGCTTTCGGATCATTGCTATTAAGAAATGCACAGACATTGTGCCTTTTCACGAATACGAGATCCATACCTGTAAAATTCATCAGTTTTGCACAATAAGTAAAGGTTCTGAATATGGTCAATCGAAACTAAGTATTTCAACACTTAGGAAAAATCATAAATCCTTACTGTCGAAACTAAGTAGTTTCGATAGAGATGAACTTATCGAAACTAACTAGTTTCGATATAAGCAATAAGCTTTGATCAACACTTATAAAATTTCTGAAATCAACACTGTCGAAACTAAGTAGTTTCGATAGAGATGAACTTATCGAAACTAACTAGTTTCGATAGAGGCAATAAGCCTTGATCAACACTTATAAATTTCTGAAATCAACACTGTCGAAACTAAGTAGTTTCGATAGAGATGAACTTATCGAAACTAAGTGGTTTCGATAGAGATGAACTTATCGAAACAAGTAGTTTTGATAGAGAAAAACTTATCGAAACAAGTAGTTTCGATAGAGAAATTAGGTCAAGTTTGGGTGTCGAAACCAGTAGTTTCGATTAAAAATTTTGAGAAATTTTGAAAGAGTTGAACTCTTTTATCGAAACTACTTGGTTTTGAAACTCAAACCCCTTTTGATTCACTATACATAGACTAAAATAAACAGTTTAATGAAGGGTTTAGAGTGGCCTGTAAATGACGGAATGTCATCTTACCAAATGCGAGACTGTTTATCTGATGGTGAAGACGAAGGTGACAACGGGGGTAACCAGGTGATTAACCCTGATAATTTGCAACTCAGACCAAGGCTTGAGAAATTTTGTGTGTGTCGGAGAAGATGAAAGGGTTGCGAAAAAGACGAGTGAAGAAGATATGAAGGGAGGGATTTATTTATGAAGGCTTTTAAATTGCGAGGAACAAAAGACAAATATGCCCCTGTCGAAACAACTAGTTTCGATAGGGCAAACTAGTTTCGATATTTACAGAGTAGTTTCGATAGGGCAAAGTAGTTTCGATATGAACATAGTAGTTTCGATATGTCAAAATAGTTTCGATATGTACAAAGTGACAGAAATAAGACTAACATATATACACAAGATATTTACACTTTTCTTCTTGAAAAAGATCCAACATGAGATCAGATCTGGTCAGTCTCTTGAAACACTTCCTTTTGCAATTAACTACTGTGAGTCCCTGAAGATAGCTGATATTTGTGCAAAGTAAACCCGAACATTTGTTTGTATTTTGATTTCATGTGATTAAACGGTACCATTTAAACACTATACAAGGTGTAACCCACATATTAAAATAAAATGATTTTGAAAACCTATCAATCCTCAAGAAGTACCCATCTTCATCCTATCATCTCTTTCTGATTAACCAAGGTACCGTCTTAGTAATGTCAAAGTACCACCAAAGTAAACTAAAATATCCAAGTGGATTTAGAAAATTAAAATAAAAATATCCAAGTAGATATTAAAAGGTACGAGCATTCTAGATCTTTGCGTAAGTAAAACAGAAGAAGTCGTAAAATTATCCAAGCGGATAGAAAAATGTTGAACACCCGAGATCTTTGCGTAAGCAAAACAGACGGGGTCAAATCATCCAAGTGGATGGGAAAAGGATGAGCACCTGAGATCTTTGCGTAAGCAAAACATACAGGGTCATCGGTGGTAAATATCGTTATATTGACGGTCACTTGGCGTATGAATAGGAATCCAATACGTAAGCATGTATCTGATTGAATTGGTTTTATTAGATAAAAAAATGGGTTAGATGTTTCAGTCGATCATATCAGTGATTCGACTGAAATCTGGACCTACAACCAGGACTCTCATAAACCGACTGACTTAACAGTTGCACACAATGTACTCTTCCCGACACAACGTTCAATTTAACTTGACACATCACATTGATTCCATCTATTTATCACATCAATATCATCTCATACATAATTAATTTAACTCATCACTTGCATGCAATTTAACATATATAAATGCACACAAACACATACCTCATCACCGCACCCTCGTCAGGGTTATCCCGTCGGGATACTCGTCCTAACTCAGCTATACCCTTGTTACAGGGCCCCGCCAGTAAACATAGTGACACACTTGTCATCTACGATGAGTACCTGGCCACCCACACGGTGACTATATCATCTACCATACGGTGACTGACACATCACCCATACATTGATGATCCCGAAGGACTCCGTCCTCCGCACCGCTGTTGACCCTGCACACAGACAACAATGTAAGCACACAAAGCAACACATATATACACATGATACTACCTGAACATGTACTACGACTCACTACCCTTTCACGGATCACTTACGTGTGTAATCCAATACTTACTTTAGACGTACCTACTTAATGTCTAGACCCATTACCCAACTCTTTCCGAATAGGTAAATATACAACACACAAACATCGTACCGACTTATAGCCCGCACATACCATGGACACCACCTAGACCCATGCAAACACGATACCCGTCGTGTCATGAGGACAAAGACACAATACACATAGCATCAAGCACACGACGCATGACAACCTACTATCACCTACTTGACTCGTTAATGAACCACATATGGGTTCCCTTGCTAACTCTCCTTATATAACCATCGCAGGTTTAACTAAATTCCCGACTAACCCCGACTAACTCATAAGATGATACACACATATCATCACTACTCTTGTTCACCCATACTAAGGACCCCATAACGACCCTTAGCTTCATTATTACATAATGATCTAATAAAACACTTCAAGTTAAAATCATAACTCGTAATGTGTTCGTTTAATAAAACATGCGAGTATGTACGATAGCCCCAAAACAGTAAAACGTTTAAAAAAGGGGATTAGAAACTCACCGGTTACGCTGAGTCCAAATCCTTGATCTGCACCCTAATCACTCGCCCAAATCCCGATCCTGCCAAGCATATAATCACATGATCAGGCACATGCTTAAATATACTGTAACACTCTAATTTCAAACACCGATTATTTAATCATTAAAACATGCGAAAGCATTTGTCCCAAGAAAAGATTTTTTTTTAAATACAAATTTCTGTCATGGTAGTGTTCAGATGAACACTACCATGTTCCCCTGAAGCCTGCTCTAGAAAATAAACAAGGTTGTTGTCATGGTTGTGTTCAGATGAACACAACCATGTTCCCTGACAGCACCTTCCATTCTCACCATTTTTACAATTTTCAACACTTAGCCAAAATTCTAACATTTTCCATCTTGACATAAATTCTCCCAACACTTGGGTTTGGGTTAAAACTTTCAAAACACTATAACTTTTCACCAAAAAGAACACAAATTCATGTATTGGTTTACACCCATTATATAAACTTAATTACAACCCAAAACCATCAAAAACGCGTACGAAAACCCGTCTTTCGCCATGGACTTGACATAGACTACGCCGGAACTTTCCCTACATGCCACCACATATAATCACCATTAGTAATGAAGATAAAACATCAAACAAGGTAAAATCATTCTAATTTCACCCATTCACTCATTTGACCCATTTTCACCCAATTAGTCCTTAGGCAACATATCACTTTCATAACACTTTACAAGTTTCATTCTTTTCTTATAACCATCCCATAATTATCAACATTTCATTTCCATTATGGAACACTACCATAACTTCTTTACCTTTCCAAAATGGTACTTAGACCATAATTTTCATCACATTTCCATTATGGTACATAGTCCATAACTTCATAACAACATTTCCATTATGGTACTTAGACCATAACTTCATAACCACATTTCCATCATAGTATTATAACTATAATTACATTCATTCACATATTCATACACCTCTATACACATTCATAATACATTTCATATTATTCAAACATAACGCATATCACACCATATATCAAAAGCACTTACCTTTTGGATTCGAAGATCCCGTTCCACCTTCTCGATTGGCAATTTATTACCTAAACACATTCATCTAGTTTAGTCATCTATCATACTTCAAAATCACATTTTAATTGGGTTTTCAACCCAAATTTTCTATTTCCAACCCAAACTGGCCCGTTTGGGTTCTACTCATATCCAAACATCCTCTTTCCACTCAAACTCACCTACTTGAGTTTCATTACCATTTTCTTAACATAAATTTTCATTCAATCTTTATCATTAGGTTAATTTGGTGTTCTTTAAAGTGCCTAACATCATATAAACACTTAATCATCATTAATTCACAATCCTATCATCATTACCCAAAAATCCCTAATCCTTTCCATATGAACCATAATTTCTCATAATCAAAATCAAAGGGTTCTAGGATGTTATTCACCATTCTTTACCTTTAGTTTAGTTAGATTATCAACAATCTAACGTCAATTAACCACATGCATCATAAATTCTGGATTTCTACAAAACCCATCTATGAACCCATCAATGGTGAACTAAAAAGGATGATAATCACTTACTTGATATTAGGAAGATGACGTGCAAGCTAACACCTTCACAAATCAAGCCTCAATTGCAAGATTTAGCTTCAACACTCTTGTTCTCCTTTTTCTCTTAAAAGCATCGACACCCACCACAACCAAAATTCTGGATTTTGACTTCATATAATTCAAATATGGCAGATTTTCCATATTTTCAATTTCAGTCCCTCAACTTCCATATCATCCATTTTCATGCCAAAATTAGTTAAAAACTAACATAACCCCAAAATTAACTTGAAACCCACTTGTTTCAACTTATTTCTAAAATATTATTTCCACCATAATATTAAATAGAAATATTTATTTATTTAAAACGAAACCCGGAATTTGGTTCGTTACAAATCACCTCCCCTTATTTGGGTTTCGTCCCGAAACCCGACTTCACATAAAGAGGTTCGAATAACATTTGAGCATCTCTTACTCGGTTTCCTAAGTCATTTCTGCTTCCTTTTTATGTTTCCATCGCACCAAAACTTGGCTAATCTCTTTGTTGCGCAAACGCTTCACCTTTCTATCCAAGATTGCCACCGGTTCCTCAACATAATTAAACTTTTCATCCAATTCAATGTCATCCAATGGAACAAAAGTAGACTCATCCGCCAAACATTTTCGCAAATGTGACACATGAAACGTGTTATGAAGTCTAGTTAGTTCCTCCAGTAGCTCCAAACGATAGGCTACCGCACCCACCCTTGCTATCACTTTAAACGGTCCGATGAAATATGGACTCAACTTCCCCTGTTTCCTAAACCGTATCACCCATTTCCAAGGAGAGACTTTCAAAAGCACAAAGTCTCCCATTTGAAACTCAATCGCCCGCTTCCTATTATCCGCATAGGATTTTTGGCGATCCTGAGCCGCCTTTAAGCGTGCCCTTATTTGGTCAATACTACTAATAGTTTTCTCGACCACCACTTTGCTACCAAGTTCCCGTTGACCAATTTCACCCCAACACACGGGTGTTCGACATCTCCTCCCATACAACACCTCAAAAGGAGGCATACCAATGCTAGAATGGTAACTATTGTTGTAAGAAAATTCCGCCAATGGTAAATGGTCGTCCCAATTACCCCCAAAATCCAATGCACACGCGCGTAACATATCCTCGAGCGTTTGAATCGTTCGCTCGCTTTGACCATCCGTTTGAGGATGATAACCGGTACTAAGATTCAATCTAGTCCCCATATCCTCATGGAATTTCTTCCAAAAACGAGAAGTAAATCTCGTATCATGATCTGATATGATCGTCACCGGTACACCATGACGTGACACTATTTCCTTCACATAGATTTTCGCCAATCTATCCGATGAATACGTTTCCTTTATAGGAAGGAAATGTGTACTCTTTGTCAACCGATCTACTACTACCCATATTGCATCATAACCCTTTCGAGTTTTTGGTAGTTTAGTGATTTTTATATTAAAATAATACAAGAAAAAATGTTTAAAAATAAAACAGTGTGGAGAGATTCGAACCCGGGTCTCTCCCACACAAGCACACACACTTAACCAGTCCCGCCCGCTAGGGTCATCGCATTAGGATCCGGTCAGAAACAGTTTTAACCAAAAACGCCTGAGAGCCCTTCTCCCCTATAATCGATCGCGATCGGTCCCAGTTCAAAACCCACAAATCTAATCGCGATTTAGCGAGATGGCATATGGGTTTTGCAAATTGAGTATAGGCGATTCTGAGGCTAGGTTTAATTGAAAAACTATCAAGTTTAAGATCGATTAGTTGCAAAATTCAAGAGTCGAAACCCTAGGTACGAACCCAGAATCAATTCAGTTGAATTCGATGTTAAAAATGGTTGGATTCATAGGGTTTTTACTAAACAGAAGGGTTCGAAATTAATGAAATAGATTAATTGCATTGAGATTAAACCTAAGATCAAAACCCCCAAATCAAATTATGAAGAACCCTAGTTTACGGTTCATAATAAATTCGATGTTATTTAATTCAGTTGGTATAGGGCTTTCAAAGAGTAGATGGTCGCGAGTCTAACCATATGATTCAATTGAATTTTAATCGAGTTTAGAATCAAAATCCCCAAAGTGGGTTTCGTATGAACCCTAGGTTACGAGTGAAGTTCAATTCGATGATATTTGATAAAATACTCATAGGGCTTTCATACTACTGAGAATTTCGAAACTAATGGTACTAGAATTTACCAAAATGAAGTCCGAATTGATAGTGTTCGGTCAATTGGGTTTCCGACTTCGAGTGGTTTAATCCCCAGCGACTCCGGCTTAGTTCCTGATCGAATTGACAAGTGCAGGAGCTTCGAATGGACTCGTACAAGGTGCGCGGGTGATCAATTTGTGAGAATAACAGACGAATGATGTGAATTTGATAGTAGATGATGAGGGTGTCGACGGTTTCAACATAAACACTCATAATTGAGTTTAACTCGCATGATTATTATTCAGTAATGATCCCATAATTGGCGATGATTGCATTAATGTGAATTTATGTTACTATTTCAAACGAATTTGTGTAAATCGCACGGATTTGAAATCAAGAACGCTAAGGTTGACTTTCCAAAGTCAACAGAATCAAAAATAGCTAAATTACAGGTTTAGTCCTTGTAGTTCCATGCTTTGCAGTTTGGAAAATGGCAGAACAAGTCCCTAAGGTTTGAGTTTGGGTAAAGACTTGGTTAGTTTGACTTTCAAAAGTCAATAAGGATAACAACATTCTGATTTTGACTTCACAAGTCAACATGATTTGGTTTCGTCTAATTACCCACTAAGTCCTTGTATTTTGAGTTTGCATAATTTACAGGAATAGTCCCTGAAGTTTGAATTAAGTTAATTAGATTAATTTTAACTGGATTTAGATAACGAAGTTAAACTGAAAAGTCCGGATTGTCACAGTATACTTCTTTGTTCCTTTCTTCTCACGACCCCGACACCGGGTCGTTTAACCTTTGATATCCCTGTTAGTACGAATTTAAAACACTACAAACACCATTAGTAGGTTAGTTCGCACCGTAAAGATTAAACAACATAATACACCGACATTCATTTTGTTTCACATCACAACCCGCCCGGTTATCAACTTATTATTATCCCACTATATACCCTTGTTATTGGTTAATAATAACACCCGCCATTAGTATGCAAATCACCTTATTAACCACGTAATATGAAGGGTATATTTAACTATGGAGTAACAATCTTGTGACTCCACGAATACAACATTACATACTTATCTTTATATTGGTAAACTCATTAAACCATGAGCTTTTATGTCTACTTAAGAATAATTAAAATTGGTTAAGTAAACACTCCATCCATAGTTTCAACATATATCAAGCAAACAAAACCATGTGAAAATAGTCCCGGCGTATCAGTACGCCACTTGCCGTACCCACTCAGAAAACAACTTTTCAGCGTAATGAGGCCATAAGGCAGTGAACTTCTCCAGGTCTAGCATAAGAGTACGCTGATGGGTATAAGAGTACGCCACCCAGAAAATACAGTTTTGACATCAACTCCACTTTTTTTCCTTTTTGACCCGTTACAACAACACATTCACTTTCTACTTGTATAAACTCGACCAAACAATGTTTGGAGCACCAACAACATATTGAACACCTAATTAACACAAACTCCTTATATTACAACACCTTTTTTATACTCCTCATATGCATAAAAGCCATATATGCTTTAATTCATTTTAGGATTCAATAATCCACACATTTTACTTAAACTTTAAATAAAGTTGTCATCATATATATGATGGCACCAAAATATACTTTCATTATTATAAATTAACTCCTTAATCACATTCTCATATTTAAACCACTTGCATATGGATATTAAACTCATTGTGATCATTTCTAATTTAACAAATACAACATCTCAAGTAGTTTACTATTATGCATGAAATAGTAATAATAACCCACACGGTATAGAACTAGTTACAACCCACTAGCTACGACTAACATAATTAGAGTCACTCACATTTGCCCGTAGGATTAGCTCGACCTTTGAATCCTCTGTTTGTTCCTTTTTGACTTCCAAGCTTTGAAAAAAATGGCAAGCTTCCAAGTCAACAAACTCAATTAGTATGTATGTTGTGAAGTTCTTTTAACATAGATCCTTGTAAGGCATTCGCCATATCAATACACAATCATTCGCCACACATACATATGTGTACCATCCTAATCGATTCATATTTAATAATCTCTTTTTATTCATTTAGATTTACTAACCGAACCCATCTATATGCAACATCAAATTAACCATTTAAATCAAATATCTTGGTTTAGGCATTTCATCATACACTTGGTGTGCATAGTTTATAATACCTACTTACATGGTTGTTTGAAACTATAAATCCTCTTTTCAAGATCATGTGCATCACAAAATCAATTATCCACATAATTTTGGATCTAGTACTATCTATAGAACCATAAATTGATAATCAATACATAATACACATCATCCATCAAAAACCCCCAATTTGACAAGAACCCTAGAATTTCAAGTGACATCATCAAGTAGGGAATTCATCAAATTGACTAACCTGATACATCAATTTGCCATAGGAAACAAGGTTCATATGCATAGAAATATCAGAAATTACTAAATAGGACATTATTACTCAAAATCCTCAATTTATCATATGAACCCTAATCCCATACATGAACCAAATTCATCAAATTAGTGGTTCTAGACTAACATGCAACACATAATATGATGTTTTCTCACAACAATAGTTCATATGTCATTCCAATTTCAAATGTTTCATCAAAACCCACTTACAAATTAAAGAAGACAAAAATGGTGGATGAAACATCACATACCTCGTTGTTGAACACGAATCAAACTATAAACTCAAATTATGAGGAGGAGAATCTAACAACTTTAATTGATTTTGAGGTCAAACTCCAACCTCTCGTTCCTCCCTCATCACCATCGACACACACACACACAAAATGCCTGGAGTTTTGTTTTAACAATCATTTTTTCACTTTCTACCCATAATTATGCATTGTTACCATATAACCCCTCCTTCTTTTAATAAGTATTCATCAATAGGTACCAAAGTTAGGATTTGTTAGTGACCTACTTATAAACAAAACCACTCCAAATAATTTACCTTAAACGTAAATTTTATAATTTAAATGAGGCCGTTAAAATTGGGTCGTTACATATAAAATATATTTTAATCCCATGAAATTCGGTATGTTACATAAGTTATAGGTCTTTGTAGGCCTAAACAATTAAATGATTGAACTTGAAGTAAAAAACTTCAAGGTAAAATACGAGTAGTAGTACTCGGGTTTGGGGATTGATAACTAAAAAAATTATGTTAGTATATGTGGGTAAGCTTATATGTGGTTAAAATATATGTTTATGATAGTTTACGGTTCAAAAATGCAAACGGGTCGGTCGACGGGGGGTTGCATAGGCTAAAAACTGAAAAATGGTCATGTTAGACTTGTAGGCAGCGTATCATACGCCCGGGGAGCATATCATACGCCCGGAGCGTATGATACGCCCAAATGAGTCTGGTAGATGCTGGAATTTTTGGGTTTTTGGGGTTTTGACCTTTCGTTGTTGTAGGGACTTGTGGGAGGTCCCTAGGGCTACTTATCTTTACTAACCATGTTCAAATTGATGTTTTGAATGTAGGGAAAGCTCAGGAGTGATCTCGGGTCTCGCATCAAGTTGATTGGATTCTCGAGGACATGTTTTGTAATTGTTTTTTGTCAATTTTCTCGTATAGAATCTTTACAAACTATTTAGGGTTGTTATAAGTTGTGAATAACTTGTTAGTAACTTTTTTTAAACTAATTTGTGGAAATTATGTTAGTTTAATTCGTGTTTGTAAAGCTTAACGTGTGGATACGTTAAATGTCGTTTTGTGACCTAACTTCCGCGTGTTTTAAAATGTTAAATTTGGGTTGAATTTTTAGGTGTTACAACAGATAGTCCAAACTTTTGCACACACCTAACGGATTTGGTCCTCAACTTGGATGGGGTTAAAATTTTCTGTTAAGTGTGTATGAAATAACGAAAATACCCTTCTCCTTTACATTAAAAAAACCTAGTTGGCAAACCACTTGAACCACCACCACTACATCATGGAATCACCACCACCGCTCCTACAACCATCGCCTGCAACCACCGTCGGCAACCACCTCTCTCTCCCTAACCCTAGACCCGTCAACGATCCCATCTTCTTCTCTCACCGCCCCTCTATGTAAATCCGGCATGAACAACAAACCATCTCCGACGACTTCATCC